>JARHVA010003632.1:0-713750 GCA_037957365.1 Torreya grandis | reverse complement strand
TAATCTTCAAATGTCCAAATCTCAAGTATAACTCTCATTTTACATCCAATGCTTCATAATGAAGCACCTTTACCAAATCAAAATACCAAGGGGCAACATGGTTGTATCAAAACATAGGTGTACTCCTTCCTTGCTCTCTTTACTTTTCAAGCATTTAAATTATTCAATTTCATATTACATATACTAATTTATATTGTAATGTGATCTTGGTTATAAGTCATACACCAATAGAAAATTTCACTAAGGATCAAGTAAAGGCAAGGTGTGTTGTACACACCCAAGTACACATTTATTTCTTTTAACTAGTAATTTCATCATTATGAATTACAAGATCAAATATGGGGAAATATAGATACTAAAAATTTTATTATATATAACATCTCAATACTTTACACTTGATAATCACCAATCAAGGCTCTAGCCTTTAGTCCTAAACCTTTTAGCTACTTAAAGGCTCACATTCACCATATCATTGTGCCTAACTACTTATCTTATAGTCCATTCCTATCATTCTAATGAACCATATCATATGTACACTACTAAAATCTTAAAACATGATATATATATATATATATATATATATATCCTTCATTTTTAGTTATATATATTCAATAGTTTTATATCCTACAAGACACTTGCATTTAAATAAGGACACTATCTCAATGTTATTGTCCAATTTCCTTACCATGTATTTATACCTCAAAAGTCATCCAAATTTCAAATATTATGAAGCGTAATGGTCAACCTATTTTTCTTATTTAACTCTTCCATGAGATACTTTCAAAAGTTGCAATATAAATAAAAAATAAATACCATTCATCATTATCAAGCACACATGTATAATTTACCAAGAAAATACATATTCAAACTCATTCAATCAATGACATAACTGAGTTATATAACCCTCTTCTTCTATATTTATATTAGTCATAAGAGCATTCAACATTCATATTATAGGTCTGAAGCATTCAAAAAACAACCCATGAACAATTTTTTTCAAGTTAAAAACTAGATCATTACATGCCCTTGCATATATCATATTATACCCTTGTGCACACACACAATCCCACACTTAGGGGAGAAATACATATGTCTGAGGCATTCTTTTGAGTATTGGGTATATAGGCAGTGCTTATTGATAGAGGGGTCCTTAAGGTTAGCTCAACTTTGTGAACCTACTAACCCATTTTTTAGCAAGGTGACCTAACCTAACATGAGGAGCTAGGATTTGAGCTATATAAATTCATAAAGAGCTTGTGTTCATGATCTAGATACATCAACAAAAAGGTGACAAAAACCATAACATGAATAAGTGGTTGCTTTGCATTAGATTATATATGTATTATATGAAAAAATCATCGATACATGAACATAAGTATCGATGTAAGTTTCCAAAAGTTGATACAAGTGTCCAAATCTGGATGCAAATAATAATTCTAAAATCTTACAATTGGGTTCTGAATATAAACATACCTGATTCAACTTATGCACAACTTAGATCCACCTAACATTTATAAATAAGCTAAGTATTATCCCTTATATTTTAATTATCATAATATCAATTGGCATTGTATTTTTTGTATTTAGTGTATTGTGTTATCTAAATAAGTTTAATTAGCCTGCTCTAGAATAGTTTTATTCATCCATTTATTTTGGCTATTCTTCCTCTCTAACCTTAACACTCTAAATCTTAAAAGGGTTAAACATTACCAATTAGGTGGGAAGGGGTTGTTGAGATTGTTATATACATATGATATATAATCCAAGTATGTACATGTTCACACATATATTTTCATTTAAAATTAAGCATATTGGGTGGGTAATTTATCAAATGTTTATCACTTATAAAATTTAGTGAGTAAAAATGAATATAAAATAAGTTCTTTACTTAATTTTAATACTAAGTTTAAGAAAGAGGTTGAAGATTTCATTTGTAATTAAGATGACTTACCATGTCTTCAATAAAATTGGTGAAAAATAAATAGATTTAAAAAAAAGTTTTTTTATTAATATTTAAAATAAATATAAGGAATAGGTTTTAAATAGGTGAAATATAAGTGCAATCAAATTAGTTATGGTTGGATGTGAAGCACCTCCAAACTATGTTGGACCATAGGGTAAAGTGCCTTGTGTAATTATTCAAGTTCCTCCTAACTCTTCCCACATAAGGTATTCCTCTCATGGACATGGTTTTTGTAGACACTGAGTGTTCATGTAAGATATTATCCACATATAAAATACTGAAGTGGTTCACTGTGGATGTAGAGACCCTCATTGAAGCTTGGCTCTCATGGTAGTAAGTTTATAAACCCTAGTGGATGGAGTTCTCTATAACAAGTAAAGTTTCCTCAAGTTACATTGGTTATTTCCCCACTTAGGCAGGAGTCAACAGACAAAGAAAATAAAGAGAATAAAAATAATAAGTGGGAACTAGTAACCGATACTATGAATCTACCTACTTGTAGCAACTAGATATGGGGTGATAATTCAAATGATCTCCACCTCTACAAACTTATTTGATAGCTAATATTGCCTAATTCTTGTGATTTATTATCTTAATTCCCTTGAAGATTTTCATATTTTTTATGCTTATATTTTTTCAATCTTTTTTTATTGAAAATAAGCTTTTTAAGCTTTATTTTTAATTTATTAAAAATTTAGTCTATAATTATCTCAATCTTCCAGATCGATTTGGCATTAAGGATTGTGATTCTATGTTACCCATTTTTGTTAAGAATAGAGATGTATAATTTGTATTTTTAATGAAATACACTTTTTAATCAAAATTATAGGCTAAATATCTTATAGTCATTATATATTATAAAATTATATAATAAATACTATTAATAAATTAAAATCAATGTTAGAATTATTTATTGCAATCAATTATGAATTTAATCCATCTCAAAATTACTTTTTGACATTTGATGAAATTTGTTTGCTCTGGTGTGATAATTTCGAGAAGGATATGGTAAAGGAAAAGTATCAAATCTTTGGCTATCATCTTATAAGAGAAAAATAAAATTAATTAGCCTCCAACTAGTAATCAATGCTTTATGAATGTATTTAATGTTGCATTTTTTTATAATCATCCTTAAAGACTTTTTTATCTGATAGGGTAAACATTTTTGAAATTAGAGCTATGAATCAGGTAGGAGAGGGTTTTGACAATTAGACCAACATCCTAGTACATCAAAGAGGGTGAAGGATCCCCCTAACTACCAAGTGTAGCATCAAGGGTTTGACTCCTTTAACCAACAACAAGAGAAGTAGAGGTATCCCAAACCTTGTTGAGACTAAAGAATGTGAGTGTTTTAAAGCTTCCCACAATGGGTGGTTTTAAGGATCCCATAACCTATGAGTACAAGAAATATGGTTTGAAGGCTCCCTAAACCTTTAACAAGTGGATTAAAGGTCCCATGACCAGGTAAGACATGAGGATTTTAAGGATTCACATAACCAAGGGTTTTGAGGATCCTGTAACCTGAAAGTACAACAAAGAGGGTTTGAAGGCTCCCCCAACCTTAAACAATTGGAGTTAAGGTCCCATGATTAGGTTGAAACTAAAGAACAAGTGAAGTAAAGGTCCCAAATACCAAATCAAGACAACAACCAGATGTTTTGAGGTCTTGTAGCTTGAAGTGCACAAAGAAATTGCTAAATAAGTGGAGCTCAAGGGGCAATCTCCCTTTGTCTTGTCTTCCTTGTAATTACTGCACGCTAGAGGATCCCCCAGGGAGGGAGGTCTTTTTTTATTCGAGTCTTTTGCACAGCCTTCATACTAAAAAATTGCATTAAAAGGGTTTATCTTCCATCTAAGATTCACAATGTAGTAAAGCACAATAAGGGGCAAACTATAGAACATAAATATTGTAAAATAAGGTCATTCACATATATTTCAGAAGTTTGAATCATGAAAAGTGGAATCCCACTAAGATACACCATATTTTAAAATCACAAGGGGGTTTTGAGGCTCCCACAATCATAGAACATGAAACTTGAGGTTTTTAAGAAACCCACAACTAGGGGTTTTGAGGATCTCATAACCTTGAGACACAAAGTTGCTTCAAAGTAGAAAATTTGTAACAATAGGCACCCTTTTCCATGTTGGTCATAAGAACTATTCTAGATAGAGGGCCTTATATAGAAGAAGGACATTTGTCACCTAGATATTTTGACCAATCTCTACATGGCTAAAACACAGCAAGAGGATTTTAGGTCCTCTTGAGTTTCACGTCTATTGCAAGACCTTCCATAGAAAATCAGGGTTTGGTTGGGAATCCTCTAACCATCCCTAAAGACTTATTATATAATAATTAATAAGTATAAATATGAATTATGTATGAATTTATTAATTATGGCATAATAGATTCACAATCGAAACCATCCACTCTAGGATCCTTATCATTGATCATATTTTGCATCACTACATAGGGCTCATTAGGAGTGAGTAAGGCATCACCCAAATTTTGAGGTGAAGGGATTAGCTTGAGAAAAACTACATCTAAGCATTCTTGTAGAATATTATTATTCTTGAAACACAAATTTATAGTGGTCCATAAAATGTAAGGAGGTTTCAACAAGAAAAAAATGGAACCCACCTAGAAAAAAATTATAGAGAGGGTGGAGAGTCTCACTAGAATACGATTTACAATTATGAGGAATCCTATGAAAATGAAAATCATGACTATGGAAAAAAATGTAAAAAGGCAAAAAAAATTGTAAATTAAAAGGTAAAACTTTAAAAATACTTATAATTTAGTGAAAAAATTGGTTAATTTAGCACCAAAATATACAAAAGAAATAAAATGCTCTACAAGAATAAAAATTAATGATGAGAATGAAATAACTATAAATTAACAGGCTGGGAAAAATATTATAGGCTTGGAAAAGTATTACAATCTTATAAAAACATCATAGACCTAGAAAGGAATCACAAGTCATGAAAAGTATTGTATCCTTGGAAAAGCATCACAAGCCTAGAAAATCACTGCAATCCTAGAAAAGCATTGCAAGCCTAGAAATGCATCACAAGCTTGGTTAAGAATCACAACACTAAAAAATTATCACAATCCTGGAAAATAATCATTGGACTAGAAAATCATTGTGGGTTTGGAAAAACATCACAATCCTGAAAAAGCATTGTGAGATGTAAAAGCATCATAAGCCTAGAAAAAAATCATTAGCCTAGAAAAGCAAGCGGACTTTGAAAAATATTATAGGCCTAAAAATTCATCATAATCATGGAAAACCATCACAGACATAGGAAATCATTACATGCTTAGAAAATCATCACAGGCCTATAAAAATCATTACATGCCTATGAAAGCATTGTAGGCTTAAAAACACATTGCATGCTTAGAAAAACATCGTGTGTCTAAAAAAGAGTTGGAAACTACTAAAAGTTAATAGATGTAAAAAGGTACATAAATGGTAACAAACATGTTATATGGGTGAAATAATGAATTTTAGTTATAAAATTAAGTCTTGACAAATAAAAATTACAACACTATAAGTGTTCAAAATTGGATTGATATATTTACATATATGTTATAAACTACAACACAAAGAGTGTTTTGAATTAGGTCAATATTTTTTATTCAAATCCACAAATACTTGATTTATTTGTATGTTGGATCCCTTATTTATTTAATTTCTCTATTTTTGTTAAATAATGTCGAAGTCAAAAGGATACAAAATAGTGATTCACTACAAGTATATATAAATATATAAAATACATTGTAAGGTTAGGCATAATAGTGAATTTAATTGAATCTAAATATTTCCCTCTAAATTTTTGGTAAATTTGATCTGAGTGCCTATAAAATGTTTGACAATATAAAGATATTTTAAAATCCTAACCATAAAATTTTTGGAAACACAAAAAAAAAAATTGGACTTAGAAATCATTTGGTTATTTTCATAATAAATGGTGATGTATATGATTTTTTTTGGTAATGTGTAGTGTAAGTCAATGTGAAAAAAATAACTAGTTTCTATTATGAAAAATGCTAGATATAATCAAATTGAAAATGTTTTCCACTAATTTGTTTTTTGTGGATTTTAGGTAGACTAATGAGGTGGTTGTGCATGGTTTGAGGAGATTTAATCTATTATTTGTCTTAGTTTTCTTAAATATATTTGACATTATTATAATCTAAGAATCTATAGAATGGGACTATGCCTCTTAGCAATGAACCATATTTCTAAAACTTGATTTTTAAAAATCTTATGACCATATTGAATGGCCTTTATCCTCACCATGCTTAAGGGGATTTAGGGTTTGGTGAATTATTTATTTCAAATAGTCAAACTCTCTCATGGGATGCTTCAACTTGCTTGAGCATTAATGGCCACAAGTCATAAATTTTTTGCATCTTTCACCCTATCCGTGTTACATCCCAATTTCTCATTAAGCTAATTTACCTAATTATCCATGGATTATTATGGTTGTTAGATGGATTCGTTACTTTTTAACTAAATTATAAGTCATGAGTTGTTATGGGACAATTGTATGTTACTTGGATTTCATGATTTCATTACTATGAGTTAGCGATATTATGAATTATGTACATAATGATTATGTTAAATTTGTTGTAACAACATTGTTTTATGATATATACCATGATGTATTAGACTAACTACCTTCTCATCATGATTTGGATGATGGAGAGTTCATCCCTCAGAGCATGACAGAGGAAGAGCATCATCAGAGAAGGTGACATAGATGGAAATGGTAAAGGATGATAGAGGAACTGAAATTACTAAACCCATGCATACACCACATTAGATTTTATATGTTATATGTATTGTTTGTTTAGATTATTAGAGTTATTATGTTTTTAAAGTTAATTGTAATTAAATATTAAAGTTTACGTGTTATTAAATTTTAGTACATAGCTATGGAATAAATATTGTATGTCATTGCATTTTGTATATTTTACGTAGACTTAGTGCATAATGTTGTAGTATGATTATATTATGTTACTTTACTTATATTTGTTTATGATTATGGGAATGTAAATTTATGAAGATGATATCTTATTACTATTATATATAAACTACCAAAATGTCTTTACAATGTTGTAGAACATTAATCTTGTTATTATTGATATTCAAGAATATCAATATACGCCTTAAGCTATTGAGATAATGAAAAACATAGAAAGCCTATATAAACTAGTAATAACACAAATGATTAACTTGTTATGAATAAAATAAATAATTGTTTGTTCTATCATTTTGATATAAGAAGATAATTAACATTGTGTTAGACATATTACCATAAAAATAAAGGAGATAATTACTTTTACTAATTATTGAAGGAGGTTGAATTATCCTAAATACTATCCTAAGATCTAAGTCTAATTTTTGTAAACATGTATGGACTACATTAAGATTAAAAGTATAGTTAGCATTTTGAAAAATGATTGAAAGTGGACTTTTGAGTAGAGTACTTAGTCATGTAATGTAGATTAACATGCACAAATTTGAAATGAATATAATAATGTTTAAGGATAGGAAAAAAGTTTGAGTATAGTGAATTTAGGACTTTCTTAAGTATTATTAACATAAGTTAACTGGGTTTAGTCACTTTTGGAATGAAAAATGAGGTTTATGCATGGTGACTACAAGTTTGGAGAGTTTACGTGCAAGACTCGATGAGCAAGTAGAATATAATAAGATGCAAGCTGAGAGGAGAAGTGGGTACGGTGAAGAAGAAAAAAAAAGCATAGAGCAAGTAGGAGAAAGAAATTCGATTATTTGTGTCTTAGATTGGAAATGACTTACAAGGTTGGTGAAACAATTACTTTCATTTGCTTGTAGAATCATTGTTTGTGGTTTGAATTCTTAGGGTTTACGAATGTATGAAAATTTATAGTAGAATATAGGCTTAGTCCTGTGGACGGCTCGGCCATCCACAGAACTAAGCCAAATACCTTATAAATCCCTAAGATTACAAATTGGATTATTTTTGGGTGTTGAGCCATTAGGCTATAATGGATTTTACTTCATTAAAAATACTATGCCCTAACTTAAATCAAAACCCTAGGCATATGATATTATCGTGTGTGTGTTTATAACTAAGTTTTGAATCTTTGTAGGTATATATAAGTGCATAAAACATTCAAAATAAATATTTATTTAAATATATATAAACTCAAAATTATAAAATGACGTATTGTGTGTGTGTGTCTGTAAGGATATATACAAGTCTAAAATGTTATATACTAACTAGGTCTAAGTTAAAAATGTTTTCAAATGATTTAATATGGAAGTTTGCATATTGTCATTACATTTTTTTACTTACATAATGAAGTCGATGTATGGATTGTCGACTTGATAATGACTATGTAGATTTAGACAACTAATATTATGAACATAATTAATATGAAGTCTTTATTGTTGCAAATTAGTATATTTTTATGGATTTGAGTATTCAATAAAAATACAAACACAAGGTGAATATATATATATATATATATATATATATATATATATATATATATATATATATATTCATTCATACATGACCTATGTGTATATGCAAATGGGACAAATATCAATATATATGTATATAGAAATATATATTTATATCTTTTGCATGAAATTTGGATCATAGGTAATTATGTTGAAGCCATAATCTAAGTCTTAAACATTGGGATTTGACATATAATTAAACTATGTATTGTGTTATGTAATGAGTATACATATATATTTTATGGACTAAATGTTTATTATAACTTTAAACCAAGTTTTTAAATTCAATGAATGATATCAATTTATATTAATCAAGGTGAACACAATATTAAATGAATTGTGTAGTATGGTTAAAAATTAGGAACATATGGAACAGAGTATGTTTCAATAGTAAAACAAAGGGAAGGTTATATCATTTATATGTTACTAGACAGTTTAACTGAGGATAAATTTAGAGTGTAAATGTCCTCTAAATATAGTAAAGAATAAAGTCAACTATATAAAGGCATGGATGGATGATTGTGAACAATTTACCTCTTTTGGAATGTTTAAAATTGAGTAAGGTTTGTTGTGTATGTTCTAGAAATTGATTTGAATCATGAGTTTCACTTAGAACATTAGTAAGGATATAAATCTCTAGTGGATAAATAAAGCATAGTGTTGATCTTATGTTTATTACATTCTATTTTTCAATAATTTTTACACAATCGAGGAACTTTTTATAAAGGAAAAATAGAGTATTAGATTTGGAATGATTTTAGGGTAAATATTGTACCACATCTAATATGAAGTTTATTTTAAATTTAGTTAGGGGTTAAATGAAATATTGAGATCCTTTTAGATTTATATTCTTATTCATAAAAAATTTATTAAATCATATAGTCTTGAAATAAATATAAAATACCATATCATGATAGAACATGATATATATATTATCAGATATATAAAGTATATAAGCATATGTTATATATTTATATGTGAACTTAGGTCCACATACACATATATAGTTGGTATAAATATATTGGATGCGTACCTATAGTTATAGATTTTGATTAAGTAATGAAGTCATAAAAACCTAAAGGATAGGGTGGTTTACTTATAGGCAAAAAGGCTCCAAATAGGTATAATGTAATGAAAGATTATACTTTGGATTTATAAGTTAATTTCTTATGATTTTTATAATTGAGCAGTATGTGCAATATATTATGAGAATTTTGATTTTATTACATTTAAATTTACGTAGGGAAAGTAGATCATGTAGTATGAGTTGTATTTTACCAATTTGGTAATTAAAATTATTTTTTATGATTATTTTTTGTGAGATGAATAATGACAATAGAGATTCATTCATACATTTGATGTATTAAATGTATGTAAAGTGATTATTCATGTATATATCTTAAATTAAACTTGTTAGTGGGAATTAATTAGTATGAATATGTTGGTTATATATATTTTAACCAAATCTTGCATTATTGGTACTAACTAAGCAGTGAGACAGACTTCACTAGCTTACTTAGCACTACAAATGCCAGATGAAGGTAATCTGATCAAGTAGTGTGTATGAATTTGACTGATCTTCGAGATCAATAGATATTTAAAAACTTTAGTCAAAGTAATGTTTAGATAGAAATTATCATTTCATATGTATTATTTACATGTTTTTGTAATATCATGTTAGAACGTATTTTTTTATGGTACACATCATGCAATATAAACCTTACAACACATGGGTACTAGCATGTCTCTTTAGATTCCTACACCATCACTATCTACCCAGTTGTGAACGGAGGGCCATTCCCTATTTGGGGGATTGTACTAGGGATAGATGGTCCATGGTTGGTGTAGAAAATTACTCAGGTGATGCTCTCCCTCCCCACTTTAGTACTTATTAGAGACTACACTTATGATTATCAGAGATACTGAAGTTAGAGTGACTCCTTTTTCATGGAGCATTGTATCTATTATTATATTTATGTTTAGACATAATGTCTATTTGAAATGTAATTGATTACTTACTTTACATTGATATCAAGTGGTTGTATTATTGTACCAACCATGGTTGTATTTTAATGTAATTATGTTCCTTATACAGTTATGTTATATTAAATATGATGCTAGTGATCAATAATTGTTAATGCTACATGTTTACTTATGTTTAACATACTTAGTATGCTAAGATCACTAATTATATTTTCATGGTGTAATCTAATGAAAGAATAAGTTTTATGTAAAAAAAAATTTAAAAATATTGCATTATTCTAGTAAATCCATGTGGAGATGTTACATTGTGGTATTAGAGTTGTAGATCAAACTCTTGGACTTAATGAGTCTGCTAATATTTTTCATATTATTCTATTAATAGAAAAAATAATGGTGCAAGCAAGATCATCTAGAGAGGGTGATTTGAATGTCAATGACATTAACTCTTTATTTGATCCTAACAAATTTACCACTAAATAAACAACAAAGTTAGATCAGATTCTTGCATCCATGAATGAGACTAGAGATAGAATTGTCTCTCTAGAATAGAAAAATCATGGGCATGAGGAGGAATCCCATCAAGATGAGCCTGAAGAGCATCTTGCTAAATAGAAAATTATTCAAAAGTAAAGACACAAGAAAGTGCCTCAAGACATGAGAATGCATGTAGTTGTAGAATTGGTAAGGGATATAAAAAAGATGAATCCACCTAAGTTTGACAAAACCATGATGGGAGATGGATTTGAAACATGGTTGACTAAAATGGAGAAGTATTTTGAGATTAAAAATTAGTTAGAGGTCACAAAAACCATTTGGAGAGCTTATCAATTGTCCAAAGATGCAGTTACATGATGGGCCAATAAGAAGTTAGAAATGAATTTGAACTTAACCACTAATTATTGGGAGCATTTTTTGATATTATTCAGATCACAGTGGCTTCCAAAGCTTTATTTTGACTAAAATCTTAAATATTTTTAGAATATAAAATAAGGAGACTTGTCGATGATGAGTACTAGGAATAGTTCACTAAACTTATAAAATATGTACCTCAGTATTAGGTAGATGAAAGGTTCATGATTATGAAGTTCATCATGGGATTAAAACCCCAGATTGGTGGAGAAGTGGACATTTATGGACCATCTACCATGGACCAAGTCTTTGAAAAAGTAGTCAAACAAGAATAAAAGTTGAAATCACTTGCTTAGGTTAGGTATAAGTTTAAGAAAAAATTTAGAAGTTCTAAGCCAAATTTCAAGAAGAACTGGAAATAAAAGAGTGGAGACTCCAAGAATCAGTTCAATAACCATAATACTAAATTCAACGGTGGTTTAGGTAGTAAGAAATTGGGTAATGGTTCTAAATGTGGTTTCAAGAGAAACCAATACTCTGATAGGAAGGGACCACCAGGAGGTTGCTTCATTTGTGAAGGTGACCATTTTTCACATGAATATACCTATTATAAGTTAAGAAACAAAGGTTCTACCCCTCAACAAGGAAATTTTCAGCAATGTATTCATGTGGCAGTTGATAATCAGCAAGTTGAATTCCAAGCATCACACATAGAACTATCAATTATTTTGTTTAAACATCTAGTTTCTATTTTGATATATACAGGGGCTATGGAATGTTTTTTAGATCCTATTATTTAAAATAATTATATATAAAATTTAGTGTAATAGAAAATGCATGGTTGGTATAATATGGTAATAATTCTAAAGTCCAATTTGACAAGTGTTTAGTTGAAGCAAAAATTAGATTGTTTGAATTCACAATAATAATGAATCTTTATGTAGCACCACTAGGATCATATGATGTGATCCTAGGAGTCAAATAGATTATGAAGAATAAGGCCAAGGTTTACTTTTATTTGAAAAAGGTTGAGTGTCTAGATGATTTTTGAAATCAAACACTAATTTAGGGCAAGAAAAGAGAGTTAAGGCTTAGGTAAATTTTTACAATGCAACTCAGGAAGGCCTAAGGAAAAGGATGTCAAACATTTGCCGTAAAGACAAATGAAATGGAGGAAACTAAGGAACCATCAATTCAAGATTATATTTTCCTTATAAATTTCCATGATGTGTTTCTAGAGGAATTACTAGGATTGCCTCCTAAATGGGAGTTTGATTTATCTATTGATATCAAGTCAAGATTGGAACCTTAGTCTAAGGCATTAAATAGAATGATAACCACTGAACTAGTTGAAATAAAGGTTTAACTTTAAGAATTATTATCCAAAGGATTTATTAGACCAAGTATGTCACCATGGGGTGAATCATTTATCTTCATTAAGAATAAGGATGGCACTCTTCAACTTTGCATTGATTATAGAATGTTGAATAAAGTGACCATCAAAAATAGGTATCCACTACCTCAAATAGATTATCTTTTTTAACATATGCAAGGAGCAACTATCTTTTCTAAGATTGATCTTATATTTGGATATCATCAGTTAAGAATAAAATATGAGGATATTCTAAAGATGGTATTTAGAACTTACTATGTGTATTATGAGTTTACAATGTTACTATTTGGGTTGAAAAATACACTCACAACATTCATAAATCTCATGAATAGTGTGTTTAGAAATTATCTAGATCATATTTTTGGTCTTTTTAGATGACATTATTATATATTCTAAATATGAAGAAGAACATATTCAACATATGGATCTGATTTTGCAACATCTGTGAAAACACAGGTTATATGGAAAATTATCCAAGTGTGAATCTTCCAAAAGAAAGTGCCATATCTAGGACATATTATCTCAGTGAATAGCATTTCCATTGATCTAGCTAAGATAAGAGTCATTATAGAGTGGCCAGTACCAAATAATGTCCATGAGTTAAGAATTTTAATGGGATTAGCGAGCTATTACAAGAAATTCATTTAAATTTTTTCTAAGATAGCTAATCTGATTACCTCTCTACAATGTAATAACCAAAGTTATATTTAGTCAAATAAGTGTGAAGTAGCTTTTCAAGAATTGAAAATGAGGCTTACCTTAGCACTAGTGTTAAGAGTTCTTGATCCCAATGGTTAATTTTTAGTGATCATAGATATATATGGGGATGGAATAAGAGGAGTCCTTATGCAGTATGGTGCATTGGTAGCTTATGAGTTAAGGAAGCTGAAGCCTTATGAGGTGAATTATGTTCCTAATGATCTTAAACTTGCAGTAATTTTTATGTTTTACAAGTTTGAAGACATTATTTGTTGATAAAACCATTTGAGCTCAATATTGATAACTTAGGACTCAAATACATCTTCACCTAACTAAATTTGAATGCTTATTAGAGATGTTGGTTAGAGTTTTTATTTTACTATGACTTTGATATCAATCACATCAAAGGCAAGGAGAATAGAGTAGTTGATGCCTTAAGTCATAGAAGGTACATAGCAGTTGTGAATACTATTAGGATCATGTAATCAAATTCTCACTAGGAGATGAATTCTATGATTATATCAGGAAAGCTTTGTTTGAGAATGCCCAAAATCCTAGGTATAGAGGATACAACTTAGAGAGTGATGGTCTTCTATGGTACAATGGAAGGATGTATGTGCCAGATCAAGAGAATCTAAGGAGTATAGTGATAAAATAATTACATAATTCCCCATATTTAGTATATATAGGAGTAACCAAGCTCATGGCAGAGCTTAAGCCACTTTATTTCTAATAGGGAATCAAGAAAGATGCAGTGGACTTTATGTCACGTTGTCTAGAATTTTAGCGAGTGAAATTTGAACATGTACATCCAACTAGATTATTATATCCACATATTAGAGTGAAAATGGTAGGTGATCAGTATGTACTTTATCTAAATATTACCATTTTCATAGAATAGACATGACATGATCTTGGTTGTATTGATAAACTAACCAAAGTAACACATATTATACCCAAAAATTTGATAAATGATGTGCCAACTCTTATAAAGAGATTTACAAAGGAAGTGTATCAATTGTATGGATTTATAAAGAATATAATATTAGATCATGATTTGAGACTGACTTCTAGGTTTTGTTTAACTCCAAATTCATCTTTGGGCATGCAACTAAACTTCAGCACTACATACCACCCACAAACTAATGATCAAACTGAGTGAGTTAATCAAGTGTTAGAGGATCTTATTCATATGTATTGCATGGATGAACAACACAAATGGGAAGAATACATTCCATTGGTTGATTTTGCATACAATAACTCACACCAATCTAATTTAAATATGTCATCATTTGAAAAACTTTATGGAAGAAGGTGCAGGAAATCAATTATTTGGGATATGTTGGAAGATATGGTAGTCTTTGGACCTGAGATGCTTTCAAAAATGGAAGATAAAGTTAGAAAAATAAAGTAAAGATTGGTTGAGGCCAATGATAGAAAGAAGAGTTATGTTGACCTGAAAAGAATAGCTAGGCAATTTTCAATAGGTGATAAAGTATTCTTGTGGGTTACATTGTAGATGGAAATCCAAACTTGTATGAAATTTTAACTCAAAATGTGATACCAACCATCTAAAGTTGGAGGAAGGCATACAACTACTGAGAATGCCTGGGTATAAACTAAACTCATAAAGAAAAGAAGATCAATGTGCCATGCACATTACCCCCAATCATTGATGTTTGAAACATGGATTCTGATTTGGAAGTTATGCCAACTTCCTAATCTAAACTAAAAGTGAGAACCATCATGTTGAGCATGATAACCCGCTATATCTGAGAAAACTATACTAAAACTATTGACTCTGACTAATCTAGAAGGGAAAAAAACTATCTTTGAACTAAACTTTTTGCCTATTTTTGGAAACCCTGAGTGTTTTCCTACCTGGATAAGAGCATCAAAATGTGGGCACCCCCAAAGCTGAATCTGATGACTATTTTGGATTCTTTATTGTCTGTCTAGTCTGTTATGTTTGGTTTGATGTCTAAATTCTAAATTGGGTGATCTAAATATTATTGTTTCAACTATTAGGAGGTTTGATCTCTATGATAAATCTTTATTTGATGCCTCCTATTCTAATTTTAGGAATGATGAACTTGTCATGACTTACCTTAGAAGAAAATAAGTCATGTAAGTGTGATAAGTTGTATAGATGCAAGATATAACATTGAATATTTGACAAGATATTTCAAAATATAGAAATATTTGAATTGATAAATTATTATATCAATAAGGGTATGCCTAGATAGATATAATAATATAAGATCATGTGCATGATACTAAACTGGACTAGTAATGTTAGATATTAGTTTTTAGTTTTTAGTAAGTATGGAGGTATGGATCATAATGTCCATCATGGCATCCAAGAAGCAAGATAAATGCATGATTGAAATCATGGCATTGCACACAGTGAGGAGAAAATAATCAAACAAGCATACAAATAAAAAATCAAGAAGCATATAAGGGTGGTTAACAGGCCATGTAAACAAGGGGAAAGGACACATGTCACTCAACCTAGAAGACAAGCATGGAAGGCATGTTCAAATGCCACATACACATACAAGTGGAAGAAGCAAAGTTCACACAAGGGCCACAAGCATATAAAAGAGTACAAATAAAGGACATTGGCAAATGTTCTAAGACACACACATGAATATAAGCAAAGGACATTAGAAAATGTCCTAAGGCACAAGTAGGAGACAAGCAGTAACTAGAAAGTGCAATCACACAAGCTATGCTAAGAAAGGAATGAAAGCAAAAGTAAGAACTAGAAAGATACAAGCACATCTAACTAATCAAAGTAAATGTGAAAGTATGATAAATATGTGTAGGATAAGACTAGGTATATGCTAAGATATACACAAGTGATATATAGTATTGAAATATCAATATAATAATCTATGTAAGCTATAAATTAATGTACATCAACATGATAACTCAGACTATGTAGTGTAATAATGGCATAACCTGGATAGTAGATGCCCCTAATGGGTATGTATTTCAATGTATGTCTTGAATATATAAGTAGGATTTCCCCCTCAATACGTAGAGTGAAGCAATCAAGTAGTTGGATATTACTGCACACACTCAAAGAAGATCAAGAGAAGCATGGTTATGTAGATAATTGACAAACAATAGCATAGAATAGCAAATGTAAGTCTAACACAATAGTATAAATGTAAAACATGGATGATGCATATAATCACAATTTTTTTGGTGTTTTGACATTTTTTGAATGTTTTTGTATTTTTATAATAAGTTATGTAAAGGAAAGATTGGGAAGAAATGATACTAATCGATGAGTCTCAGATGTGACTCCCGATCATGGTGTTATGTATCAAATAAAGGAATCATGTGTGATTGTGAATCATGAGTGAATGGATGCGAATATGACTATGAGTATTTGAATTCATTGTTGATATCTTGGAAATCATAATAACCTGTATTGTTCCATTCAGCATTATAATCTTGATTTTGAAACAATGGAAAGGTAGTGTTGACTTTTGTTGTATCTTGATTTTTTCCTTTGATAAATTATGTCTATGAATGATTTGCCTTAGGGTGTTCAATAAATCCTAAAACTTGATGACAAACATTATCAGCTTCTAAAATAGGATTAGTGATGCCTTGAGCATGCTTACCTAACCCTTGACCTTGAAAATCAAACTATTGTAGATATTTTTGATCAAACCCATACTGATTTAAAAGTTGAGCCTCATTTTGGAGAGGTAGATTTGCATCTTTCTCATGCTTTACATGTGCTTGTGGTACTAATTTTTTGCTCTGATTTTGCTTTTTGATCCTTTTATTATTTTGAGTTATGCTTTGGTAGCCACTTTTGTACTATTTTTTGAATTTGACCCTTTGTGAATCTATTCTTATGTCATTGTGGATTACTTGAATAATTTACCTTGTATAGAGTCTTCATTAGCAATTATCTGTTGTATATGTTATTTCAATGCCAAACATGAATCTATGTGATGCCCATGCATTCTATGATATGCACAATAATATCTAGATCTTCTCACTGGATGTAGAGGAGGTAGTTTGATTGACTTATATTTAATCATTTCCCTTAGTACCTTGCTTGAAATCTTATTTGATCTTTGAATACTTTTTGAATCACTAGTTGTAGAGTTACTTTGTTGTGATTTATTTTCTTGATAAGTAACATTGCTTGTAACCAATTGACTTGATGAAGGTGCATATACATGATTAACATTAGGGTACCTTTGAGGTTTTTTCATTATAATCCGATTTTCTAATATTATGATATTTTCATGTAATAGTTGATTCTGTGTTTGTAAATCTGAAATTACCTTATTCATACTGGCGATTTGATCCCTTAGAGTCTCACAATTACAAATTGTAGTTTATTTTGATTGAGCATGTAAGCACATATGTTGAATATAGTTTGAAAAAGCTATAGGCTGAATGTATGCATTATGAATAATAGTATAGGCTACCTTACCTTTTGGAGGAGTGATAGCATAGACCTAGTCAGATGGAAAGTAGCTATCACACTCTTAAAGGAGAGGAGGATAAGGGATTTCTTTCCTCTACATGGAATATGACATTGAAACAAGAGTAGCCAAAGAAGCATATACATTTAAGTATAAACTATGCATATAGGCTAAAATGCATGTAAGTGGAGTTATAAATTGGATTGCAATATGATTATAGAGAACATTCCACATGAGAGATAGCAAACAAGGGATAGAGAGTACGGAGCTATGCATTGATGCATAAAGAATTTTGATATGTATTATAATATTGCTAACATGTTTAGCATGATAAACTTGAAAATTGTTCCATATGAGAGATAAAGAGTATGGAAAAGGCATATCTAAATCTTGTGTAATTTTAGCAATAAATATTGTAATATCATCCCTTATTATGAAAATTAAGCATGAAATGCAAAGAATGAAAATTTGTACTAACATATGATAGACTTAATCATTCATGTACATGATAGGACCCATTATGGTTTCTTTGTTATTTGCAAGAAATGTAAGAAGAATTTAGAAATAGTTGAGCATCATTTTTGTAATCTGGGTATGAATGTAAGGTGATACCTCAAGAAGCAGAAAGGAGCTAGTGCATGCAACTAGGATTTTTTAGAAATACTATTTTTAAAAAAACTATGAAATTTTTAATTTAAAATTGATTTTATGATTTAAATATTCAATTAAAATGTATAAAAATGATTGGAATATGTTTGAAAAATAACTAGGAAGTAGTTGATGCAACTAGGGTTTGAAAAGATTTTTAAAAAAATTAGTATAATAATTTTTTTTAAAGTCTATGAATTTATTCAAAATTAATGTAATAATTTAAAAAAATTATAGAAATTTATATAATTTTGCCTGAAAAATTTAGGAAAAATTAAAAAATATTTTTAAAATTAGTAATATATTTTACGTGGTGTTTTGAATGTGTTTGTATGCAAAAACGACCTAGTATGTGCAAACTACAGTTTGGGTGAATTTATTAAAAATATTTCAATTAAGTTGTAGTTTTTTTATTTTTAAATTTAATAAAAATCAATAAAATGTTATGAAAAATCAAAAATAATTAGCCCTAGGGTTTCTAGGGTTTTTGTGTAAAAATTCAAAGTAAGTTGGGTTCATTAAATGTTTTATTGTTTTTAAAATATTGGAGTTATATTCCTAAATAATAAAGGAGCTGAGCCATGTAAATAAATAAATATGTAAGAATTAACCAATTGAATTGTGTAAATAGATTGTATTTTTGTTTTTTCTAAATATAGTAAGAGGGAGAGAGATTAGAACTTAGCTTATTCTAATTAATCTGGATTGAGACAAGGTCTAATACTGGAGGAGAAGGAATGAGAAATAGTTAAAAATAGGTCTCTAGACTTTGTTTTTTAATTGGATAGGAGTGTCAAAAATAGGACACCCTATTGTCTAACACTATTATCCTAAGGCTGAAAGATTTATGGATTTTGTTCAAAATACGTGTTACCCTGTCACTAAAATTTTAGGGTATTGGACCTCGTCGATCTCAATATGTGCATGTTTTAATCTTAAAACCCCTTAGGATCTCCTAGTGATTGAACTTGATGCAAACTTGGGGAAAAAAGAAGGGGTTAGTGTGTAAAAGATACGTTGGACGCACTTCACACCTTGTGTGTGGACACACTGCATACATACTAATACTCCGAAGAGGGATCAAGCTAATGTAGTTCTCTCATTAAAGTGCTTGGTGAAATTTGTGTATGATCAATGAAACTAAAATGTAAAATTATATGACCTTCAACTGGCTATAGACTGGTGTAATGACTTAAGTAGGATTTGAATAATATTAGAAGGTTGTATGCAAAGAATGGGAAGGAGTACTTGAGTATACTTTCTTGTATTCTTGCATCTCTCTTGTAAATGAGTGCCAACCCTTCTAAATGAGATTTGAATGGTTTTATATATGAAACTATTGATCATGGGTTAAATGAATTTCATGTTAGTTCGACAAGGAAAAGGATCAGGATCAGAAGAATCTAATCATTAGGGCTCAAAATGCACTTGGACAATAGCATAAAAAATAAGACACCCTAAATTTTGGTGTTCCCATCCTATTTGGGTACTATTGTCCAAAGAGGATGAGACCTAGGGGGATGGTTCTAGGCCTGAGAGGGCTACTTGGGTCTCAAAAAATTAAGTCCAAGAAGCTATGGATGATTGGGAATTAGTGAAAGAATAGCTTGGAAGGGTTGTGTGAGCCAATAGAACCTATGGATTAGGTGTTTTAGCCATACTAAAGTTGTACAATTTTATATTTTACATGACTACACTATGTTATTTTTTTGCTAAACTCTATTTATTATATAGAACTATTATTTGAATTAGTGTCATTAGGATGATGACCAGCTTTAAGGGCAAAGAATGTTACATCCTGGTTTCTCATTAAGCTAATTTACCTAATTATCGAAGGATTATTATGGTTGTTATATTGATTAGTTACTTTTTAACTAAACTATAAGTCATGAGCTATTATGGGACAATTGTATGTTACGTAGATTTCATGATTTCATTGCTATGAGTTGGCTATATTGTGAATTATGTATATAATGATTATGTTAAATTTATTATTAAAACATTATTTTATGATATATATCATGATGTATTAGACTAACTACCTTCTTGTCATGAGTTAGATGCAGGGGATTTCATCCCTCAAATCATGACGGATGGAGAACATCATTGAAGAGGGTGATGTAGATGGAGATGGTGAAGGATGATAGAGGAACTGCTAAACCCATGCATACACCACATTAGATTTTATATGTTATATACACTATGTATTTGGATTGTTAGTGTTGGTACATGTTTTAAGTTAATTGTGTAGACACCTAAAACTGGCCATCGATGACCTCCAGCCAAGATTTTGACCAATTTCCACCAAAAATGCACAATTTGGCTTAAAAACACTAAAACATGCTAATTGATGTGAAACAAATATATTCAAGTGCCAATTTTAGCTAAAGTACCATTAAATGGGCTAATGCAATTTATGGGTCAACTAACTTTGATTAGATCATTTCAAGTCAAAATGCCAATTTTGCACTTATGTGCTCTGGATTTCTCTTTCCTATCAAATATCTTACACAAGACACGTGCCTTTGTTGTTTGGTGTTGGTAAAATCCTAAATGGGAATACAAATCCAACACATCTAACATTTCATTCTAATTCCAATCTAGTCAAATTTTGGACCAATAATAAAGCATTCTAATCAATTTGAGTAATTTGTGCACATAGTGATTAATCATGCTTAAGAGTAATTAATCCAAATCAAAGAATTATTAATAATTCCATGGAAAAATTTTGAAACTTTTCTTTGGAAATGAATATTGAATATCTGCATCATCAAGTGACCTCGTTTTTTGGGAAGACATCCTTAGGCCATAAATGCCACAAATATCAAGATTCCTGCCCTCCATGTCTCATAAATGCCTTCCATGATGCCCTCCATGCCTCTTAATTTCCCCTTATTCTATTGTCATGATGAGGATAATTATAAACTTAATTCAAAAGATTAAATCAATCCTCAACCACACATCTCAATATTAGGAAGGATGGTTTAGGTTGATTCTAGACATTCTAAAAAATCTATAAATAGAGAGGTCATGAACATCATTTCTAAGCTATTTGGTGCAAATTTATAATGCACAAATGATTCCAAAAGCCATTTCAATTAGTGTTACCATGTCAAATTGATTTCAAGCCAATTCAAGCCACAAGCCAAATTTGCTAAGGAGAGATGGAGGTAGCCAAGCTTCCATTGCCAAGGACTTCATGAGCACAAGCTAAGCAAGACACTACAACAAGCATTTTGGAGCATCTAAGAAAGGTAAAAGAGGTTTATTTTACATTTTAGTTGTGTGTTTTATTCATGTTTGTTAACTAAGCTCTCCCTAGTGTCTAGGCTTAGAGATTTTATGCTAGTTAGTGTGTTTCTTTCATTTTAGAACTAACATGATACTAACCATCCTCTCTTGAGTCAAATTCTTAGATCACATATGGCACACCCAATGGGACTAGACGCATCCCACACATGAAAAAGATCATTTTAAGCTTTAAAATATTTATTTTGACCATTAAAACTCTTGTAAATTGATTTTTTTAACTTTTTTTTGTTTTTTATAATTTTCCACAGGTTTACACAGTAACTGACATTAACTAGTGAGACCGACAAAGGTTAGATAGCTTAAATGATGTTGGTTAGTAAAATCAACATCAGTTGGATACCTATCATTGGTCACAATGGTATAACTGATGTCAGTGAGATAACCATCATTGATTAGAAAATATAACTATCATCAGTTATATAACCGACGTTGGTCACTGTGTTTTTCTTAAAACACAGACCTAAGAGATCTTTTTTTAAAGTTCATTGTTTGAAACCTAAAAGAGCTTCAAGGATAAAGGACATGCTAACATTTTTATTTCAGGACCAATCTTGAAATTTTCTAAAAACATGTTTAGATCACCTTTTTCATGCTTTAAAAATAATTAGGAAACTTGTTTTGGTGTTTAACAAAAAAAAAAATTTAGATGTTTATGGTGAATATTTTCAAAGTTTGCAACTAAGACCAAGGGATCAAATGAACACCACCTCATTTTCTATTTGAGCTTAAAAATGAAATCACCTTTTCAAATCTTTTTGTATTTACTTGGTTGTTTATATTAAATTTTTGTTTGCTAAAAAGAGGGATGTTGCATGTATGATCTTTCATTTATCCCATTTAGGGAACCCTTGAAATCAAAAGCACCATTTCTATTGCAAGTAGCATAGTCTAAGAAATAAATTCATCTAAATCACTCCCCAAAAATTCATAAAATTTTGGGTGACCTTGAAAATGACCCTAAAGTCTTTCTACTTTCATGCTTTCTTTATTTTTATGCAAACTTGGCTTGCGAGGGAGACTTCATCACCTCCCGTGAGTTTTTTAGGGAAGCTTTGACCTAGGGTTTCACCTCCCAACATTGAATTTATTGGGATCCTAATTATAGTTACACATGGTATGTAGTGGCACTTTGGACATTGCACTACACTAAGCGAATAATAAGATGTAATGGTTGCAAAAAAGACTAGACCTTTTTGCAACAAGCCAAGTGATACAAACTCAAAATCCATGCTTTTATTTTGCATTGTTTGGCGTGAAATTCATTGTGCAATTGATTCCCCTAGAACAATTAGAAACTTGTTAGATTTTAGATAAATCCCCACTTGTCATGGAAGTATTATTGGTGCAAGGTGTGCCTCAAGGTCCATGTCATAGTAATATCATTTGAGAGAAGGGGGCGTAAAAACCTTACTATATAATACGCATTTAATTTTGGATGAACACTTAAAATCTTCTCAAATGATGTATATTAATGGATTCTAACAATACCAAGCAACCTTGTCAGTTTAGGATCTAAGAGAGATTAATTAGTTGGTCTTGTCCTAGATTAGAATCTTATTTGAAATCAAAACTTGGTGTAAATAAACAATTCAAACCAAACACATAAGTCCTAATTTTCCTTTGAATAAAGAGGTGTTATGCTGCACATGTGAGATCATCGATTTGCCTTGTTCAAAGTTCATCAAAAGTTTGAGAGTCATATCATCCACTTTGGCATAGTTATGCTACCCAATTGATTCTAGACCTTTACCAAAGTTTTTTAAGTCCTTCAATTATAATTTAAATTTGGATTGCAGCTTTATAAGTTCATAAGGTTGATGTGTTAAGTGGGTTCACCATTTTCACTAAACTTGAGGGGACTTAGGTTCAATTTCTAATTTGGGTTAGAGGCCATTTTAGACTCAAGATCATTATCAGCATTTGATATACTTAAGCCATTTTGTGCAAAACACTTTCACTTTAAGTCTATGCACCACAACATTTTAAGTCAAGAAAAGTAGTGTTATGTTGTCCAAATTATGGGAAATTATCTTTGCCTTAAAACATTTTTGATACAAACTTTTTTATCACACTTTTTGGGTAGTATAGCATCATTACACTACCCAAAACATTTCAAATATTGTTTCATTGACCCTCTTGCATGGAGTTCAAATTTGTTCCTACATTTTCAAACCAATCTGAGTGTACTTTTGTGATGTTTTGGCTAGCACTATTATACTATTCACTTTTGTCTAGCTTGTTTGTTAAAAGAACCAAGTTTTATACCATTATTTATGAGAAAATAAACTATCTCTAAAAGAGCCTTTTATTTCATGCCTTAGACCTAGTTGATCAAGTTCATGTCTAAGAATCAAATGCCTAGTGTTTGTTAGAAGTGTTTCAAATCCATTAGATTAAAACTTTCATCTATTTCAAAGTCTAGCTTTTGATGTTGTTTGGCTAAGATTCCTAAGACATGCCTTGTTTGATCCTAGATTTTGATGCTATGTTTGGCCAAAATACCTACCAACTTTTAAATTCCTAGATTAGACTGATTTGAAACACTTCGACCTTAGAGTTTGGCATTTTGATTTTCAATCCATTTACTTTCTTATATTTGTGTGAACAGTAAAATGTTAGATACTTCACACTAGCTTGTTTCCTCACAAATCTTTATATAAGCCTTTTGATCCTTTTAATGAATCTAGACCAATTTGGAACATCATCTATTTTAGATTCTATCATTTTTATAGTTTCTTTAACTCTTTGACCTTTTATCACAAAACATTGACTATGGATCCTAACACGTATTCCTACACTCATAGATCTAGGGATTAGTAATGTAGTTATGTAAGAAGAAATGGTGTAAAACCCCTATGTGGATAATATTTCTTATGAGATGGATTCTTATCCCTCTTATAATACTCAATTAGGGGCACAAAGCCCAGATCCATTGGCTAACTATCTAGTTAATACACCACCTTATTCAGAACAAGACCAAGAACAAACCACACAATACCTAGCTACAATACTCATAGTTGATGAACCAATTATTTAACAATCATATTCTACTAATACGGCTTCCAAGTAAGATCCATTTTTGTTTGAGTGACAGTTTTTAGAGAACAAAGATGAGATTTTGGTTAGAGACATAGATGTAGGGGCTAAGTTTCTAGCAGACTTTCCCCATGAAAATTTACCAAGTCTAATAAGTGTACCCCACAATATTATTTACGTCCAATAGGATTCTTATATAAATCTTATGGCTCTAGTCCAAACAATGTACCAAGATCCTAATATATATAATCGAGGCAAAAAAATCATGGAAGATCACTTTAACCAAATGTAGATAGCATATCAAACCTGCCTAAATCTAGCACGTGATTTTAGTTATATGAACATGGTGAGTAAGCCTCTCATTGACCTAGTTATTTCAACAAGAGTGTTGATAGAGTTAACTAGACAATGAAATTCAAATATAACCCATTCATACAAACTCCTTTGATAGATAACTTGATGTATATGCCCATTATTAAAGAAGTGTCTTTAGCCTCTACACAGAATGGTGAACCAAATGTAGTGGACAATGTGAAAACAATGTCTAATCCTGATCAAAGTGGTACTAACACAAAAAACTAGCCAACAACATGTTCTTGTAGTTAATCCCATGCGTAGATCATCATACTAGAGAATAGGAGTTTCTACACCCCAACCTCAACTGGCTACTTCCTCAAGTGTACAACCTATGAGATTAGGTAATCAAATAATGGCTAATGTCACACTTTAATAATAGAATGTGATGAAACCTACTCCTCATTAACAAGTAACAAGTAGTATTCCACACCAACAGACACAATTAATTGTATCAATGTAACATAAGACAAATACATTGCCACCTCAATTAGTGGTAACAAATGTTCCACCTCACCAGGTAATAATAAACATACCTCTTCAGTCATAGATTAATAAGCTAATTCAAAACCAAGCAATGAATATTCAACAACATACAAATATTGGTCAATGATATATGTTGAATCTGTAACCTATTTTCACTTTTTCACAAGGATGCATGCAACAAGGAGGTCCCCATATTTCTCAAGTACCTACTAGACAATCATTGGTTTAAAATGTGCCATAAATTTAGAGATCAGGTCTTGGACCACAAGTTCTCACTCAACAGCAAGGTTTGATTAGTCAACAGCATGTCCCTTTTCAACCACAGTAGACATAATATAGTTATATCCCTCTATCCTAACCATAAAATCCTCCAAGTCAAACCTGCATCACCAACCCAAACCAAAATATCGTGCAGCTAATTGTGCAATTCTAAGTACATCCTAATGCATGTATGTATATTCTTGGTCCATTCCCCAACCAAACCAATATAACCCAATAGGTATCTCTATCATACCCTGGTCAAAGTGTCCCACTTGTGACCTCCCACCCATCTACCCAAATTTTCCCTCAAACCAATGTTCTTTCTAGTTTCATATTCCAAGAATTGCAATAGATGAAGGATGCAATTATTTCCATTCAAGCTGGTAGATAGATTAAAAATTTCAAACTAGATGACGTGTGTTCCCACCCATTCAACATGGAGTATTTGTAGATACCATTTCCTCTAGGATACAAACCACTAAAATTTTACAAATACAAAGGGAAAGGTGACCCTAAGTCTCTTTTGATCAAATTTTTTGTCGCATGTCAACCAATGGCATATAGCAACATTTATCTTTTGTTGTTATTTCCAAGAAGCTTGGATAGACAAGACTTAGAGTGGTTTTTAAAGTTGCCCAAAAATTTAGTAATGGATTTTGATGATCTTTTTGATAAGTTTGTGCAGCACTTTTCCTATAATCTCAAGCATGAAATTTTATTAGTAAACTTAACGCAAGCAAATCAAAAACCTAGTGAGAGTTTTTCAAGGTATTTATAGTGATGGAAATCCCTTGCAAGCTGTTTCACCCACAGTTTACTAGATAAAAAATTATCCACTCTATTTACCAAAACTTTGCATAGTGATATAGCTTATCATTTAGAACTACAATGTGTACATACTTTCAAGGAAATCATCAACAAATGATTTTTGATTGATCGAGAGCTCATCAATAAAGGAGTTATCAATCTTTATTTTAACTAATAAAAATCAAGGTACCAATTAGGGAAATGACCAACATCCCATTCAAGCACCAGCATTACAACTGACATAGGCCAATAACCAATAAAGACCAAAGCAATTCAACCATAATAGGAATGTTGTGGGAAATGGATTAACTAAATCCCATCATATCCAATTGATGAAAACATCATCTGCACCACATTTTTATCTTATTCCTACCCATCAACCTCTCTAGCCAATGTCACAAGCACAATAACTAAGACCTGCACCACAAATACAGTAGTCGTTACCATTACAAACCCCTCCTCTTAGAATAACTATGCCTGCATGTCATGTCTTTAGTGACTTAGGACAACCTATTGAGTCTATATTTTACAAGATTATTTTTGCTAATCTGATTATTTGGCCTATACCAAAGCATTATTTGCAAGTCATTCCTTATCTTGATTGGTATCATGAAAATGAATTCTATGACTATCATCGAGTCAACGGGCATAATCTATGAAGATGTGACCAAATCAAGTATTTAATTGAGAATATGTGGGAGATTGGGGAGATAACATTGGATAATGGTGCTTCCACTTCTAATAAAACTCTTGGGATTTATCAAAACTCATTTCCCTGACATAACAATTAGTAGTAAAAAAATAATTAGCAATAGAAATAATAATGGCCAGTGCAGTAGCAAAACCAACAGTATTAAAATCAAAGGCAAAACTAATAGAATCAACAAAATCAATAACAGAACCCATAATGATAAAATAATGGACAAAACCAAGGTCTGAATAATAACAACCAACAAACCTACCATGAAGTTGTACATGACTACAACAAGGTTTTAGGTCATATTATAGGGGGTAGCATTAATACCATCTCCATTAATCTTAGACCAAACACTAATTAGCCTAGACCATTACTAAACAATAACATTCAGCCAAATTACATAGATAATCCTTCTTTGACTTGGGAATTCATAGAGGCTAACTAGCAAACTAGGACTTCCCCTTTTGGACCTTATATCAACAACTCATCCTTACCACTAACCACATGCAAGTGCACCGGTAATTGAGACTTATCTTGTCTGGTCCCAAACCATTCCCAACATTGGTTAGCAATAATAGTCTAGTATTTAATCTAGAATGTGTAATCACAACTCAGAGGTCAGATATTACTATCCCAAGCCCACAACCATCTACCACTTACTTGTCATTCAACTAACTATTCAACCTCAATAAATCGTTCACTACTGAACAAGACAATAAATTTGATATTGTGTAACAATTACATAAGACACCAGCACAAACTTATATTTTAGATTTTCTATGAATATCAATAATCCACAAAAACATCTTGAATGAGTTTTTATCCAATCCACTATTGTTGGTGATATGTCCCCTGATAAATTTCAAGCTTTGGTCGAACACCTAGCTCTAGTCCAAAAAGTCACATTCAATGAAATCGATCTCTCTTCCCTTGGCCTACTCCATAATAATCCATTATACATAGAATTTTATATAAGATAACATAAAGTGAAATGTGTCCTTATAGATAGTGGATCTAACCTCAACATAGTGCCTCTAAAGCTCATCAAGCTTCTTTGATACACAATGGTAGATCTCTAGGCAAAAACCATGACCATCAAAGCTTATGATAATCAAGAAAGAGAATCACAAGGCACCATTAGTTTTCTAATTATCATTGGGCCTTTGACCCATGGTACACTTTGTCATGTGCTTGATATTGAGTTATCATACAATATGCTTCTAGGAAGGCCTTGGTTACATGAGATTCATGTAGTCCTATCAACATTGCACCAATGTATCAAGTTTTCCCACTTAGGTATGGAAGTGAATATTCCAGGAGATTTACACCCATATGAACACTGCAAACATCTTGAGGCCAAATTTCAAAGCTACAATTATCAGTACAACATGAATCCCTGTTCCAAGTAGGATAAAGAAAATGATATACTTATTAATCCTTCACAAAATAATTGCATAAATCCTAATACCTTGGATTCCCTTTCCCACATGCCACCTCCTAAAACTTCTAATCATTTCACCATTTCAAATAATGGACTAGGAGAGTATGTGAACCATGATACATTTCATATTGTAAACCTTCCTCATAATCTGAAAACTTTTAGGTGACATAAAGTCACCCCACATATGCATTGGCAACAAAAGAGCAAAGATAAGGGACCTATCACATTTGTACCAGCATCTAGCCTAGAACCTGGCCCACTTAAAACGGATGAATCATGATTATATAATGACAACCAAGCTGATTTTTATAAAAATGCAAAGTATCTTATTCCCAATAGCATCACAATTATGATGGAAGAGGCCTTAGACTGAATTAACAATGAACCATTGAGCCAATTTCTTTGACTAAGTATGAAAGACCTTATGGACTTGGATTTAAACCACCTAGGGGTGACCTCACATATCTTATTCAAATTCCATCACCAGTGACTAGTGATGATGATGCCAACAACAAAGTAGAGTCCGATCATAGCCTCACCTTTGATGACCTAGCTAAAACCAACCTATTTGATAACAATGCCATTTGTACCCTTACCCTAGCTTTTCATCTCAACCCATTGTCATTATATTATCCCTAACTAATAGATTGGGACCAACAGGAATCTAGTCTATCAATTGATGAGTTCTAGAATGATGAGGCATTCTTTGAGCTTTTAGGCCTTAAAGACAACATTCCATTGGGAGATCACAAATCAAGATTCTCAATCACATTGGATCCTTCAGCTTATTTTGGAGAGCGAGTGAACACCCTTAGCTAAAAACAAATAAGTAAAACATTGAGGTCACAAAATAAAAACCTCTTTGAGGTACTTTCTGACCAGGGAAAAAGTAAAGTTAAAGGCCAGTATAGTGGTTAAAACCTATTTTAGGTGCCATTAGATGGGGGTGTTCATTCTTCTTTGATTTTAGACTAGGAGACCACCAATGATGAACTTGCCTATGGATCCGAGTTCAACTTTGACTAACAACAAGTATTTAATAAAATTCTTTAAGAATTTCTAACTATTTTTTTTACATGGCCAGATCTCCCATGAGGGGACTCATATTCATCATGCTTAGGATAAGTTGAAGAGCAAGTCCTAATGGAGGACCCTGACATAATTCAATAGTTCAAGTTGTTGCCTACTATCCTAGAAGGTAGTTTAACCTTTATAGTCAAAGATACAATAGAGGTAAATATCGAGACTCCATCAGACCTAAAATGGATAAAATTAGGAGCATCCCTCATTAAGGAGGAATGTGATGTCTTTACAGTTATATTGAGACAATTTGTAGATATCTTTGCATGGACCTATTCTGACATGCTAGGTTTAGACCCCACCTTGGTTCAGCACCACCTAGGGGTTAATCCTAATGCCAAGTTGGTAAAACAAAACTTATGTAAGATGCATCCTCACATTTTTATATTGGTAAAGAAATAGTTGAAAAATCTCTTAGAATTAGGATGTATCTGATCCATTGACTACTTAGAATGGATCTCTAATGTGGTACATGTTAGTAAAAAGCTTGAAGGGATTAAAATTTGTACTAATTTTTGGGACATCAACAAAGCTTGTCCTAAAGATGATTTTCCCTTGCCTAATATCAACATGATCATTGACTCCATGATAGGTTATGAAATGCTTTCACTCATGGATGGCTTTACAAGATATAACTAGATCAAATAGCACCAGAAGACAAACATAAAATAATGTTCACCACTCCATGGAGAAGATTTTGTTATCAGGTAATGTCATTTGGCCTTAAGAATGCTAGAGCTACATATCAAAGGGCCATGACTATCATATTCCATGATATGATGCATGATATTATTGAAGACTATGTCGATGACATATTAGAAAAATCCAAAACTAGGGTTGACCATCTAGCAGTGCTACATAAGATATTTGAATGATTATGGGAGTATAATGTTAGACTCAATCCAAAGAAATATGTGTTTGGTGTAAAGTCCATGCTATGACCGAGAAGCCACCACCAACCAATTTAAAGCAAATTCATAGTTTATAGGGTAAGGTCAAGTCAATTTGACACTTAATCTCTCAGTTAACAGACAAGTGTCATCTATTTACACACCTTCTGAAGAAAGGAGTTTAATTTCATTGGGATGATCATTTCCAAATAGATTTTTAACAACTCAAAGATTATCTTATTAGTCTACCTATTTTATTACCTCCTATGTTAGGAAAGTCATTCTTGTCATACCTATTAACTACTGACCATGCTCTTGGGGCACTCTTGGCTCAACATGATGACAATGAAAAATAGCATGCTATGTACTACCTAAGTCATACCTTGGTTACATATGAACATAACTATGCACCTATTGAAAAATCTTGTCTGATCATGATCTTCATAGCTCAAAAACTACACCATTACATGTTGAATAATAAGACCATGGTCATTTCAAAAGTAGATCCACTCAAGTATCTACTATCTAAAATAGATTTGTAATGTAGAATGGCTAAATGGATCATGCTTCTTAGTGAGTTTGACATAGAGTATGTCAATCAGAAGGCAATCAAGGGACAAGTTCTTATAGATCAACTTGTTGAATCACCTCTCATAGACACACAATAACTCACATTTCAATTTCTTGATGAATCCATAATTACCGTCATTGACACACCCCTTAAGGAGCAGCCTTGGAAACTATATTTTGATGGTTCATTTACTACACATGGATTGGGGGTAAGCTATTGTTTATTACACCATAGGGGGATCTAATCCCTAAATCATTCAGAATCAACTTTCCTTATACAAATAACATGGCTGAGTATAAAGCACTTGTTGTAGGATGTCGATAAGCAGTGCATTAGAATATATCTCATCTCCAAGTTTATAGTGATTATTAGTTAATCATCAATCAGGTCACAGATCATTTTTAGACCAAAGATGACAAGATAGTTCCATATAAAGCCATGGTCAACACTCTTAAGCAACAAATTACCAATATTCAGTTTGAACACATACCAAGGGCTAGTAACAGAATTATAGATGCCATGGCTACTATTGGATCTCTGATTCTACAAATAGATAAAGCTAGAGAGTATCAGTTCTTCATCAATAATTTGATTATCACCAGCTCATGAACCTTCAACCTTGCCATGATTTATGATATTATTGGTCTTAATTCTATCTGGCACTTAGACCTTTATAACTACTTTTATGACCAAGTTCTACCACCTAACCTATCTCAAAAACAAACCAAAGACTTTATTCATCATTCCACTCATTATACTCTACTTGGATCCACACTTTAGCATCATAGTTTTGATGGAACTCTGCTTTGTTGTTTAGCTTCGACAGAGTCTACACTAGCATTAAGAGAAGTTCATAAGGAGTATGTGGCACTCATTCTAGTAGGGCATTTCTATCCAAAAATCTCTTACATATTGGTTATTATTGGCCCATAATGGATGCATATGTAAAAAAGTGTGACAAATGTCAACAACATGCTAATCTAATTCATGCCCTAGCAAAAACTCTAAAATCGATGTTGACACCATGGCTATTTTCTACATGGGAACTTGAACTCATTGAGAAGATCAACCCCACTTCATCTGATGGCCATAAACATATCCTTACCACCATCGAATATTTCACTAAGTGGGTTGAAGCTATACTCCTTACGTGACTGGAAAGAAAATTTCCAAATTCATTTTCAACCATCTCATTTGTCGTTATGGTATCCCCTCTGACCTTATATGTGATAATAGAGGATCATTCAAGAACAAGGATGTAGACCATTTATGTACTGAATATAACATCACACAACATTTTCTATAGCATATTACCTTCAAGGTAATGGCCAAGCTGAGGCATCCAATAAAAACATTGTCAATATTCTCAAAAAAATTGTCAATGATGCCAGTCATGATTTGTTCTTGCAGATATTTCTTTCCCTTTGGTCATATCATACCAATAATTATACCCCCATAAGAAGCACTCCATACTCACTTGTTTATGGTATTAAGGCCACCCTTCCCATTGAGGTTGAATTGCCTTCACTGCACATCTCTTTCAAGCATGTCCTGGACGATCATGACTATCAAGTAGCTCACTTGCAAGGGTTAGACCTACTTGATGAAAAATGCACAGCTACATTCAATAATCTTCAAGCATATTAAAACTGACTCAAAGGCCACTATAATTGGCATGTTAAGTATAGAACATTTGAACTTGGTGATCTTGTTCTTAAAAAAACCAAAAGAATACCATGGTTGAGAAGAAGCATAAAGGGAAATTGAAACCAAATTGGATAGGGCATTTCATCATTACCACAGATTATGGATCAGGAGCTTAGGCTTGCCACACCAGATGGAGATGAACTTCCACAGCTAATGAATATTATTCATCTCAGGCGATACTATGCTTGAATGCTAAGGTGTATTATCTATAAGGACCATTTTAGTTATGCCATTTTATTACTATTAATCTTTGTACAAATACCATCCTCATCTATCCTCTTTGCCATATCCACTTTCCACTTCCGACCTATCATCCTATTGTGTTCTAAAGCCTAGCCCATTTAACCTTGGTTTTTTCCATTTGTTACATAGTTTTAGCATCAAATTATCTAATCAGTGTCATCAGTTGGTTCAAGTACTTTAGATAGAGATTGTATTTTGGGAGAGTGTGATAGTTTTGATAGTTACATCCTTTGTTTCTTATCCCTTTCTTACCACTGATCTTGCTATTAATTATAACCACCTTTGAGAAAATTAGTACCATCGATCTACGCCATTGTGTCCTAGTTATAACCACCTATGGGAAAGCTAAGGGAAACATTAAGCCTTGGCGTACCAACTTTCCACTTCCTATGTCGTACTAACCCTTTTTAACAACTATGCTTGTTTTGTTTGAATTGACTACTACACTCGTCAAATTCCTCCAATATAAGGGTAGAACTATATTGACTTGAGGCCCTACTCTATGATTATGTAGGCAGTGCTTGATACTTGTTGAGGTTAGCTTAGTCAACCTAAGCCATGCTCTCACCATTTTATGATCAACCTAAGCCACACTTTGCTATTTTACGAGCAACCTAAGCCATGCTTTCATCATTTTGTGAGTAATCTTAGTTTAAATGCTCTCATCATTTTGTGAGCTTGAACCATTTTAGTGTTTCATCATTCTTGATTGAGTTGAGACATTCTAAAATAAATTCTAAAAACATTTGAAAAATTGTTAGAAAAAAATAAAAACATTGACCACTTCTTTGCCTTAAGGATTTTGGGAACCCTTACTAAGTTACAAGCAAAACACTTGTCATATAGTTTCCTCATTCTTTTTTGGCCTTTTCTATCATACACTTGTCATTTTCAAATACCATTCATCTTTTTCTATCACATCTATTATGTTTGTTTTCATCCATTATCACATTCTTCCCATTCCCTAGGAGAACTACATTTGGCCTAAAGTTTTTTATTAGATATTAGATCTATAGAACTATGTAGGTAGTGTCCACTTGCCTAGTGCATATGGAGACAGCTCATCCACCCCCTTCCTTTTCTTTTATTCCCCAATTTTGTTCATTTGTTAAGTTGTCACCTATTTTCTAGGGGCAATGTTCGTAGGGTCTCTATTGTATTGTTTATTTGTTTGTTTTTGCATATTTTATTTATTTGTCTACTTATTTGTTTGCTTTCAACACTGTTGTCTTGATTTAGTTTATGTATGTTCATTGGGTGATTCCTTGCCCACACTTATACTTGAATCCATTCATATTCATATGTTTACATTGTCATCATGGTTTCTATCATTGGTGTATTGTTTTCTATTGAGTATTGGATTATAGGAGTCAATCTTCATGCATATTTTGATCAAGTCGTCATGATGTTATACCATGATGCCTACTAAAAAGTGTTACAACAAATCTTAGATTTAAGAATTCTATTTATCAATGGTAGCATCTCTTCAACATTGACATCTTGATTTAATCCTAATCATATCCCAAACAGAGTAATTAAACATGAAAGAATTTCAACCTTTATTAGTTCAGATGAGCATCTCCCTACTAGTAGGTTATTCCAATTCATCATTACCCTTTGTGTTAATTTTTCATCATCCTCGGCCAAGTTTATCATGTTTTCTATAATCAGGGTCCAATGATTATAACCACCTATGGGCAAACCATTGTGCACCGTCCCACCTGCATTTCTCAATGATTATAACCACCTTTGGGAAAATCATTATGTTGTCACCACTTTAATTTTTATACCTATACAGGGGTATGTTATTATCTTATTTTTCTCCTAACTGGGGTAGCACCATCTTCTAAATAATTATAATTGCCTTTGGGTAAATCATTGTGTTATCATACCACATTACCACTATCAAGGTACAATGTTTATAACCACCTTTGGGAAAACCATTGTGCACCATCCCACTTGAATTTTCAATTATTTTGACTACTTTTCAATATCATTATGTTTTCACCCCATCATCTTTCCTTTCTTTGGTCTCCTCATTTCACTTCTTTCTTTTCAAGGGACCGTTTGTCAGCCTACTTGTGCCAACTGTTCCCTTGAGGGGGCATCATATAGTTAGTTGATCATCATTGAAATTGTAGGCATATAATACCTTTTCATTATTTGAGAATACGTTATTTTGCTTATAACTTGCAATGCCTTCCCAAATAGGGGAAAACTGTAAACACCTAAAACTAGCCATCGATGACCTCCAACTAGGTTTTTGACCAATTTCCACCAAAAATGCACAATTTGGCCTAAAAACAATAAAACATGCTAAATGATGTGAAACAAACATATTCAAGTACCTATTTTATCTAGAGTATCATTAAATGGAGCAATGCAATTTATGGGATAGCTAACTTTGATCATATTATTTCAGTCAAAATGCCAATTTTGCACCTAGGTGCTCTGGATTGCTCTTTCCTATCAAATCTCTTACACAAGACACATTCCTTTGTTATTTGGTGTTGGTAACATCCTAAATGGGAATACGGATCCAACACATCTGACATTACCTTCTAATTCCAATCCAGTCAAATTTTGGGCCAATAACAAGGCATTCTAATTAATTTAAATAATTTACGCACAAAGTGCTTAATTATGCTTAAGAGATAATTAATCCAAATCAATGCATAATTAATAATTCCATAGAAGAATTTTAAATACTATGTTTTTGAATTAAATATTGAATATTTTCATCATCAAGTGACCTCGTTTCTTGGGAAGACATCCCTAGGCCATAAATGCCACAAATATCAGGATTCATGCCCTCCATGCCTCATCAATGCCTTCCATGATGCCCTCCATGCCTCTTAATTGACCCTTATTCCAATGTCATGATGAGGAATTTTATAAACTTAATTCCAAAAATTGAATTAATCCTCAACCACACATCTTAATGTTAGGATAGGCAGTTCATGTTGATTTTAGACATTCTCAAAAATCTATCAATAGAGAGGCCATGAACATCATTTCTAATCTATTTTGGTGCAAAGTTATAATGCATAAATGATTCCAAAATCCATTTCAATTATTGTTACCATGCCAAATTGATTCCAAGCCAAGCCAAGCCACAAGCCAAAGGTGCCAAGGAGAGATGAAGGTAGCTACACTTCTATTGCTAAGGACTTCATGAGCACAAGCCGAGCAAGCCACTACAACAAGCATTTTGGAGCATCCAAGGAAGGTAAAAGAGGTTTCTTTTGCATTTTAGTTGTGTGTTTTATTCATTTTTTTAACTAGGCTCTCCCTAGTGTCTAGGCCTAGAGATGTTATGATAGTTATTGTGTTTCTTTCATTTTGCTTTCATTTTGAAACTAACATGATACTAACCATCCTCTCTTGAGTCAAATTCCTAGATCACAAATTGTAGTTAAATGTTAGAGTTTGCCTGTTAGTAAATATTAGTACGTAGATATGGAATAAATCTTGTATGTGATTGCATTTTATATATTTTACGTAGACATAGGCATAATTTTGTAGTATGATTATATTATGTTACTTTACTTATATTTGTTTATGATTACAGGAATGTAAATATATGAAGATGATAATAATTACTATTATATATAGACTAACAAAATGTCTTTACAATTTTTTATAGCATTAAACTAGTAATAACACAAACGATTTTCTTGTTATGATTAAACTAAATAATTGTTTTTTCTATCATTTTGATATAAGAAGATAATTAACATTATGTTAGTCATATTTTCATAAAAATAAAGGGTATAATTAAATTTACTAATTATTGAAGGAGTTTGAATTATCCTAAATACTATCCTAAAATCTAAGTCTAATTTTTGTAAACATGCATGGACTATGTTAAGATTAAAAGTATAGTTATCATTTTGAAAAATGATTAAAAGTGGACTTTTGAGTAGAGTAATCAGTCATGTGATGTAGATTAACATGCACAAATTTGAAATGAATATAAAAATGACTAAGGATAGGAGGAAATTTTGAGTAAAGTGAATTTAGGACTTTCTTAAGTATTGTTAATGGAAGTTAACTAGTTTTAGTCACTGTTGGAATGAAAAACATGGTTTATGCATGGTGACTGTGAGTTTAGAGAGTTTACATGCAAGATTATATGGGTGAGTAGAATATAATAAGAGGTGAACTGAGAGGAGAAGGGGTATGATGAAGAAGAGAAGAAAACCACATAGCAAGTAGGAAAAAGAAATCAAATTATTTTTGTCTCGAATTGGAAGTGACTTACAAGGTTGGTGAAGTAATTACTTTCATTTTCTTGTAGAATTATTATTTGTGGTTTAAATTCCTAGGGTTTATAAATGTATGAAAATTTATATTAGGCTTAGTCCTGTGGATCACTGAATAATCCAAATCCCTAAGACTACAAACTAGCTTGTTTTTGGGTGTTGAGCCATTAAGGTATAATGGGTTTAATTTCATAAAAATTACTATGTCCTAGGTTAAATCAAAACCCTAGGTGCATGATACTACTAACTATATATATATATATATATATATATATATGAGTTTTGAATCTTTAAAGGTATATACATATGTGCAAAATATTTGAAAGATATATATATATAAACTCAAAGTTACAAAATGACCTATTGAATATATATATATATATATATATATATATATATATATATATATAAACTCAAAGTTACAAAATGACCTATTGAATATATATATATATAAAGTATATATAAGGATATATATAGGTCTTGAATGTTAAATACTAACTAGGTTTCAGTTACAAAGATTTTCAAATGATTTAATATGGAAGTCTACATAATGTCATTACATTTTTATACTTACATAATGAAGTCGAGGAATGGAATGTCGACTTTATAACAACTGTGTAAATTTTGACAAATAAAATTATGAACAAAATTAATATGAAAGAAGTCTTTACTATTTTGAATTAGTATATTTTTTATGGAATTGGGTATTCAGGGAAAATATAGATATAGGGTGGGTGTGTGTGTGTGTGTGTGTGTGTGTGTGTGTGTGTGTGTGTGTGTGTGTGTGTGTGTGTGTGTGTGTGTGTGTGCGTGTGTGTGTGTGTGTGTGTGTGTGTGTCTTTGTTGCACAAAATTTAAAGCATAGGTAATAATGTTTAAGCCATAATTGTAAGTCTTAAACATTGTGATTTGACATATAATAAAATTGTGTGATACATTATAGAATGAGTATACATATATATTTTATGGAATGAATGTTTATTATAACTCTAAATCGAGTTTTTAAACATTGTGATTTGACATATAATAAAATTATGTGATACATTATAGAATGAGTATACATATATATTTTATGGAATGAATGTTTATTATAACTCTAAATCAAGTTTTTACATTCAATGAATGACATATAATAAAATTGTGTGATACATTATAGAATGAATATACATATATATTTTATGGAATGAATGTTTATTATAAATCTAAATCAAGTTTTTACATTCAATGAATTATATCAATTTATAATAATCAAGGTAGACACAATCTGAAACAAACTGTGTAGTATGGTTACAAACTAGGAACATATGGAATAGACTATGTTTAGATAGTAAAACAAAGGAAAGGTTATATCATTTATATGTTACTAGATAGTCAAACTGAGGAGAAATTTATAGTGTAAATTCCCTCTAAATATAGTAAATAATAAAGCTGACTATATAAAGGCATGGACCGATGATTATGAATAATTTACATTTTTTAGAATGTTTAAAATTGAGTAAGGTATGTTGTGTACGTTTTAGAAGTCGATTTGAATCATGAGTTTCACTTAGAACCTTAGTAATGATAAAAATCTCTAGTGGATAAACAAAGCATAGTGTCGATCTTATGTTTATTACATTTTGTTTTCCAATAATTTTTACATAGTCGAGGAATTTTTTATAAAGGAAAAATAGAGTATTAGATTTGGAATGGTTTTGGGGTCAAAATCATACCACATCTAATATGAATTTTATTGCAAATCTAGTTAGCGGATAAATGAAATACTAAGACCCTTTTAGATTTATTTTCTTATTCATAAAAAGGTTATTGAATCATATAGTCTTGAAATAAATAGAAAATACCATAACATGATATATATTATGGGATATATAAAGTATATAAACATATGTTTTTTTTTTTTTTGTGTGTGTGTGTGTGTGTGTGTGTGTGTGTGTGTGTGACCTTAGGTCCACATACACACATATAGCTGGTAAGAATATATCAGATGCATACCTATAGTTATAGGCTTTTATTAAGGAATGAAGTCATTAAATCTTAAAGGATAAGGTGCTTTTATTATATGCATAAAGCCTCCAAATAGGTATAATCTAATGAAAGACTATACTTTAGATTTATAAGTTAATTTCTTATGGATGTTGTTATAATTGAGTAGTATATACAATATATTATGAGAATGTTGATTTTATTACATTTGCATTTACTTATGAAAATTAGATCAGGTAGTATGAATTGTATTTTACCCATTTGATAATTAAAGTTATTTGTCAAGATTATTTTTTATGAGATGAATAATAAGAATAGATATTCATTCATACGTTTGACAGACTAAATGTATGTAAAGTGATTATTCCTATATATAGCTTAAGTTATACTTGATAGTAAGAATTAATCAATATGAATCTGTTGGTTATGTGGATTTTAACCAAATCTCACATTTTTGGTATTAACTAAGCAGTGAGACAGACTTCACTAGCTTACTTAGCACCACCAATGTCAAATGAAGGTCATATGATCAAGTAGTGTGTATGAATTTGACTAATCCTAAAGATAAATAGCTATTTGAAAACTTTGGCTAAAGTAATGTTTAGATATACATTATCATTTCATATGTATGATTTACATGTTTGTGTGATATCATGTTAGAATGTATTTTATTTATGTTACACATCATGTAGTAGAAATCTTATAGCACACAAGTACTAACATGTCTCTCTAAATTCCTGAACCATCAATGTCTACCCATCCATGAAGGGAGGGACATTCCCTATTTGGTTGATTATGTGGGTGATATATGGTCCATGGTTGATGTGTAAAATCACTCAGATGATGCTCTCCCTCCCCACTATAGTAGTTATTGGAGACTACACTTGAGATTATCAAAGATACTAGACTTAGAGTGACACGTGCTCTATGGAGAATTGCATCTATTATTGTATTTATGTTAATACATATTGTATGTTTGAAATTTAATTGATTACTTATTGTAAATTAACATCAAGTGGATGTATTATTGTACTAGTCATGGTTGTATTTTAATTCAATTACTTTCCTTATGCAGTTATGTTATGTTACATATGATGCTAGTGATCAGTAACTATTAATGATACATGTTTACTTATGTTTAACATACTTGTTTAGTATGATAAGATCACTAATTAGATTCTCATGGTGTAATATAATTAAATAATAAGTGCTATGTAAAATTTTTTAAAAAAAATCACTGCATTATTCTAGTAAATCCCTATGGGGATGTTACAATCGGGCAGGTTTTCCATCTCGCTTCGTCCCCTTATGTTCTGCCAACCAAAGAATTTTTTTACCTTATTTCTCATAGATTTTAATGAGTACTATTTATGGAAATTATTATCCTTAATAGGACCACTAAAATCATCAATGTCCACTTTGAAAATTACTCTTTCTGTATTCTTTCATAACGTAAGGCTTCTTTTAAATAAGCATTGCAATGTCTCAATATTATTTTTTTACAAATCTTTAAGGTCCAATATGTAGTGATCCAAAACTCAATTATTTACAGAAATCATGATGCAATTTTTACATTGGATCAAGGATTATTATTGTAAGTTTAACTAAAGAGGTAATATATTTAAATTACTAAGCATTCCTTTTGCCTTTGATAGTGCCCCCTCTACATTGTGGTAATATGTGCTTGAGAAAGTTGAAAACAAGATCACATATTGGATCACGAAGCCTTTATCATTGGTAGACTTGTTTCAAGTCTACACCAAAATTATTACTATTGTTAAAGTTTACTATTCTTCATGTTTGAATCCTTCAAAATCTTCTTATGATAATTTAGCTAAGTTTATCAAATATTTCCTTCAAGCTAATGCTAGGAAAACTAGAGATTTTCATAAAGTGACATGGAAGGTTTCTTGCCTCCCTCAAGACAAATATGGTATGGGTATCATTCATATTGAAAAAGAAATCATTATTTTTTGGTCTAAGTGGATTTTTTTAGATATTGAAGGTTCTAAAGTTTGGAAAATATTACTACAACATTGTATCTCTATGGGTTCTCCCTATGGTAAAAAATATTAGAAAAATATAAGGTTCCATATCCTCCTCGTCACTTCCACCATGGTCAAAGTGGAGGGGTATTTTATTATGAAAAACATGTGGAAATATTTTTAAGTTGTCAAGCCTTACATAAATTAGGTTGGAGACAGGTTTAGATCTGGTATTTCTTTCAATAACCAAAATTTATGGTGTCCCATCATATCTAGTAACAATTTTTTGCTTGCTAAGATGCCAAGGATCAAAGAAATCCCTTTAAATTTTTTTAAAATCAAAATTTATAGTTATATATATTACATATTTCATAAATAAATTCCATGGCCTACTCATCATAAAAAAATATAAGATTTTTTCTTCAAATGTGCCTTCCATTTTGTGCATTCAAGAGGCTATACCAGATGTTATGATGCACAAACTTGGTATACAACCTCTATTTTCCTGATGGGAAGTCTAGATGTGGAATTTTGATACACCTTTTAAGAATGTATCAAGGATTTATTTATCACATTATAATCCCTTTTTGCTTGGATTGTGTAAAAGTAACATTCAGTGGATGTTGAATTTCTCTCCCTAAACATGGCTTGCTCACCTCAACTAGATGTCGAATTACATTATTGAGCCCAAACTCTCTATTTTTTTTGGTGCCTAGTCTACCAAGATTTGTTTCTATGGGAAATACTCAAATAAATTGGGATTAATAATTCAAAGTTCCATGTGTACTTTATACCCAAGACATTTAAACACTTATTCTATACTTTTCTTCAGGCTCATAAAGCTTGGAAATTGATTCACTATTTATTTCAATATTATCACGTAGAGCCTTTCCATTGGAAGATGGCCTTGTTTGGGGATACTTCTCAATGACTAACATATATAGAATTTTTTATAAAAAAATTATATTTATTTTCCTTTTTCATGTTTGGAAAGCTAGGAACTCTATCATTTTTAATAATGAAAATTTTTCTTAGTATATTTCAATTAACAATAAAAATGTTATATCTTATACTTGCTTGTAGATCCAAGCATGAGGACAAAAAATTTCTCGAGTTTTAACATATCCAAGAGCTATCAACCATTGGGTGAGAATATCACATACATGAGAAGGGTATCTGTAAATCAAGAATCCAAATAAGGTTAGATCATTGTTAGTGAATAAAAATCAAAATAATTGAAATACCATAGTATTGTAATCCCAATCCCTATGATTGAGCAAGACTAAGAAAAGAATAACCAAATAAAATACAAAGAATAAGCATTAAATATCCCTTGAGGATGTTATTTATAAGAGTTTTTTACTTGGCTTGTAAAGCTAGGAGTCTTTAACAATGTCATAAGTGCATCTTGGTTGCATCTCCCCTTGTCTAATCAATGTTTTGTTGAATCAAAGTGAATAAAGGTTGAATCTCTCGATGTATTTTTATAGAGTAAGTATAGTTCAAAAGATATTGTCTATAATTGAGGGGGGGACTTCAATTTATACAGTTATTAAATCAAACAGGACCATCCATCTTGATCTCTAAAAGAAGGGATTGGAATGAGTCCTCACCCTCATCAATGTTGGAGGTTGAAAATTTTAGAGGATCCATTTAATGAAAATTGGAGGCTAGAAGATATTTTGAAGAGAGTGCAATCATGACCTATTTTGGAGCATGTAAGAGGATGTAATATGGAGGAATGTGTAAGATGGTATAAGAGATTGTAAGAGCTTTATTGTGCTTCTCTCCTTTCCCATTGACTTTCCCATGTGATGTCACCAAGATGAGGTAATAAAGGACTTTTGAATTTAGAAAAATATTAGTTTCCCAAAAAAACTATGTATTTTATATTAGAGGAGGTTTATGTTAATTAATTAACCATTAGAATAATATGGCATTTTCAATGTTTCTTGTCAAATTAATGTCTTATTTAATTAACCTTGTAATAGCATTTTCAAATAACTAATTCAATTTGAAATGATTGTTTTTAGAAATAGACTATGTGAAAGTTTTATTTCACTAATCAGGGATGCTCTAATGTGATTTTTAATTCACACATCAAGTGTATAGAAGAATTAGATCAATTTGATGATTTATGGCTAAACTTGCATGTAATTATAGAAAATTATTTTGATTTCAGTTTAGAAATGAAAGTGGTGAAAATGAAGTATCTACATTTTGCCCCTTTTTGAGAAGGTGTTACTAGACACAAGGCAAAGTAACGTCTTTTCAAATAATGAAAAAAAATTGTTAAAATGATTTGGTAAAGATAGAAGAATAATATGTTCATGCTTTGTTTAATCTTGCTCGATCTACTAAAAATGAGTTCACAATGATGCCCTAAATGATGTTTGTGATGTCCATGATGGCCCTTAGAGGGACTAATTGAAAAATAATTTTGAGAAACATGCCCTAAAAAACAAGAAGATAAGACATTTTATGACCTAAGAGGCTGAAAAACAGAGTAATGAAAAGAAAACAAGAGGTAAAATGAACCACATAGACACATTCAAGCCTCTAGGGAATAAAAATGGGTGCCATGATAGTCCAAGGGTGTAAAAATTCAAATTTGAAGCTATATATTCACCCCTAGGGGTAAAATTGAGTCATTTTCACCCATTCTTATCAAGGATTTTGCTCTGGATTGTGACAAGAGACTTTGGATCAAAATGGAATGTATTTCACATTAGAGGCATTTGGGTGAGTGAGTGTGAGGGTATTAGTGACTAACAATTAGCAAAACATTAGTAGGTACTTTTCCTTTTGTTAAAATGTGACATTTAAAGCATTTATTACATAGTATAAGTATGACTTTAAGTGATATTGTCATTATCAAAAAGGTGATATCACACTCGTAAATGATGATTTCACCAATAAATCAGTGTTATCACTAGAAATAATGTTGACATCATGAAAATTGATGATATCACTAAAAATATTTAGAAATTCCAAAATGGCAATAATTCCCTAATTAGTCTAAAATGATGAAATGGTGAAAATGAGAGACAAGTGATGAGATCATCATGTCAAATGGTGACATCACCCTAATAAATAATAAGATAGACAAAACACTAAAGAGGTGTATAAATGGTGATATTGATCAAAAAATGGTGATAATGACATATGAAATAACAGAATCACCAAAATGGACAAAGGATTGAGTAATAGTGATAATAACCTATTAAGTGATGGAATCACCTTGTGAAATGATGATAACACCTTGTTAAATGATGTAAATCACCAGAAAGGCATAATTGGCCCAAAAGACAAAAATTGGAAGAAGTAGATTAGACTAAAAATGATTTATGGTGGTAAAATGATTGACCCATGATAGGAAAATTATGATAAGCCTATCTAGATAAAAATTTTGACAAAGCATGCTAACTTTATTTGTGATTTGTAAGAGAGGGTGTTGGTGTTAATTGCACATGAAGGAGATCCTAGATGATATAATGGTCAGGGTTATAGACTAAGGAGACAATAGCATTTTTTTAGGTTATTAGTTTGTGACATATTGCCTTAATGCCCTTGATCTGAGTAAATAGGTCCCTCTTATCAATGTTAGTTAAGTGTTGGCCTCTAGATACCAACACATTACACCTTCCCACTAGAGAGGTAATGTGACTTTAAAGGACATCTAGCACATACTACACATTCCCATCTAAGTCACATAATTTATTAGATGTATCAAGGGTGACTAGCCATATTAGAAGATTTGATTACTGTTTTTGATGGTGTCAGTGTTGATGGTGTGGTTGATATTGATGAATTGGAGGTCTTATACTTCCCAACTAATGGAGCAAAACCCCTAGTGGAATTAGAAATACTGATCTTGATGTATATTTTCAATGGCATATTACTACCTAATAAGATTCATTGCTACTTTCACATTAGCCTATAGGTGTCATTCACAACATGGTGAATTTGATGACCTAATTTTATTGGGGACCCATAATGTTGGCCCAATTTTATAGGAACCTACACATGAGGGAGGAGCATTGGTCCCTACACCCTACTTTAGATCTAATTTTGGGAGTGTATTCCCATAGATAAATGTGTTGGTAGTTTGTAACAAAGAGAGGTACATTAGCCACTAATGTATGGATGTTATGTGATAGGAGGGGGTCAATAGGGCCACATAGGAGATATTTATTGCTCAGTTAAGCCATTAATGAGATGGTAGATGAATACTTCATCTAGTAGCCATTAATGAGATGGTAGATGAATACTTCATCTAGTAGCCATAAATGTATATTCAATTATAATGGTTTGAGGATACATTGATGATTTAGCACATGAAGACCCCATGCTACATTAAAAGGTGTCATAACTATTGTTGAGTGGTATAGAGCCTAATCAGGGACATCGGTAGTTTAGGAGGTAGCAGGATGTGCCTGAGGAACCCCATTATTTTTCATGCATTACATGAGATATTGGTGAGTGGGAACCTCCTATTCCAAGAGTGAAAGTCATAGCCAACTTCTTGACAATATAGGTAGTGACATGGGGATACAAGGGTGTCATGGTTAACATAAGGGTTATTAGGGGTTATGTAGTATGGTGGGTTTCAGCTGAGACTAGTGCAACATGCCAAGATGAGGCCTCTAAGAGGTCACCAACTGAGGCCATAATAGAGATATCACAGATAGGAGAGGCTAGTGTCTCAATATATATAGGGATAGGGGATGAGACTAGATCTAATAGCCATACCATTATGACATGTGCCTCTTTAATAGGTACTATCACAATAGGTTCCATTATGGTAAGCTATTTTTATGATCATTGATTCTATTTCAAAAGGGTCTAGCAGTTATACTGAGATAAGTAGTAGTAGTAGTAGTAGTAGTAGTAGTAGTAGTAGTAGTAGTAGTAGTAGTAGTAGTAGTAGTAGTAGTAGTAGTAGTAGTAGTAGTAGTAGTAGTAGTAGAAACAATTATGGTGGATATTAAGATTAGGATGTTGGCATGGAGGGGACCTTGGTATATAGGTAGAAGGGATGGGTGAGTGGGATACCCAAGTGACCCTTGATATCACAGGAAGGTCAAATAAAGATAGAGGATAGACATCTAACTAGTCAAGGCCTTCCTAGCCTAAGATTTCAGAGGAGGCCCATGTGATTATAAATAGGTAGGGTAGAGAGATTACCACTCTAACTACTAAGATATATGTATTGGAGGGAGACATTTTGGATTTATGGAAGTAATTTGTCACATAACAGGGGAGACTACAAGGATATAGGGTCTCATTATATAAATGGATACATAAATTATATCTTTGAGAGGGAATTAATCTAGATGACCATTATATAGGGACAACTAACATTGAGATAGGTATATTTGGCTATGTCCATCAATGAGAGACATATCTCAAACTGAGTGATATAGAGCTTAGATGGATGCTTAGAGGTATCAAGCATATGTTTAGAGGATATGTGGTTGTGAGAGGTAGCGAGACAAGGTTTATATAGGCATTGAAAGACATGGATTAGGCTAAGGATGATATGATTCAGGCCAAGGATGAGGCTGGGTAATATAGGAATCTCTATGAGATAGAAGTGTTAATAAGGCTTAGAGAACCCAACTTCAAAGAGCATGCATAGAGTCATAGGACTAGTTATACCTCTAGGTCATGTTGCACATCAGCATTAGAAGGATCAGTATCCTAATCACCCCTATAGTGAGGAGTTATGGGGCCACCACAGTAGCCACCACCATCTCCATACACATGATATAGTATTGATCCTACTCCACCTGGTGATGATCAGATCTAGAGTTGATATTTTGCTTATTATTTCTATATTATGTATATTTTGTGATGTATATGTATATCTTGATGTATAAACACTGATTTTGAGATGTATATCTTGATATGTATTTTAAATCACATGATGTATAGGGACTATGATATTATTTCAATTTATATGATCAATATTTCAATTAATGGATATTGGCATATGTGATAGATTATATTTGTGATATTGATGTGGATGTATGATGTGTTTACCATGATTTGGTTGTATTTAATTTCTATGTTGATGATCTTCTTGATCCATATATCAAATGTGATTGATGTGTTTGAGATGTTTTTATCATTTGATCATGATGTTAAGATGGTTATGACTAGTTGTGTATTCATATTTTGGAGATGCATGTCCTAATTAGAATAGATGTAGCCATTCTATTTAGTTTTTACTTGTTTATATGATGAAAAAATGTAGTGATGTTTTTGATGTTGGTTTTGGCATATGACTATATGTTGAATCATATCATGAGGGTATGTTGTCTTGTTGCATAAAATTGACAAATGAGACTCCTTTTCACTTGAATTTTTAATTTATCCAATAGCATTATACATCATAATATATAAATAAACCATCATAACATTATTTTCTACTCACATAGGGACTAATCTAGATGCTAATACTTAACTCAAGATCAAGATATGAAAAAATAGGACATAAATGTAAAGCATGATGCACCTAAACAAAAGATACAAGTTAATAAAAGATACATATGTTAACAACTTAAGATCAAGATATGGATAATCAAGACCTAAGTTTAAAACGTAATGTACCTAAACAAAATAAAAGAGAAAGCAATATAATTAAAAATAAATAAATAATCAAGCAAATAAATTGAACAAATAAACAAAAAAGAAGAACAAAAAACACTAAATAAAACACATAATCAAAATGAATGTGAATAAGCATTAATTTGGGTGACCTACCCCCAAGTTGATGTGAAATTCAGATAGGATGGTGCAACAATTTAGACAAGAAAGGGGTGATCGAGTTGAATTTAATTTCCCCATACAACCAAATGTTACCTACATAATCCAAGTGGATTGTCAATCCAAATGTATTTCTCCTAGGGATGTAAAGAAAATTGATGAAAATGATTAGAATGAACTTGATTAATGAGTAAAATAGGAATTGGCTTGTAAAATGGTGAGAGTGTACAATAGGAATATTGGGTGAAAATAAAATGAGAATGATAGTGGTCGAGTTGTCTTGAACTACCCCTTATAGCCAAGCATTGACTACATATTCTATGTGGACCTTAGGCCAATGCAATTCTCCTAGGAAGATGACTGTAATGAATGGAAAAAAAATATTACTAATCAACATTAGGTTGGGATAGGTGGATAGAAAAGTGGAATTAATGGGATAAGACTTGGCAAGAGTTAAAAGATGAAATTCTTAGGGACCAATACATAGAAAATCCATGTTCCATATCTATAAAATACTACCTTGAAGGATGTGTTGATGATGATAAAATTAGAATTGTTTGCTAAATTTTTCTTTGAATCTGGCATCTAAATCTGTTTGTTGTACTTGTGGACTAGAATCAAGATCAAGGTGGTAAATAAGATGGTGTAAAGAGATCAAAAAGTACTGACATAATTTATAAAAAGTTATGGATGTGCCCCCAAGAAAGGGTCCTCATAGATAATGTTCAAGCAAATCAAGTGTGAAAACACTTGAGATGCATAATATTTATGGGCTCATCTAGATCTTGCCCATCTGGTGTAGCCAACCTGTATGTTTCAAACCCATAGTTAGCTACAATAATAAATGGTCCCCAGTTAATTAGTCTCAAATTTTCCCTTATTTTCTCTCTTTACATTGGTATTTTTTAATTCTCTTTCAACGAAGATCACCAAGTTCAAACTCTATAGGTTTGATATGCTTTTTATAGTTAGGTGTAACTTATTATGATATGTTTGGAGTTTATTCAAGGTAGCTACCTATTTTTCATCAAGTAGTTCTAGTTCCTATAACTGAGTTACTTATACTCCTCATCATTTATGATATACTGTAATGAAATACACAAGGAATGCAAGTCAATATTGATAGTCTAAAAAAATTATCTTGAAGTAAGCACAAAGTTACCAAAAGGTCTACTAGGGTTTCCTCCATGTGCATCATAGATTTGGCCCTTGATTTATTGTCATTCTAGCTTATCTGCATAATACAACCCTTATTAGGTTACCTATGGACTAGAATTTACTACCTTTTAGGGTTTATCATCTTTAGGTGAGGCTAGCCTATTTAATTACTTCTCCTCATTCCCTCATGGTTGATTTAGCTATGAAGAAAATTGGCATAGCAATGGCCCCCTACAAGCACCTGAGGAAGTTTGTATCGAAGGTCTACCATGAGGTAACTCTTCAAAACCTGATGTTATTTTACCCATTCCATAATTTAACTCATTTTTTAAATGGATAGAACAATTTTATTTTATAGGATATTTTATGGGTTGAATTATCTATAAAAGTACTCTTAGATCTTGTGTTTAAGCCCACTAGGTTTCTCATGGCATAAATCTTGAGAGCATCTAGAATATGACCAAGGGATTTTTTTGTTTTTTTTTGCCTACCCTTCCCATGCAAGAAGTTTCCTCCATAACTTAGCCACATGGTATGTTAGGAACTCACTCATGGTTCTCTCCCCTTGGACATGGGGCTTTATAGTCTCCAAGCACACTAATCAAGGTCTCATTTTGAGTATAATTTCTGAGTCTCTCTCTTCCCTAATGGAATTTTATTTACCAAATTAGTTCCTCCATAGGTTAGGTTATTTTCCATGATCAAAGTAAGTTCTACTCTATTAGACTATAGAAGAAGGTTTGTGTATAAGTATACCTCTCTTGAGACCTTAAAGAGTTTGTGTAAATTCAAGTTGGGGGTGTGAGACACTCCCAATAAGTCCTATATATCAACTTGCCCAACACCTATTTTCACTACCAAGCCACCAACCATAAAATTTGGGACTACCCCCTTTATTTAGCCTATAAAAATGCACCTAATCACTCATCCTCTCCTCCTAAGCCCTCTTTGGAAGCTAGGAAAAAACCAATTGAGGATTGTTGGACTACGATAGGAAAGAAGAAAAACCATACTAAACTGTGAGCTCAAATGTATTAAATCTTAAAGGAGACAAGTCATCAACAAGTAATGGCTTGTAAGACTAGGATCCTACTAAGAAATAACCTTCTCAGACTAAAGCTCTAAAAGTAATATAAAAACCTAGGGTCTATAACACCCCTCTTGAATCTAAAGTTCTATCTCAAGGTCCCAAGGATTCTTTACCCAATTCTTTTAGTTTTTCAAACTCACAACCAATCTCTTTACCACTTCTTATTTGATAGGGTGCACCCAAATTATCTCATATCCCTCCTAAGAGGTAAGAAGAGTTGGAGTAAGGAGAGTATCAGGTTGAATATGCTATGAGGAAACAAGAAAAATTAGATGTTTTTTAAAATGCTAATAGTGGGCATTTTTACAGAAGTAGTATGATGCCTTAGAAGGCCTAGACTCTGAGGATGCATCTCTTGACACCCATCATCTATGAATTATGTTTCATGTAATTTTAGGGTCTTATAGACCCAAAACACAAGTTTATTGTGCATGAATTCAAAAGGAAGTTTCCTGAGATGGACATCTTTTGTCTACAAGAAGTGAAAGTGGTGGATTTTTTATTGACGATGATTAGTAACTCTATCTGGCACAATAGCATTATTTGACATAGTAATAATGAAGTAGGACGTGGTGGTGTGATCATGTTTATTTCTCCAAGGTGGTGGATATACTTAGTTCAATCTCATGTGGACCCCACTAACTAGTTAGTCTAGGCCCTTTTTAGCATTGAAATCCATTCCTTTCTATTAATTACTATTTACGCTTCAAATGACACCATTGAGAAAACTCATTTATGGTGATGGATTGCAGATGATCTCCCTAATGTTCATTGGGTCATATGTGGTGACTTTAATATGGTGGCATCTCCCAAAGACAAAGTGGGCCACCTACCAATGCATTGGGCAATTGGCAAAAGGGATGGGTAGTATTATATGTGCACTAAATGGGAATTTTATGACCCAAATTTAATCTGCCAACCAATAGATAAAGTGTGGTACACTTGAATCAATCTTAGGGATGGTCCCACTTGGATTATAAAGCACCTAGATATAGTAATGATGTCTACCTAACCATATTTTTCCTTTGATAATGGTTTTTCTCCTCCAATGTAGGCACTGTTAGATTTTGGGCTTTATGATCACTCCCCCATTCAATTTTGAGTGACATGGTGGTTCATGAAACCCAAGGTGCATAAAACCCAATTCTTTCTTAAAACTTCCCTTCTCAAGCATGGGCCCATTATGGTGCACATTCATAGAGTTTGGAATATGGATCCCCATCCATACTAAGATTTTGGTTGGATTCTTTGGTGGATTGATGTCATCAGAAAGAATTATCACTTTCTAAGAATTTATGGCCACCAACTTGCTAAAATTTTATAACACTCTCACTCTTCTAATTCCTCAAAGCTTAGCCATGAAACTTTAGACCTAGAAAAATATCCCTACAATGAGATATTTTAGGCTAGAGTCTCTTATTTGTAGCATCACATCCATATTATAGAAAATTACAATGCCCAAGGATCTCAAATGAAATCCATACTCCACTAGCTCAAGATAGGGGACAAAGCCTCCAAATAATTCTTTCAAATGCTTTGAGCTAAAAACTTGAAGTAGAAAATTCAAGCTATCTCTAATGCTGGTAAGAGACTATCAAAGGCACCATAGATTATTTAAGACTTTATCCACCATTATCAATAGGTTTTCAGAGCTCAAGCATCATCCATAGAGTGTAACATATCCAATCATAAATGTCTCATAGTGTTGCCTTGCAAACTCACTACCACTCAATGGGTGGCTTGTGATAGGATCCTCACTGTGGATGATTTGCATGAGGTAGTGGATCACATGGTGAATGACAAATGTCCAAGCATTAATGGTTTCCCTTATGAATTCTATACAACCCTCTTGGATCTTGTGAGTGCTGACTTATACCATGTTTATCAAGATACCTTTCACACACATTCTCTATGGAAGAATATAAATAAAGGAAATATTGAATTCATACCTAAATAAGGGGATCATGAGTTGATTTGTAATTGGTGGCCGATCACCCTCTTGAATGTTTCCTAAAAAATCATTACTAAAGTTCTAGTGTTCTAATTGTATAATTTATTGACATACATCATTTACCCTAAGCAAACAAGATTCATCAGTAGTAGATATATATTAGATAATATCATTACAGTTTGGGAAGGAATGGATTGGGCTAGGAGATATAAGCAAAAATCTATGTTCGTAAAAATTGACTTTGAAAAAGCTTATGACCATATTAAGTGACCTTTCATCTTAGCCATGCTTAAAGGCCAGGACTTTGGGCCAAATTTCATTCAAACCATCTAAATGATTTTTTTAGATGCCTCATCTATCATCTCTATTAATGGAGTCACCTCTGAATAATTTGGTTTGTTTTGGTCTATTCACTAAGGATGCCCATTGGTACCTACCCTGTATTTGCTTGCAGTTGAGGTTTTTGGATATCTTCTTAGCAATGCCCAATCTAAGGGCCTTGTTAAATGAATCTAAATCACTCCAAATAAATAAAACCCTCAAGAAGATATGCAATTACTGAATGGCCACTTTGTAGATGATTCTTTCCTTACTATTATTAAAAAAGAAGACAATGTGGACAACACCTTGCAGTGTCTCAACACCTTCTACCTTACCTCTAGTTTAAGCATCTGATCACAAAAACATTATTTCTATAGGTATTCATACCTCCACCCATTGACATGGAATGTCAAGTATGGGTGGGCATGGATCTAACATGATAAAATCTTCAAGTTTCTTGACATCCCTTTTTCTTTTGATACCTTTCTACCCATGTTGTGGTAATATTTTATTGATAGAGTAGTAAATAAATTAGAATATTAGGTGACTAATCCCTCATCGTTAGTAAGAAAATTTCAAATCTACTCAAAATTTCTTGTGATCACCCATGTTTACTACTCTTCATGATAGGTGCCTTCCAAGAATTTTTATCAGAAACTTGAAAATTTTCTCAAGGACTTTCTTTGGGCCAATTCTTCACATGGCCATGGCTTCCATAGGGTTATTTTGGAATATTTTTACATCATGTTGGATGCCATAGGTATGGGGCTCATCAATGTATCTCTTCCAGGAGTTGCTTTATGTGTCAAATGGATTGTGCAGGTTATTGACCGCAAGGAAGCTTGAAAGGTGTTGTTTTGACACTGCATATCTTTAGACCTTCCTAAAGTCAAAAAATAATGGAAAGGGCTCAACTTCTCCAATATAATCATCATTAAAACCCTTATTCAAATTATAGGGTCGTTTGTGGATAAAAGTATATATAAATCATGTTAAAATATCAAACCATGGCTTTCTTAGAATGGCTCAGGGTTTTGAGATGGGTTATCTATTAACTCACACTTATTATGGTCGTCACCTATTATCAATTTAAATAAATTCCATCTAGCTAAGGTTCCTTGTATTAATGCTCTCAAATTATTTTGTAAAGGTATTCATATTTTCCAATACATATTTTGTAAGTAATCTCACTCTTAGTTCTCCTAGGATAAGGTGAAAACAAAATTTTGATTAGTCAATGTTGATATAGAATCTTATGAAGAAATCCTTAATGTTATTCTACATTCAATGCTTCATAAAATATCTATTAATTTTTCTCATCCTTGGTGGAAGGACTAGAAGTGTTATGTTGAAACTTTGTTTCATAATTACACCCCTCATCTTGGCTATGGGTGGCTTATTCCTTGCATGCCTATAGTGGAGAAGCTTAACTCTCACTATGGTCTGCATTCTTCAGTTTGCACCTAGTTCTTCCATTTTCATACTATTTGAGATCCTTGCTTGGATCCTAAGTTAGCTCATTTTGCTTGGTGTGTTCTATATCAGAGCCTACCTATAGCTAGGCGTCTTGTGCATTTAGGAATTTCCCCTCCCAAATTTCATTTTGGTGTCCATCTATAAATGCTCCCTTATCTTTTCTAACACTACTCCAAAGCTCAAAGGTTCTAGACATGGATGCATGACCTCTTCAAGCATTTCCATCTTGAGGTTTTTCAATGGCAACATATCCTTCTTGGAGATAAACCCATCTTGATTTTTAAATACACCCAAGTCTGGCATACTTTCAAAGTGGAGATTTTATTTTGGCTATGAAAAGAAAGAAATAATGCAGTGTTTAGAAATGATTCTTCGTATTATAATTTTTATGCTCTCAACAAATACTCTAGTATTTCTAATGTGATTTTACAGATTCAAGTGTAGGTGAATAAATTTTATATAGAGCTTGTCCATCTTTAGTACCTTATCAATCATTGGGGAGATGATCATTAATCTATGGTACAGATTCCTCCTTTTACACCCAGGGATAAAAAAATGATGGATGAATTGCTAGTCCACCTTGAGGTAGGAACCAATGCAGTTGGTCTCAGCATTGCTCTCATAGTGTTAATTTGTATCAGTGCATGTCCCCTCCTAGATAGCAATGACAGTGGTAACCCCTACCTCCCTCCCCTACGGGGAAAGATGGTTGGGGTGATCCTCCTCCTTATCTATGTATAAATGCTTGGGGGGCACCACTTGGAGGTCAAACAGACATGATGGATAAGCTCCCTAGACTCTTACTAGCCATTTCTCCTACTCGGCCAGAAGAAGATGAAAAGGACACTACTCAGGCTTTTGGTTAGGAGAAAATTCTAGATGGAAATGACCTACCTAGCTTAGGTTGGGGTCTAGATGATATTTATCCTCTGCCTTCTATCTTTGCTTTGGTAGATTAGTTTTCTCTTTTATAATGTTATGATGAATCATTTCTAGGCAGGGCCTAATGTTGTTTTTTGTTTCTATTATTTCATGTTCCTAGGCTTGTCCTAGTCTGACTTTGAGGTGTGCTTCCATACCACCTATTTTTTTGTGAATAATTTGTATATTATATATTTTTTTAATATATAGATATATTTCATCAAAGAAATCTTGATAGGTAAAATAGTTTCAGTATCATAAACTAAGGAATATGGTGTGGCTCTTGTTGGAGCTTCAGTATTGGTACGTTAGACCTAGATAGTCAAAAATAATTACAAGAGACAATTAAGCTAGTGGTATTAATAATATTTTTAATGATCTTGGCAATGGTCTTATTATATTCCTCATCTTGGCCATTGCCTTGGGAAAAATAATGAGTGTAAAACCATTGTTTGATATAGTATTGGACACATAGGGCCTTTATGGCATTATTTTTTAAGGACTTTCCATTGTGGGAAATAATATCAGAGGGAATTCCATAGCAGCAGATGAGGTGATTTAGAATGAATTTAGAAATTTTATTATTGGTTATATAAGTGAGGGGAATTTTTTCAACCTACTTAGTAAAATACTTGGTCAAAATGAGGATGTGTTTATGGCCATCTAAAGAGGTAGGATTTATTTTCCTTACGAAAATGAGTCCCTATGTGGAAATTAACCAAGTAATAGTGATCTATTGAAGTACTCATGCTAGAGCATGAATCAAGTTGGCATGTTTTTGACAAGGCACACATTATTAACATATGCACATGAATCAGCTTCTATAGTGGGCTACTACTACCCATTTTAAAGGAGTTTCTTGGCAAGGACCATTCCACTAGTGTGGGCCCCACAAATCCATTCATATACTTATTTAAGAGTTAACATATATTCTATTGAAGTTAAACAATGAAGAAAAGTTACATCATAACGTATACCATAGAGTGTAGCACTGAGCAAGGTATAATGGGGGAATTATGAATAAAAGCCTTTTATTGGTTACGAGAAATATTATTAGCAAAAATGTGGTCATGGAGGTAATCATATTTGGGCCAACAATATCAAATACCATCTTTGATATTAAATGATCATGATCAGGCTATAAAATATATTTAATAAGGAATTTGTGGTCTTGGGCATGATCTATTATTTATCCCAATGAGTTGATTATTGCCATTACATCTATTGTCATGTTACTATCCCTTGGTATCTATGCAAAAGGATATGTTCAAAGTTATGTTTAATTTTATCCATAATGATTTTGTAAATAATAATCTTCTCGTCCTTTGTCTGATATTGATTTGTCACCTGATTAATAATTAACTAGGAATCCCCATGAACATGTTATTGCTTAATGTCCCATTTTACTGCTAGGTGAATCCCTACAATGAGTGCTTCATATTATGTCATATTATACAATTTAAACTAATATGGAAAGCCTTGGGGATAATATCTCTTTGTAGTGTTAAGAATATAATTTTGGCTCCAGATCCATGAGATGTGTAGAAACCATCAAATTACAGTGTCTATTACTAAAATTCAAAAGGTATTTCATCTAGAGTCAATATTGAGTCATCAGGGAAACCATAAGTGAGTGTTTTGGTATATTGTGAAGGTGCTTCATCAATTTGATTTACAGGTACTTGGCCCTTAATTACTTTCTGATGTATATATTCAATCTCAAATTCACTCAAGAGCATGACCCATTTAGACATATAACTAGTCAAAGTTATATTAGAAGGTAAATACATGAGTGGGTCCACTTTGGCAATAATAATGGTTTTGTTGTTTTGTATTTAATGTCATAACTTCTAGGATGCGAACACCATTACTAAGAATGCTTTTTCAATTAGTGTATAGTTGTGTTCATAGGCAACTAATGTTCTACTTAATAATACACTACTCTTTCTTTCTCGTTTTCATCATGTTGGGAAAGAAGTGCCCTTAATGCATGTTTAGTTTCTAAAATGTAGAGGAGTAATGGTCTCCTAGGTTTTGGTGGTGCTAAGATAGGTGGATTTTCCAAATAATATTTCAAATTCTTAAATGCTTATTAATAGTCAGTGTTTCATGAAAATGTGGTGCCCTTATTCAAAAGGTGAGTGAAAGGATGACATTTATCCATTAAATGTGAAATGAAACATCAAATAGATTGAATTTTTTCCTAAAAACTATGGATCTTATTCAAATTAAAATAAGGAAGCATTTATGAAATGACCTTAACCTTGGCTAGATCAAATATAATGCCCCTATGAGATATAATGAAACCTAGTAATTTTTTGGAAGTGACACCAAATAAGCACTTATTAGGATTAAGATGCACCCTGTATTCACGAAGCCTTTCAAATATTATTCATAATACTTATGTATGGCCTACCCTAGTCTTGGATTTCTAAAAATGTCATCCACATAGTCTTCTACAATATCTTGCATCATGTCATAGAAGATGACAGTCATTATATGTTGGTATGTAGCATCACTTGATAATATAATTACCCTAATAGAGTGGTGAATGTTGTTTTGTATTGGTCTTTAAGTGTTTTTTTAATCTAATTTTACCTTAAGAACCCATCCATAAGATATAATATCTCATATCCTACTATGGAATCTACTATCGTATCAATTTTTGATAAAGGAAAATCATCCTTTATGCATGTTTTATTAATATCTCTAAACTCTATACATAATTAGATTCTTTATGTCTTCTTGCTAACTGGGAAAATATTTGATATCCATTTAGAATAGTATATGAGGTTAATACATCCTGCCTCTAATATTTTTTTAATTCCTTTTTGACTATTATGATAATGTGAGGATGAATTTTTATCAACTTTTGTTTGATTGGCCTTACATCTAGGTGCACAAAAAGTTGGTGTAGGATCAAATAAAGATCCAAGTTATGCATATCTGAATAAAACCAAGAAAAAATGTTGATAAACTCTTGAAATAAGGTATTAAGGAACTCATGTTCCTATTCACTAAGGGATGATCCTAGTTTGATCCATTTGGGATCATTTAATGCTCCAATGTTTACTTCATAGGTATCTTCCATAAATAGTATGGAACCATCCTCTAGACTAATTGGCAATGGGGTACATTTATCTTCTTTAGCATCTTCTATCTCAACAGACTCATCAAGCTCAACCATGTATGAATAATCTGATTCACCAAAGGCTGGTAAAGGCCACTCAACACATGGATGCGAGAAGTATTGAACCAATTTTTCAAATACCTTATGATCTTATAAACTAATTCCTAATCCACACGAGATTTTAGGATTTGAGGCACCTTGAGCTACAATAATTTTAACTTCCCCATACAATGGCACCTAAGATAGGTTTTCACATAGGACTCATCTTTTTATTTTTTATTTTTCTAATTCAAAGTGCCTCAAAGAGGTTTACACTTTGGGATCTCAATATTTCTTTATCTTTTTTATTTTTTTATGACTAAGGAATTTCACCTATGTTTAAAATAGGAAGTAGGGTCTAATGTAATAATGAAACCTTGCTTATGATTACCAATAAGAAAACCATCTCTGAGGACTATGAATTCATTGTTTAGGAAATGGGCCAATGGTATAATTGAATCTTGTTGGTCCTAGTCAATAAACTAGGGATAATTGATGAAAAGAGAGGAATTAAAAGTGACAAAAGTGATTGTACAAATGGTATTGGGATTAAATATGTTAGTATCATCTAACTCATCATTTATGTTATAATAGGATGCTACATCATTGTCAACATCTTCATCATTAGTCATTAAAGTGGTATCATTATTGAGATATGAGGGGCCACCCCCAAGTAGTTTGTATACAATACCTTGAGTTCCTTTGTGTTTGCTAGCAGATATAGGCTCAATATAACCTTGTTGGTTTGCCTCTAGGATCTTTCCTTCATAAGCATGATTATCCATTATTATTTTTGGAATAGGATACTTTTTACTTTGGTAACAAGTGGTGAAGTCATAATTATACAACCACAAATCATCATCACCTTTGATTTGTTCCTCATGTTTTGAATTAGTCTTAACAAAAGGAATAGGTCTTTACTGGTGAGAGACATCCTTTTTATGTCATTTCATTCTAATACTCTTCACTTTGCACTTACTATATGATTAAAGTGATTTAGGAAATTTGGCTATATGAAAAGCATTTCCAATTTGGTATTCACTATGGCCTTTGTCTGTAATGATAAAATGGAAGGATATTTGAGGAGGTGATACAGACAAAGTAGATGCAAGGGTGTTTGGATCCACATAATTTGACTCAAGGAGTTGAAAAATATATATTTTTATCCTTTTTAGGGATATGTTGTAGGCCAAGATGGTAAATTTAACTCTCATACTCTTGTTCAATATGTTTACAGTACTGATACAGCTACAAATCACCATGAATAGTGACCTCCAAGATTGAATAGGGGAATTTAATTCACTAATGTAGAGTGAAAGGTATTGTACATATTTCATGTATGCAAGATCTCCTAATTAATAAGTTGTATCATAGTTATAGGTTAAGAACATGGAAAAGGTTATCATGGGTTAGATGCCCAATAATAATAGGAAAGTAAATGATGCCTTATGATAATCTCTACTCATTGTCATATGATTTAATGGTAATAGTATATGATTTAAAAAAATTCTTAGTATAGTCCAAATGATTAACTAGTCTCAAAGATATAATATTGAGACCTGAACCATTATCTATGAGGACACACTTTATCTTATGTTTATAAATGATGGCTTTTATATAAAGTGGATTACTATGGATAAGACTAAGGGATGACATATCACTTTGGTCAAAAGTGAGTTATTGACCTGAGGATAAATGGCTCATAAGAATTTGGAATTTTTTAAAATTAATGTCACTTTAAACCTTGGATTGGCTTAAAATCTCATTTAATATATTTTTGTGGATGTTTAACGTATGCAAGATATCTAAGATAGAAATTTATATCGGTGTCTTGTGTAACTATTCCAAAATATCATATGACTTGTCATTGGTAGAAACAATTGGTTTTAACTTTTGATACAGCTAGCCTTAAATATGATTATTAGAGGAAGAAGGTATGGGACCCTAGATTATAGCCTTAGAACATCAAGTCACAACTACACAACCTCATGTTGGAGGGAGTTTACTATAATTAGAATAAGGGGAATGAGGACCTATAATGGTAACTCTTGGATGATGATGAGCATTAATGTCATTTTAATCTAAAGGATAATTACTAGCATGTGAGGGGAGGTCCTAAAATGGATGGTAGTGAACATTGGGTATTGTTAACTATGGTTTTAGGACTAATTTTGATAGTGTCTATATGTCTTCTAGTAATGTGACCCACAACATTTTCTTATCTGTATGGGACATTATTATAGTTGACTTGGTTAGAATGGGTATCCTAACCTTGATTCCAATTATTTTTCTACTGATGTTTATTCGATCCTTGATTCTGATTATTGGGAAGCCAATTTTGGTTTGGCACTGATTTTGACTCTGGTTGTTAGAGTTGTGTTGTAGAAAAGGGTTTTGGTAAATACTTAAATTTTGATTAGGCATTGAAGAAACATTGTTTATCTCTATTTCACCACTCTCCAGCAGGTCTTGAATAAAGTGTCTAAGCTACACACATCTATGAATGGAATGACCCTTAACCCAATGGTAATTAAAGAATTGTTCTTCCTGTACCAATTAGGTTTAGGTTGACCTTCTAGAAATGGTTTCAGAACTGACCAAATGATCATATTAGCTACAACCAACTTCTATAATACTACCTTGATAGGTTCTCTAAGGTCACTAAAAACTTTTTTTTCATATTGACCTCTTCTTGGAGGTGGCCATTACAAAGTAAGTGGTTGAGTAGGTGGGCTTGTTTAATCTGGTGGTGGTTACACTATTTTCATATGCCTAGATTATGTTACCCATCCCCTACAACATTTTTGTTCTTATTGAATAGTTTAGGTTTTATAGTTGTACTTTATTGAGCTAGTACAAGATTTTGGATCTAATTTTTTTTCTAAATTTGGTTTTGAGAATAAATTTTAATTACCCCTTTATTAATGAGTGTTCAATTTGTAGTCTTTTGTCAACTTTATCTTCAAATGTATTTTCACAATGAAGTTTGAGATTATAAGCTATGTCTAGTTGCAAGTTGGTAGTAAAGACTACTACCAATTATTTATTGGAGAGGTTGTGTCGGAATCGGATGGCCAATGTGCACCACCATTTCAAACAACTAGAAAAATTCTCTCCTCCTCTTTGTTTGGCATGACATAAGTCAACCATAGTTACTTTGTGTTTGACATTATAGGATAAGTATTGCATAAACATTTTAGATGAGTCATCAAAATGATCAACATAATTTTTGCGTAGATGGAGAAACCTCTCCAAAGCTTGCCTAGCCAAACCATGGGGGAAAAAGTGAAGAAAATACACACTATTATAATCCACCTCTTGGAAATCAATGAAAAACTCCTTAAATTCTCTTTTGCATCACCCTTTCCCTTGTACTTATTAAACTTAGGCATCTCAAAAATATGTGAAAACGTTATCAAAGATAACTCATATCAAAGGGATAGGAGCATATGTCATCCAATTTGAAATTCGTACCCTGATTCCCTACTTGGATTATGGAAATTGCATCTTTCATCTCTTGAAAGTATTGAAAAGTGGTGATGGATTGAGAGGAAATGGGTACATGTTAGGAATTCAAAGGCAGATTACCTCAATCCAGATTAAGCAGAGGTATGGGGTACTGGACAATATGTAACATATTTGTTCTACCAAGAATGTTCACCCTTTGTTTGGGTTTATATTGATGATAAAGCACTTGATATTGGTTGAAGGTACTTGTTGAAGAGTGTGATGTTGATTTGGAGGGAATTGTGGTCTGAATGGAGCAATGTTTTCTTGTGGATTGAATGGGACTTGTTGGTAATGGAAAGGAACCTATTATTGATTCATAGGAACCTATTATATGAAATGAGCTTATTGATGGTTAGGTCGAAGGTGTCTAAAAATAGACATGTTTTTGGATTGAAGAAGCATATTATTGACTAAAAGTTATGTGTGGTTGACTAATAAGAACACATTGTTGATTAAACAATGTTTGTTGGGGATTGGTTACCATTTGTTGTGGGGGAAGATAGATCACCACTTTTTGAGGTGGAGTATTGGTTACCATTTGATGAAGTGGAGGGTTGGTCACCACTTACTGAAATGGAGGATTGGTTGGGGCTTGTAGCATATTGAAAGAAAGGGTTGGTTGTGGTAGGGTATTTGTAACCTACTATTATGGATTAGATATGTTTTTAACTTGTTGTTGAGAAGTATTCAGAATTTAGAATAAATGACTTGTTGTGAAGTTAAAATAATGTTTTGTGGAGTTTTGGATGGCACTTGATGTGGGTTGAAATAAATTAGTTTAGAGTTATCAACCACATGTTGGGAAGAATCCACTAGGGGATTTGGGTTAGGATTAGCCACTAGAGCACTATCAGATATAAGAGTGTTAAATAAATTCATGACTATTGTGTTACTAGAAAATGGATCAATATTAGATGTAGAATAGATTGGTAAATCCAGTTGTTTAATTGGTGGATTTAGCTATATAAGTGGAAAATTTTCAATATCCATAACATCTAGGGAGTTATCTAAAGTATCCAAGACCTGACTATCATGTTATACTTAGGAGATGATGAATTGGCTTTGTGAAGATGGGTCAATGAGTTGACCTTTTTCTTTGCTAGATGTCATGAGGGCTTAACTAAAGGTTATTACAAGAGCCTGACCTTGGCTAGAGGTAGCTAGATTATCTAGTAGGGTAAGGGATGTCTCCTCAAGAGCTATAACCAAATAGCATAAGTTATCCACTTGAAATCTAGCCAAAACTGTAGAACTAATTTCTAACAATCTCATAAGGTTTTCATCTTATTATCAAAAAACTGTTATGTAAATTGGTATTGTCCATATTCTGTATTATATGGCACATTCAGGTTTTGTTGATTTCATCCAAGTTTGACATTAGATGGTATATTCATGAGGTAATGTTGATGTTATCCATGTTTTTCACTAGATGGTATTTGTGGGAGGTATTGTCAATTTTGTCTAGATCTGGCATTAAATGGCACATTTGGGAGGTATTGTAAATTTATCTCACTTTTGATATCATCGACATATTGCTTATATCCAATTGGATTGTAAATAAATTACTTATCGAAAGAGGGGTTATAAATAGCTCCACTACATGTATACTTTGGCATGTTTGGATTTATAATCTTTGTCTTGATTTGGAATGTGGTTTTGCTTAAAGTAGAATTTTGGAATAGGCTAGTCAATGTGAATGTGTAAAGTAACCTAATTTATTTGTATTAAAGTGAATGTCAAAGTGGAGTGATTCAAATAACATTGATGTAAATAGTCAATTAATAAAGGTGTGCGAGTCAAACTTATTTTCAAAATTGTGTGCAAGTCTATCAATCAAATGTTTTCAAGTGTTTGCTTCCTACTAAAGGATGCAAGTGTTCAATGTTTGGATCTCAAAAAGGTGGTTGAAATTGGTTTGTTTTGAATGTTTGAACCTAATTTAACTAAGTTTTGACTTTTGAAAAATAATAGTTTGACTTTTGACTTCAAGCGAGTAGACGTTTGAATTTATATTTTCTTTCACCTTTAACTTTGGTTTGGACTAGAATTGGACCTTGGTTTTGAATTGATTTTTAATTAGAAATTGGAATTTGATTGGGGCTAGTTTAAAATATATAGCATAATGACATGATTTATAGAATAGGGGTATGCATTTGGATAAATTTTGACATGACATATAGAAGGAATTTGAACACATTCTGGGTTTTGAATTTGATAGCATAATAGGTAGAGGGGAATTATTTTTGACTCTAAATATGGATAGAGTAACACCTTATCACATGAGTGTACATGGAATATGTTTGAGACTTTGGTTTTTTTACTTGGTTTTTAATATATAAAGAGTTTTGACACAACATCTAAGCAAATAAATTTCAAGAAAACAACTTTCAATTACATGATCTTATCTCATTGGTAAATTGAGAGTGTAACACAGTAATTGAGATTTCAATATACTAAATTTGAGAGGAGAAATTTTAATAAACTTTTTAAATGTAGGTGAAAGACCCACCCTCTATCAAATTTTTTACATGATAGGTAATTGTTGATGATTAGAATTATGCTACTTTCAACACCAACAATGGGAAATTTCAAGAATGTGGGACTTGTGACCTAAAATGACCTTCATATTTTAGAGAAGTTAGCTCTTCTTTATCTCAAAAGTATTGTGGGAAAAAGGATAGAAATTAAATAGAAAAAACCAATGCAACAAAAGAAAATCTAACTATGGCAATGCGCCTGAATTTAATTTGATTCTTAATATTAAGCACAGTGAAGCTATATTTAGGATTCAATTACATTAAAGAGAAAACAATGCATGATCAATGTAAAAGATGAAAACAATAGAATCAAAGGCTCACAACTTAGACTATTTTTGCAGTAACATACAAAATATCAATAAAGGCACAGAACTCAGTCTTCTTATTAATTTCCCAGTCACATAAAAGGTACAAATACATGCACAGTTATACAAACTTTCTAAATCAAGAAAACAGAACAAAGGAAAATGATATTACTAGCCACAGCAAGAAAGTCTAAAACTTCTTGATAACAATCTCTCACAAAAAATTCTCTCTATCTTCTGATGATCATTTTTGATGATCCCTGCACCCATATTTATAGCATCAGACTTAGCTCTAGATTTCCTGCACATTCCCAAACCAACGGTCTAACTAAAATCAAACTAAAATCTAAATGAACTAGAAGTGTCTAACAAAAGATATTTCTTGGATCTGAAACATTTAGTCTCCCTGCATGATCAAATCCCAACAGTCTAACTAAACTAGAAACTAACTGAAAGTGTCTAACAGAAAATATTTCTTGGATCTAAAACATTCAATCTTCCTGCAAGTTCATTGGCTGAAATAGATACACGTGATGCTTTACCACTGTGAAATAGGTGAGGACACTTGACATGCTTCACTAACTCTACTTGAAAACCTTCTCATTATTCAAGAGGCATCCAAAAAATGACACTTGGTAGCTTCTATAGCACTTATAGAAGACACACGGCACTTTCCACATAACTTATACTCTTTACTATGTCTTTGCTTAGGAGTGCTTCGTCTTTGACATATGTCATAGTCCATTGATTCAAAACTTTAACAGTTTACAAAAAATGGGACCCACAACACTTCTTGCTCAAGCAACTTCAAAAAGGTAATGGGGATAGGTGGCACTTTCTACATATCTTTAACAAGGGACACATGGCAGTTTTCGCTTTCTTTAGAAGCTTTTAGACACTTTTTGAAAATTTTGTGAAAGGTGACACATGTCAGTCTCCACTGAGCTTTAGCTATACTACAGAAACATTTGAGACTCATTTCAAATTCACATGGATGATGACACTTGGTGGCTTCTGGTACTTTAAAAACAAAACTCGAGGCCCACCACAGTCTTTACTCAATCAATGAAACAAAATGAAGAAACTGTGGATGTCGACACTTGGTGGCTTCCACTGCTTTTAGCTAGGGGCACGTGGTGGCTTCCATTATTTTTAGAAAAACATATTGAAACCTTCCACAGTTTCCACTTGGCACCTTTTGCTTGACCCTGAGAGGAGCTTATTGAAATAAGCTTTTAAAATGCATAAGAAACATGAAATGTAGATGTCGACACTTGTCACGCTCTATTGAATTACTACGAGACACGTGGCATGTTTCGATGCTTTTTAGAAACAAAGTATAATGTGTCCCAGATGATGACACTTGGCATGTTCTACGTAACTTTGATACTTAGACAAAATTTAGGCAAAAATGAAACTCGTGCCCGCACTCTATGTCAAAAATTCACTACCTCAAAACTGAAACACGTAGGGACAAAACTTGGAGCACACAACTAAAACATAAAAATAAAGTGTAGAGCATTTTACTCTATAGTTCTTAGTGATCCCAAGGACTTTTGAGCCTACTCAAAAAGAATCCAAAGAATGTATTAAAAAATGTGACAAAAATCACAACTTCATTAAGGTTATCTGATAAATAGACCACTCAGCATCAGATAATCTCTGCTTATTTTGCAATTCATGGAAAGCTAAATCAAGGTTGATGATATCCTTGTGTGAAAAATTATACAAAATATGAACTGTAGCCTTTAATTGAAATTCAAGCTGGGACATGGGCATCAAGATAGCTTCCACTTCAGGAACTGATGAATCATCTAATAAACCCTAGAAATTTGGCTGATCACTTTGCCTAGCTAAAAATAAAGGTTAAATCTCATCAACAATCAATATAGTGTTACTGTCAGGAAAAGGGGAGAGAAGACCCAATTGCACCAGATCTTCAATATGTAGCTTCATGTCTTTGATTCCCTCTTTCACCACATTTAGAAGCTCTTTGCAATTAATTGTTGTGGAGTTGCAACTGAGAACTTCATTCACCTTTTTCACAGCAATCATTCTATCACTAATCCCTGCTACTGATAACGTTCCATCAGTTGCATCATATAGCTTTTGCAGCAACATTTGAGAATCAAACACTCTCAAAGAGACAGTGGACAGATTGTCTTCAACTGAAGTCTCCAGCTTTTTGCATAATTTTTATGCATTTAGCAAAAAGGTTAGAGAGGGTATGAGTTGTGGCCACGTGTTCAAAGAACACTTATTTAAAATAAAGAGTGGGAAATAAAAATGGGAAAACAAAACAACAAGGAAATGGAAACTATCTAACTATAATACATTAGAGACACAGCTTAACTAAAATGTTTTAGGTAGATCCCATTCACAGGATTCTCTTCAGGTTTGCCTTCCATTGTTTCTAGTTCAAAATAATTTTTCTATTTACATGCATGCATTTTATAGGGGCTAGTCCACAATGCTTCAAACTTAGTATGTTGACCCGGCTTGGCAGCTCTTGCATTCCATTTCAAAACAATTGAACCTACTTCGAAATGGGGATTTGAAGTCTTTTTATCAAAGCAGTCTTTAATTTTTTTTATGCTTTATAAATGAATCATGTGTTGCATCCCTCTTTTCTTGAACTTCTAAAAGTTCAGTAAGTCTGACCTGCATGGGGCCATTTTCCTCAATTTCAACTTGTTTTAATAGCTGGAGAGTAGGAATCTCCAAGCTCAAGGGCATTACAATAGGCTTACCATAGACAAATTCATATGGGGACATTTTTGTTACCTATTTAGGTGTAATTATATCAACCCATAGTGTTATATTAAGCACTTTATACCATTCTTTGTGATGATCAACCCCTATTCTCTTGATAAGTCTAATCAGGTTCTTGTTGGTTGATTCTGCCAAACCATTACCCTGAGGGTAATAATTTGAGGAAGTTTTTAGATAAATTCTAATCTTTAATGCAAATTCAGATACTTTAGACCCTAAAAATGCTTTAGCATTATCTGAAATTATGATACGAGGAGGCCCAAAGTGAGTAGTGATACTCCCTAGAAAGTCTAGGATCACATTTTTTATTACTTCTTTAAGTGGCACTGCCTCACTCCATCTGGTAAAATAATCAGTGGAAATTAAAATCTATTTGTGTCCCATACTCGACACTAGATTAATCATTCCAATGAAATCAAGACCACATTGATCAAAGGGTTCATCAACAATTATAGGATTAAGGGGCATTGCTGCATTCCTTCTCATCCCCACATAATATTGACAAGATTGGCACTTTTTTACCAGTTGATAACATTCTATAAATAAGGTGGGCTAGAAATAACCTATCTAAGTTATCTTTATAGTTGTGGTCTTTGTAGAAAAATGTCCACATGAGACTCCATGGTGCATCTCATGTAATATTTTCTTAGCCTCATCTTTCTCTATGCATCTTAAAAGTATGCCATCAGTATTTCTTCTTAAAAGAACTTGGTCAATTTAAAAAAATGGAATCCTTGATACCTATAGTATCTTTTATTGTCTTGAGAGAGCTCTTTTGGAAAAATCCCATGTTTCATAAAATGGATCTTGTTTGTGACCTAGGAGTTCTGATCAACTTCTTGTATCCTCAATACAGTTTCCTTTTCTATTTCTTCAAGCATCATCTTTTCTATATCTTGAACCATGTATTGGCACAACCCCCTACCTCTAACTAGCTTATTGGGTCTGACCTCTACATCATATTCAAGGATATTTGTTATCTAGTTTGCTCTTTTTTTAATAATTTTACCCTCCATAATGTATTCTCTGACACTAAGATGAGCCACAAGTATCAAAATCTTACTTCCTGTCACCATATGCCTGAATTTCTTGAGGGCTTTTACCATAGCATATGCCTATTTCTCTACAAAGTTGTATCTAGTTTCATACTCCCTAAGAGTCCTTGAGAAAAAGGCTATTGGGTGCTCTCCCTCTTGATCATCTTTTTGTGTTAGGACAACAGCAACATTGAACTCTCCTCCATAAGCATACATTATAAAAGGCTTAGAAACATCTGGGTTACTAAGTACTAGGGCTGTTTAAATTGCTTTCTTGACCTCCTCAAAGGATTGTCTTCCTTTTATAGTCCACTTGAACACCAAGTCTTTCTTTAATAAGAGTGTCACTGGTCTCACTAGGCCTGTAAAGTCTGATATGAATCGACTAACAAAATTAATCTTTCCCAAAATAGACTGAACTACTTTCTTATTTACCGATAGGAGCAAGTTTATTATGGCTACGATTCTCTCTAGATCTATAGAGACTCCTTCTTTGGATTCTATATATCGCAGTAGTTTGCCTTGAGGTACTGAAAAGATACACTTCTTGGGATTCAGAGATATTCTAAATTCTTGACACTTCTTAAAAATAGATTCTAGGTGATCAAAATGATCAACATTCTTAGAAAAAATAGTGAGATCATCAAGATAAATTAGGATGATTTTATTTATGAGTTCCCCAAATGCTACATCCATAGGTCTTTGAAAAGTGGCTCTAGCATTTGATAGGCCAAATTACATCTTGGCATATGCAAATGTTCCCCATTTGTTAGTAAATGTAGTCTTGTGTTGGTCTTCATCAGCCAACCAAATCTGATTGTATCGAGAGAAACCATCTAGCAAGGAAAATCTCTCTGATTCAACCACAGTCTATAAAATTTGTTCCATAGAGGGTAGGGGATAATGATCTTTCAGAGATGCTTTATTTAGGTCTCTGAAATCCACACAGAGCCTTATGTCACCATTCTTTTTCCTGACTAGTACTAGATTTGATACCCAGGTTGAGTGTTTGATTGGAAAAATTATTTTAGAATCTAAGAGTTTTTGCAACTCATCCACCATTAGAGGTTCAATCCTTGGATTCACTGGCCTCTGCTTCTGTCTAACTAGCTCAGATCCTTCAGTCAGTTTTATTATGTGTTGAATGATGTCTTTGTTATATCCATGAAGGTCTTCATAGGTCTAGGCTATTACTCTGTCATACCTTTTACACAAGTCAATTAGTCTTTCCCTTTTCTCTTGAGTTGCAAAATTTCCAATCTTTAGCTTTCTCCCTTCACTCATTTCTATCTCAGAATAATCTAATTTATTTATTTGAAACCTTTTCTTTTCTAAGCTTACATCTTCTGGATCAAATAAGTTTTCTAAAGTGATCAAGCCTTTGGGAAGCTTATTGGTCTTTAATTGAATAACTTGGTCTCCATATGCTTCTTCAATTTTAGGTTGCAATTGATCAACAAATTTCTTTGATTGTTGCAAGAATGAGAGTACCTGAGAATCATTTTCAAAGACTTTCCAATTTTCATCATTGTCTGGGATAGTTGGCCTTACTATAACTTTGACTGACTCATTGTTGACTAATAGACCAGTTGATAAATCAAATTGTGAGCCAATCTGTGCCATCTTATCAGCTTCAAAATTTTGGGTTCTAGGAACTACTTCAATATTGAAAGCTTCAAAATCTTCTATTAAGTCCCAAATTTTGTGTCTATAGGATCTCATCCTTACATTTTTGGCTAATGTCTTTTCTCTAATTTATTTCACCACTAGTTCTGAATCTCCTTTTACTATCAAATTCTTTATTCCCTTTTTCTTGGCTAACATAAGCCCATATACTAAGGATTCATAATCAACATCATTATTAGTACAGGCAAATTGGAAATGGATAAATCTTAAAATTTTCTCACCATTTGGAGTTACAAGACAAACTCCTGCTCCAACACCATTTTTACTTCTAGCCCCATCAAAATTTAAGGTACAGATTTTTTAATCTTTTTCAGAGACTTGAGTAGTTGACGTTTCTTCCCTTAAAACATTTGGGATTTCAAGATCTTCATCAAATATGACATAAGTGCCCAGACTAGTGGAGTCATAAGTTCCATATGGGTCACTTTGCATCATAGCTAACAAATGGTTATTTTCCTCTTCTTGATCATGTTGAGTCCAGTCACCTAACTCTTCAACAAAGACCTTTTCTTCTTTATTCAACATAGCATGAGCTGCCTCTAATTTTGGGGTTGGTTCATTGGTGATGTGATCTTTAGATAGTGGCTCAGATAGTATTTTCATCTTTGAACCATATTTGGTTTTTAGGATGAGGTGAGACCAATCAAGTGACATGTATCCTCCTATTTTGGCTGTGAATTTCCTAGATAAACATAGGCCAAATACAGGGGGTATATCTATGACTACCACATCTTGATGGACAACTATATTGGGGCAAGTATACAATTGCAATGGGAGTTTTTTAATCTTCCCAATTATTTGCATTGATTTGCTATCCAGCTACATAACTCCTCTAGTAAGTGGCTCATACATTATTTTTAAAGCATCTGCTATTTATTTAGGCATTGTTATAGTATTGGCCCCTGAGTCTATCATTGCATTATGCAATAGTTTCTTTCCAACTATCAAATTCAAATAGAAGGGCTCTGGTTTGGATTTACTTACCTCTATTGCATTGTTCAAAAGGGCTATTGTCTATAGAGGAACTATGTCTTTGAGCTTTTCTTTAGTAGTAGGTCCTTCTTTGGTGCCAGTATGTTTAGACACTGCTTGGCCTTACAAAGCTTCTTGTAACAGTGTTTTTTGCTCAGTAATAGCTAATATGTCTCACATTGACACATGTGCTAGGGTTCTCTTCAACTGATCCACCACATTCACTGGTCCTAGTGTTTGGGTTCTTGGAAAATAAGGGTATCTTACTTTTTCTTGAACTTGTCCAGAAATTACTTGGTTCTACACTGGCTGAGGCATTTCTTGTCTATTAGTTGTGTTTTGATGACCTTGAAATGGAAGATTCCACATAATTTCATTATTTGTGACTTCAGGTTATTCCATCATCCTTCTCTTTGATTTGGTGTAGTAATCTAATTGTACTACTGGCTTTTTGGAAGTGGAAGATTCATTCAAGAATACTGACTCTTCATCTTCAACCCATGAAAACAAAGCATGTTCAGGGGATATTTCTTCTTCTTGTTGTAAGGACATCCCTTGCATTTGAGCCATCAAGACTAAATTTTGCATACCAGGGGATTGGTAGGCTTGAGTGTCATAAGTACTTGCAAATTGTCCATCTATTCTTCTTTACTCTGCTACCTTTTGTTGTAGATTACCCATGGGACAATCTCTGGGCATATGAGCATTATTACAAGGGAAACACCAGGCATTACTGCCATCTGCATAATTATTCTACCCTTAAACAATCTCTCTATTTGGTTTAAGGGAAATAGTTTGTGAGGGTGTAGGGACTACAACTAATTGGTTTGCTGGCTGAGGGTTAGTTTGCCTTTGAGGACCCTGATATTGGTTTGGCTGTGGTGGAAATCTATTTCCTTGGTAGCCTTGATATTGGGGTTTAGGATAAGGATTCTGCTATCTTTTTATGTTAATTAACTTATTAGAAAATGTCCTTAAGATGTTTTTGATATCATCCATCTCAGATGACTGGGCAGGAACAAGTTCTTTAGCAGGTTGTTGAGGATATGTATACATAGACACAGGTGGGGCTATGGGATTAGGGGATTCTTGAGGCAAAGGTAAGGTAATCTCTGGAAACATGGGCATGGGAGGCCTTGGGGGCAACTTTCCAGCATCTATTAAATGATTTTCAACTCTGACTGCATAGTCATAGGCTTCTGACAGAGTCTAACCTCCAAGTGACTGAATCATTACTGATATAGCTAAATTTAAGGCTTTAAGATAAAATACTATAGCCATACCTGGTAATGGTCTTTTTGTAGTAGGAATCCTTTTCCAAGTCTTTTGAAATCTTGAATTGAAATCAGTCATTGCCTCTTGTGGTGCCCTTTTGATAGTAATCAATTGTTGCAACAAAGAAGATTTATCACCTTTTTCTTCAAATCTTGAATTGAAATCATTCATTGCCTCTTGTGGTGCCCTTTTGATAGTAATCAATTGTTGCAACAAAGAAGATTTATCACCTTTTTCATTGATTCAATAGCTCTTTCTAACTAGACTTAATATGTATAAATAATGGAGAGATTCAAACTTTATTCACTTCGATTCTTCCAAACATTGAGAAAACAAGGGGAGATGTTGCCAAGATGTACTTGCAACATTGTTAGAGACACCTAGCTCTACAAACTGAGCACAAAACTCTTATAATCTGACTAGAAAATGATGTTCTCAAGGGAGATTTAATGTTTATGTTTTGTCTTTTATTTGGTTCTTCATTTTTTAGTCTTGCTTAATCATAGGTATTAGGCTTAGAATGTTATGGTTTTTCAATTATTTTCATTTTCATTTTCATTCACTAACAATGATTTAACCTTCTTTGGTTTCCTTATCTACATTTGGTAGGCCTGATGGGACTGATGCACCCAATAATATCCTTAGGAATATTATAACACCTTCAAAATTAAAAAAATATCATATTTTGGCTTTTTTCATTTCATTTATGTTAGTTTTCCCTTTATTTTTCCTTTACTACGAGTTGATGATATCATTCTACATATCAATGAAATAAAGAAACATAATTGGTGATATTGACCTGTGTAGCGGTGATATCACACTTATGTTGTTTTTGTGTCTCTGTAACATTTTAAGAAAATGAAAGAAATGCTCTGTGAAATGATGAATTTGACCTATAAATTGGTGTAATAAAAAATAATGATAGAATCACCCTATATATCGGCGATATCATCCTGTTAATCGATGGAATCACCAAGTTTGTTGTTCTCAATATTTTCCCCTATAGAATGATAGAATCACCCTGCGTATCGGTAGAAACATCCTATTAAATGGTAGAATTGCCCTGTGTGAAAAACCCAAGGCTTAAACAAATCAACTATCAACTTCCTTTTACTTGCTAAAGATCACTACAAAGATCCTAACTCATTTTTTCACAGGTCCTTAGTCAACGAAGTTGATTCCAAAAATTTAGAGCAAAACACTTTTATTTATTTCAAACACTTCAATTTGGATCTAAAAATAAACACATACTTTCCATTTGGGTTTAAAACTTGTTCATTTCTCCTAGTGGGATTCCTACAAATCAAAAATGGTGATACATTCCCATTTTTATTTTAGGCTATGTGATAGGGGTGTCATTGCTTTCTCACAAGTCTTTAGGGTGCAGTGACTAGTGGTTGATATCCCATAATTTGTACCAACCCTGTACATCTAACATGGGATATAAATTATTATTAGGTGTCATTAGGGCATAGTGAAATTCTCCATAAAGGGTTTCATGAGAGAAAAGGGTTAAATCCTTGATGTTAATCCATTAGACATCACTATCAAGGAATCTAGAGCCTCTTAATAGAGGATGTATCCCCCTAAAAATAACTTGACACCTAGATATCTTCTTCAATGGTTTTTTACCCATCTTGGCACCATCTAACAAGCCAACAAAAACCTTAGATTAAGACCTATTAGGTGAAAAAAAATCACTGATGCATGAGTGCAAAGGTAATAACCCCCAAATATTACTATAGAGTAAAATACTCTACACTTTATTTTTAAGTTTTAGTTGTGAGTTCCAAGTTTTGTCCCTGCGCATTTCAGTTTCGAGGCAGTGAAGTTTTGACACAAAGCATGGGCACGAGTTTCATTTTTGCCTAAATTTTGTCTAAGTATCAAAGTTGCATGGAACATGCCAAGTGTCATCATCTAGGACACATTATACTTTGTTTCTAAAAAGCATTGAAATGTGCCAGTGTCTCGTAGTAATTTAGTGGAGCATGACAAGTGTCGGCATCTGCATTTCATGTTTCTTATGCTTTTCAAAAGCTTATTTCAATAAGCTCCTCTCAGGGTCAAGCGGAATGCGCCAAGTGGAAACTATGGAAGGTTTCAATATGTTTTTCTAAAAATAGTGGAAGCCACCACGTGCCCCTAGCTAAAAGCAGTGAAAGCTGCCAAGTGTCGACATCCACAGTTTCTTCATTTTGTTTCATTGATTGAGTAAAGACTATGGTGGGCCCCAGGTTTTGTTTCTAAAGCAGCGGAAGCTACCAAGTGTCATCATCCATGTGAATTTGAAATGAGTCTCGAATGTTTTTGTAGTATAGCCAAAGCTTAGTGGAGATCGACACGTGTCACCTTTCGCAAGATTTTCAAAAAGTGTCTAAAAGCTTCTAAAGAAAGCAAAAACTACCACGTGTCCCTTGTTAAAGATACGCGAAAAGCGCCACCTATCCCCATTAGCTTTTTGAAGTTGCTCAGGCAAGAAGTGTTGTGGGTCCCATTTTCTATAAATTGTTAAAGTTTTGAAGCAGTGGACTGTGACAGATGTCAAAGATAGAGCACTCCTGAGCAAAGACACAGTAAAGAGTATAAGTTACGTGGAAAGTGTTGTGTGTCTTCTATAAGTTCTGCGGAAGCTGCCAAGTGTCATTTTCTAGTGCCTCTTGAATAATGAGAAGGTTTCTAAGTAGAGTAAGTGAAGCACATCAAGTGTCCTCACCTGTTTCACAATAGGAAAGCATAACGTGTATCTATTTCAATGAATAAACTTGTAGGAAGATTGAACATTTTAGATCCAAGAAATATTTTTTGTTAGACACTTCCAGTTAGTTTCCAATTCGATTAGGCCATTGGGATTTGATCTTGCAGGGAGACTAAACATTTTAGATCCAAGAAATATCTTTTGTTAGACACTTCCAATTCAGTTAGATTTTAGTTGGATTTCAGTTAGACTGTTGGTTTGGGAATGTGTGGGCAATCTAGAGCTAAGTCCAATGCTATAAATATGGGTCCAAAGATCATCAGAAATGATCATCAAAATATAGAGAGATTTTTTTGTGAGAGATTGTTATCAAGAAGTTTTAGACTTTCTTGCTGTGGCCAGTAATATCATTTGCCTTTGTTCTATTTTCTTGATTTAAAAAGTTTGTATAACTGTGCATGTATCTGTGCCTTTTATTTGACTATAAAATTAATAAGAAGACTGAGTTCTGTGCCTTTGTTGATATTTTCTGTGTTACTCCAAAAATAGTCTAAGTTGTGAGCCTTTGATTCTATTGTTTTCATCTTTTACATTGATCATGCATTATTTTCTCTTTAATGTAATTGAATCCTAACTATAGCTTCACTGTGCTTAGTATTAAGGATCGAATTAAATTTAGGTGCATCGCCATAGTTAGATTTTCTTTCATTGCATTGGTGTTTTCTGTTTAATTTCTATCCTTTTTCCCACAATACTTTTGAGATAAAGAAGAGCCAGCTTCTCTAAAATCTGGAAGACATTTCATGTCGCAAGTCCCACATTCCTAAAATTTTCCATTGTTGGTGTTGGAAGTAGCATAATTCTAATTATCAACAGTGTTTGGCACGCCTGGTGGGACACCATCTTGAATCAATGAGGACCGTCAATCTTGATCCCCAAATGGAGGGCTTGGAATGAGTCCTCACCCTCATCAAGATTGGAGGTTGAAAAGATAGTTTATTTAAGGAAATTTGGAGGTTGGAAGAGATTTAGAAGAAAAGTGCAATCATGACATATTTTGGAGTGTGTAAGATGGTATAAGGAGTGTGTATGAAGGTGTAAGATAGTGGAAGAGCTTGCTTGCACTCCTCTCCTTTCCCATTGACTTTCCCATGTGATGTCACTAATATGAGGTAATAAATAACTTTTGAATTTAGAAAAATAGAATTTTCCAAAAAAAGCCATGGATTTTTCTATTAAAAGAGGTTTAGGTTAATTAATTAGACGATTAATTAACCATTAGAAGAATATGACATTTGCATTGTTTCTTGCCAAATTAGTGTCTTGTTGAATTGACCTTGTAATAGCATTTATAAAACATTGATTCAATTTGAAGTGCTTGTATAAGAAATAGATGATGTGAAATGGTGTATCGCCGCAATTAGGAATGCATCAATGTGATTTAGAATGTGTACATCAAGTGTGCAAAAGAATTGGATCAATTTGGTGATTCTTATTTAAATTCATATGTGATTACAAAAAATCTTTTTGATTACAATTTAGACATATAAATGGTGAAAATGAAGTATCTATAGTACTCTTTGGATTTTCCACTATGAGAATCTCCTCTATCAGTGCTCAAATAACAACATATCCTCTCTCACAGTCACTTCTCATCCTGCCCTTCTTGGTGAGGGGATGGAATTTTTTGTTGTACGAAAAAACCTATGCTAAATTATTTTGTTGTTCTTCACTAATGCAAGGTGGTGATCAAATAGGTGTTATGATGTCTTTTCCGCCTAGGAGGGGTCTCATGGTACCTCTAGCTCCTCTGGAGAATGTTCGAGATGGGCGGGTTACATTAGATCCTCCTTCAATAAAACAACTTTCTTGGGTTGTTTGGCCTCCCAAGGATGATTTATCACCACTTCCTTTTGGTGTTGTTGCTTGTGCATGAATTTCACACTTACTTTAATATTTTACTATGTTATTTTACTATGTTATTTTACTAAGTTATTGTGTAGTTATTTTTAATCGATGTTGCTTTTATAGTTTTGATAATTGTATCGTATTTTTTGTTAGTATTAATATTAATTTTTAGTAACCTTATCATATTTTTTATCAGCATGGCTTTCGAGCCATGAATATTAAGGAAACTCCTTTTATTATAACCATCTATATTCTGTATATATTTTTAATTAATTAACATTTATCAATACAAAAAAAAAAACTTTTTATAATAATGAATACATGGGCTACCATTCATAAAAAACTATATTTACTTATACAAAAAAAAAAAACTTCAAATTGATACTTTCTCAATATTAGTTTGGTAAGATGTCGCTTTTTATGGCAGATTCGCTCGATGTAATAACTTTTCATGGCAATTCAAATAGCTCTTACAATTTTACCTATATGAATAAGAAAGAAAATGATATATCTTTATTAAATCTTTTTCCCTGAAACAATTAAACTACAACTAATTTAATAAAATAAAAAATAAATCCTTTTTAAGATCCAAGGTACCAAAATGAGCCGGCCTCTCACAAATCAAAATGGACCGTCCTCTGACAAGCCAAAATGACAACAGTATGAACTAATAATCAAACTAAGAATAATGTGTATATCAATCACTCTTGTAGTTTGTTTCGTCTATTTCATAAATCATGTTGGAGTGAGTCCCACCCATGTTCTTAGCCCCCAAGTACATTCTAAGATCACATGGAACCAATGAAATGCAATTGAATGGGATCTATCATCACAGAGAAATACAATACAATAATTGTACTAAAGTCTTCCATGGAAAATTTGTCCCCATCCATCATTTGCGTGGATTAAGTTTATTGAATACAATATTAATGGCCTCGAATACTCGTTGAACATATCATTGTAATCGATGAATTTTAATAAGTATAATACGTTATTAGTCAATTTAAATTCAAACATAGTTGTAAATAACTAACTGCATTTCACTTCATTGCTTATTCCATATAATAAAGGAGGGATCATGTGAATATAAATATCTTAAATATATCTATTTGAAATATGTCAAAAGAAATCAATTTTAAGGTTTTTAGTTTGGGTTTTTTACACATTACATTGATAAATAATTTTGTTATTTTTTAATCAATTTTTTTAATTGATGATGATGGTATTAACCCAGTTATATCACAATTAGTTGGGATCAAAAAAATATTTATGGAAAAAAAAAGTGCTCCAATCTTTATTGTATGTCCAAGATATTACGATTTTTTGATTGACTTCTCCAAGCTAAAAAAAAAAAAAATTGTTAAGTGACGATCAAATAGACGTCAAATTTAAGTTTGAAATTTTCCTATTAAAATTAAATGGATGTCAAATTTAAGGTCAAGCATAATTGTGAAGAATTCACTCCATTACACTCATGTTACCATTGCAGAGCATTTATCAATGTAACAAAGGTTTTAAATATAAGGAGAGATGAAAGTAATAGAGGACTTTTAAAATAATATGGGATAAGCTAGAGGGTGGGTAAGAAGAATAAAAGGTATTACCAAAGTATAAATTAACGAGAATGCCCATATTGCTTAGTTTCAATCAAAATATATAATATAAAACAAGCATACTAAATTAATATAATATAACTCTAAATAATACCATGGGACCATTTTTAGATATCTACACAATTCTAAACTTTAATATGAGTGTGCATGCATACATATTAAAGTAAAATAAAAAAGGAATGGATATAAAATGTTGTGCTTCTATAACTCTTGCAATAATTCTAATGTTTTTGTAGACCTACAATATGACACGTGCATGTGTCATAAATTCCCAAACAATCAATGACATACTAAATCATTAAAGAGTGTGTTGAAACAAATACACTTAATTTGGTAGTGAATTTAGTGTGAGTTAAAACATCTTTGAATTGTGTGAGTGTTCATATGAGTCATATTTCAACAACATATGTATGAATAAGTGTTTATAATAATAATATGTATAGTCCATAACAAATAATTTAGAAATAAAGTACCAATTTTATTTAAAAATTGAGGGTTTCCATGTATAAATTCCATGTATCTTTAAATATTTACCAATAAGATAACCTTTAATAAAATCTAAGACTCAAAGCGTATGCTTAATCCTACATGTAATTACGAGTATAAATTTTAGAGATAAAAAATCTAAGCTAAGTAAATCTAATGTAATATAAAAAGTATGGGTAGAAAATATCTTAGAGATTTCTCAATGCTAAGAACAATTATTATGTGATGTGTATGTCTCGAAAAAAATTGTCCTCACATGATCGTGTATTTGGAAGAAACCAGATATGCAGTAGCGGTTTGACAAAGGGATGGAACACAAATAACTTGCTACCTTTGAGATTTATTACAAGACTAAATATACTAACTAGTTTATTGGGTTAAGTAAGATAAAGGAGGAAATGACAACAACCAGACTGATCTACTGAGAAATACAAGAAAACAATAATAATAGGCTACATCTAATATTCTAGAAAAGATTACTGAAAATAAAATGCTAAAAATAAAGTATGATTTATAAACGAAATCTTACATTTTGATAAATGAAATATGATTTAAAAATGAAATATTATGATTTGTATAGATATGACTCCTTGAGACATTTCAAAAAATAGATTGACCCTAGAAGATGGAGATAAGAAAAAGTCAACAAACAAGAAATCAAGCCAAGGTGGAAATGACCCACAAAGGGGAAAGGATCAAAATCAACAATCAATAAATTTTCACCTACAGCAAAGCTCAAAATAGAGATGAAACTGAATATAAGATATCTAACTAGGATCCTAGTGTTGACAACTAACATATTTGAGGTGTTCATGAGAAAATATAGATAAATCAAGGCCAAGGGTAGCTTAATATGGGTTAAAAGTATCCAAAAATATATAAATATATACAAGTGGACCAAGTAAAGTAAAACATGACAAATATTGTATAAAAAATAGTCTTGTATCAAAATTAAGTGTTTAGTTAATTCCCAACTTTAATGTGTGTGTGTGAATACATGAGTACATCAAAGTAAAACATATTTTTTAAGCATGTACTTGAGCATTACATGAGGGTTGGAAGGATGAATGAGCTAGATAATTTGAATAGGCTTCACTCATGTCCTGGTGAATACGGTTTACCTGTAAGCAAATGTGAATGCATGCAAGCAGTCAATGTCTCAATAAATCAATGTAATATTAGAAATATGTATTAGAAACTGAAAAATGAGGATAGGAACAAATACACCTGATGGTACATGAACCATGTTATTACTCTTGTTAACTCCTAGGTATTAATACTAAAAACAAGAAATTGAAATCTGGACACTAATGAGTTTTAAATGGAATTTTAACACCTTAAGGATTTTTTTAAAAATTATAAAAACTAAATTATGCTTCTTCATCATGGAATCAGATAGTTGGTGCTTCTTAGTAAAATCACACTCCATAAAAATCTAAATCTGGTAATAAAATATCTAGATGTATAAATATCTAGATAAATACTCCCTTTTTGAGGTAAGAGATTTAGTACTTTTTCTTACAAATCACTTATCTCAAAAGAAACAGTCATATACATCATTTATTATCATATAAAATAGATCCAAATCTTTTATATATTTGTAAATATCTTTGTAAATACATATGTATCTTTATAAATATATCATCTTTTGAATATCAATAGGAAAATGCAACCTAATGCGAGGATGATCTAATGAAGGGAAAGAAATATGCCCTAATAAACCTTGGTGAAGGGGACATAGATGTGGCCCTAATGTGATAGGATACGAAAGTGCCTAATATATAAATGCAGTACCCCAATTTGGTTAGGTGTGGGTAATACGATATAGCGTCATAATATAAGCAATATAATATAAATAGGTGTATAGGTGTAGCAAGCTCTATATGCATAAATGAGAGGTATGATACCCCTAATGGCATACTAAGGTATATATAATATTGATGAAGCTCATGATATATGTAAGAGTGTGATACATCCAATGACATGATAAGGTAGGTAAAAATAATATAACCCAATATAGTAATGGTCCTATAGAAGGGATACATATAACAATGAAGAACACATAAAATAGTAGTATTATGTCCTAATAGATGCATCATGAAAACCATGCAAACATAAGAAAAAATTATAGTAAACTACAAGTGGTAGAATGCATGACATGGATCATAACATAAAATATATTATATCACATAGTATATGCAAAGCAAACACACACACAATTAGGTAATCATGCGTAATTATAAATCATTCCATTAATTTGACAACAGCCCCTAGTATAGGCTTAAATATTATCACATTACATCTTCAATTCTATGGTCATATGCAACCTATATATCTTATATCATACCCACTCAAATAATACCATGAGAAGCATGTGCATAACATGCATATGTAAACTTTAACATAGATAAACAAGAATTATATGTATTCATCGACAAAGATAAAAGCAAATACTTTTTTTTAATGTTTTCTAATGTTTTAGCATTTTAATATTTTGTAGAAGAATGAGATCACATAAGGAGGAAGCCAAGAGGCACAAGTTAGAGTAACTAAGTATATCTCAGTCAAGAAATAAAAAATCCAAGTGAAAAATTAGGAAATACAATCGAGCAAACCAAGGGTGTAAATATAGAATAAATAAAATGATGAAGATTTCAAACAACCTACAACTTCCCTCAGAAAATACTGCATATTAAGAAGAAAGATCTCAATACCTGTGTTTTCATCATCAGGATATTATACACAAGTATTTGAAATAGGATAAACAATCAAGGGGGAAATTCCACTATAGCATAGAAAGCAGCATAAACCGAGGGGTTAGAATAATGTCAATGCAAAAATGGAAAAAACATAAATGTCAAATCTCAAATAAATATGTGGCAAGGAAAAATATCAAGGAGCAAAACAAAATATTGAGGAGAAAGGCACATGAAAGACTTGACATTTATAAGAAAGAAGATAAAATGAAATATGGTACAGTAGGATTTATCAATGAATCTCAAGGGATAGGTTAGCATGGCCAATTGGTGATCTCATATATTCATATACAAAGGGATATACATGATTGTGGGTATTTAGATGCATCACTAAAAGTATCATAAAAATTCATAATATGAATCATCAATCATGTAATCATGGGTTATGTGTTAACTTAAAACATCATCGCTAAGATAATAATCATGAGAATGGAATATAGGATCTGCATTAACATTTTGGGAAGAAGTGTGTGTATTATTATAGATATTGATTTGTATAGTTGAACCCTTTCTAGGTACTCAAATAGGAATATATGAAAAAGTTTGAGATAATAGTATCTTAGGATGTGGATGAGTAGGTATTTTATCTCTTGGTGGTGCAAGCTCTATGAATCATAACTCAAGGAATCAGAATTGTAGATGTAGGAACTATATGAATCATAATTATAGATCGTGAAATTGTAACATATACCCTATAAGGTTTAGTTATTTTATTTTTTGGAATAAATTTAGGTAAAATATATCATGTTGTTTTTAATGTTGAATGGGTAACTCATAATGTGAGCCATGAGTAGTATATACTTTTTTATCATGCACAAACTTAAGGAACTAATGTAATATGGAAGGGATCTCTTTTATTTGATTTAGCCATAGAAATACAAGTAATAGATTATAAAACATAGAACATTTTCACCATGGTCTTAGGACTTACAGTGATAGATAATGTGATATCGTTGATGGGTGTTTATGTAATACTATCATAACTCTTTATAACCATGGTTATGCCAAGTAAGTTTTGTTGAGTATACCTTGACTAGATAAGAATGACATAGTAAATTAGTTTTGATTTGAACAACTTTTTATCATAATACCATGTATAATTATAGAATTTGAATGGAAAAAATCATTTATATAGAGTGGACCATTGCTAAAGTCATCTTTTTAAATCGCATGGTCATAGAATGTGATAGATGGAACTTGTTTTCAAGAACCAATGACCACACATATAATACCATATAAAGGATGATCATTAAGAATATTTGGTTGATGAATAGGTAGAACCATGTGAACATTAATTTTAATATTATTTTAATGATTCATAAGTGGGTTGTTAAAGATTCTCAATCATTGATTGGTGTGGAAACATGTTCTTTCAATTTTGTATTATGTCCTCTCACTTTAATAACATTATTATTGATAAGATCTTGTATGTTATGTTTAAATGAATATCATCAGTTGGTAGTATGTCCTAGAGATATATGGTAATCATAATATGCATTTACATCATAGTATTTAGGAAAAGGTCGAGACATATACAATGCATACTATGGTATTTAGTTTTTTGATAAAGACAAAGACCAAAATATAAAGCATTAGAGTGGGACAAGATTGTACATTAGCCATATGAAGAATAAAATATGTAGTAGGTTATGTAGGAATACTCATAGTAACCTAAGGAAGAGTAATATAATGTGAAGGTATAGAAGGATAAGTAGGAGCACTTGAATCACTAACCTCACCCACCAGATGTAGAAGTAGAACATCCAAAAGGTGGATCACAAACATTCAAAGGATCATTGGTAATATTATTAGGTGTATATTCCTTAGCCAAATATTTTTCTTGTATTTCTTTTAACTTAAGCAATGTAGGCTCTAATTATCAAACACATTTATGAATTATGCATCTAAAGTCAAAAAATTATGTAATTTTTTTTAGGATATATATTATTAAAAATCATTTATAACAATACAAATATTGTCTTCATGATCATATGCATAATTATTTATATTATCATTCACATTTTCATTATCACCAACAGTAAAAGTAAGATAAACCTCACTTGCATTTGTCATTTTTAATTTCAACAAAGCATGAGTACCAAGAAAATGAAGTTGAATCAAATCACAAGTAGCACCACTCAATATAAGACTTCCTCTAGTATGGTTTTTAGATTTATAATTTTTAATGGGCATAAGATGTAAGTATAATAAACATGAAGTAAGTTAGGGCTAATTAAAAAAAATAAGGAACATGCATAAATTAAAAATTAGATACAAAAAATTGAAATCATACCCTAGAGGGATGAAGAACAAGGAAATAATTAAGTTGAATATGTTCAAAGAGAAAATAAGGTCACCAATATCTAAGATCAATTTGGTTCATTTCATAATGAAGTTGGATAAAGTGTTTCTTTTTTATGTAAAGCGAACCATGTCACTTAGATCTACGTTTTCCATATGGATTTTCTAAAAACCCTAGTTTGGTTGTATTTTAGTCTTTTATGATGATTGAGGATTTGCATGGTTTAGGATCTCCAAGTTTCAAATGAGATATTTCTTTTTAGCATCAGTTTGAAGCTCCTGGTGAACCTTTGTGAAATCTCTCATTTGGGTATTTTGGAGATAGGGTTTCTGGTTTGAAACCCTTATTTTTCAAGGATGAGAGAGGGCTTCTATAGTGTACTTGTGACCAATTTGGGTAGAATGGATTAGATTAAGGTAGATATTTGAGGGTTTTAATGAACATTTTGCTCTTGAGGTTGAACTATAGAAAACCTCTATTAAGTTATAGGGTTATGGAGTACATTTTTATTATGTACTCTTTTTTACAAAGCTTGCATTGGTGCAAGTTTTATTCAGGGCTTTGTTATGTTTGTTATTTTATTATTGGACTATTTTTTGTGTTTGTATGGTTGTTATGGACGTGTTAGCCTTGGAAGGGCCTCTATCAAGGCATAAGGATGTGTGACTCATTTTTTTAGTTGTTTTCCTCCATCATGCTCACAAAAAGTATGAATGTTGTCTGGGTTATATTTGTTATGAGAAAGGCTTGGTTTAGATTGATATATAAAAGTTGTTTTTGTTGATGATATGTAGTGATCTTGTTATTCATGCTTGGTTTACCCTATAAGTTATTACCCTTTGTATACAATTTTTGAATATCTCTATGTATTTCTAGTTCAAAGCTCTGGTCAAAAGTGTTGTCCAAGTTCATAACTATGGTCAAAAGTGTATACCTTTATTAAAAAACAAGTGTGTATAGCTAGGATAGAATAAATAAGAACAACCAAAATATGAAAATCAAATATAAAAGGTAAAATTAGACCCTATATGGAGAGGGTTATAAAAAAATAGGTTGTTAAGATCATGTTCAATGAAATTTTTTAACCAAATTTGTGACAATATGGTTAGAATGTCTTAATGTGAAATGGGCACGATCAAGATCTAATATAATATTATGATAAACAACAATCAAATATTATCTAGCTCCAAAACATATACAAATATTAAAATTAAATAATTTAATAATAAAAATTGATGAGAGGGAAAAGATTATTTATGATGCAAAAGCATCTGGGATCACCAAAAATTTTGCATTAACTAAAAAAATGATTAAGTAAAAATAATAAATTGTGTAGGTATTTGGTGTTAAAATAATGAATGTGATCTAAAACACTTTAAGGGTCTACGTTATTTCTCAAAACATATATTGTTGATGTAAGTTACCACACAATATTATTATGTGTTGCAATGCCTGAAAACCTGATACAGAGTTGTAATACAACCCAAAACTCATAATAGAGCTACAAATCTCAAGATTAATTCACGGTATACATGATGCATGGAAACAAATTTAAGCACTCATATATTAAATCATATCCTATTTCATAGTTGTGCTTTTATTTGAAAGTTTTAAAAATAAATCCTAAAAAATTCATGGTAACTCACATATTTTCTAGGATCATCTTATCATCATTTTAAAGTCATCTACTAAAACACATCATACCACAATGTTATGGTTTTCTTGAAATTTTAAAAATATGTTACATGATCTGTGGTAAATCATAGTTTTAAATGAAACAACTTGATTACATTCTAAGCCCATCTAAAAACTTAGATTATGGTTCAAGTTTATGGTTTTCTTCAAAAATCACCTTTAACCTCTAAACATGCCTATGGTTGATGTGTAGCAAGGTTTCATTTGTTCAATATTAAATCTATAATTCATAGTTAGCCATGGCAACGTGTTAGAGAACATGTGATGTGTTATGGGGCATATGATGTGTTATGTACATTGGGAACTTATTATTCATTTAATGGTTTAAATGCATAGTGATGTGTTGTAGTCATTTAATGATTATAGCTCATAGTGATGTGTTGTGGGTATTTAATGATTGTATAATTAGTGTGAAATTTCTATAGGCCTGCATTTGTTTTTAATGTACATAATGGGACTATAAGTTTTTACTAATGAAATTATGTCACTTGAAATCAATAAAATAACTATTTTTGTTGTTTTTTCATTTTGTTTCCATGCACAAGGCTATAATTCAGTTATTTGTTTATGTTTTTTTTGTGAGTTGCATGGTCTAAGGTCATCTTTAGTTGGACCCCTAACTATGGTTAGATCATTCAGTATCAGAGTATAAACTTCTCCTTGAAAAGTAAGAATGTGATAAAAATGGTGTGTTTCCTACATTTCTGAGTGTGGATATAAATAAATGAAGACATCTTCTAGTAAGTGTTGATTAGAAAGTGTTGAGATGTTATTTTATTTTGAGGAAATGTTTCACATAGGAGGTTTCATTGAAATAGCACTGAGAGTGTTTAGAGTGTTAAGACTTTTAAAATTATCAAGATTTATGAGATATATGTAATCCCATTTATAGTTTATGTAAACCATATAATGTCAAGGAGATGGGGTGGAGGATGATGAAAGTGACAATGAAATTAAAAAATAAGTTCCTTAGAACTAGGTAAAAGAAGAGGCCAATGGACTTGAAGATATCTTCATGTGTATAGTTACAAGGATGACCAGTAAGTTGAATTTAGGCCTTCCTATTTATTTAGGGATTTCCAAGTCCTAAATAACTTATTAATTGGGTTACTAAGTTATAAAAATACTTTGAGTATGAAAGTATGGAAGATCCCAAGAAGGTCAAATTTGCATGCAAAAATTTGAAGGGTAATGCATCCATAAGGAGGGAACATGTGTAGGAAGAAAGAGTTTATGGAGGTAAATACAATATCAAGAGATGGCATAGACTACTTAAAAATTTAAAGTCCAAATTTAAACCTTCTGATTACCATTTAACTTTGTTTAAGAAGTTCAAAATAAATTACAATAGAGAGATAAACATGAAATATTACAATAAAGAGTTTTAAAGACTTGCCATTAAATTTTATTGTGTTGAAGATGACACGAAAAATATCTCAAGGTGCATATTGTTAATTTCCATTCAAGATGATTTTGGCATGGTACATGTGCAATTAGTATAAAAATCCTAACATTGTGCGCTAAAGTCAGAGGTGAAGTTTTTGCACAAACAATAAGGATAAGCATGACATAAAAGAAAATTTCCACATGGAATAAGACTAGAAAACAATATCAAAATTTATTCTATGCAAGAGGGGCAAGCTAGCACTTCTTAATGCAAAGACAAATATGAAATAATACTAGTGGTAAAGGATCCTATAGAAGATGTAAAGGAAGTGGATTCATGGGTACATGCTTTAACTATGGAAAAATTGGGCATAGATCATTTGAGTGCCTACATATGTGTAATGATGGTAATAAGAGAACTAATGAAAACTTACATATCATGTTTCAAGAGGATGAAAACATTACATCTATCCATAATGAAGAAGAACCTGAATGTGAAGAAACTTTCATGATGAGGAGTGTACTGTTGAAACTAGAAAAGGAGGATAATAGAACCATGTAGAGGATTAATATATTATGAACTATTTTCAAGTCTAGAGGTAAGTGTTAAAATCTAATTGTCAATAGTGGTAATATGGATAATCATGTTTCACAAGAGATGGTTAAAAAGAGGATTATGCATCCAAATCCCTACAAGGTACTTTATTTTCTAAATATACATCATGTTTTAGTCAATGAACATTTTTTGGTAAGTTTTTAGATTAGCACTTACAAAGATGAAGTCATTTGTGACATAATTCACATGAATGTATTCCATGGGTTAATTGGAAGCCTTATAATTTTGATAAAAAGGTATAGCATGATGGATACATAGATACATATACCTTGGTCAAGGATAGTAGGAACTATACAATGTTACCCTTACAAGATAAGAATGAATAAGTTGACAATAGTTTAAAAAAATTGTTGTTATGAAAATAATTTCTAAAAGAGGTAAACAAGGAGAGAGAAAACTATGTGTCCATGCCTAATCCCATGTAAGTTAATAGCATAGGATAAAAATAATAACTTTCACTTTAAGTCATATACTTGTGAGAGAGTTTTCAAAGATTATTTTAAATTATCTACTAGATGGGTTATCACCAATAAGAAGTATAATTCACCGCATGGATCTGATTCCAAGATCTAGTTTACCAAACAAATTGGAATGTAGATTGAAATTTAAGAAGAATTCAGAGGTGCAAAATAAAGTTTAAGAGTTATTAGATAAATAGTGTTATCGCCAAATATAAGTGGAGAATGGAGGATGTAATTGGTTCCAAATCTATCAACAAAATTACTATGAGATGATATTTTTGAGCAAATGAGATATGGATATACAAATTAACCAAATCACTCAAAACATAAATCTACCATTAAAATTTAGAGCCAATTAGGAATAAAATGAAAAGACAAATGAAACATTCATACATGCCTTTCATCCAAAAATCTAAATGCTCCAAATCAAGATCCAAATGAGAAAAGATTAGATGATTATGGATGTAGGATTACTTATAGACTTAGATTTTATGATAGCATGATATTGGCTTGATGACTTTGATAAGTAGATTGGTTTGGTATGATAAGATCATATATTTCATAGTTATTTCAATGGCAGATGGGTTGGTTATTTATAGAGAGGGGGGAAAGAAGGTCAATGGCCAACATTCAAATTTGGGTGTAGGGAGATCAATGGTTGAGGGTTATTCAAGGAATTAAAATTTTATTGGATGATTCTAGAGGAGGGAATATTCTAGAGGTAGAAACCTCTGGAATCTCTTTTGGAATTCTAATCATGATTAGTGGTGGATTAGTCATGTGATTAGGGGTTTCTAGAGAATCTAGTTGGGTAGGTTTGAAGGAAAACCTAGGATTAGGTGGGTGGGTGGGTTATGGAAATTTTAAATTCTCAAATATTAGACAAGTGGGATTACTTAGTAAATAATGGGGATTTAGAAGAATTAATGAAGAAGTGGGAACGGGTAAAGTTAATATGATGAATAATAAGGAAGGGGGATGGGATTTAATTATTGAATTAGGATTATGATTATGGGATTAATTAGGATAAATAGTGGGATTAATAGAATAGTTAGGACAAGAATTAGGTGCATACATAGTGGAAGTGGGTCATGATGATCATGATGTGAAGGTGAATTAAGGATATGGATTTGGACAAGGGTATATATTTGGTGTAGATTAGTGATATAACATAAGGTCTAGTTGACTTGAGTATTGACCATGTCGTGATCTTTGATGAGAGACTTATGACTTATCAAGCTAAAGTGAGACTAGGTCAATGCAAGCTCAATTATATACTATATTTACCCCAGTTTAGAATAGGGGATGAAATACCTATATATGGATGTGAATATGAGAATAGGCATAATACAAGACATCTTTGAAGATTTTTGGATTTTTCCATATTTTATGATGTTTAAGGTTTTTGGAATATGTATGTATACTATACAAAAGGGGTCACTAGCAAAGGGAACACCAAGTCTAGCAACTAAGATAAGAATGGATGAAATAATGGATGGTATGACAAAAGGATGAGGGTGATGTGGAAAAAGGGATGAGGATGAAGGAATAAATGGACTATAGATTTCCAATGACCACATTGTGAAGGAATCAGATATCTAGTTGCTCGAGTGTCTAGTAGAGGATATGCCAAGATAATTCTAGAACATTTCTCAAGACATCTTCCACTCCCTTATGAAGGTCAAGTCTAAAATAAAGGATGGACATAGTAGGATGTAAGATATGATGACATATGATGGGTAAATAAAATAGATAAATGAATCAAATGGATGAGGATGACATGGAGGGGATTGATAAGGGATGGATTTTGCCCCCAAGTGTTGAGGTATTTGTGGATAAGATATTATTTTACCATGACGTCAAAAACTATTTTTCATCATGGTACTTTCCCAAAGCACCATAAGACTAGTTTTCACCATTAGAAAAATGATTTTTTGGACCTTTTTGACATTTTTAATTTTTTAGCATCTCGATTTATTGGATATGGGTGCAACATCTAGGATTAAAATGCTTTATTAATTTTTATCCAACACCTATTCTAGAGAGATGTGATGAGAAGATCATGTTGTCAATGTTGGATGTATTGATGTCTTTGTGACTTTTGTTAACTATTGATTAAGACCCCTCTAGATATCTAGACCAAGTGTCTTCATCACCCCTACGAGAGACAATGATACCTGGGTTTGTGAGGTGAGGTATGGATGGATTTAGGGTTTAGATTTGGTAGTGGAGTATAGGACTTGATTGGATGATAGGATCATGATAGAGAGTTATGATGGGTGATAGGGAAGTGGGAATAATAGTTTCACACACCATTAGACATGTTGGATGTTCCACATTTGATTGGTTCTAAATGATAAAAGACTATAAGAGATCCAAGACTTTTGGACCACGTGATTCTTCTTTGATCTAATTATTTGAAAGATTATGGCCATACTAATAGTGTTTTGGATATTATGTTGATTTTCTAACTTGATTATATTTTGATTCTCTCTCATTGCCTAACTTTGGGATTCACCAAAGGACATTGATCTTTGACTTGAGAGATGATGATGATTTTTACTTTGATGGTCCCCTAGTTCCTCAAAGAGGGTTTCACTAGGGGAAGACATTTTGGATTACGCTGATGATTTGACATTTCTTGATTGTGACTTACTAGATCAAAGGTGATTTGATCATGATTTATGACTTTTTGAATATGGTCTTAGACCTTTCTATTTTTATCACATATTATGTTGCTCGAGGAAGGCTGCAATGATGTATGTTCGTATTCACCCCTATAGAGGAGGTGATTAAATGATCATTGATGGGAATAAAAGGGTATATGATGGAGATGGTAGGATGAGGTCAATCAGTGGTGATGGGGTAGCATGGTCCTCATAGGGGCTCTTAAGATACCTAATTCAACATTGGAGAATATCTCCTCAAGATCAGCAAAAGGATCACTAGGACTAACTAGAGTACATGCATCTGAGGTAGGATCGGATTCACTCCAACAATCTTCGATAAATAAAGCTTGTAAAAAAAATTTGTCTTAATCATCCTGATTGGGATCAAAAGATATGTTTGGTAATTTATTGTCATCCAAATTGGAGGTATATTCAAAAGGGTATGCATAGTCATCATCTACTACAACATCTATGAGATATAATGTTTTTGATGAGGAATCTGATTCAGACACTAGTGTTGAACATGATCTTGATGCAAATAATATTTGTGGTGAAATCAATGTCAACTCTAATACATAGGATGTGATGTTGCTAGTACAGTATTCTTTGTCCACAAATGACCTCTCATCATGGGATCTTAGATGTCATGAAGGGGATATAATGGATTTAATAAAGATAGACCTATAGAAGGAGGACTCATGAGGGAAGGTAGGACTAGGTTCATGAGGAATAAACTCATCTTTGATGGAGGATTAGTCAAAAATGGGGGATCATGGAAGCTGGATGTGGTGTCTTGACCTTGGTTTGGAAAGGTAAGGGCTTTATCATGATCAATAATTAAATCTTTGCATTCCTCATCTTGTTCACCCATGGATGTAGACTCATCTCATTCATTCTTGATTGTTATGTCACCACAGTCGATGAGGTTTTGGACATACTTTTGGAAATTATGACATTAATTAATGGTATTCCCCCAAGTTTGATGATATACATAGTAGTGTTTTGATTTATACCAAGAAGGATTAGTCTTGGTGGGACTAAGATGTATGAGTGGATAGACTATCATTTCATTGACAACAAGCTAGTGGTAAAGGGCTTATAGGGATATAAGAAGATGAGTATAGGGCCTCTCTTCATTTTTTTACTTGAATGTGGAAGCATTTGACTTTATATCAAATGGTTATTGACTTGACTAGGTGAGTAGACTGGTAGTAGATGAGATGGCCAAGATAGGATTCCTTAGTGTAGGAAGGAGTAGATGACTAGTTATGACTAGTGTATATAGGGTTTGAATGGGACTGGGTTGTATCAAGACTAAGAGTTGATTTACATGGATGGGTGTGAACTAGAATTAATTTTGGATGGACATAGTCAAAGTATGTAAGATGTGAAGTTCTCATCTTGAGGAGATGAGAAGATGAGTACATCTTTATTGGCTATGGTGCATTGATCAATCAGGGTATTGACCAAATTTGTTTTGGATGCCATGGATGAAAATAGGAGAAATTATGGATGAGGTGGTTCATCGGCCCCAATTAGCATGTGTAGGGGATTGAATGGCAAGATTGATGGATGAAGATGGGATGTGTGGAATAAATTTGGACAAAGGCTTACTTTATTCTGATCTCAAGTTTGATTTGGTGTGTAGTGATGCTTGATGAAGTAAGCCAAGATCAAGTGTATCAAATTAGGATGTGAGCTAGACTTTGATGATTTAGACTATATTTAACTGGGTGAGCTATGACAAGCTCTAAGAGTCGACTAGGGTCTAGACTAGCTCGATAGCTTGATTTTGATTAGGGATTGAATGGATTAAGACTAGATCAAGACTAAGATGATCAAATCAAATAGGATGAGATGATTGGATTAATAGGTTAATAAGATTATGATTATGTGTATGACTCAAATTTGATTTGACACTAGGAAGCTTATAATGAGGACCCTAATGAAAAGATTTATTTTACAATGTGGAAGAAGACTAAAGTATGACTATAGACTTGATGAAAGGACAAATATATACAAGGGGATGAATTGGGTTGGACTGGGATTAGGACTAGGTTGTATGATCAAGGGATATGGTGATGGACAAGGTGATTAGGCTAGACAAGGTCAAGAATAATTGGTTGGTTTGGGACTAGGGGACTAAGCAAGTCAAAATGATGTGTGATCAGTTATGGATAAGGTGGACTTAGTCTCATGACACTAGGGATGGTTGATGTTAAGGCTAAAAAAATTATATGAGTTTATACGAGATGCGGTGGATGGATGACAAGATTTGATTAAGGTATGTGAATGGTGAGTGGTATGCTAGAGTTATATGGATGTGACTAAGATGAGAGGGGTGATGAGACTTAGGACAAGATGTAAAATAAAATAAGTTTAAAAGGATGTACATAAATGTATAAAGAAAATATGTACATGAGGATATTGATGAGGATGTACATAATGATATGATGATGAGAAAAGATGATATGTAAAAGAGACCTAGATAAGTAGGTATAGGCTTGGGTAAAAGGCTAACTTGAATCACAAAAAACGCAGGTCTATCACAACACACACCAAATCAATCAAACCAAAAACCTATCACTAGAAAATTGATTTGGAGTGTAACTTGATGACTACACCATCTAACATCTTCGTGGGTGTTGTTGTAGGATGGTGACCCATTATAGAATCTCCTAAACCATATTAACTTTGTCTACACATAATGGTCACTTGGGAATGGTTACTAACTTTGATAACAACTCACCTATTATGCTCGATGGTCCTATGTTAGGTTTATATGAGGTCTCTAGGAGCATTCCTTAGATACACAAGTTACATGGGGTTCAAATCCATGTAAGGTGTTATCTAATGCCTAATTCAGATAATTAACTCTTCCCCTTCATAGAAGACTTATATGGGGTCAACCACTTAGCCTAGCGATAGTTGTCCTTGATATTTATACTCTATCAAAACACAAAGTGTGGATTAATGTGTGGTGGTGAAATCCATGGTCACTATCCCCTTAAGACTATGGAAAGTGCATGGGAATCACTTCCATGTCACATTGCCCCTAAAAAATAAAAATGGGAGGGTTTATTAGTGGTTTTTTATACTTCGAGACTTGCCACTAGGACGTAGGGAGGAGAGCATACAACATTAGAGCCCTCAGGTAACACTTAAGCAAGTAAAAATATTTATTAATTGATTAATTAAGTGTAATATATACATAATATATATATAAGATATTTTTTTTTAAATGCCAAAATATTTGATAGGTGTTTTTTAAATTAAGTGATTAGTATTTTAAATTTGGTAATCTTGAGGGGAAACCTATAAGACAAGATGTTAGAAAAAAAATATGAACTACAATAGAATATGTTAACAAGCCATAATTGCCACTAGATTCACCCTATAAGAAACAAAATGTTAGTCTAATAAACCTTAATAAAAACACTAAAAAATAGTGATTTTGCACTATAAATTTTTTGGATGAGGGACCACAACATGGGGGTATGGGGGCGGTAGCCCCCAGTGGGGTCAAGGGGCAATGCCCCTTATGGGTTTAAGGGTAAGTGTCCCTTGCGGGATCAAGGGGAAATGCCCCTAATGTAAAACATAATTTAGTACTTGCAGAATCCTTGGAATGACTCAAAATTAACTAAAAAATAATCCTAAAAATGCACTTAAAAATAAAAAATTGAAATTAAAAATGAATGAAAAATCTCAGCTGCAGAAGGCAAAATCTCTTATACATAGAGTTAAATTTTTAAAATCAATTCCAGAACAAGCAAAATTATAGGTAATTTTTAAAATTGCCTCTGAGAGAGATGCAGTTGTATAGCCATGTTAGTTAGCACTGACCACATAGTTGAGCCAAACTATTTGTGGCTAGTGAAATAACACATCTGTAAATCAATATCACCTTTGTCAAAAAGTGGTTTTGTAGTCTATAAGAAGAACACTAAACTTATCAATAGGCTACAAAATAAAATATTCAAAATGCCATAAGAAACTCTATGTTATTTAAAGTAGTTTTCTATCAAATGCTATTAGGTGGATGTATTATAAGTTTTTCCTAGGTCATAACCACTTATGGATATTCAAAACCAACTTTGCAGATCAATATTACCTATTTCAAGATGTGGTTTTACAAAGACTAAAAATTGTAGTATATATAGAATATATAGAAATTGTTTATAATAATAAAAGACCTTAAAAATATACTGAGTCATAAATATTTATGATTAAAGATTAAAAAAACTAGAATGCCAATAGTTATTATTTATTTTACTATCAAAATTACCTCAATAGTTGTCAAAACTGCCTCTGGAATTCAAAACTGACTCTGTGGATAGGTGGTATTGTAGTAGATGGTCTAAAGGGGGATCTTAGGGATGTTTAATGTTGTTTGGGTAGAACCTCCCCTTCCCTATAAAAATATCACAACCAAATATAAATAATAAAATGATCAGAGATCAAAAACACATGTTTAATTAGTGATCTTGTTCCTAAGTCAAAACTACCTCTTGCAGAGGCAAAACCACATTTATGATTCAAACCCACTATTATAGACAGGTGGTATTGTAGAGTATAAGAAGCATGCTTATGTTAAGAGTGACAAGGCTTTTTTATTTATCCCTATAATACAACCAAGTTAGATAGAGTTATAAACACTAGCAAAAAGTCTAAATACTTAATGTTAACCCTAGTATATTGTGTGAGTAAAAACATCATCTAGGTTAGACAAAACCATATATGGCTTTTAAAATAACCTCTATCAAGAGGTGATTTTGAAGAGGTCACAAAAACTACAAAAAAAAGGTTAATGACTGATGGTCAGGTTGGTATTTTATTAAAAATCATAACTATCGAGGTCAAAATCATATGTGCAAAGTCACCTTTTGTAGGGTAATACCACCTTTCACCTAGAACATGATATTTTTGAAATTTTGAACCACAATCTATCTTTAATCTGACCTTGAACCTTAATCAAACACACTCAAAGTATAAAGTGTCGGCTCAAGAGGAGGGCTCCCATTGTGGTTGCCAAATGTGAGATGATATTTTTGAAAAAATGAGATTTGGATATACAAATTAACCAAAATCACTCAAAACATCGATATACCATTAAAAATGTGATTCAATTAGGAATAAAATGCAAATATAAATGAAACATTCATACCTACCTTTCATCCTAAAAGATAAATTCTCCAAATCAAGATCTAAACAAGAAAATATTTGATGATTATGGATGTAGGATTACTTATAGACTTAGATTTTATGATAACATGTTATTAGCTTGATGACTTTGATAATTAGATTGGTTTGACATGAGAGGATCATAGATTTCATAGTTATCTTAATGGAGGATGGTTTGGTTATTTATAGAGATGGAGGAAGGAAGATCAATGGACAACATTAAAAGTTGGGTGTAGGGAGATTAATGGTGGAGGATTATTCAAGAAATTAAAAATTCCTTGGATGATTCTAGAGGAGGGAATGTTCTAGAGGTAGAAGCCTCTAGAATCTCTTTTGGAAGTCTCAGCATGATTAGTAGTGGATTAGTCATGTGATTAGGTGGCTCTAGAGAATTTATGGGGTAGACTTGTAGGAAAACCAAGGAATAGGTAGGTAGGTCGGTTATGGGAATATTAAATTCTCAGATATTAGACAAGTGGGGTTAGATACTAAATAATGGGGATTTGGATGAATTATTGAATAAGTGGGAATGGGGGAGGTTAGTATGATGAATAATAATGAAGGGGGGTGGTATTTAATTATTTATTTAGGATTAGGGTTACAAGATTAATTAGGATAAATAACGAGATTAGTGGAATAGTTAGGGTGAGTAGATTTAGGTGCATACAATTACTATTAAGTATATATTTCCACTAACATGCATGATTGACTTGATGGATTGCTTGAATGAAGTGCAATACTTAACGAAGATTGACTTAAAGAGTGGATATCACCAAATCCACATAATTAAAGGTATTGAGTGGAAAAATGTGTTTAAAATGTAGGAAGGATTATATGAGTGGTTGGTCATGCCATTTGGGATGATTAATGCACTCAGTACATTCAGGAGACTCATGAATTAAGTGTTTAAAATTTTCCTTGTTAATCTATTTATACTTGGATGACATTCTTATTTTTATTAGAACTAAGCAAGTTATACTTGGATGACATTCTTATTTTTATTAGAACTAAGCAAGAACACTTAGTGCATTTGAGACAAGTGTTAGAGTGGTAAAAGTGAGATGAAAAAATTCTAATAAATTTAATGAATTACAACTTCATGAAGGAGGAGTTGGTGTACTTAGACTTTTTAATTTCTTGATAATGTTTTAAGATAGATCCAAAAAAAGGTGAGAGGTATGTTTGAATGGTCATCACCTAAAAGTACATTTAAATCATTTAGCTCTCATCAATTATCAAGTTTTTATAGGAAGTTTATTAAGAACTTTAATGGTATATTTTCACCTATCACATAAGAAATACAAGGTGATAGAAAATATTTTTTAGGAGTGCATAACTAGAAAATAGTTTCCATCAATTGAAGAAGAAAATGATTTACATCTAATGTTGGCATTGCCTAATTTTAACAAATTATTTCAAGTTGATTGTGATGTTAGTGTCATATCAATAGTAGTGTTGATTATTCAATAAGGTAATCTCATTGCTTACTCCAATGACAAATTGAATGATGTGAAGAACAACTATTCATTTTATGAACTATAATTCTATGTCATAGTGAAAGCATTCATTAAGTGGAGCCATTACCTATTTCTAAATAAATTTGTGTTGTACATAGACCATCAAGTAATGAAATTCATCAATAATAGAGATAACCTAAATCAAATACATATGAAGTGGGTTATGTGTATGCAAAATTACTCATTAGTATGGAAGTATAGGAGAGATAAGTCAAATAGAGTTACAAATGTGCTGAGTAGGAGGTGTCTCTTTTTGAATGCGAAGCAAGTGGAAGTCAAGGGATTTGATTATATGGATGAGTCATATTTAGAAGTTGAATATTTCAAGGATGAATGGAAATAATATGTGGAACCAATGAGTGTGGATAAAATTCCATGGTCAATATTTAAGTGGTTTTTCATTTTATTTTTAAATTAAATATTACTTACAAAAAACTCAAGTGAAAATAGGGTTCATGATGAATACCTGTGGAATATAATATGTTGCACACCGCTTTGAATCCAATGACTGTGAGAGCTTCTTTTTGGTTGGGAAGAATACTGTGCACACATGTAAACACTTGACAAAAATATATTAAAAAAAGAGAAATGTGTGGACTATTTGATACAATATTGGTTCCAAGAAGTGGTACACTTCCTTAGAGGGATGTCAATCCACTGTTTATGCAATTAAGATAAAATTGATAAAGATTACAAGATACATATGATTGATAAAATAGATTACAAAATGATATGTAAAAGATGCAAAGCATATGAAAAATAACTTGATAATATAAATGAGATAAATAGATACATATGATCAAGATAAACAAATATATATCTTTTAATTAATATTAGTTTAAGTTGTTAAAACAAGCTCAAGTTTTAAAATAGAATAATAAAAACATAGAGCCCGATTGATGATAATTCAAATGAGTCAATGATGATTCAGATGAATCAATGATGACTCAAATGAATCAATGATGATTCAAACGAATTAGTAATGATTATGTAGGGGTGGAAAAAAATCTAAGTGCAATGGATTAAAGAGAGATCTTAAAGGATATAATATGGTTTTATATGGCTAAGGATGTTCTTGGAATTCAAACAGAATAGACCAAGAATAAATGATAAAATAGAAAGAGTAGATTATGAACAAAACCAAATTCACTTACCTGGAATACGCTACCATCCTTCAATGGGTTTGAGATGGATATTCTAAATTCTAAGATTCTTGAAGGCTAACAAGGTCTTTGATTACAATGTAGCTTCCACTCAACATCAGCAACACAAGCAATGGGAATTTCATCAACATTTCTCCAATCAAAATTGCATCATTTTCAAAGAGAAATGTGTAGGCTTATATAACCAATGCCAATCCATAAGAATCAATGCCAATCATGGGAGAATCAGTTCTAATCTTAGGATAATCATTGCCAATTCACCCTTTTTAGGATTAGGTGAGATTTGATTGTTTTCAATCATGTGCTAAGCTCAGTAAATGTAACCTAAAGTTGTTGCACATGTTTTGGATTGCGAGGGAGGTTATTGGAGGGTATTATTTATTTTTTATAATGGATTTTGTTTAGATATTTAGGATTATAGGTAGTTAAAATAATTACCATGGTAATTATTAATTACCATAGGTGAAATATGCAATTGGTAGTTAAGTTATATTTTATGTATATACTTTTAGAATGTTTGAGAGGGGTTTTGGACCTCTAAGAGTTATGATGAAAATTATATATTTTGGAGGGTTCTACCACATTTGAGACTTAACCTTTTTCATGATTTCAAGATATCAAACTTAGCCTATTTTAAGATTTTATGATACTAGACTCAACCATGGTGCATAATTCTAGTGTATACATTTACCCCTTTTTATTAAGCGGTGTGTAGCAACTAGTCGTGAGACAAAAACTAGGAGTGTTATGATGCCCTAGGTGTGTGAGGAGTTATTCCTAGTAAAAATGAGAGATGACATAGGATAATGAGATGGTGATGGGTTTGAAATAATTTGGATGGTAGGATGGGATGAGGATCTAAGGGATAAAAGTTAATGTAAATGACATAGATTTTCGAATGAGCAACCTGTATGCACTTACAAGGATAGGGGTATTACATTCAAAAATTCCCCAAGGCTAAAATAAATTACCACCATTATGAACAAGTGGGTTTAAATGAAGGTTACCAAGAAACAAATAATAGGGAGGTCTAACAAAAGCATCCATTGTGCTAAGATTCAGGGAACTACCTATACACATATTGTCTCAAGGTGAAATAAACTCTTTTAGGATCCATCGGGGATTTACCCCTAATAAAGGGTGATCCAGGATAGGTTATGGGACTAGCAAGGGGTCATCCTCCACTAACCTAAGGTGTTATACATAAAATGTTGTAATTGTAATGGTTGTAATCTACTTGGCTTGGATACAAAATTATCTATTGTGAAGCATGCAAGTAAATGCAAAACAAGGGATCGAGATCAATCACATGGATTAACATTAATTTTTACTATGTCTATAACTAGTATGGTCCAAATTTCATTTACTTATTGGTTAAATATCTATCAAATCTAATGAATTTGGATAGTTTATATTGGATGGATATATGGTGCTTGTGGATTTGCTATAAAATATACGAGAAAAAGAGTAACCAAAGTGGGATTTAACTCCTTAGTTTGTTGAGATTATGGTGAGACATGAGCTCCTTTATGATTTATACACTTTGCAAGTCCTGTCTAATGCTAATAAGTGCTTTGGTGATCATCAATCAACCAAGCCTAGGATTCCTAAAAATGGAAAATGATATGAAGATGGGTTGATATGGATTTAAGATTGTGTCATCTCCTTAGGTTGAAGGCTAAGTCTTAGTGTACTAATGACAACAGGACCAATTGGGGCCAACTCATGTTTACCTTTTATGTAGACTAATCAATGTGGGAATTCTACCAAATTTTAGAAAGTTGATCGATGTGAGAAGATTTCTTAGGATATTATTTGAATTTGAATTTTATATTTTGATGGGCATGCTTGGTAAGTGTTGGATAAGATAAGAAAGCTAATTAATGTGAGAATATTTCTCACTTTTTTATTTTGGATGGCCATCCTTCAAGGGAGTGGTCTATATACATTTATGAATAATTATCTTTCAAGGGAGTAGTTTGCACTTTTATGCTTGTACAAATAGTTGTCCTTCAAGGGAATAGTCTATGATTTTGCCCATTGCTTGATTTTTATCCCAAATTTCTGATTTCGAATTAAGGTAAACATGGATTGCCTTTGATTTGGCCTAAATCATGTTATCAAAGACAAAACTATGACATAAGGTAATATTGTGATCCTTGTTATAGGAAATAATGATTTTGGGCTCTTACATATAGGTAAAGTGTGTCCAGTAGAAAAATGTTATGAGCAGAGCCGAGGTGCTCATATTTAAGTTTATGAAGAAAGTTATATCAGATGACCACATAATTATATATCATTATAAGCTATATGTGTGGGGATTTATGGATATAAATAATAATAAACTTGAGTTGATTTATGGATAAACAAAACTATTAAAAATAAATAGAACACAGATGCAAAGTACTACGAGACTTATTTCCAATTTGCCTTCAAGGGATGCCAAATGGTATGCCCTGAATCCATATGATCCATGTCAATTAGGAGAAAATTTTCCTTTATTTCTCTTTTCTCATATTTATGGTATGTTAATTTATGAGGAGGATTGATTGATCTTCCATACTTAAAATGGGTACAAAGGTGAGAAGAAACTAAGAGTAGTAGCCTCTCCAAAGGTGCGGTGATAAGCATATTGTCAGGTAAGATGACCATAAAATGGAGGATTCAGATGGGTATCAAGTGTTTATAATAAATACTCCCCCAGTGAGAGTTGCTTAAAATGATGTGGTTTTTCTTAGATAGTGTGGGTTTAACCTTCACATGCATTTTTGAGGCATCGGTGTATTGTAGAGGCATGAGCCCCCATTATGGGTGCTTTAACCTTGGTTGGATTGTGAGCTTTAGGATCTTGTGCATATGATAACATAGCTATATCTATGGTGTTTATCTATAGGAATGGTTTACCTATTGATGTTGATGAGTGATTTGAGGTCCACTTTGATAACTCTCATGAAGAGCTAGAAGGAGTGAGATACATTTCTTGTCCAAAGATGGGATCAAGGTAAAATTCCTCATTTAAAATGTTATCATCCTTAAAAAGATCATGTACTATGCCTTTAAATGCATTACAATTTTCAATATCATGGCCAGGAGTCTTATGATAGGTGCACACCTTATCTTCTCTATACCAGGGATGTTTTTTAGTGTGAGAACTGAAAGGTTTGAGGGGTGGTAAATAAATGAGGGATGCTTGAAAATTTTGGTTAATTATGGTAGTCCATGACCCCTGTAAGGGGTCTAGTTGTGGCTTATCATTTGTTTCGGGTATGAATGTTTGAGCTGATTTGGATTTGGCATTTGTCATTTGGATACGCTTATCAGGAGGTGTTTTCTTTGTTTCTTTAAGTGAAATATTTTGGTGTTTAGAGGTGTAAGATTTGGTTTAAGGTTTTGGTGTTGGTAATAAAGGAGGATACTTTTGGATAGGCCCTTTAGAGGGTGACTCAATGATCATGACAAACTGTTTGGCCAAAGGGTGAGATCCTAAAATAGATGGCTTACTTTGGATTAGAGGTATTATTGATTTTCCCTTTTTAATGATATTAGATGTGCTAGTGATATTATTATAACTTGATTTAATGTTTTTACCTTTAAACAACGGTGGGATCTCTAATCTGATTTCTGGGTGTTGGAGAGCCTCTTGTTTTAGGATACCAAAGCATTTATTTGGGTTTGCCTTTTTAGCTTCTATTTTTGGAGTGGAGTTGTGAATATCTTTAAAATATTCCTCCTTTTGGGGATCCCATGTAATGAGATCAATGGGGTTAGAATGGGTGATGGGGATGGTTTCAATTGGCTTAGACTATTTTGCCTCTAAGGTATCTCCTGTAAGGAGATCTAGTATTTTAAAGGATGAGTCTGGAGACACAATAACTTCTTGTGGTAGAAGTTGGTATTTGATAGTATTGATCATGTGAGTTTCCTATTATTGGGGATCTTTAGTGTGTGTTTGTCTGGAGTTTCATAGGTGGGTGTGATTGGGAGATGGCTATCTAGAGATTTATAAGGAATTATTCGAGGGTGCAGTGAGTTATCTAATTAAATTTCCCCTCTATCGATAAGATTTTGGACTAGACTTTTGAAGTAGTGACATATATTAACATCATGACCTATTACATGATGGTAGCCACAAAATTCATTTTCCTTAAACCAATTATGCTTGGGATAGGAATCATCAATAGGCCCAATTGACGGAAGCTCTATGACAGAGGCCATGAAAACCTTATCAAGGATGGAAGCATAAGATTCCCCTAAAGGTGTATACTTTCTCAGGGAAATCATGTGGGTAATCTTCGAGGTTGTGTTTGGAAAGAGGAATGACTAGACTGGTCAGGTGTCAATGGAAGAGAAACATTTAAAACTACAACATTGGTAGTGCCCTTTGGCTTGGGGTTATTAAATTCCCTAAAGGGTTTTGATTTAGTATTTTGGTTCCATAATTTAACTTCACCTTGCTCAAGGGCTTAAATTTATAATTTTCTATCCATAATGAAAGCTTTGTCAAAAGTTTTAAAGGATTGGATTTGGAGTGTAGATGAGATATGCCTAGTTCAGGGCCTGGAAAATAATTCAATAAGTTATAGTTGGGGAAGATAAAAGTACAATTGATTGACAATGGTATGCCATCAAAAAACAAAGTTGATAATGGATTCATCTTCAAATTGTCAAATAACATATAAGTCAGTGATGGTTATTTTCCTTGTGATGTTTATCAAAAAGTGCTCTAGGAAAACCTAAGCTAATTGACCAAAGGAAAACAAAAAGTGTCAGGAAATGGAACTATACCAATCCAAAGTTGGTCCAACTAATGATATTGGAAAAGTTCTTAAGAGGAGGGCATCATCATGGGATATGAGGTAACACACATGTCTAAATGCCCTAAGGTGCTGCTAGGGATCTTCCTTATTTTGAAATTTGGTAAATTTAGGTAATTTCCACTGTGTAGGATATGGTCAGATGGGGACTGCTAAGTTTATAGGCTCATTGAAGATTTTTTCATAAGAATGTATACCTATAATTTTGATGCTAGATACTTCTATATGGGACATTCTACCCATCAAGATGTGAAGGATGTCCAATTAAGGATCATATGGGGGAAGGCAAATTAAGATATTAGGAGGGGTGTAATTCTCGATGAATATATTTTTGAGGAGGTAATGACATGGGAATATATTGAGCAAGGTGGTAACCAATGGTCATGGTGTTGATTGATAGAGTTGAGGTAACATAGGGATGATACTAGGAGGGTATGGATTATTGATAGGATGGATTGAAAGACAATACAAATGGATATTAGGGAAGTATTAGTTGATAGGATTATCATGGAGGTATTATATGTTGAGGACTAGTGGTCACATGTGTATTGATTGGTGGCAGTGTCATAGGTATGGAAAATGTTAGGTTTTGTAAGGGGCTTGTTAGTGGTGTATGTGACATAGGTGCAAAGTAATAGGGTTATGGGTTTGAATGCTAGTTTTGGAAGGATTGGATGTTGTTGGAGGTGGCTGAATTGTTCCAACATTAGTGGTGGAAATAGGATAACTACTTGTTTCCTATGGTGGTATTGTGTTGGTGTTATTTATTGCATGAGGACTAGTTGGTGGTGGTGATGTTTTAGGGCCCATGATTAAAACCATAGCCATCGAGTGTCTATCAAATCCTTCTGGGGGTAAGATATGTCTAAATAGATCAAATTTAGGAAGGTGATAAATAGGGATATGTCTTGCTCACAATGTAAGATAGGGGTTAAGGGCTATTGGGTTGCTGCCTAAATGCTAGCAAACCCAAGGTCTCCTTGCAGAAAGAACTGTGGAGGACTATCCTTGATGAATTCAAGAGATGTAAGGGGCTTGGAGAATATTCCATTAAGGAAGATGAATGCTAATAAAAATAAAAACACAAAATATAACACAAACAAGAATAATATTTTTTTGATTTATCTCAATTTAGTGTAAAGGAAAATGCACACACACTAAAGACATACCTAAAAAGTTTTTACTTTTTAAGTTTAAAGTGTCATAAAAGAAAATAAAAGGTCTTCAAGAGTCATACAAAGCAGTAATCTAAGGATGGTTTTAGGTTTGTTTAGGTTATAAAATATTTATGTATTGGGATCGATACTTGGCCTAGTATTGGGGCCTACCCCCTCACTCCACACACTACATCATAAGGGTATTGGATGCTTAGCCAAAACATATCAAAATACCAAGGTTTATACTCATCCAGAGTACTGAGTTGGTTCTCCCCTTGGTGTTGAAACCCAAGTGGGATAGCTGAGAATAAGGTTACTGCTAGGTGATGAAATCCTAGTTGATTCCCTTATGTCAAATGGTTTGATGAGTTTGTTGTGATCATGACTTGGTCTGTGTGTGATAAAACTAATAACTATGATCAATTCACTACCTAAATTATTCTATATGAATGAACTTAAGAAAGCAAAATGGATACAGATTCTTTAACCTTTTAAAAAGGTAAAATGCAATTTTAGATTTTTTTGAATGAATTAGCAAACAAAAGAAAGGGAGAGAAAGATAAATTCAAAATGAATTTTAACAAGAAAAAGTGGGACCTTAGGGGTCCCACCAGGTGTGTCAAAATGTTTAAGTAGTTTTTCATTTTCTTTTTAAATTAAATATTACTTACTAAAAACTCAAGTGAAAATAAGGTTTATGGTGAATACATGTAGATTGGAATATGTTTCACACTGCTTTGAATCCAATGACTATGAGAGATTCTTTTTGGCTAAGAAGAATAACCTACACACATGTAAACATTTAACAAAAATAGATTAATAAAAGGGATGTGTGGACTGCCTGATATGAGATCAACTCCAGGAAGTGGTATACTTCCTTAGAGGGATGTTAGTCCACTATTTATGCAATTAAGTGGATAAAATTGATAAAGATTACAAGAACATATGATTGATAAAAGAGATTACAAAATTATATTTAAAAAATGCAGATCATATGAAAGATAGATTGATAATATAAATGAGATAAATAGATGCAAATGATCAAGATTAATAGATATAGATATTTTAATTAAGATTAATTCAGGTTGTTAAAACAAGCTCAGGTTCTAAAATAGAATAATAAAAACATAGAGCCTGATCGATGATGATTCAAATGAATCAGTGATGATTTTTTAAGGATGGATAGAAATCTAAGTGCAATGGATTAAAAAGAGATCTTAAAGGATATAAGATGGTTTTAGATGGCTAATGATGTTCTAGGAATTCAGACAGAATTGAACAAGAATAAATGATAGAACAAAAAGAGTAGAATATGAAGAAAACTAAATAAACTTACCTGGACTATAATACCTTCCTTCAATGGGGTTGAGATGGATATTCTAAATTCTAAGCTTCTTGAAGGCTAAAAAGGTCTTTTCTTAAAATGTAGCTTCCACTCATCATCAACAATACAAGCAATGGGAATTTCACCAGCATTTCTCTAGTCAAAATCACATCCTTTACAAAGAGCAATGCACAAGTTTATATAACTGATGCCAATATAGGAGAATCAGCACCAATCTTAGGAGAATCAGTGTTGATTTTGGGAGAATCATTCCCAATTCACCTTTTTTAGGCTTAGGTGAGATTTGATTGTTTTCAACCATGTCCTAAGCTCAGTAAATGTAACTTAAAGTTGTTGCATGGGTTTTGGATTACGAGGAAGGTTGTTGGAGGGTATCATTTTTTTTTTATAATGGATTTTGTTTAGTTATTTAGTATTATGTGTAGTTAAAATAATTACCATGGTAATTAGTAATTACCATAGGTGAAATAGGTAGTATAGGTGAAATAGGTAGTATAAGTTTATATTTATATATGGACATTTACTTTCTTATACTTTAAGTTATATTTTATGTATATACTTTCAACATGTTTGAGAGGGATTTTGGACCTTTAGGAGTAACGATAAAAATTATAGATTTTGGAGGTTTCTACCGCATTTCAAACTTAACCTTTTTCAAGATTTTAGGATAACAAACTTAGCCTATTTCAGGATACTAGACTCAGCCATGGTGCATAATTCTAGTGTTTATAGTTAGATTATTTCATGTAAGAGGGATTATTTCAAAACATATGCATGTGTGGCTGAGAATTTTTTTGGCCTAAAATGAATTCAGATGTGCACAAATATGTTCAATAAAGTAGAATTTTTTAGTTATAAAAAGGAAGAATTTAGAATAAAGGGTTGCATCAACCATTTCCTATTCTATAAATACTAAGGTAATATACCAACATGGATTGTGTTTTAGCATTGATTAGATCAAAAAGAGGATATGATTCCATATTCTTGATTGTGGATATATTTTCAAAGATGACAAATTTTTTTGCTTGTAAGAAGACTAGTGATGCTACATATAATTATAACTTATTTTATAGGGAAGTTCTAAGGCTACATGGATTTTCGTGAAACACAGAACTAGATAAAGATGTGAAATTTTTTGACATATTTATAGGACATTGTGGAAAATCTAAAAATCAAACTAAATTTCAATTCAACATATCATTCTTACATTGATGGAAAAATAGAGGTAGTCAACAAAAGTCTTAGTAACCTATTGTTATTTTTTATTGAAGGTAAGCCAAGAACATGGGATTCATTTCTAGCTCAACTTGATTTTGCTTAAAATAATTTCATTAATAGGAGTATTGGAAGGACACCATTTCAAAACATTTTTTGGTCAAGTCCAAGAGCTATTGTAAAATAGCGAGACATTCTAGATGAGATAAGGCAGAGTGTTAAATCTGAATATTTTTAAAAATATATTTATGATTTACATTGGCAAGTACACAAACAGTTATAAAGAAGCTTTGCATAATATAAGTTATGTGCAAATATGAAAAGAAGATAATTTGAATACAAATTTGGGTACATGGTATGATAAGTTGAATATAAGTTATGATCAAATAGATATTTTAGAAAGGACTATATGGTAAGTTGAAATGGAAGAATAATGGACCATATAGGGTATTTAAAAACTTTAATTCCAACGTATATGAGATATAATTTCCTGATGGTATTGATATTTCATCCATTTGTAATGTGTAAAATAAATATCCTTATCTTAAAGGATAGATCAGTGAAGAAGGTGCAAGTACATATAATAAAGCAGTTGATTGGAGATATTAGATGCCTAAGAAAGAGCTCGAAGAGATAGAGAAGGTGATTAATACAAGAGTCATCACAACAATGCATAGAAAGGATTATATAGAATGTTTGGTCAAGTGAAAAGGTTAATATGTTAAGGATGAAACTTGGATGAGTGTACAATAACTTTATAATTATAAATTACCTCTCAAGGATCTCACAAAAGGAATGGGAGTAGGATCTCATGGTTCTTTTTAGTACCTTTGATATGTGATGCAGGATCATTCAAATTCATGAGTAATATTGCATCAACTAAAAATAGAAATATTTATTAAGTAAAAATAAGATCTATTATAGGTATACGGTGTTATAATAATGGCAAAAATCTAGACACACTTCATGGGGTCTATGGTATTTCTCAAAAAATTAGACCATTGATGTAAGTTACAGCAAAATCTTTTTGTGTTCTACAATGACTAGGAACCTAATATGGAAGTATAATTCAACCCAAAACTTTAAAAATAAATATATAAATCCATAGTAACTCGTAATAAGCATGAAATAAGCCTTAAGAATGCATCTATCAAATTAGATCTTACTACATAGTTAAGGTTTTGTGTTGAAATATAAAAAATTCTTAAGGGTTAACAATTACTTGCAGATTTTCTTGGCACATCTTATCATCATTCTAAAGTTATCTACCTAAATATATCATATCACACTATTATAGTTGTCTTACAAAAATTAAAATACATTATAAGCTTTACAGTAACTCATAGCTTTAAAGTAGAATATTGATATCATTTTAAGCCCATATTTTAAACTATATTATCAAGCAATATTATGGTTTTCCACATAAATTCCTTGAACCTCAAAACATGCCTATGACTTATGTGCAAAAGGGTCACATTATTCAAGTGTTAAATCTAGAATTCACAATGAGGCATGGTGATGTGTTATGGAACTTGTTATGTGTCATTAGATATGTGATGTATTATGAAAATTAGGAATGTATTATGCATTTAATAGTTGTGGTGCATAGCGATGTGTTATAATAATTTAATGATTTTGAATTAAAGTGATGTGTTGTGTATATTTAATGATTGTGGCATTATTGGTTACTTGAGAGAATTAATGTAAGTAGGCAAATTATGTACCTATGCAAACACATCCTTACACTTATGAGAGAGTCGGGGAGAGGAATTTATATATCTATAAAAATAAGATAAAACTGGATAGGTTTTAGTAACAAGCTAGGAGAGTTAGATCTAAAAATAAAAGAGTGCAAAACATCTCATTGAGGTTATTTTATGACTACATTTTTTAATGTCTGTAACAAGACTAAAATTGTGTATTAATGTAATTATGTCACTTTAAATCAATAAAATAACCATTTTTTGTTTCATTATTTTTCTATGCACAAGGCTACAAGTTATTCATTTGTTTGTGTTTATTTTGTGGGTTGCATGGTCTAAAACCTTACTTAATTGTATCTTATAGATATACTCCATAATTATACTAAAATATGGAACTAAGAATAGAATCTAAAACTAGCATAGAAGTTACCCTCAAAATTTGACTATATTTTGGATCTAGGTCAAAATCAAATGATTGTTGATTATGTCTAAGTCAGAAACTGAATGTGGTCAATTTTATATGCCAATTATGTCCTCATACATTAGTTGTGTCCTATTCTAGTTTATAATTTATGTAAATTTATAAACCTATGCAAACACCATGGGGTATCCTTACACACCCATTGTCAATTACTTATGATAATGGACTTAAAATTTCATCACAACTTCATCATGCCTACACCGTGGGGTATCCTTACATTGGGAGAATGTTTTTATTGGGGACATATTTTAGTGTGCCCAAGGTTCTACTTATCCTATTTTTCAATATCATGTTGATCTTAATAATTTATCATGTATATCTTTCTCTAGTTTATATCTTGTGTGTTTGGATATGTTATGTTTATTCACATGTTTGTTACATTATATGTTCTCTTATTTTCCAAATGATTTCTCAGATTGATTGCATGTTTGTGTTTATGCTTGTAGTGTTTATGTATGTTTCATGGCATGTATTTTCATGTATTTTATATATAATATCCTCTAGTTGTTAATTTTATGTCAATTATGTGTGATTGATTACTTAGTTCTTTAATCACTTTATTTCATTCGATGGTTTCAATTACTCTCTTCAGTTACATGATTGTGCCTATTTACATTTATTGAATACATTGCATGATTTTATATGTTGTATGTCATGATATATATCATTCACAGTATTAATTATGGTATACTATGATTGTTTCTTGCATTTCCATGGTTTGTACCTTGCATCTATTTGTACATACTATTGTTGTGCTTCATTTATATATCTTGTCTTTATATGGGCATATTTTTATAGTGGGGCATAGCATTTATACATCTTTTCTTGTTACCTTGTGGTATATCACTCATCCCTTCTTTTCCTATTACAATGGGGCATATCAATTTCCCCTCTCTTTCTATTCCCTTACTTATATTTCTTTTGCTTTTTCAAAATAGTGTTTGGTTGTTGATGAGATTGGACGATGACATATTTTAGTGATTACATACATGTGTTGACAAATGTGTTCTCAATATTATTATAAATTTTCTTTCATTTATGTTGCACATGTTTCATTTAATCCTTTTCTTTTGATATGAGTCAAGTGTAGGAATATACCTTGCCTAAAATTGGGGTCATACAATCAACTTATTTTATCTTTGGTTACATATTTCAAGTGGTTACGACATGTCAAGTCGTTACAATGTGTCAAGTAATTACATAGATGTTTCAAATGATTGTTTATTTCACTGGGAAGCAAATTTTTCCACAAGGGAGAGTCATTAGCGTCCATGTTATAAATTATTTTCCATGTGACTAAAGAAATTGAGGCCCGTGATAGTTTCATACTTTTTCAGAGATGGCAACATGGCTCACATACTATGAGTTGCATTTATTCCATTTTCTCATTTCTCAAAGTTTCACTTATTTCATTTGGTTACATTTTATTAATTTATCAAGATAATAATCAACTTGTAAATATTAATTTTTATTTTAATTTACATTTAAGTTTTTGACATTAGATCATTCATAGATCCTCATTGGTAGTCGAGATGTTCATGCAAATAGTAGGGAGAAAAGGTTTTTTTTCTTTTCAAGTTGTTGGAATTGGACTCTAATAGAAGGTAATCTCTCTCATTTTTAATTTTATCTCAATTTCATATATGTAAATATATTCTATCATAAGGTATATATAGCAAGGAAATCATATAAAAAATATTATACACTCATATTTGCTTTCCTATAATGTATATACACACACACATTAAATTGTGACATTATGTAGACACCTAATTTTGGTACAAGTTCTATAGTTTTAGTGTTTTAATCATGTTTTTATACATTTGGATTATTGAATTACTTTAAGTTCTTATTAACACAATTTCCATTCACATTAGACTCTGTAGAATATTTTATTATCGTTATTTCTCCATGGAAACCTTCATATTTATCATTTGGTTGCCTTAGTATGCTCACTACACTCCTAAATGTTAGGGTGTGGAGCTAAAAACTTCACCAAGGAGCATTCATTATCAGGTTCGGGTCTACACAGACACCGGCGTCGGTCAGGAGCGATCGACGTCGGTCACAGGCAGTTGCAGAGACGCCGACGTCGGCAGAGAATCGGCCGACGGCGGTCACAGACAAGCAGCAAGAACCGAGGTTGGTTACCTGCGTGTCCAAAAAGCTATTTCCGTGGACAGAAGCGAGTGTTTGCATGATAAGTTTGAGTTGGAGACTCAAGCTCGCGTCTCTATTATTAGCATTACTATTTTTAGAGCCCTTGTTTAAGTGGTTTAACTATTTGTTGGAAGTACATGCTCAAGTCTCCTAATTCTATATTAGGATAGATCTTCTTAGCTCATAATTATGTAAGGCAATGTAAAGTTGTAGACATTGTTGAATTGTAGAAGAACAGTACAGAATTGAATCAATCCAGGCTTGTTGGAGTTGATTGTTCTTGAGAGAGATAGCTCTTGAGGAATAGAGATCTATTGAGAGATTTATACATCTAGGAGAGGTGTGGAAGAAAGAAGCTTTCTTCAATTGTATTCCTTTTGTAAAGAGTTTGTTAATACAAGTTTTCAGGGTGTTTTCTTGTATCTCTTGTTCTTGCTATTATCATTCTAATTACTTGTCAATCTGATTTAATTCCGCGTTTATTGCTGTCACAATTTTAATCTATTGTTGGTTTGATCCCCCAACAAGTGGTATCAGAGCCTTGGTTACAGGTTCAGAGCTTGATAATCGGTATCAAAGTTCAGGTTCACTAATAGGTAGTTCAGATCTGTGTAGTGTGTATTGATTACAAGTTCTCACAGGAGTTTCTGCAGGGATTTCTATTTGAGTGGGAGAAGCAATGGCAGATGAAAGTAAATTGAGAATGGAAAAGTTCAATGGCAAAAATTACCAACACTAGAGAATGCAGATAGAGGACTATCTGTATCAGAAAGATCTCTACTTACCATTAGGAGGTATTGCAAAGAAGCCCAAAGACATGGAGGATGAAGAATGGGAAGTTCTTGATAGAAAGGCTCTGGGTTCTATAAGACTGAGCCTAGCATCCACTGTGATATCCAATTTATCACAGGCAAAGTCTACGGTAGAGTTGATGACTATGTTAGCAAATTTGTATGAAAAATCCTCAGCTTCCAATAAGGTATATCTTATGAAGCAGTTATTTAATTTGCATATGAATGAAGGTGGATCTGTTTCTACTCATCTGAATGATTTCAATGGTATTGTGAATCAATTAAGTTCAGTGAATATAGTGTTTGATGATGAGATAAAAGCTCTTTTGATATTATGTTCTTTGCCTGAAAACTGGCATGGCTTAGTAATGGCAGTAAGTAATACTGCATCTGCATCAAATATTTTGAAAGTAGAGGATGTTGTTAGTGTTATCTTGAATGAGGAAATACGCAGGAAAAGCACAGAAGAGGCATCCAGGAACGCTTTAAGTTTTGAGAGCAGGGGAAGGCAGAAAGAGAAGAGCAAGAAAGGCAGAGCAAGATCCAAATCAAAGGGGAAAGGCAGATCTAAATCCAGAAATGGCAAGAAGCCACAATGCTGGAATTGTGGAAAGATGGGGCACATAAGCAGAGATTGTTGGTCAAAGCCCAAGGAGGACAACCAGCATGAAGGAAAGGAAGAAGCCAAGATTGCAGGTATTGCACAAGATGCTTTAATTTTCTCTCTGCATAATAATATAGAATCTTGGGTATTAGATTCTGGTGCATCTTTTCATGCTACTCCTAACAGGGAATATTTCAGTGACTATATCCATGGAGATTTTGGAATAGTGTATCTAGGGGATGATGAGCCCTGTAAAATAATTGGCAAAGGTAAAGTGCAGCTGAAGATGCAGAATAGCAACACATGGGTGCTAAGAGATGTGATGCATGTTCCTAGCTTGAAGAGAAATTTGATTTCTGTAGGAAAGTTAGGGGATGAGGGTTCTACAGTAACTCTCACAGCAAAATCTTGGAAGGTGACCAAGGGTGCACTTGTTATGGCCAGAGGTAAGAGAGAAGGTACTCTCTATTTGTGTAATTGTGTTACTAACAAATCTCCTTCTGTATTATCTACTTCAGATGTGGATGCTAAATTGTGGCACTCAAGGCTTGGCCACATGAGTGAGAAGGGGATGTCAATTCTTAAGTCTAAAGGTATGCTTTCAGATTTAAAAGGCATAGATCTAGAGTTTTGTGAGCACTGTGTATTTGGAAAATAGAAAAGGGTTAGTTTTTTCAAAACTGGGTCTTCTAAGAAGAGGCACAAGTTGGAGCTTGTTCACACAGACGTGTGGGGACCGGCTCAGGTTGCTTCCATTGGAGGATCACAGTACTATGTATCTTTCATAGATGATGCCACAAGGAAGGTATGGATCTATTGTATTAGAAAGAAATCTGATGTATTTGATACTTTTAAAGTTTGAAAAGCTATGGTTGAGAATGAAACAGGTAAAAGATTAAAGTGCCTGAGATCAGACAATGGCGGTGAGTTTTGCAGTCATAAGTTCAGAGATTATTGTTACATGCATGGAATCCATAGGCAAAGGATGGTTCCAAGGACACCTCAACAGAATGGTATTGCTGAAAGGATGAACAGGACAATAATGGAGCGTGCAAGATGTATGAGATTGCATGCTGGTTTGCCCTTACAGTTTTGGGCACAAGCTGTTGACACTGTAGTGTACCTGATTAACAGAGGACCCTCTACAGCTCTGGATGGTGGTATTCCAGAAGAGGCATGGATAGGTAAAAAGGTTGATCTCTCATATCTCAAAGTTTTTGGTTGTGAAGCCTTTGTGCATATAGATAAGGAAAATAGAAAGAAGCTTGATGCTAAGTCTATGAGATGCACGTTTATTGGCTATGGCTCAGATGATTTTGGTTACAGATTGTGGAATCTAGATACTAACAATGTAATCAGGAGCCGTGATGTTGTTTTCAATGAAAGAGTGATGTATTGTGATCAGCTAAGGAAGTTGAATCAATCTGAGCAGAGCAATGGTGAATTGGATGAGGTGAAAGTCCAAGATGAGCTCACGGAAAAAAGAAATAATCACTTACAGGAAAACACAGAGACCGACGTCGGTAGGTTAGGAACCGGCATCGGTAGGACAAAAACCGGCGTCGACCATACAGAGACCGACGTCGGCCGTACAGGTACCGAGGTCGGTCAGGAAGAACCGACGTTGGCCAGTTACAGGTCTACAGGTGACCGAGGTCGGTCACTGTCAGAGAATTTGGGTGGACAGCGTGTTGTGGACGAGTCTCAGACACCCATCAGGAGGTCAGAAAGGGTGAGTAAGCCTCTAATTAGATATTCTCCTTCTTTATTTTATTTATTGCTAACTGATGATGGAGAACCAGAGAGTTTTGAAGAAGCAATACAGGTGGAGTCCAAGAGTGAGTGGGAGCATGGCATGGTTGAGGAGTTGGAGTCCTTAAGAGAGAACCAAACATGGGATTTGGTTGAATTGCCAGCTGGTAAGAGAACACTTAAGAACAGATGGACCTACAGGTTGAAGGAAGGTGAGAATGGACAGATGAGATACAAGGCCAGATTAGTGGTAAAAGGATTTGCACAAAAGCCAGGTATTGACTTTGGTGAGATTTTTTCTCCTGTTGTTAAAATGACTTCAATAAGGGTTGTTTTGTCTTTGATTGCTTTTGAGGATTTGCATCTTGAGCAGCTAGATGTTAAGACAGCATTTCTTCATGGAGATTTGGATGAGGAAATCTATATGGAACAGCCAGAAGGATTCGAGGTCAAGGGTAAGGAGAAGTTTGTGTGCAGGTTGAAGAAAAGCTTGTATGGCCTCAAGCAAGCTCCTAGGCAATGGTACTTAAAATTTGACAGGTTTATGACTGAGCACGGCTACAGTAGGTGTCAATCAGACCATTGTGTGTATTTCAAGAGATTTGATAACGGTAGATATATTATTCTATTGTTGTATGTAGATGGCATGCTGGTTGCAGGGTCTCACATGCAGGATATCTCAGAGCTTAAGGTGAAGTTAGCTCAAACGTTTGCTATGAAGGATTTGGGAGCAGCTAAGAAAATCCTTGGCATGAGCATTAAGAGAGACAAGAAAAATCACAGGTTGATATTGTCTCAAGAAGATTATGTGGACAAGGTGTTAAAACGGTTCAATATGCAGGATACTAAACCGGTAAGCACACCTTTGGCTGGACATTTTAAGTTGAGTAAAGAACAATGTCCTAATTCATATGATGAGGTAGAGTACATGAGTAAGGTTCCATATTCTTCCGCAGTAGGGAGTTTGATGTATGCAATGGTGTGTACTAGACCGGATATTGCCCAAGCAGTGGGAGTTGTAAGTAAGTATATGGCCAATCCAGGTAAGGAACATTGGAAAGCAGTTTAGTGGATCCTTAGATATCTGAGAGGAACCAGCAGTAGGTACTTGTGCTATGGAGGTTCAGATACTTCTCTACATGGCTATGTAGATTCAGATATGGCAGGTGATTTGGATGGCAGGAGGAGCACTACAGGTTATGTATTTACTGTAGGTGGAATGGCGGTTAGCTGGATATCTAAGTTGCAGAAGGTTGTTGCCTTGTCAACTACAGAAGCAGAGTATATTGCAGCCATAGAAGCTAGCAAGGAAATGATATGGATGACATGGTTCATGGATGAGCTTGGTAGGGAGCATGAGAGTTGCATATTGTATAGTGACAGTCAGAGTGCAATCCATTTCGCTAAGAATTCAGCCTTTCATTCAAAAACAAAGCACATACAGCTAAGGTATCACTTCATATGACAGGTATTGGAAGATGGTGAGTTGAAGCTAGAGAAGATCCATAAAGATAGGAATCCTACTGATATGCTAACAAAGTCGGTTACAAAAGAGAAGTTGAATCTTCATTCAACTTCTATTGGTCTTCATGATTGAGTTGAAGATGGTGGAGCTAGAAGATGTTGCTGTACAGGTACTGGTGCAGCTGTTTATCTCCAAGTGGGAGATTGTTAGGGTGTGGAGCTAAAAACTTCACCAAGGAGCATTCATTATCAGGTTCGGGTCTACACAGACATTGGCATCGGTCAGAAGCGACCGACGTCAGTCACAGGCAGTTGCAGAGACGCCGACGTCGGCAGAGAATCGGCCGATGGCGGTCACAGACAAGCAGCAGAAACCGACATCGATTACCTGCGTGTCCAAAAAGCTATTTCCATGGACAGAAGCGAGTGTTTGCATGATAAGTTTGAGTTGGAGACTCAAGCTCGCATCTCTATTATTAGCATTACTATTTTTAGAGCCCTTGTTTAAGTGGTTTAACTGTTTGTTGGAAGTACATGCTCAAGTCTCCTAATTCTATATTAGGATAGATCTTCTTAGCTCATAATTATGTAAGGCAATGTAAAGTTGTAGACATTGTTGAATTGTAGAAGAATAGTACAGAATTGAATCAATCCAAGCTTGTTGGAGTTGATTGTTCTTGAGAGAGATAGCTCTTGAGGAATAGAGATCTATTGAGAGATCTATACATCTAGGAGAGGTGTGGAAGAAAGAAGCTTTCTTCAATTGTATTCCTTTTGTAAAGAGTTTGTTAATACAAGTTTTTAGGGTGTTTTCTTGTATCTCTTATTCTTGCTATTATCATTCTAATTACTTGTCAATCTGATTTAATTCTGCGTTTATTGCTGTCACAATTGTAATCTATTGTTGGTTTGATCCCCCAACACTAAAAACTCATTTATATTTGTCAGGGAAGTCCAAGAACAAACACACCTGTTCTGATTCCTCTTGTTGGATCTTGCTCCTCAGAAAGAGCACAGTATGATTACCCAATATATAAGCAATTAAATATGCAGAAATAACCAGAAGCACAAGTAACTAGAATTCACCAATAGCACAGAATATGAGAGACAATACACTATCTTGTATTAACACTATACAGAAAAGAATACAACAAAGAGCCGCCACAATCTTTCACCTTACAGAGATTTGCCACACCTCAAGTGTATAGTAATTCTTCTCACACAACACTCTCCTACACAAAAATGGTCCCAACAACCAACTCACAAACCGAATTGGTGTTCACCTCTCCAACTAGTCAGTAATAACCCTGCCAGTACATCAAGCACTCTATAGCACTTCAAGCTGATCTCCCATGAACCTGCAACCTACAATTCAACAGACCATACTCACATGTGGATCTCCTATGAGCTTGCAACAACCTACAACTCAATGATCATACACACACAGAAGGTACTTCCTTGCCTTCCTTAACTTATGCTTATACAATACATACCAATGGGTCTATAAATAGATCCCTAACTTAAACACTAACTTAGACTCTTAATTTAAACAATTATCCACGCAGCTCAAGACTCTAACTGGTCTTTACATGCAAACTCTTCGTTCACTTAACTAACTGTCCGTGCAACTAGCACTTCTGGAACACACAGGCGACCGACGCCGGTCCCTGCTTGTCTGGTTCTACCGACGTCGGCCGACTCCCTGCCGTCGCCGGTGGCCTTTATCACTGCTCACGACCGACGTCGGTCTTGCTGTCAACGTCGGTTCTCCTGGATCTCAGCAACCATCTTGTTCCTTCTGTTTGCAAGTAGCTGAAGCTTTTAGCTCCACAACCTAACAATCTCCCACTTGGAGATAAACAGCTGCAACCTGTACATGTACCTTTACTTCATCTAGTTTGTTCCCTTGGCTATGTATCCATCTTCAAAATCACCCTTGAAGACCAACCACCACAAAATCCGTGGTGCAAAACCTGTCATCCAAATCACCTACCACATCCACATCTACAACCATGTAGAAAATCACCTGAACTTGCATAGCATGTGCACCTGCTGCTAGTCCCTGTAAGAATCCACTGAAGTGCCCTCCAATGGTTCTCTCCCGGATTGGCTCCTAACTTGTGACAACTCCCACTGCTTGGGAAAACTCAGGTTTAGTACATACCATGCACTCAACCTCATTATGTGAATCAAGACACCTGTTCAAAGAACTGTCCAACCATCGGCGTGCTAACCGGTCTCACACAATCATCCTGAAACAAAGTCAACATGTGACCTCCCATGTCTCTAGAACACACTCATGTCAAAAAATCTTGCTGCTCCCAGATTCTCCATGACAAACACCTGAACTAGCTTTACCTTTAGTTTAGCAATGCCCTGTATATGTAACCCTACAACGAGCACATCATACAGTAATAGGATAGTGTAGCTAATACTATCCCCTGGTAAAGAGAAACACAATGAACAAACCTCCATTGCCCTGCAGCTGATACAAGATCAAATACCCTGATCTTCCATCTCACGTATCCATTTTCACTCTTCTTCATCCTGAACGTCCATTCGTCTCTCAGTGCTTACTTCCAGCTGGCAACACTACCCAAAACAACTGTTTGGTTCTCCTCCAAGGAATCACATCCTCCTCCATGCCAAGCTCCCACTGTTTCCTGGATCTACCTGTTCTGCTTCTTCAATAACTTCCTGGTCCTATGCCATAAGTGAGCAACAAGTAGTGTAAAGAAGGGAAATGATGAATTTAAGAACTTACTTACACCTTCAGTCCTCCATATGGGCGCTTGAGACTCCATGACAGCTTGCTGTCCACCCAAAATTTGTCTCAGTAATCGATGCCGGTCACATCTCAGTCTGCAGCCGACCGATGTCGGTTTCTTGCGACTGCCTCCTTGCCGACGTCGTTTCCCCTGGCCGACGCCGATCATTCTCTGCCCTGAGTCACCGACGTCGGTCTGCACATAGCCGACGTCGGTCCCTGTCTGGACGCCGACGCCGGTTTTCCTGTCGACGTCGGTCTCTGTGTTTTTTTAGTGAGACCTGACTTTTTCTCGTGAGCTCCTTTTGGATCAAACCCTTGTCCAAAACACCCTTGCTCTGCTCAGAATTCCTCTGCATCTTGTGCTGAACTCTGTCTGTCACTTTCTCCTTGAAAACCAAGGCTTTCCTGTTCTTGTCACTAACATCGGATTCCTCAAGAAACGTCACCTTCTTCTTCTGCATACAGAAACCACGATCCATACCTTCCAAATCCGAAAGCATATCCATTGACTCAAGAACAAGCATCTCCTTCTTATCTATGTGACCAAGCCTATCAAGCCACATCTCTGAATCGACAGCTGAATTAGAAAACCCAAAAAGAGAATCAGTAGTACAAGTAGATAGATAAAGCGTACCTACTTTCTTACCTCTAGCTACAACAAGTGTACCCTTGGTAACCTTCCAAGAGTCTGCTGTGAGAGTTACTGTGCAACCCTCATCACCCAAACTTCTAACAGAAATTAAATTTCGCTCCAGAACTGGGACGTGCATGACCTCCTTTAACACCCATGTGTTACCTGTCTGCAGTTTTAGCTTCACTTTCCCTTTGCCAACAATCTGACAAGGCTTACCATCCCCTACACAAATTTTTCCAAAATCTCCCTGGACATACTCATGAAAAAATTCCCTATGTGGGGATGCATGAAAAGAGGCACCAGAATCTAAAACCCAAGATTCTACTTTATCCAAAGAACATACCAGAGCATCCTGTGCAACGTACTCTACAACATCTGCTTCTTCTTCATGTCCTTCATGTCGATCTTCACCTAATCTGCAATCTCTCTTTAAGTGCCCTTGCTTTCCACACTTCTAGCAGGTTATTCTGCCATACCTGGACTTGGATCTCCTGCCTGTCTTTGACCTTGATCTCCCATGCTCTATCTTTTCTCTTTGCCTTCCTCTGCCTTCAACACTCAAAGCGTTTCCTGATGATTCACCTGTGCTATTCCTGCGTATCTCTTCATTCAAGATTACACTCACAACATCATCCACTTTTAAGACTTTTGAAAGAGACACAGTATTAGAAACTGCCATTACCAAACCTTCCCAACTTTCAGGTAATGAACACAAGATTAAGAGAGCTCTTATTTCATCATCAAATACAATATTGACTGAACTTAACTGGTTTACTAAACCATGGAAATCACTAAGATGGCTATGAACAGATCCACCTTCCAACATTTGCAAATTAAATAAATGCTTCATAAGAAATACCTTATTCGAAGCTGAGGGTTTTTCATATAAATTTGCCAAAGATTCCATCAACTCCACCATTGTCTTACACTGTGATAAGCTGGAAATCACAGATGATGCAAGACTCAATCTAATAGATCCCAGAGCCTTCCGATCAAGAACCTCCCATTCTTCATCTTTCATATCCGAGGGTTTGCAACTAACCCCTCCCAACGGTAAGTACAAATCTTTTTGATACAGATAATCCTCAATCTGCATCCTCCACAATTGGTAGTTCTTGCCATTAAACTTTTCCATTCGTAGCTGACTGTCTTCTGTCATTGCTCAACTCCCACTCAAATAGAAACCCTGTGAGTAACCTGTAATCAAAACACACTACCCAGATCTACACCAATCTGTTAGTATTCCAACCAAAAGCTCTGATACCACTTGTCAGGGAAGTCCAAGAACAAACACACCTGTTCTGATTCCTCTTGTTGGATCTTGCTCCTCAGAAAGAGCACAGTATGATTACCCAATATATAAGCAATTAAATATGCAAAAATAACCAGAAGCACAAGTAACTAGAATTCACCAATAGCACAGAATATGAGAGACAATACACTATCTTGTATTAACACTATACAGAAAAGAATACAACAAAGAGCCGCCACACTCTTTCACCTTACAGAGGTTTGCCACACCTCAAGTGTACAGTAATTCTTCTCACACAACACTCTCCTACACAAAAACAGTCCCAACAACCAACTCACAAACCAAATTGGTGTTCACCTCTCCAACTAGTCAGTAATAACCCTGTCAGTACATCAAGCACTCTATAGCACTTCAAGCTGATCTCCCATGAACCTGCAACCTACAATTCAACAGACCATACTCACATGTGGATCTCCTATGAGCTTGCAACAACCTGCAACTCAATGATCATACACACACACAGAAGGTACTTCCTTGCCTTCCTTAACTTATGCTTATCTAATACATACCAATGGGTCTATAAATAGATCCCTAACTTAAACACTAACTTAGACTCTTAATTTAGACAATTATCCACGCAGCTCAAGACTCTAACTGGTCTTTACATGCAAACTCTTCATTCACTTAACTAATTGTCCGTGCAACTAGCACTTCTGGAACACACAGGTGACCGACGTCGGTCCCTGCTTGTCTGGTTCTGCCGACGTCGGTCGACTCCCTGCCGTCACCGGTGGCCTTTAGCACTGCTCACGACTGACGTCGGTCCTACTGCCGACGCCGGTTCTCCTGGATCTCAGCAACCATCTTGTTCCTTCTGTTTGCAAGTAGCTGAAGCTTTTAGCTCCACAACCTAACAATATTTGTTCCAGAGCATTATTTCACCTTGAAAATAATTGGAACATTCTAACAATGGTCTAACCACTATCATACAATATAATTGTAGTTATATCAGTTTTGGGTCCTTTGTTTCATTTTTCCATGCTTTCTTGTTCCTTGATTCTCATTTTTCATGTCTTTATATGTTTAAATTGTGTGTGAATGAGTCATAATTTTAATTCAAAGGATAGTATGTATACACATATACCCTAATACATTCAATAAATTTCACTTTATCACATATTTTTCCACTTCAAGTAAGACATCTAGATATAAAATCTATTGATTCCCTTTATTTGTATTTCTTTATACTCATACCAAAATAATGATATTGCATCAGTGAAATAATATATATTTCTATTTTAATACCCCATGTATCCTAGCGATAAAGGGTGGTAACTACACATTCACATGGTTTATTTGATGACATGCATGAGTGTCTATTTTTAAACTTTAAAACCTGCATAAAGGCACATCATAGGTTGACTCAAGCAAACCCCTCAAACAACACACCAAATTTATGTCTTAGTAAGTGTATACTTGAGCTCAAGTGAAGGAGAAAGGACTTTGACATTTTATTCCATCAATTTCCTTCTCGAATATAGGTTTATATCCATCGTCTACAAATAAAAGGTTTCAAAAAAAATGGAGTGCTTAGACCTACATAGCCACTTTCAATAGAAGTTGACTACTTTTTAGAGGATTATTCTTGCCGAATCATTTTGATTTGGGCGATTGCTATTATACACTCTAATTTTGATCACTATCTCAAATCACTCTCTACTTTCTTGATGCTTTTCTGCACTATTTTAGAACCTATTTTTGATATTTTATGTCTTTGTCAGAACTCATGTAAGTATAATTCTAGGTATTTATCTATCACTCTGCCCATTCAATCTATCACCTCAAGGTAATTTCATTCTCCTATATTTAAAAACATAATTCAATCCTTAAATTCTTAATTTAATATTTTACTATATTTATATCATATTTTAAATGTAACTCACTTTTATGTTGTTGGTGTAGTGTTTTGAACACTTGTGTTCTTTCCACATAAAAACCATCCTAACATGACCTATAAATTGTGAAAAAACTCAATTTTCTTCACTCACATGTTATTGCATTCTACCTTAATTACATTTTCTTCCTAAAATGAGTTTATCCTACAAGTATAAAATAATATAATGATGTGTTTTTTTATCTTTGTTAGGTAATCCACTTATTTGTCAAACCTCTCAAATTGGAACAAATAGTTTCTAAATAAATAAAATAGTAGAGCTACCACACATAATGTATCCATTATGTTCTCAATGTTATATGTGTGATAGATGATCAAATTATCTACAACACTTGCCTACTTATAGGTAACTTGAATTCAAACTTTTGTGAAATCAATGCATATTTTGACCTATAATAACTAGGATCAAAAAATGTCAAATGATCAAACAGATGCACCTATTTTAAAGGGAACCTTAGATGATCTCATCAATGGGTTATTCATATGTATATCTTTAATCATATATGTCATAATTATCAACAAGGTATTTGTTTTCATGTACTAATTGATACATGTCATTCCAATCATCCTTGACAATTGTAGTAGAGTATGTATAACTAATCACACCATATTTTGGAATTATTTTATTGGATTTTCTTTGTTCTTCAATATATTCATCACTATCTATATCAAGTGCCCTAGTTGTGGTCCTTTTGAAGTGCATATGTAGAAAATAATTATATACTTTTAATTTACCAAAAAAAATTACTTATTTTGTGATCAATGTGATCTAAATAATATTAAACTATAAATATCTGAACTATGTAAAACAAGGAATTTATCTTGAAAATCTAAATGTAAAAGTGTAGATGTATATTACACTAACTATATTTGAAATGGATAAAGCAATGGAAGAAAGGTTCACGTAGTTTAATTCTAGTTTGTGTAACTTATTGTGTTTATTACTATCCCTAAAATGGCTTTGTATATGCTTTGTAACCACTCAAATTAGGAAATAAGAGCTAAAATCATGTACAAAAACTATTGGAAAAACTACGAACCCTAAAAGGACTATTATTGTCCAGATTCTATCAATATTATCCCTATTGAGTATGTCTATGAATCCTCAGACCATCGCACTTGTACCTATACATATCTATTGTGGGTGTTTTATCCTTTAGTCTGATGCATTGATCTTTATTTCCTTACCCTTCTTTTGAAACCCTAATCACACTTTTGACATAATATGTCCCTTGAAAAATGGGTTAGTAATTTAGGTTGGATGTCCAAGCAATTTCCTAGTAATTTAATAATTTTTGCCTACATTCAAATATTCATAAGAGGGCTCAAACCATACATTATTCTCCCACCAAGGTGTGTGTGTGTGCACCATCATGATCAATATATAATGTAACATAATTTTTGGCTTTTGACACTTAGAACCATACTACTTTGACCTATGTTTGTACTCAAACTTGGCTCTAGGGTTTCTACTTTGAAGGATATTCAAATATGTATGCCTTTTTGATAGTCTTGATATATTCATAATTGATCTCGAAATATTTATAGGTCTTACCAAGATGAGTATAACCTTAGGATTGATTTGTATTTATAGCTAACTCTTCAATATTTCCTACTATTTATGGCATAAAATGTGTCTAGGTTGACCTAATAGAGATATCCTAATTTGAAAAATAGTCATTGAGATCTCTTAGAAACTTGTGGTAGAAGCAGACATCTATGGAAAAATCACAATTATTTGATTGTTTCTAATACCTTCCTAGGAGTGAAAATGGCAAATTTAAAATATGGTGATAGATTCCATAAGGCTCTTGTACATATTAGAATGATATTTAAGATGTGTATCTAGTAAATTGGATTGGTCAAGATAATAAGTGGAGTGAAGATGGCAAACTTAAAATATGGTGATAGATTCCATAAGGCTCTTGTACATATTAGGATGATATTTAAGATGTGTATCTAGTAAATTGGATTGGTCAAGATAATAAGTGGATATATGAATATGGAAAAGTGTGCACAAGATTCAAATGTATATGCAATTTTCAAGTACATAAAAGTGTACCAAAGTATCTAATACAAAATTTAGGTGTCTAAAATTGTGCTCATTTTAGTCTAGTATTGAAAATGCTAGATTAAAAGGATAAATCAAGAAATTTGATGCCTATGATTGACTACAGTTTGGGTTGACATGTATGCCCCAAATGTTCCATTCACTCCATGAAAAAATGTATAACAAAAAATGCATAGATCAATGTCCATTTATGATAGAAACTATCAAATAACATAGGCCATTGAATTATTTGAAATTGAAAATTCAAGGAATGAATACAAATGAGGGTATGTGAATAAAGCTTCCACTTGTTTAACTTATTTTGAGAATGTCATGGGGTGATTATTCCCTAAAAATATGTAATTGCTAAAACCATGAGTTGAGAAGTGTTAATTCCTCAACCACCATTGGAGAAGGAAAAGTGATAGAATTTGAGAACTGCAAAAGCATTAATTGTACTATTCTAAATATCATAATAGTTAATTTTTATAATCTCGAAATGATGTTTATATGTAAAGGTAAAACCTTGAAGTAGGTTCATTTTTAAAAATGAACCCCAAATTAAGATCGTATGTAAATACAAAATACCAAAATAGGTTTATATGTCAAAATGTAGTTATGGATCAATTATTGCAAACAATGTTTAGATCCAAAGTTCTTACGTAGTACCACCATTACCCATTGATCCATAATATATAAAATATTAAAGTGTGCATAAAAAACATTCATGACCTAAATCTAATACATTTATATATGAAATTCATATAGAATTCCATAATCTATCTATCATAATGTCATAGAATATTCCTCAATTTGCTTAACATGATAAATTTGCTCAATCTGGCATATAATGTGTGTTAAAATGCCATTGAATGTTCTAACTATTCCTCAAAATCATGTAGAATTCCATAATTATGCCTCAAATATGACTCAATTTTCTCAATAAATCTCATATAAATCACATAATCTAACCCAAAGTATGATATATCTTTCATGTCCTAAATCTCTAAGATAAACCCACTATATGCCCAGTTTTGATATGAAGGATTAAGCATGTGAATCACTCATCTCAATAAAAAAACATTATGCACACCATGTATCATATATATACAAATTTAATTATGTAAAATATGTATACAAACATGATAATATATGTTATCATATAAATATTTAATTATTTAAGTATGTATGAAACATGTAATCCAAATAAATTAGCATACAAGTGTCATGTCAAGTAGATATATCAATTAGGCACGTAGTAATAATAAACATAGTAGATGCATGATATAAAACATCACATGAAACATAAGATAAGTATGTGTGATATAAATTACAACACCAAACTCAACAATAATCATATATGTAAGCACACACATTCTCACAATATCATGATCATGAAGCACACAAGCACTAATGACATGACTTGACTCTAATTCAACATGGACACAACATGGGCATGACTTATACTAAAGGATCCTTTGACACAACTAACACATGATATGAAAAAAAAATACATTTATAGAACACACAATTTAGCACACCTCAATAATCACACAATGTAACAATCATCAACATCAAACAGACATGGAGCAAGAAATGTTAGTCCACATAATCAATCAATGTCATCATCTAGTATCAAAAAGCATAATATCCATAGGAAATATAAATATGGAAATTATAAACAAGATAAATTCATGTGTTATAGTCTACTATGATTAATGGGCCGGTATAGAAAGATACAACTTGATAAGTGTGCTAAGATGCCCCCAGTGTAGGCATTCCTCTAATTTATAAATGTTGGCCCTCATTGTAAATAATGTTGCACATCTATATGTCTATGTAGCCTTTATATCATGCATCCCACTCATTTATACCATGGAAATCATGTGCATATAAAATGGATATGTAATTCACCATGTATATGATAAATAACATCAATCAATCATTTATATTAGCAAATCATGTCATGCATAGGTCCCTGTGTTTTTTTTTTTAAATCTGAATTTTTTACTATTCTAATTTTTTTTGTATTTTTGAATATTTTGAATATAAGTATGCATTTATCTGATCAATCAAGGCTAAACATAAATGATTATAAAATAGAATAACATAATGGATTCAAATAATCCATAATATATTTCAATGCCTAGCATGTACCAATTGTAATAGCAAATCAATATCAATGAAGTGAAGGCAAGCAACATGCCCCCACTATATATGTGAATCATAAATTTATGTGTCAAATAATTATGTGGAGATATAAAGGCACATACCCCAAATGGGAAATTATTGTTGTGTATCCAATTGTCACATGATATGTAAGCATAAAATATATGTGATCATGTAAGTTTAATATATGCCATGAGAAAATCAAGCATAAATGATAAATATAGAGGGCTGGGAAAGTAGAAACCATATCAAGGTGTATCATGCCTAAAATAATATGCACTAAGATCATATTGTTTTAAAGGATGCATCATCATAGGATAGTTATCATGGATTTTCAGATTAGGATAAAAAATCAAAAGGCAAGGGCCACTGGAAATATGATAACCAAAGCAGAGCCAAGGTATAAAAGAATGGTCAATGCAAATGCCTATGTACACGTGTAACACGATAGAAGAGTAAAGGAAATAATTATTCAACTCAATATAGGGTGATCAAGTAAGTAAAAAATAATAAGTTATGTATAACAGGTTATGTTTGAGCTAACTATTGATCTCATCAATGGGATAGACATATGTAGGCCCTGAATCATATAGGTCACAATTATCAACAAGATAACCATATTCATATAATAATTGAGACACGTCATTTAAATCATCTTTGGCATTTTTAGTATGTCATGTATAATTGACCTCACCACATTTTGGAATTTATTTATTAAATTTTTTTTATTCTTTAATTTGCTCATCACTATCGATATTAGGTACCCCAATTTCTCCTGTAGAAATGCATATGTGAATAATAATTATGGATCTTTGGTTAGCAAAATATTTTAATTAATTTTTTATTAATGTGATCTAATTAAGATCAAACTATAAATATTCAGATTATGTAAACCAGGGCAACAACAATACAAATATGAATTTAAAAGGGTAGATTAATATTGCACACTATATTTGAAATGGAAGAGAGATTCACTTAGCTTAATTTTTATTTCTATAACTATTATCATTGATATGGATTTCTATTTTCTTTTTTATACCTTGGATAAATAAATAGTAGTTAAAACCTTGGCAGACACTACTGGTGACACTTCGATGCTTGTGGTGACCAGTATTTTCCATATTAACTATGCAAGTTTGTAATACAAACCATTGTGTTTGTACCCATATATATATATATATATATATATATATATATATATATATATATATATATATATATATATATATCATTTTTACACTCATATTTGGTCAAGTGTGTTGATCCCTATTTTCTTTATCCTTCCTTTGAAACCCTAATCATAATATCCATAAAATATGACCCTTAAAAAATGGGTAAGTAATTTGGGTTAGATAGCCCCAATCATTCCTCACTAAGTGACTCAGTGTTTCTAGTTGGCCCCAATCATTCCTCACTAAGTGACTCAACGTTTCCTATGTTCCATTACTCTAAAGAGTGCTCAGGCTACACATAGTTTTCCCACCTAGGTTTGTGTGTGCACAATTGTGATCAATCTAGAATGTAATGCAATGTTTATCATGTGACACTTGGCACCATACAACTTTGACTTGCATTTGTATCTATACATCACTCTAAGATTTAGTTTTTAGGGATATTCAGTTATGTATACCTTTGTGATAATATATTAAGAGAGTGTTCATTAATTTCTCTAGTTTTTTAGTACTTGACAATGAGTATAACCATAGGATTGATTTGTACTTAAAGATAACTCTTTGATATTTTACAAATGACCGAACCATGAAATGTGTATAGGTTGACCTAATGGAAATGTCCCAACATTAAAAATGGTAGTTAAGTGCTCATGGACATTAACAATAGAAGCAAATACTTGCAAAAAGTTGTATCTATTGGACTATTGTCAGTAATTTCCTATGTTAAAATCAATGATTTGAGATATGGCAATCATATTTTTTATATTCTAGAAGGTTCTTGAATAGACTTGGATGATCTTGAATATGTATTTCTATATAATTGGATTTTCCAAGGTGATAAGGGAAAGTTACATAATAGTCAAATGTGTACGCAGAGTCCAAGTATGTCAAAGTGTGTTAAAATTGATGTTTTCAAAGTTTCTAATGATAAATTTAGGTCTCTACACTCACAATAATGAAAATAATGTGGCAAGTAAAATGATATTCAACCAAGTAATCTAATTTAATCCAATATCTATATAATATGAATTTTAGTGTTGTAATGAATGCTTCATTTTTCATAAAATACAATAGTAAATGCTAGATGCTCTTCATATTTCCTTAGATTATTGAATTCTTTATCTAAATTTGTGAAATGATTATTTTTATTATTCACTACATGTCCTAAATACACCAATGCACTTGTGTATATATAGACTTATTGAATTCAAATTATAACCCTATTGGCAAGAAAGCCAACAAACAATAGGTAAAAATGTCAACAAATCAAGACCCATAATCCCCAAGGAACCTAAATATTTGTGAGAATGGCCTAACACTAGATATATATGCCACAAAATTAAGGAGGAAGGAGAGAGGAATCATGAGAGTTAAAAACACAGGAAAATAATGAGAAACAACTAGAAATAGTAGCAATGTGTGCCAATAAAGCCTAACATGAAAAAATAATATAAAGATACACATGTGCACCCTATAACAATATAAAATTGATACTAATAAATGTCAAATAACCATTTTTATTTTCCTATAGGTTCTTCTCATACATGTCTATTGGAAAAAAAATCTTTGCCTCACACTTGTTTTTCAATTCTATATCTTTTGTTATGAAAAATTTAATGACGTAATTGCCATGCTTGCTATATTCCATGTTGCAATGACTATACTTTGGTTATATCTTGTAGAAACATGGCAAAAATAAATAAAATTGCACGTTTATTAAATGTTATATCTTTTCACACTATGTTATTTATGATATGCTTTCTTTATTCAATAATACATATAATTCCTTATGAGAGATGAGCTTACAAGTTCACCTTAAATCTTAAAAGGGAGCATAGGGGTTACTCATTATATTTTCAAGGCCATGCTATTGTTTGATGGTATGATGAACCCAGGAGAATTTTGTTGTATATTGGGGAGAAGGGAGCAGTGTCTTATTATATTCATTGGTATGGAATTTAAGACCTATTGCCACATGAATACATGGTTCCAACTTAAATTTCCATCATGCTTAGTAAGTCAATGCCTATAGATTCTTTATGTTAGATATGGGCGCCCATCGCTAGATGACACATAAGGTTTCAACTTCATTCCCCTTTCTACTTATTTTGATTTTATAGTGAACCCATAGAACATTCACTGTTTTTCAAGTATAAAGGATGTATCTCACTAAGAAATGACTTCATATGTAGCATTTATGTTTTCCACTCACCCATGTGTTTGTGAATGAAAGTTAATTGTGTTCTTGTAAGTCATAAGACTTAGTGACCTAATGCTTAGAGACTTTGATTGGTAGTAGTGATTGTATCTTTTTTATACATGTTAGAACTTTGAAGTGTGTTCTTATGCCACCTAATTTGTGATTAAGCATGCACCTTAAAGTGAGAAAAAATGTTACAAATGCTCAAAAATTATCCCTTGAAATTTATCTCACATTTTTTATATGTTTTGTGCACATTTTTTATATGTTTTGTATGATTGATATAATTATGTATAATTGAACTATTATGAAAACTTGTACGTCTTAAACATTTCTTTGCACATCCCCATAAAACCCTCATTATATCATGTGGTGATTTAGTCATTTTGCCAAGAACATTTGTATGGCCCTCACATGCTTATCTTTGTCCCCCTTTCATTCAGAGGAACTTGTCCCACCCACGTGGATATACATATTAGTGTCCCACCACCTTGCAAAGTTGATATCCCCACGCTCTTTCTAAGAGCACATGGAACCAATTAAATGTAATTGAATGGGCCTCATCATAGATAAATACAATAATTGTACCAAGGAAAAATTAATTAAATTTATTGAATGCATTATAATAATAACCTTTTTAACAATATATCATATCATCCTTCTACGTAGTTATATACACTTAACCATAGTAAACGATATATAGTTTACTATTGTATTGACTTGGCCCTTTACAATATTATTTCATTATTCATAGCTAGGCATTGGGCCAAAAGACCCCAATAGATCAATTTCCAAACTTGTGACACACAAACTGATATTTAGATTATGATTTGAGGGAAATTTTACAATTTAAAAGATAGTTTTTATTTATTTATTTTATTTTTAATTTAAAAATGAGTTTTATAAATAATTAATAATTTAAGAAAATTTAAAAATACTGTAAAGGGGTTAGTCAATACAATAAATTATATTTTTCTTTCTTTTATTAACAAATAATTATGATAATTGTGTATTAAGTAAATTTTTTTATTTTATAATTATTATAAATATATATATGAAAAAAATTATTATAATAATTATTCATAAAGATAGCTTAAATATATGAATAAAATCTTACAAAATTTAATAATATTTTTTTAGATATTTAAGGTAATTGATAACCATTCAATCGTGAGCGGTGCATTGATAAATACTAGCAAAACTCACTGTTTTGTGAAATCAAAACAATTTAATACTATTACTAAATTACTCGTGAAAGCTTTTAAGGTTTCAAACACTGACATGTAACTTTTACATATATTAAATGTGTTGAAGCTTTATAATAATTTAATTATGATTACAAAGTATTTTTATTTTTCCTATTCATACACATGAGATTGAAGTTGTGAAAGGTTTCTCACACTAATATATTTGTATAAAATAAAAACAAATACTATGTGACATTTTACTATGAATTGAAATATTTTATTAAAGCATTAAATTTGTTCCATTAACAGTAAAAGTGCAGAGATTATGGACGAGCCTAGATAACTAGTGAGCTAGTTGTTAAAGCTCATAAGAACAATTTATGAAGTACTTCAAGCACAGAAAAGCATGTTTTGTCTCTCTATATGTGCAACCTATAGCAAATTTTATTGGCACTTGCTATAAAAAATTAATTTTGATTATCTAGACTATATGTACAATTTGGATTGTTGACCCCAATAGATCAATTTGTAAATCATAACTAAGCATTGAGGGAAAAAAACCACAATCGATCAATTTGCAAATATTAAAAACATAGAAAAAGCATTATTTCAATTCAAACTTTGACACATAGACTGACATGTAATGTTGTATAATATTTTTAATCATATATGTTAGATTATAATTTGGAGAAAATTTTATTATTTTAAAATCAGTCTTATGAATAGTTATTAATTTAAGAAAATCTACTTAAACATTGAAATATTGTAAAAAAAGGACAAGTCAATACAATAGATTATAATTATCTTTCTTTTTTTAATTAACAAAAATTTATAATGATTATGTATTAAATGAGTTCTTTTATCTTATAATTATTATAAAAATATATATGAATAAAATGTTATTATAGTAATAACTATTCTTAAAGATGGCTTAAACATACAAATGAAATCCTACAAAATTTAATAATTTTTTTTATATATTTAAAGTAATCGGTAACTTTCCAATCGCGAGCAGGATACCGATAAACACCAAGAAAACCTACTCCTTTGTGAAATCAGAATAATTCAATGATCTTATTAAGTTGCTCATAAAAACTTTGAATTATCTTATAAAATGTTTGCTTTCAAAGACTAACATAAAAATTTTACATGTAACAAATGTATTGAAGCTTTACAATAATTTAATTATATGACATTACAAAGTATTTTTATTTTTTGTATCCATACACATGAAATTGAAGTTATGAAAGGTTTATCACCTGAAATTTAACTATATAACAATTACAAAATATTTTTATTTTTAATTAATATATATCCTCCAACTCCACAAGGGAATATGTATAAAAGAGTAACTGTATAATATATTTGTATAAAATAAAAACAAATATTATGTGATATTTTATTATGTAAACAAATATTATGTGACATTTTACTATGTATTGAAATATCTTATTAAATTTGTCTCATAAACATAGAAAGTACACAGATTATGGACAAGTTTATAACTATTGATTTGATTGTTTAAAATCATAAGAACAAGTTATGAAGTGCTTCAAACACGTTAAAGTGTGTTTTTTTTTTTCCATATATATAATTTGTAACAAAATTTACTAGCACTTGTTATTAAAAAAATACTTTTAATTATTTATAAAATGTAAAGTAAATTCAATCACTAAAAAAATATTTTGATTGTCAATGTAGAAATAACACCTTTTATTCATCCCATGAACATATTTTTTTATTAAAAATACTTTTTATTATTCATACATAAAATACACTACTATTTATATCTTTAAAAAGCAGGGAATCACATACCAAGAAAAAACAAAGATTAAGAAAGAAGTTTTAAAATACACTACTATTTATATCTTTAAAAAGTTTTAATTTTTTTTTGGATTTTTCATATAATATATTGATTAATAATTTTATTACTTTCTATGTTAGTTTTTAATTGATTAGTAACAAGTGATATCAATCTAACTATATTATCATGGTATATTTGAAAAAAATATTTTCTAGAAAAAAAGGGCTCCAAACCCTATTTTATGATAAATACATTATGATTTTTTAATTGACTTCTTTGGCTCCCTATTTGAGGATGGAGGTCTCATGGTAGGCAGCAAGGAACAAAGACCGAGAACAATTATTTATAGTTGACACTCACGAAAAAAATATAAGAGACAATCAAATTTAAAGTTAAAATTGCCTTGGGACGATTAAAAGGATGTCAAATGTAAGGTCAAACATAATTGTGAACAACTTACTTCATTACACTTTTGTACTACCATTATAAAACATTTGTCAATATAATTACTTTTTTTTTAATTGAAGAGCGCCTATATATTAATCAAATAATATATAATACAATGCTAATTATACAAAAAAAAAAGGTGGAAAAGTCACATCCCATGAGCATAATCACACTAAGGGCAAAGACACCTTAGGAAAAGTCTAAAAAGTGGTCAAAAAAGGACCACACCAACAAAAAGAAACATCACATCAATAGTTTGATAGCAAACCAGAGAGAGTAAGGAACAAATAATAATAAAAAGAATAATTAAGCAACCACAACAAACATGGATGTCAAGAAAGGTGGGGGAGACAGTGGGTCCTGAGGATTACCACCCCTCCTCCCATAGTAGGAGAATCCTCATCTATAGTTAAGAGATCCCAACCAGTGTTTTGTTGAGCCTCTAATATCTCATCTTGAATTCTTTCAGGTAAGATAGCCAAAGTTAGGCATAGAAATTTACCTTAGGGGAGGACCTCATCCCCTGATGTCACCATCATGAGATAGGGGAGGAGATCCCTAGCCCCTACCCTCACCTCTACATATGGAAGAGCCACTTGGACCACCATGATGAGGAGAAGACCAGCGAAGTGGTGACCGATGAGAAGAATGACTCTTATGTCTAGTTCTGGAATGCTATCGATGTGGCCCATGCCCTAATCTTTAAGGAGGCATAAGATGTCATGGGGGCTCAAAAGGTTCACGGCTAACCATGCATGGGGAATTTATCTAGTGGTCGAGCAAATGTTGGAGGTGGTTGAGTTCTAGGTGGACCTTGTCTATTTTTTGAATTTGAAGGGTAACATTAGATAGAATGATAATTATGCTAGTAACAGAAAAACTAGGTTCTATCTCTTCATGATTAAAGCAAACATAATTTATAACTTTCTAGATTTGAAATAAAATATCAACTTGAAATATCTACCAAAATATGTTGTATTTTGAAGGCAATAGAGCTGAGACCCCCAAGAGATCCATCTTTCATGTGAAGAATTTAGGTCGGAAGGGCTAAAAAAGGGAATGAATCCAATGCCATGTAGATTATGCATGAGAGCAAAACCAAAAAAAGTGCTTAACAGTCTTTAGTTGTTAACAATTTGGGTAAATGGGGTTGGACACACCCAGATGCTTGATCCAATCACACACAGGCAAACCCTAATAAAGGAGACACCATAATAAATGAGCTTTTTGGGGTTCAATAATACTAGACCACACATTATTAAAGCATTGGGCCCAAACCCCATGTCTGGAATGGAGATTCCATCTAAGGTTGAGCATTTCATCTGGAATATGCTGAGGGGATAATAAATTATACCTCAGTCGAAGAGAATACTTGGTGAAAGGGGTGGTTATAGGCTAGTGCCAATCCTTCTATTGTCCCCCAAAAGTAGCAGTCATTTTTGGGACAATATTTGAACTATTTTGGTCTTACAGACCAAAATTGTCTCTTCCATTTCCAAAATTTGTCCTAGACATTCAAATTCCTCATTTTCCAAGCTTCTCAAAAAAGCTACGGACTGTTCAGTAGGAAGAGAAGTCTACAGACTCTATAGGTAGTTTCATTTATACATGTTCAAAGACTTCTGCAGGTGGTTTCAGTCAAAAGAATCAGTTTTCAACACTTAGTCATTCTCCAAGATTGGTTCAGAGCTTTGGTTGAGTTGAAAATCTTCATCGGCAAGCATCTGAGTACAAAAAGAGACTTGAACCATTAAACTGTTGAACCATTGAACCACTTTGGTTCAAAGGTTCAACGGGTTCAAGGTTCAACAAGTTCAATGTCTTTGGCAAGAGTTAAGTGCTTCATCAAGGTTCAAAGTTCAATCGCTTCAATTGGTTCATCAGCTTCAAGACACTTGGCCAAATCAAGGCGGCTTGAATCATTGAACCACTTTGGTTCAAAGGTTCAACGGGTTCAAGGTTCAATAGCGGGTTCAACCAAAGGAATAGTTCAATGGCTCGGTTCTACCAAGTGGTTCAATGCTTTCTTTCACTCAGTGTCTTTTGGTTCAACCAAATAGTTCACTCAGTTGGTTCATTATTTTAGTTCGTCCTTTGGTTCAACGTCTACAGGTTCAAAGACATTTTTCAAAGCTTTGTTTGAACCGTTGAACCAAAACTTGGTTCAACGTCTTGGTTCAATAAACAGGTTCAATGAAATGGTTCAACTGTTGGTTCAAAGGCAAGTTCATAATGTTTAGTTCAATGCTTAGTTCATCGGCTTGTTTCATCCAATTGAACTATCGGCTTGAACCAAAACTTGGTTCAACCGATTGGTTCAACGTCTTAGTTCAACAGAATGGTTCATCGCCAAAGTTCAAAGGGGTGATTCAATGAAGAAGGAAACTTCTCGAAAGACAAGTGCCTTTGTGGAAGACACTTAATCAATAAAAGCACCCTTAGGAAGGGTCATTTTTCAAGGAAGCTGAAAGGTAACTCTTTCAAATTTGTTTAAGGCATTTAAAATTGGCTAAGGCATAATTCTTTCAGATTTTTGTCTGAAGGAATTCCTTCGGACAAAAAGTCTGAAAGAAATCAAAGAAGCAAATGCGGGCAAAATCCGAAGACTTGTTCAAAGATTTGGCGAAATAAATAATTCCATGGACTTTTTGTCTGCAGGAATTTTCCCCAGACTTTTGTCCGCTGGAATTTTCTCTGGACTTTTGTCCGTGGGAATTTTCCCCAAGGAAATGTCCATGAGAAACTTTCACGCGAGGAAACATTCATAGGAGAAAGCTCAGGGATTTGTCCGCGGGAACTACCAAGGCAAAGGGTTGCCGAAGGACCCCGAAGGGCAGGTGCCCTTGTGGGGGACTCTCGGTAGCTAAAGCAAAAGGCTATTCAAACTCGACACAAGTCATTTCTCAAGGCTCAAAAGGGCAAGTCCAATCTGGAAAATACAAAGCTGAAATCTGAAAGAGGACCAAGGGGTGGCGTGCCCGAAGACGTCAAATTCCAGACAATGAACTAGCCTTTGATAGCACATCGATGGGCATGTAAATGTCAATTTTAAAGTCCATGAAATAGCCATTGATCCTTTGAATCTATAGACCTGAATGCATTCCCAGAATTCAAGACCAAGACCAACAAAAAGTGAGGAAAGACATAACAACGAATGAATCCAGGACCCAATTCAATTAACTAGAAAAGGAGGAACGATGAAGACAGGATCAGACTACCAGGTGGACTTTGAAAGTTGTAATCTTTAAATTGTGTGGCTTGTTTATCTAATTTGAGAAGATCAAATGGGTAAAATGCCCCAAAGTTCTAACTTGTCTTCCTAACAGTTCCCAACGCATCATGATGTATTATTGTTCCCGAGTCCTTGAAGTGGCTATATAAGGGACTTTCTTTCATTGTAAAAGGATCTCTTTTTTGACAATCTGAACGAAACTCTGCCCAAATTGAGAGGCATCATTGAGACTTTGTGCTCAGTCTGTTTATCATATTTTATTACTGGAATAAGAAAGCAAGGGACTTTTTCAGACTTTGTGCTGTGATATCTTTGTTGTTGAGGAATCTGTTCTGATGTATTTTTCCTTGATATATTTTATGTTCCATTAATTTAACAAGCAGAATTAGTAAAATTAGTCAGGAAGGTGTCCTGAAGAATCAATCGTGGAGAGACTTTGTGCCCCATAGCTGCCTTCAGTGTGTTTTCTTTTCATTACTGTGTAAAGGACTTTGAGAAGACTTTGTGCCCTCATCTTCCTTCGTATATTACTCTTGAGCATTTCAGGTGTAGACTTTGTGATGTGTTTCAATTTGCTAGTTACTATGCCCTCAGTTACATTCTGCTTTTATTTCCAATAGTATTTTTGTGGTTGGATGAATAGTTCTTCTGAAAGAAGAGGAGTGTTGTCTGTCATTCCCTTGAGTTTTTCCTTTGTTTTGTATACATCATCTCTGAAGAAAGATAGATGGATGGCTTGTCCTATCCCTGAGTATTATTTTCTTTTTATACATATATATATAGCATATTCACAGGGAACCTCCCCTTGATGAGAGGAGAGAGCAGTCTCCTTTTGATGTGATAAACTTACACATTTCAATGACTAATCTTCCTGCTTTGGTTGATCAAACCTATTTTGTTTATCAGTACACTGATAGACAAAATATTCAACCAACACTTTCCACTAAAGAACAAGAGAGTTGACCCATATTTTATGCAAATACTCAGTAGGTATGGAACTTTGAATTTTTGCAATAGCCTCTACATCTGAATTATTTAAATGAAATTTATTCTAAAATTATTTCCAAGTGAGCCAAGCCCTATTCTCATTGCAAAAGAGGTCATTGATAACCTTCACACCTTCCCAAAAAGCCTTAACCTTTTAACCCAAGGGATTAAGGCATAGGGAACATTGTGAAAATTTAAGCAAGGCAACCACTAGAGAGACTAGGAGTTAATGGAGAGGCCATTCCTGAAACCCTCCCCTACTTAGTTAAGGTGAGGCTTAAGTTTTTCCCAAGCTTTTCATAGGATTTGAATTACAACGGTACCCTTGATTTTAACAGAAACTGGGATAATGAGCAGAGAGTGAAGTCTTAGGCCTTGCCAAGCTTTTCTACCACATGGGAGTCCCTGAGAGATACAATGGCGTAGAATAATCTTATAGGCTTCATCCCCAGCAAGACCTCTAATAATCCATTTAATACCAAGGGCAAGGCCTTAATTTTAATATATAGGAGACCTAGTCCCCCAGCTTCCTTGGGTCAATAGCATATGTTCTAAGCAACTCTATGGAAACCCTTATGATGCTCAGAGTTAGCCCATAGAAAATCTCTTAGAATTTTTTATGATTTTTTGTAAGTGACATTGGAAGGGACCCAAAAAGAGGAATAATACACATGAGTAACTACCAAGACTTTAGATCAAATTTGAAATTTACCAGCAAGAGATAGAGGCTTGGCGATCCAAAAAGATTTTTTTTCTCAACTCTTTGCATCACATAAGACCATAGCTCAGAGGGAGAGACCCGAAAAGTAAAAAGAATGCTAAGAAACTTAAACTACACCCCTAAAAGAAGCCATTACCATTGACATCCCTCCATTCAAGGAGGTTTTGGGCCTAGATACTGACGGTAACACAAAGTCTTCTTCCATTGAATAGATGAGCCTAAAGCCACATAAAAAAATATGGAGACATTCCATGGCATTCCTAATGTACTCTTCTTCCTCTTAAAGAGTGAGAAAAGAATCATCCATGAAGTGGCCCTTTAAAAGTTATTTGTCAAACTGAGGAAGGGAGATGCCTTTCACCAAACCCCTGACAGTGTAATTAGCTAGGAGATAGCTAAATCCTTCTATTGCTAGCACATATAAAGAAGGGGCTAAAGGGAATCCTTATCAGATAGAATTATGAAGTTCAAATCGAGAAGATTAGGTGTCATTGATAATGATACAAGCCCCAACATTCTAAAAGAGCATGTTAATAGTGTAAATAAATTTGGGGCCGAAACCAAGGGCCTATAACATGGCCAGAATGAAAGGCCACTCAATACGATCATAGGCTTTCTGAAAATCAATCTTGACAAATAGAGCCTTTTGATTAGAAATACGAGCCCATTCCATACCTTCCCAAATGGCAATGACATTTTCTAGAATGAACCTATTCTGAATGAAACCAGTTTAATCATTTATGACAATTAAAGGGAGAATGTGCTTGACCCTAAGGACTAAAGCCTTAGCAATAATCTTATAGGAGACATTGATCAAAGTAATAGGCCTCCAGTTGGTGATAATTTTAGGATCATCAACCTTAGGAATAAACTTGATGTTACCCTGATTTATAAAGGATCCCAAAGAGTTGGTTAGAATAGCCTCAATATAAAATCGGTGAAGATCAAGACCAATAGTATCCCAAAGGGTTTGGTAGAACTCACATGATAAACCATCAATTCCTATATCTTTGTCAAATACCATCTACTTAACAACCTCATGGAGGTCGCTGAGAGATAAGGGCCTATCATAGGCTACTCTTTGAGAATTGGAAACTTTGTAGGGCACCACCTGGAGTCATTGCTGGAGAGTCACCTCCCATTTTTGAGAAGAAGATTGTGCTGAGAAAACACCATGGTAATGATGAACAAAATCTTCTAGAATGTTGAGAAGTTTGGTACACTAATTGTTTTCGTCCATGATAGCTTTAATTATATCAACAGCTCTCCTAAAGTGGAGAAGGGCAAAAGAGTCCTTAAAGACTTTGTCTCTAATTTTTAACCAGTGTATACGAGCTCGCGGTTGAGCTCCTTTGGCCTTGTGAGTTTCCTTAATTTAGAGATTATGCATATAACATGCCACTTGAGTTTGGAGGTGAACATTGAAAGGTGACTACTCTGGTTCCTATGAAACTCAAATATATTCATGGTTTATAACATTATGCAAACATTATCTGAAAAAGGCCACTTATTTTTCATAGATCTAAAGAATAGTGGAATTAAAAACAAGAGCATCTGACCACCACTAAATCTAGCTAGTATCTCCCTCTGGCTAAGGAACCAGGTTCTAAATTCTGACAATATGCCCCACTATTCTTTCATTCTTAAGGTGAGAAATATTGAGATAAAATTGAGTGGAGGTAGGCTTAATTTGAGGTGTGGCCCACTCACTATTAAAGCAAATAAGGTGATGATTTGATTAAAAAAATATTGGGGATGACGAATATAGGCCTGTCATGCACTGGGGCAAAAAAGAAAAGATATTGCTCAACCATTAAGGTTTGATCAAGCAACTGAAGCACCCTATCTTCTTGGTGAAAGTTAGACCAGGTGAACTAGGGGGAATCTAAATTTTTTCTTTGGTGATGATTAGGATCAAATGCCCTGAGTTTGTTGTGCATATAAAACCAGACTTCATGCTCACCAATGTACCACTGCATTGGAAGGCATCCTTCTTTATTCTCGATTGATTTCACCATGTTAAAATCACCACAGATGATCCAGTGCGCATCCAGAAGTGAGTCAAATAGCCATATGCATAGGGAAGCCCATTCCACAGCATTGTTAGAGGCACACAAGTTAACCAGCCCAATGATATGGTTATTAAAGTCAAAAAGGGTCCACACCACCTAGTGGGTTGGGTCCAATCCCCAGGAAATAATACTCTGAGCAAGCTTTGGAGCCAAAAAAGTGATGGGCCCACCATGCCCAGCTTCATGCCCAATATCCTGACATATGGATCTAGGCCAAATTATTTGTGGTGCATTCTGCACTAAGAAGCCAAAAATCTTGACCTCTTACAAACAAAGAATTTTCATGCTACGAAAGCGTTGATAATTGTTCTTGATTCTATACTTACACGATGGATCAATAAGGCCTCAAACATTCCATGAGTAAACAATCATTGGGCATTATCGAGGTGCATGTCATTCTCCTCTGGGAGATCTTCCACCAGAGCAAACCAATTAAACATGGGTTTGTTGGGCAAGAAATCATTCATTCTAAATGGTTGTTGCTTATGTGCCATATATTCCTTCTCCTTGGGAGATGGAAAAGGGATGTGAGAGCACTGAAACACTATTTTATAGTCCAAGATGACCAAACTCCATTCTTCTTCTGGAACAGTCACCCTAGGAGAGGGTTGTGATGGTGACGCTGAGGGTGGCATCTCAACCAGAGAGGCCACTGCTTACAAAGTACGCATAAGCAGAGGAGAAGATTTATTAGGTAAAACTATTTTACCATTAGATTTCAAGAAATGGTTATTCCTAACAGGTCTGTAAGAAGAGGCTTGTGGCATGCCACCACCTTTAGAAGAGTTGTTATTTTTTTTGTTGGTGACGGTAGTCCAACCATCATTATTGCCATTCTACATTTTGGCTTCAGAGCCACCCTTTTCTTAAGGAGCAGGGGATGCGTGCACCATCAAAAGACATTCCCCGATTATATATTCTGAGGACTGACACCAAAATTAGGTATTCAGAAGATTGATATACAAAACACGATAATAAAAATGATTAGTGCCAATTTGTATATCAATAAAATCTTTCAAATCTCGAGATAAACCCACTTCAACACAAACCATGTTTTGGGGATGAGCCATAAAGAACTTGGTCTGTTCATGGCATATAAAGTGCCCTATGGTTTTTATGAGTTGATCAATAAAACCCTATGAAGGGAGAGGCAAACCAAGAAATTTAACCTAAACGGGGATTTTTAGCTTTGCTTGCTCTGAGACTTGAAAACACTGAGTCCAGTGAGAAAAGATAACAAAAGTATTGTGAATAAATCAAGGCCCATGGTTAACAATGAATTTGCAGTGCTCTGGGTTTGAAAAGCGAAACCAAAAAAAGCCCTTGGTAAGGTTTTGGACTCCTACTAATTTTATACCATAGTCTTGCCAATGGTTGTGAACCTATTGCTTCAGAGGGCTCTAATGGGGGACTAGACCAACAAAGTAAGCAATCAAAGTAAAATTTTCAAAGAAATGACAAGCATTGTCAAATTTAAACATATCCAAAACAACATCAAGTAATGGAGAATCATAATCATCATCATTACCTCATAGAAGACTTTTGGTACAAATTTCCTCCCTTACTTTGAAACCATGATAATATGGACTAATTATATATAATTTATTAACTAAAAAATAAAAAGTTGTTACTATTTTTAATATTAAACAATGCAAATATTTAAAATAAAATAAAGAAGTATTATAAAATAATTAAATATTTGTATTAAAAAAACTATTAATTAACCTACCAAAATTTTAGATAAACAATTAATAGATTGAAAATAATATATATATACAATTTTTCTTTATAGAAAGTAAATATATTTTTGGTAAAAGTAAGATCTAATCTTTTTTTGGGTTGTTCTTACGATGTGTAGTATTTAACTAGGGAATATTTGGGCACCATATCCAAAGGGATATAGTTATGCGGTATTAGACATTTTAAAGACCAGGTTAATTTAGCCACGGGTCAAATCTCATAAAGTTAATCATTTAATAAAATTTGTTGAGCGCCGTGGTAGTGTAACCGCCACAATAAATATGGTGGAGATTAAATTTAATGTTTATTTTATTGTTGTAATGTAAGTTTGACTTTGAATTTAATGTTTATTTGATTGTTGTATGGAATTTATTTTATTTTATTTGGAGAAACTTTGAAAAATCAGGGTATTTTGAATATATGATGAAATTTAGATGTTATTTTTTCAAAAATATAAAAGTGATATAATTAGATTGAAGTCATTTGTTATCTATCAACAAAAAATTTGAGAGAAAGTTAATGGAATCATTAATTAATGTAGTATGTGATAAATTTAATATTGACGTCTCAACATTGATATATGTCAATATTTTTTAGATAAATGTATCTAATATATATTTATTAGTGGTCAACAAAGACTGCGAAGATTTCAAAGAAGCCAGTAAGACATTGTTAAGCAAGCTTAATAGCTTTGACTTGATCCCTAGCCTACATGGTCTAGAAAGATTTGAAAAACTCTTTTGAGGCCCTTTCTCCCACTTTGAGTCAATGTGGTCGAGCTTGGATCTGAGCCCCTCGCTACATGGTTGTTTGAAAATTTTATCTTATGCTTTAAAGAGGCAACCATGGATTGCAAATGTAGATCAAAGGCATCGTATTCAAAAAGAGAGGAGATTATATGGTACTCTTTGAGCACAACACCATCAGTGTATTTACAAACTCGATAAACTAGTTTGCTATAGTGATAAAAGAATGTGGTTGTGCAAGTGATCGCCTCATTCCACCACTTGATCCAGTTGGTAGAATAAGGTAGATGTGGCAAGGTTCTAAACGTTGGTGATGAGACGACACTGCATTCATGGCAGATGAGGGATGTTTTTAAAAAAATGATTATGTGGCACATCATCATTCCACTCCACTCTGAAGAGATGGGGCTATGGTCTGAAAAGAAAAATCCTTGAGGGATAGTGATAGCTTGCCCATTCAAGAGAGTAAAGGAGAATGCATACTACTCAGAAAGTAAGAAATGGTCTAACTGCTTGAAGACCTTATCTATGTTGACACGATAGTTGGACTAAGTAGACCAAGGTGAAGAATTTAATGCATATCATCAGAAAAGTGGGTCCACTAAACCCCATCGATTTTTGAAATAAAACCAAACTTCATGTTCTCCCATGCACCATCGCTTTGGAAGGGCACCAAACTTGTCATCGAGGCCCTCAACCATATTGAAATCACAACAAATCATGCAAGTGGAAAAATTCAGATTGTCAATGAGTCATTATTATAATGTTGATATGTCAAGGCATTCATCTGGAATGTAAATGTTGAGAACCCTTAGGGACTAACCATTAAAGTCAAGCAGAACCTAATTAACCCAATGGACGGATCTTCACTTGAAGCAACAACCATGGGGGAAATCTTATTAAAAACCACAATACTAGCATCGACACATCCATCTTCATGTGAAATGTAAACATGATACATGTCAAGTGAAATGCATTTTAAAGTAGTTTGTAGAAGAAACCCTGAAATCTTAACTTCCAAAATACCAATAAAATCTAAATCACGTAACTGCTAACAAAAATCATGCATAGAGAATTTGCGAGAGGACTCGCTAAGACCTCAAACATTCCCTGACATTAAATTTATTGGGAGGAGTCTTCCATGAGTAATTCTCCCTAGCCATTCTCTATGTTTTCTCTAGACTCAAGTGTTGCAAACTGGTTTCCCACCAAAGTGTGTTGGTTTGGTGTAAAATCCCCAAGTGAGATGAAGTGGCATTTAGCTCCATCATCCTCATTAGGAGATTCAGTGCCACTGCAAGGTGGTCTGTGTGGTTGTCAAGGGGTAGGCTTGCTCGCAGAGGGTGTCCCAATAAGAGGAACACTAACCTCTAATTAAGAATCATGAGAAACTCAACTCTGAGAGGCCATAAGATATTGAGGAAGGTTAACAGGGGGGATGACATTCTCCTTTCACTCCTAATGGGAGGATTTATAAACAGGGGGTGTGATTTGGTTTCACATCTTTGCTTCCTACAGTGGAGTTTTTCCACCGTTGTCCAACCATTACTATTTTTAGCCACCTTTTATTTTTCAGGTGACACCCATTCGAGAAAGGGTTTTGTCTAAGCCATGAGAGGACAATCATGGATCCTCTGTTTGAGTGACTGAAACCAAAATTAGGTATTTGTAAACTTAAAATAAGTGACCTTTTGCACCCAATAGTCTAACCCAACTTGAATGTTGATAGACTCTTTTAATTCCTTGATCAAGTCATCTTTGACACAAACACACTTGTTAGGGCTAACAGTAAAATTTAGTCTATTCATGGCAAAGCACCCATCCTATGGGTTTAACAATATCCTCAATAAAATCCCATAGGGAAAGTGGAAGACCAAGAAGTTCAATCTAGACTAGCACCTTAAAGGAGGCTTAGTCAAAAACTTCAAAGGTACAAGTCCAAGAGGACAAAATCATAAAGGTATTCCTCAAGAACTATCAGTTTGACCTGGAAAGAAGGCCTTGAACTTGAGAAGGATCCTTAATGGTGAAAATTAAAAACAAATCCCTTTGTGAGTTATGAACATGAGTGACTTGGAAACCCAAAGGTTCTTAGTGAAGATGGATCTAGGCATTGAGGGAATCCTCTAAAGGGACACAATCGACATAGTAAACTATTAAATAATTATTCTCATACCATTTACATATATTTTAAACAACATATCATATTGTAAATGTATTTAAAAAAATTATACAGGTTCATTGTATACCTTTGGAACGAATTTCTTGGGTCTCTTAAGCACCATCCTTCCTACTATCTACAACAATAGTTGCAACAACATGGTTGAAGGCCATAAAAAATGGATCTAGTTACCTGAAGAGTAGAAATTAATGTGCAATAAATATGTACTTAACCTAGAAAATCTCACAAAAGAGGCATGACAGTATTTGGAGGCGAGGATACAAGGCAAAACAAGATATGAAACCCTAATAGAGTAAATTTCTCAAGTTTATAGTTTACTATTTTTTTTCTATCTAAGATATATTTGTAGTAGTTACTTAGCATAAATATATGATTAAGTTATAACTATGCTAATCTCATATTGGTAAGAGTTGTGAGAAAAAATCTTATAAATTCCAAAAGTCTTACTAATGGGAGAAAGAGGGATGATAAGCTCAAAGTTGAACAAACACTTTAAAGTATTTATGTACTAAGTGGGTTCTCTTGTCTTATAAGTATTATCAAATATAAATGAAAAAAGTTATTAAAGATATTGACTACTTATAGAAGTTATATTAAGATGACTTAAACATACGGGTCGAATTCAATAATAATTAATGATATAAAAATTGATGCATTGAAGTTTTTAATTACTTAACATATATACATAATTGAGTTGCACTTTGATTAATCTTATATTGATAAGAACTATGAGATAAATATCACTTATAAAACATTGCATGTTCAAAAAACTTTGTCAATGAAAAAAGAGGCTAAAAGATAAGAAGCTCAAAATGATGGATTGCATTCATCCTTCTTTCTCTACTACAATATTTTGAGGTATTATATAATATTATAATTTTACTAAAACTATATAAATAAAAATATCATTATTAACGCCAATGAGATATAGGTGAGTTGGTTAAGTGGTTTGGTTGTTTCAAGCTCCACTCACATTTAAATCTTAAAAAAGACATATGAGACCAATTGTAATCATTGATTATATTTTAGGAATCGTTAATGACCATTGGTTATTTTAAAAATTAGACCCTTGATTATATTCCAAAATAATCCATACTCCAATAAAAAATCATCATAAATGAATTAAAAAATATATCATTAAGACAATAACTACTTGTAATTATTAAAAGTCATATAGAAATAACTTTCCCAAAAACAAATACATTGAAACAATAGCTACTATACTTTATCATTTACCCCGATCCAATATGATTTGACAATTGATCATCTTTTACTGTAAACTATTTCATATTTTATTTATATTATGTTTATACATTTCAATTAAATATAAAGACCCCTTAAATATATATTATTCATATTATCATATTTTAAATTATATTTAAAAGAACAATATATATAAACTTTGTAAATACTTATTTTAATATTTATATAAGAAATAAATTATATTTAATTAAATATATATAATATATTAATAATTAATAAATTGAACAATATTATGATAAATCTATAGAAATGATGTGTTTGTATGTATAACATTTTAGAATACTTGTCTCATAAATTTGAGCATAAGAAGATGCAATTGAAGAAGATATGACAAGTGTCACCTAAAAATTTAAATATTATAAAAGGCAACTACCATATTCATACATTTTATTTCTAACTTTTATCATAAAATTAATAATTTAATATAATTGGTTGAGAATGATGGTAGAGTGTAATGATGTCAATAAATATAGTTGAATTTAAATGTAATATCCATTTGATTGTTATAATGTATGTTTGACTTTGAATTTAATATCTATTTGATTTATTTGATTGTTGTATGGATTTTTTCTTTTTACTTAGAAAAAGTGATAAAAAATCATGATATTTTAGACATACGATGAAGTTTCAAAGTTATTTTTAAAATAATTAAGTCTATTTTAGTGATACAATTAAATTGAGATCATTTGTCACTAGTCAATAATTTGTAAAGAAGTTAATAAAATCATAAATCAATTTAGTATGTGATAAATTTAACATAAACATCTCAAAACTAGTATCTCCCAACATTTTTTATATAAATATATCTAAGATATGTTTGCCCTAATTACTTAACATAAATTTATGATTAATTTGTAACTATATTAATCTTATATGGATGAAAATTATGAGACAAAAAATTATAATTTCCAAAAACTTTACAAATGAGAGAAAGAAATTAGAAAATAAGAAACCCAAAGCTTAACAAATACTTTTAAGTATTTGTGTACTAAATAAGTTCTTAAACCCTGTAATAGTTAATGTTTTTAAAAAATAAATATTAAAAATTTCAATTACTTAACATATATACATAATTTAGTTGTAATTTGATTAATCATATATTAACAAAAATTGTGAGATAAAATAATTTATAAGATATTACATATTCCAAAAACTTTATCAATGGGAAAAGAGATTAAAAGATAAAAAGCTCCATTTAATCAATTATATTCATCTTCTTCCCATATTAACAATATTCTAAGATATGTATATGCTATTATAATTTTATCAAATATATATATATATATATAAATAATAACTACCTATAATTATTAATTATTAAAAGTTATATAGAAATGACTTTCCAAATAATAATTATTATTACTACTTTGTCAATAAGACGTTTTTTTTTAAATGGTATCATTCTATTAGATTAAAAAAATTAAAGGGTCATTGTCCTACCATCTATCCCAATTCAATGTGATTAATAATTGGTAGTCTTTTATTATAAACTATATTATACTTTATTTCTATTTTTTAATTAATAACTATATTGATACTTTTTGAATAGATATTAAAGACTCTAAAATTTTAAATTATTCATATTACCATATTTAAATTTATAGATGAAAATTTATGTTTATCTATTTTGTAGATATATATTTTAATATTTATACATTTATATGAGAAATGAATTATATTTAATCAAAATATTTATGATATATTCATAAGATTTAATTAATAAATACAATAAGATTATATTAAATATATAAAAATAGAAATGATAAATTTGTGTGTAGAGTATTTGACTTATAAATTTGATTTTAAAAATATGGAATTGAAATTAAGACTATTGTTACCTAAATTTTAAATATAATAAAAAGCAACTACTAAAATTGTACATTTCATTTTCAATAATAATTAAATCGTAACTTTACAGTAATAATTAAATCATAACTTTAAAATCCAAACAAAATATATGAAACATAAATTGTATTAATATTATATAATAAAGAAACTGTGATCTGATATATAATTATTAATAATAATTATGAATCACATCGTAACATCTTCATTACATAATATCAATTTTATATAGTATAAATTTTCCCCTGTTAATAAGTTTCATTTCTATATTTTATGTCTATAATCCTAATTTTATTTTTCCGCCCTCAAATCTCATGATACAAATCATATGTACCTCTAATAATTAAATATATAATTTAAATGATGAAGAAGAATAAATTGGGCCCTCCATTACACTTTGGGTAGCCATTTTCCACTAACCCACGCTTTAAAAGTTACCGTGGGGAACTTTTATGTTTTATTTAGTGCATACGTACTACACATTCTATTCTCAAAAGAGGACAAGAATGCCCCCACAAAAAAGTCTCATTAATTGGACCTTAGGAAAAGTGTTTTTATTCTATGTTAGTATATAATTTTGGTGTTAGTGGGTAGGGCGGCGCAATAACCTATTGTCCTTAGGAAAAGTGTTTTTATTCTATGTTAGTATATAATTTTGGTGTTAGTGGGTAGGGCGGCGCAATAACCTATTGTTTAGCGTGCCTTCAATCAATCAATTTTTCAACATTTTTTCAAATAATTTCGATCTAACTAGTAACTCAACGCCACAAATATTTAAGAAAAAAAAATCAATTGCGGTGGCCGACGGAATAATTGTTTTCTTTTAATTTCCTAATACAATATAGCCATTATAGTTGTATGCATATAATAATACACTTCAAATTTATAAAATAAATAAATCAATATTTAAAATATAATAATATGTCCTAATCAATATTTAAAGTATAATAATGTGTCTTATTTTATATATATATATATAAAATTAGATGAAGTAAAAGTTTTTTATCGGAGCAGTGAATCGGATTTGGGCTACAATAAGGGGCTTAGTCCCCATAATCAAGTGAAACATAAACGATATTGAATGACCACAAAGTATTAACGATCGCTAAAGATCAGAAACAATGCACTTCAATGAATCAACAGTTAAAGATCCAAAGACATGAACCAATATAAAACAAAAGATCTCCAACCATAACACAACAAACAATAAAAACAATAGAGCGCTGACAAGGGGAAGTCAGCAAACGATAGATTCCTCAATTGCAAGCTTGGGCCTATCTTCTCTCACGCCTTGAGAGAAGGTTTTTTACCGCCCATTGAGAGTCATTGTGCACCGAGTCTTCTACCTCTAACCTTAGCAATTCTACCTCAAAACGTCTTCCTTTATTCTTAGTAGTGGAACCTACATCAACATTGAGTTTTCTAGGTTGCATAGGAGGGGAACCAATAATCGAATCAGGGGTCGTTGAAGGGGGGCCGATGAAGGAGGATGGTCAAGTACCAAAGGGCGGATGAGTGAGGTAAGAGCAAGGGGCACCTCAAGCAGGGGTTATAGAGGGGTAGGAACCTCCTGGTTACGCCACCTAGGAACTCAAATGAGAGAGCCCTCTTTCTGTCTCCAAACTTGATGAGAGTTAGTATAGGGAGGTGGACGAATCACTAAAGAACATGCAACCGCCTTGTGGCCCAGGAGATTTAACTAATAACAACAAAATGGGAGGCATTCATAGTTGAGGTGTTGTTCCACCTTCCCTTGAAAGAAGTCAACAAAATGGAGTGAAAAAGGGGCTTGGAAATGTTAACAAGAGTACCAACCCTCACAAATCTACCTTCCAATGAATTTGCTAGAGATACAATCACTGAGAGGGGGGGTGAATTAGTGAGCCTAGATAATTCAACTTCAATTCCAAACCTTTCAAACTCTTGATCAATTACCACAAGCATTCATGAAGCATACACATCATCTATAGCAATGAACAAGAAAGATAATCAAGATCACACACATAACACAAGATCTATGTGGGAAACCCTCTTGGAGAATAAAAGGCACTCTCAAACCTGTAAACACATGGACTACTTGTCCTATAAGATGATCACAAACGTGAGATTGGTCAAGTCCTTCTGACCATAATTTAGTCAAACAATTGTTCCATAAGGAACACATACCCCTAAGATGATCAAGTCCTTCTGACCACCAGTTGGTCAAGTCCTTCTGACCCAAAACCTTGGTCAAGTTCTTCTTGACCTAAGGCCTTTAGTGAAACCCTATTTCACAAGGAGAAACTACCCCTAAAGATGATCAAGTCCTTCTGACCAACTGTTAAAATAAACATCTCCTTGAGCATTGGTTGCCTACCATTTCGATGGAGATACAATGTATATCAGCTTCTCCTCAATCCTACACACTCATACACATAGTCCACACTCTGATCTACCTCTCAAAATAATCACCAAGCTCACATAGTCTTCACCTTGTCTTCGCACACATTCACAACATCTAAAACAGCCTTTTGGATCAAACTAGATTACTTCGCTCATCCATAATATTTAAACCAGCAATAACCCTAATTTAATATCTGAATTATGACCTACAAGTCATACAAATAGTCCTCAATCTACTTTGTTCATCAACCCAACCACTAGGCACACTCACTCTCTTCTCTTCTTCACTTCAACAAATATTGCTCTCACACACACCTTATACAAGTCTAGAAATCAACTTTTTTTATTTCACTATTTATAGAACATTCATGTTTATCACCATATTAGTCAGCCATTAAGCATGCCTTAGCCCTTAAAGCTTCTCTCACGTCGACACACAGCTCAATACCATCCTCAAATGTCGACCATAGAATCTATGGGTCACACATAAGCAACTACACCTTTCACTTAGGCCTTAGTAGCCCTTATAGGTCTCATAGAGACCTATTCACCACTTTATCACTTTATTGAGAAAAACAAGAACATAGGACCACTTTAAAATGCATAGGTCCATTCTAAATGACCCCTTCGACTTCCTGAAATGATCATAGTCATTGCTGCTCACCTCTGTGTATGCTCAATCAACTCAAACATAGTCTTTGTACATAGAAACACCATGAACAAATACATAGTCTAATTCTAACCCTTTGTTCATACTGGATATGATTGATCAAACCTTTAAAATGCACACAGATGGTCCTCATGGAGTGTACAACACTCCCTGATCAATAGTTCATCAAAAAACATCGAATTACCAATAAACACAACTCAAATACCTTTCTTTGGTTACATGCAAATCATACATAAAAACATAGTAAAATTTTAACCTCCATAACTTTAAGTATACACACTTTCAGATCTTCAAATTAATATTTATAGATGCGCCTTGGAGTCCTCTACAAATTTACTTTTTACATCATGATTAAATTCTACCTGGATCAAAAGATATGGCCCAAAAATTAGACACTGGTCTTTCCTTTGTTAAATTCAAATATTTAAATTCAAACAATCACAGTTAAACTTTGGTCACTTAGAATGTATATCTTGCCCTTGCATCTTAGACTAAATACGCACTGTCAATCTTCTTCAAACTTTAACTCATGGTGCGCCACTTCTCAAACGTTAAACTTTGAACAGTTGACCTCATTTCGTGCAATCTTACAATCTTGACCACATACACACCATTGATATTATTGTAAGGAGCTTGACCTTTACCTTGTTAAACCTCTATCACTTTAACCTCTTGAATTTAATACGCATTATTCATCTTGATCATTACAAACACCTGCTCACCTTTGATCCTTAGAAGAAGCTCGATCTGTATCTCTGCTCAATGATAAACATTGAACACTTGGCACCATCTCACTACATCTTGACATCTTCGAATAAACATGCTTCATTGATATTTTGTAAGAATATCAATATTTACCTTCATTAACCATCAAACACTTTGACCAATTTAACCTACTATGTATCGTATATATGGATGTACAAACTATTTCAAACCGTTGGATCTCTATTTGGTCCTAAACTTTAGCTTCGTATGAATTTGGCTAAGTATGGCAACCATTATACTATGCTTGGAAGGCCAAATTTGCATATATATATCTTTTGCCTCGATCAAATGCATGTTTGCAAATTTTCACCATATAAACTAGGCATAATACTGAACAAACCCATATGACCATTTCTTCCTAAAATCCTCCCGCGTGTGAGATATGCCATTACCAAACTGTTCACTCAGCTCTACTTTAAACTTAGATAAATAACATAGTTGAGCTCAGATTCATTTCACACTGTCGATCTTTGATCCAATGAAACACAAACTGTTAGATCTGCTTTTGCAAATTGACTGAGTGTTGGAACTTAGTGTACTTTTATCTGAGAGGCCAACTTTACACCCTCATATCTTTTGTTGTGCTAAATTGCATGATCTAAAATTTGAACCATGTGATCTCCTCACATAAGATAACCCATCCATATTTCAATTTGCTCCTAGAACCCTAACATGTGTGAGATATCATGTCATCAATATGCCTCCTCATATTTATCTTTCACAGAGCCAATTATGTCGAGATGAACATAATGAATAACTTGATGAATTCCACTCACTTCCACAAGCTCTCTAATCACCATTTAACTCTGAAAGTACCCCATACACATGCTCAATACTTCAAACTCATCCCTAATCATCTCTAAGTAGTCAAACTTTGAAGACTAGCCAAGTCTTCTTCAACCATACTAGGACAAACACATTGCACACTTTGTCATTGTCGCTTAGACTAACAAGGCACTTCATCCACTCACCTGGACACCTCTATGACATAACCATGGTATCATTGACAAATATCCAACAATATCCTCCTTTGTCATTGATGTCAACACCCATCATATAGCTCACCTTTGTTCTCTCTCTTTAAGTAGACTCACCATAGGAACTTTCTCCCCCTTTGACACAATGACAAAGTGGCACCAATTGATGATGAGGACCTGAAAAGACTACTATCAGAATAAGACCATCTTAGAAAGATAGTACAAGCTCCCCCTTACCTTGAGCCTACCTCATATTGCCTTGACAACTTCCTCTTGCAATATGTCACTACTCTTCTTCAACCAAGCACTGCAACCAATGAATAAAGAACACATAAAACCACTAAAATCTAATGCAACTCATCAATAAACATTTGATAGGGACTCCCCCTAATATTTCTGAGCCATTGCACCTCTTGAGCATCTTTAGATCTCCATACACCATGAAGAACCACCATACAGACTTACTAGGTTTATATCTCAAGCTACCACAAGGACCACCAACAGAACTTCAAGCCACTCACCAAATAGGAAACATGCTCTAAACCAACCTAAGAACACTCACTGAAATACTCATACCTTTATCATTTAGAGAAACTGAACACAAAGCACTCTTCTTCTCGCTAGGCCTATCTAGACTCTTTATAGCCCTATCTAGAATTTACAGGGCCCACAATTTTTAGTAAACATAAGTTCAAAACTTGAAATTTCATATCTAGAGCACTCTCATATGCCCCCTCAAACACACCAATTTGACTCACTTAGTTCATAATCTGTAACATACTTCCTTCACAAACCTAGTAGCTAATTAGGCCTCCATCTTGACAAAAATATGAATAATTTGAAAAACACAAACCTTAATATCTCTTTGAAGCTTGATTTGACAACCCATTTGGCCTATTCAACCTATTAATAATCCTTAGACCTTAATTCACAAGGAAAACCACTTTTTTAGCAGAGCCCAAAACCCTATAATCTCAAAACAAACAAGGTCAACACAACACCTTCCAATCAACGCACATTCTTGAAACTTATTGCACACCTGGAGAAAACCATCACACACTTCTGGACCAAGATTTGAGCTTCCAAACCATTGGCAACCTATACATCCTATAACCCATTTTAGGCATGCTTGCCCTTAAGGAAAAACTAAGAAAATCAAGAGTACTAAAAAATCTCTAATTTGACTTCAACATACCTTCAAACCACAAAACCACCTGGAGCATGCTAGAATAAGGTCAACAGAACTTTCTATGCAAAAATATCATCTTGACAAATCACAAATCCTTTTTTACCACTTGAAAATCTTCAATCTGACCCTACAGACTGACCATATACAACTATGACATCATTCTGACATCACCACAACATATCTTCTACTTGGACATACCTGCTCCAATTGAAAACAATCATCTCTATCCTTCTAGGACCATTTGAAGAACACCACATCAACACTTGCTTCTCCACTAAAAGGAGTCTCTTAAGAAGCATAGACAGAGACATCCTCTACACCACAATGCTCTAAAACAAAATTGAACTTGTAGAACCCAAGTAGAACTTAGAGAGTTCTTCCCATGGTGGAATCAAGTAGGATTCCCCATGTATGTAAGATCAGGTTTGATATGCAGGGTGTTGCAGGATCATGGAGGAGATCTACATGTGATAAGTAAGATCAGGTTGGTCTGCAGGGATGTGTGTATGCGAGGGTCAGAACAAGATCGACGGGGGAGCAAGATCAAGGTGACAGCAATACATCAGGAGCAGGATCATGGTGAGATCTACTTGGAGTACCGGTTCATACTCAGTTGTACTGGACGTACAATGAGGTGAACAACAACGTGTGTTAGTTGTTAGTTGTGACCTATGAGAGAAGATTACTCAGGTGGGGAGATTACTTGGAGCCCTTGAGGAGGAAGCCTCATAGAGGTGGAAGAAGAGTGTGATCTCTTTATTGTAATTTCCTTTGTAATGAGTTGAATACAATTGTGTATTGTCTCTCATATTCCTGTGTTGTTTCATATTTCTAGTTACTTATCATTCTAGTTAAATTCTGTGTTTAGTTGTTAATACAAGAGGTAATCATATGTGCTCTTATTGGGGAGCTAGATCCTAACAGTTGGTATCAGAGCTTTTGGTTGGGTTACTAACAGGTGGTTTCAGATCTGGTTAGTGTTTGTTGATTACAGGGCACTCACAGGTGTTTCAGATTGAGTGGGAGTATAGCAATGGCAGAAGAAAGTAAGCTACGAATGGAGAAATTGAATAGCACGAATGGTCTGATTGATGGAAAGAAAGAGTAGGGAAAAGGAGATTGTTGGTCGGTAGAAGATCAGCGTGTAGAAGCAGATGTTGCAGGTGATGTTGCACAGGGTGCTCTGGATAAAGTAGAATCTTTGTTTACAGATTCTTTTGCCTCTTTCCATGCAGCCTGAAATAGAGCATCTTTTCATGGGTATGTCTTTGAGACTTTGGAGAGATTTATTTAGGGGTTGGTGAGCCTTGTCAAATTATTGATGAAGGGGAAGTGAAGCTGAAATTGCAGACGGATAACACACAGGTGTTGAAGGAGGTCATGCAGGTACCAGTTTTGGAGATGGGTCTAATTTCTTCAAGAAAGTTGGGTGATGGGAGATGCACAATAACTCTCACAGTGGATGCACTTGAATTAGATGGTGGTAAGAATGTAGGTATCCTTTATCTATCTACTCATATTACTAATTCACCTTCTATTGCAAAGATGTGGCTTTGTAGGCTTGGTCACATATGTAGGAGGGGAATTCATGTTCTTAAGCGAAAGACAGATGTTTTTGATAAACTTAAGAACTGGAAAGCCTTGGTGTTCATGGAGGAGATGGTAGACATAGATTAGCAGAGGGGACTGAATTATTCTGAGCAGGGCTGTGTTGATTTGAACAGGGTTTTGATCCATGGAGAGCTCGCGGGTAAAAAGTTATCACTCACAGGCAAACACAGGTACCAACATCAGTCATACAGTAATTGACGTCGGCAACAGGAAGACCGACGTCGGTCAGACAGGAACTGACGTCGTCAGAAAAGATACTGACGTCGGCCAAGGAAATGACGTCGGCAGTTAGGGTCAGTACAGGGAACCGACATTGGTCGGACGCATACTGGGAGATGGCTGAGATCGGTCACTGGAACGGATGGTGGGCAGACAACAAGCTATCAAGAAGTCTCAAATGCTCATATTGAGGACTAAAAGGGTAAGTGAACCTCATATTCATTGTTCACCTTCTTTATATTGCTTATTGATGGTCAAGAACTAGGAAGACGTGAAGAGGCAATGCAGGTAGAATCCAGATACAGTGGGAGCTTGGCATGGATGAGGAGTGTGAGTCCTTGGAGAAGAACCAAATAGGTATTTGTTGGTGGAGTTGTCAGCTGGAAGAAAGCACTGAAAGAGGGATGGATTCCCAAGTTAAAGAAGAGAGTGGATGGATACGTGAGACGAAAGGCCAAGGTATATGGTCTTGAGGAAGCTGCAGGACAGTGGTACAGGTTTGACAGGTGGATGACAAAGCAGGGCTTTAGTCATTGTTAGTGTAACTATTGTGTTTGTCTTTACTAGGTGGATGATGAGTCACAACATTATCTAGTTACTATATGTGGGTGATTTGCTAGCAGGTTTGTATATACAGGGATTTGTTGAGCTAAGGGTAAGGTTAGTTCAGAGGTATGTCATGAGGAATTGGAAGCAGCAAAATTCTTTGGCATAAGAGACATGGAGATTTTGTCTCCAGTGGGAGCTGATGTGAAGACGGTGTTGGCGAGGTTCATGATGCAGGATGCAGAATCAGTAAGCACACCAAGGGCTGGACAGTTCAAGCTTAGCTTAGAACAGGGTTCGAAATCACATAAGGTCTAGTGTAGACCTGAGTTTTCCCAAGCAGTGGGAGTTGTCAGAAAGTATGGAGCCAATTCGGGGAAGGAGTATTGGAGGGCAGTTCAGTGGATTCTCAAGCATTTGAGATGGACTAGCAGCAGGTTAACATGTTATGCAGGGTCAAGGTCTTTACTACATGGGTTGTAGGTTCAGATGTGGCAGGTTACTTGGATGATAGGTGTAGCATCACAGGTTGTGTGGTGGTTGGTCTTCAGGGTTGAGCTTGAAGAGGGATACAAGCCAGGGAATAAATTAGATGGTGTACAGGTACAGGTGTAGCTATTTATCTCTAAGTGGGAGATTCTTAGGTTGTGGAGCTAAAAGCTTCACCAGGGTGCAAATAGGAGGAGTTAAGGAGGTTGTAGAGAGTTTGCAGTTATCACAGTCACCGGCGTCGGTCAGGTCAACCAACGTCAGCAGGGTGCAGACAAGAAGTCAACCGATGTCGGTCAAAAGTCGGCACCCCCAGGCAGACAGGGACCGACGTCGATCACCTGTGTGGTTCGAGTTGCGTGTGTTATTGGCAGTTAGCTAACGAACCAAGTGTTTGCATGTCAAGAGTCAAATTTAGACTAGAAGCTGTGGATCTGATTATTGTAATTAGGTTTCTAATTATTGTTTGCATGAGATCTATTTAAGAGACTCATTGGTTGTATTGTAAACTAGTGCTAGAGAGTAAGAGAGCAAAATAAGCTCCTTCAGAGAGAGGAGAGCAATGGTGTGTTCCTCCTAGTGCCATAGTACCAAGTGTGGGTGTTGGTTTGAAGAATCAGAAGGGTTCTTCGTATATGTATGATCTTGGTCAGCAGGTGTGCATGGCTTCTTTTAGAGATCTAAAATGGTGAGTAAGGTCTGGTGATTTGTAGGTAGCAGGAGAGAGCAGGAGATCTACTTGGAGTACGGTTGTGTACTTGGTGTACTGGCAACGCTGTTTCTGACTAGTGGAGGTGAACATCAATTCTGTATTGGAGTTGATTGTTGGGACCGAGAGAGAGAGGGAAGAAGGTCTTGAGGTGTGGCGAGCCTTTGAGGTGGAAGAAGAAGTGGCATCTTCTTTATTGTATTTTCTTCTGAGTGATTATTAATACAATTGTGTATTGTCTCTCATATTCCTGTGTTGTTTCATATTTCTAGGTACTTATCATTCTGGTTAAATTCTGTGTTTAGTTGCTAATACAAGAGGTAATCATATGTGCTCTTATTGGGGAGCTAGATCCTGACACTCTACACCACAATGCTCTAAAACAAAGTGAACCTATGAGTGGCCCACATCTCCTCAATAACCACTAGAATCCTCTTATAGCTATAAGATTTCTTGCTTTTGTTCTTCTTCTTCTTACTCTGAACTATGAATATTGGTTCCATTTCTAAATAACTCTCCTCCACTTCTAATATTGAATTGACAACACATGGAACAACTATGGAATCTTGACATACCCTTTTATTTGAATAATCAACCTTGCAATTCTTAACCTCGTCACTAAGCACTGAGAATTGATTTTCTTTACATGAAGCTTTCTCAATAATAGCAGGATGTTCACTTGGATTTATACATACCTCAAAACTAGCTTCAACTAGCATCTTGGTCTTCTCTTTGAGCTTGGTCTCTTTATTCACAACATGAGCAAAAATTGAAAGCCCTTAGCACTCTTCAACTTATGTATCATTTTCCACCATAGCAAATAGATTAGTTGGACTTGTAGTCTCACCATGACTCATACTTACCATCTTTGGTCTCCATAAGTTAATTTTCCTTCTACCTTGCACTTTAGGAGCTTGATAAAACCTATTCTATCTTGTAGGCCTTTGATTGTAGAATCTAGCAATGTGACCAATCTTTTCACAGTTGCAACAAACAATACTCCTTGATGGAAACTCAACTTGTCTTACCTTATTTGGACAAAAACTATCAATGTGTCTAATGTCATGACAACTAAAACAAACTAATCTTTTTAAAGAAGACATACCTTCTCTTTCCTTATTTGGATATTGCTTAGCAAAGTGTCCCTCATCAAGATATTTGAAGCAATTAACTTTTCTCACACCTTTTGACTGATGACCCCCATCATAGTTCCATGAAAACTCATTTCTAATAGGTCTCTTGCATTCTATATCTCTATGCCCAAATTGATTACAAGTATAATAGTAACCATTAAAATTTATATACCTCATGGCTTTTGGTTGTCTGATCTAATTTGTCTTCATTGTCCCAACACCTAAATTTCTTATTCGATGATTTGTCTTCAAAGTATGATTTTATTTGTTCACAATAATCTTCATCTTGTATTGAATTGCATTCTTTAGTTCTTTGTATCCAAGACTAGTTCTATCACTTGCATGCTTTTGACCACTCAAAATATTCTTTAGATCACTTGAGCTCTTTTCAAATCGTACAAATGAATTCACCTTACTAGATGTCTTCTCTAACTTGGCTTTTAATGACTCATTTTCAAATGCATACCTTGAACACTCATCTTCTTTAGCTTTTAGGGTTGTAGATAGGATTTCCAATTAACAACTAAGATTTTTAACCATATCTTCATGCTTCTTGGAATCTTCATTCATTCTTGCCTCAAATACACTATATTTCTCCTTATAGTCCTTGATTTGTGATTTCATCTTCTTGTTAATCTTCTTCTCAATCTTCAGTTCTTCTAGGCCCTTTATCAATTCAGTTTCATAGTCCACCTCATATTTATCATCATTTAAATCACTCCAAGTAGACTCCATTTGATGTGAGAAACTACCTTCTTCATACAGTACCATCATCTTCATGATCATACTCTAAATCACTGACTTCACTCTCATTTGATGAGCTACAATCTTCTTTGGTGTAGAGACTCTTCTTGTCCTTGAAGTACTTCTTTTTATAAAACCTTCTGAATCTTTTTTACTTTTATCAAACCTGAATGATCTCTTTCCATCATCATGACCTTGATCATGCTCTTCATCATCATTATTCTTATGCTTATGAGGACACTTATTATCAAAATTTCCTACCTCTCCATAATTGAAGCATTTGAGGGGTAATTTACCCTTATACTTGCCTAAACCTGTTTTCAATTTCCTTGAAATCAAAGCAATTATGTCATCCTCATCTATATAAGAAATGTCAACCTCCTTGGGTTTATTACCTTGGAACTTCGTCTTTGTCTTCATTTTAGTCTTGAAAGTTGTGTCTTTATTTGGTGGTATATCATCATTTACTTTCAACTCATACGTAGTAAGGATGCCATGCAATTGATCCATCTTCAACTGAGTAAGATTATGACTTTCTTATATAACAAATAATTTTAGATCAAACTTGAGCTATAGAGAACTTAACACATTTTTAACTACAATAGCCTCTTCAAGGTTATCTCCAAGACCTCTGCTAATGTTCACAATCTCATCAACTCTTTACAGAAAAGAAGCCACAGTATCTTCTTCATCTTAAAACTCTCAAATTGTCTTTAGTGAGTCTACAACTTTGCCAATTTAACCTTTGAATATCCTTCATAAATGATTTATAATTTGTCCCATATCTCTTTAGCAGATTTATAATGGATTACCTTAGTGAACTCAGTTTTTTTAAAACCACAAGTAATGGCATTAATTGACTTAGAATTATTCTTAAACAAAGTTTTATATATAGCATTAGATGGAGTAGTAGGAGCAACATAACCATCTAAAATATATTTTCATACATCAAACCCTAGGGACATAATGTATGTCCTTATCCTTGCACGCTAAAAATCATAATTGGATCCATTGAACATCAGTGCTTGCTTAGTAGAGAAGCCTCCTTGCATTTGATGACTACCCATATTGTACCTTGGATCACATTCAAGATATCAAGTATTTACCAAAGTACCTACTTTGATACCAATCATTATAGGTACAGTCACTGAGAGAGAGAGGTGAATTAGAGAGCCTAGATAATTCAACTTCAATTCCAAACCTTTCAAACTCTTGATCAATTACCACAAGCATTCATGAAGCATACACATCATCTATAGCAATGAACAAGAAAGATAATCAAGATCACACACTTAACACAAGATCTATGTGGGAAACCCTCTTGGGGAATAAAATCCACTCTCAATCCTATAAACACATGGACTAATTGTCCTATATAGATCACAAACATGAGACTGATCAAGTCCTGCTGACCAAAATTTAGTGAAACAACTATTCCATAAGGAGCACTTGTCCCTAAGATGATTAAGTCCTTCTGAACACCTATTTTTCAAGTCTTCTAACCCAAAACCTTGTTCAATTCTTTCTTACATAAGGCCTTTCATGAAACCCTATTTCACAAGGAACAAATACCCCTAAGGATGATCAAGTCCTTCTGACTAGTCGTTGAAATGAACATCTCCTTGAGCATTGATTACCTACCAATATAATGGAGATACAATGTATATCAACTTCTCTTCAATCCTACACACTCATACACACATTCCATACTCTGATATACCTCTCAAAACAATCACCAAGATCACACAGTCTTCACCTTACCTTTGCATACACTCACAACATCCAAAACAACCTTTTGGATCAAACTAGATTACTTCGCTCATCAACAATCTTCAAACCAACAAAAGCTCTAATCTGATATCAAAATTATGACTTACAGGTCATACACACAATCCTTAATCTACTCTACTCATCAACCCAACCACTAGGCATACTCACACTCTTCTCTTATTTGCTTCAATGAATACTACTCTCACACACGCCTCATACAAGTCTAAAAATTAACTCTTTTATTTCACTATTTATAGAACATTCATGATTATCACCTTCTTGGTCGGCCATTAGGCATACCTTAGCAGTAAAGTATTCTATCACATCAAGACACAACTTAATACCATCCTCAAAGGTTGGCCATAACATCTGTGGATCACACTTAAGCAACTACACCTTTCACTTAGGCCTTAGTACCCCTTATAAGTCTCATAGAGACCTATTCACCACTTTAGCACTTCATTGAGCAAAACAAGAAAAAAATACCACTTTATAAATCATAGGTCCACTCTTCATGACCCCTTCTAATTCCTCAAATGATCATAGTCATCTCTGCTCACCTCTGCATATGCTCAATCAACTCAAACATAGACCTTATACATAAGAACACATGAACAAACACATAGTCAACTTATAACCCTTTATTTATAATAGATATGATTGATCAAACCTTAAAAATGCACAAATATGGTCCTCATGGAGTTTAAAGCACTCCCTAATCAATAGTCCATTAAAAAACATCAAATTACCAACAAGCACAACTCAAATACCCTTCCCGAGTTACTTGCAGAGCATACATGAAAACATAATCAAATTTAAACCTACATAACTTTGACTGTACACACTTTCAAATCTTTAAATTAATATATCCAAATACAACTTGGAGTCCTCTACAAATTCTCTTTTTACACCATGATTAAATTCTGCCCTAGAACAAAAGATATAGCCTAAAAACCAGACATTGGTCTTTCCTTTGTTAAATTTAAATATTTGAATTCAAACGATCACAATTAAACTTCAGTAACTTAAAACACATATCCTTCCCTCACATCTTAGATTAAATATGCATCATAGATATTCTTCAAACTTTAACTCATAGTGTACCACTACCCAAATGTTAAGCTTCAAATAGTTGACCTCATCTCATGTAATCTTGTAATCTTGGCCACATACGCACCATTTATCTTATTGTAAGGAGCTCAACCTTTACCTTGTTAAACTTCTATCACTTTGACCTCTTAAATTTAATACACAACATTGATCTTGATTAGTATGAACATCCACTCATCATTGATCCTTGGAAGAAGCTTGATCTTTATCTCTGCTCAACATTAAACATCAAACACTTGGCACCATCTCACTGCATCCTACATCTTGGATTAAACACACTCCATCAATCTTTACCTTTGTTAACCATCAAACACTTTGACCTATTTGACTTCCTATGAATCATAGATCTGGATGTATGAACTCCCATGAACCGTTAGATCTCCATTTGGTCCTAAACTTTAACTTCGTGCAGATTTGGCTAAGTATGAGAACCATTGAGAAATACCTGAAAGGCCAATTTTGCATACATATATTTTTTTCCTTGATCAAACACATCTTATCAAATTTTTACCATATAAACTAGGCATAATATTGAACAAACCCATAAGACCATTTCTCCATGAAACCTTCATGCGTGCGAGATATGTCATAACTAAACTGCTCATTCAGATCTACTTTAAACTTAGATAAATAACATACTTGAGCTCAAATTCATTTCACTCCATCGATATTCGATGTGATGAAATGCAGACCATTAGATATATCTTTGTAAATTAACTGTGTTGGAACTTAGTGCACTTTTGTCTGAGAGGCCAACTTTGCAGTTGCATATCTTTTGTTGCGCTAAATCGCATGATATGAAATTTGAACCATGTGATCTCCTCACATAGGAAAATCCATCCATATGTCAATATACTCCTAGAACCCTCACATGTGTGAAATATTCCATCATAAATATGCCTCCTTAGATTTATTTGTCACAGAGCCAATTATGCCTAGATGAACATAATGAAGAACCAGATGAATTGTACTCACTTCCACAAGATCTCCAATCACCATTAAAATATGAAAGGACCCCTTATACATGATAAATACTTCAAACTCATCCCTAATCATCTCTAAGTAGTCAAACTATGAAGACCAACCAAGCCTTATTCAACCATACTAGGACAAGCACATTGCACACATTGTCATTGTCACTTAGACTAAAAAGGCACTTTATCCACTCAGCTGGACACATCCATGACATCAACATGTCATCTTTGAAAACTCTCCAATATAATTCCCATTTATTTTATCAAAATATCCCACTTGTTAACCAATATAATGAGAAGTTCCTCCTACAGTACCAGTGGTAAATGGTACAATCTAATCCAGAGGGGTGCTCAAGAAATCTTCTTTTACGTTGGGTTGAAGAATGGTTATCATAAACACAAGAACAACCTTGAGTTTTAAAATAACCATGACCTTAAAGACTAGACAAGATCTCTTCATGGAATATAATATACATATTTTAACATAAAAAGTATATAATTCAATGAATGCACATTTTCATAAAGTTTGTTAACCATTTTTGTGATCTTTTTAAAAAATAATTGGCCCCAAAGAAGGATACACTATTGTGCTTTGATCTAAATGTAAAATTATATATAGGAGGGGATAAATTTTTTTTATCTTATTTAGATGAAGTATCTTCGATGAAAAAAGGCATTTGAGTTGTTTTTTAATATGTAGACATGATCTAAATATGTCTTTGAAAATTTGTAACTATTTTATTTCTTGTAGCCAAAAATGAATCTAAACAAAGGATGATGCCATAATCTCATGGATGGTATTGGTTTGTTGTTAGACCTATATAAATGGTCCTGGCTTGGGCCTTCAATTTGTGAAACAATTTTCCACTCATGTTCACCTACTTTTGATCCTTTGCCTCTTTCTCTAATTTCACACATTGACTTGTGTCCTACTGAAATCAATAAACCCTACAAAAATTAAAAAGACAAGGATTTTTTTAGGGGGTCTGTATAGATAGGGTTAGTGATGTCTTCTTTGCACCTTCTAATTTTCCAAACCTCGCTAAACACCTAGTTTTGGTACATGACTAGTTATTTACTATGGTATCAATGTATTTACATGTGTTGGATCATTAGTGTAGATTAGGATCTTATTGTACAGTTTATTGTGATTTGATTGGCTTACAACAATTTTCCCTTCTTCATTATGCTTTGTGTGACTTTCAACACTCTCTTTTGTTCTTCATGTGCTTCTTATTGATTATCTACATTCCTACTTGTTCCTCCATATGTTTTTCCCTTTTCTCATGTTTATTTTCTTTCGTTGGTTTTCTCCTTCTTCCTATTATTTTTTATCTTTGTATGGTTTTTTTCAAGATCATAGTAATACAATATTAACTAACTAAGATTGGACCACTACCTTGTAATATTCCATACCTTGCTAAACACCTAGTTTTGGTACATGACTAGTTATTTACTATGGTATCAGTGTATTTACATGTGTTAGATCATTAGTTTAGATTAGGATCTTATTGTACATTTTCTTGTGCTTTTCTTGACTTACAACACTTTTTCCTTCTTCCTTGTGCTTTGTTCGACTTTCAACACTCTCTTTTCTTCTTCATGTGCTTCTTATTGATTATCTACATTCCTCCTTGTTCTTCCATATTTTTTCCTTTTTCTCATGTTTATTTTCTTTCCTTGGTTTTCTCCCTATTCCTATTATTTTTTTATCTTTTTATGGTTTTTTCTAAGATCATATTAATACAATCCCAACAAACTAAGATTGTACCACTATGTTCCTAGTCTTGCCAAAAATGTAATATGGTCTTGGTCTTTGGATTTTTGTGGTCCTTTTGACCCTTTTTTAGGTCACCCAAGGTTTTTGGCCCTATTTTTGACATATATTCTAGTTTTGTGCCATCTTCCATGCCAATATGGTGGTAATTTTAATTCAATAAGTTTCTATATACACAAGTGCATTAATACATTTAGGAATGTTACATTTTCACTACATATATTCATAGAAATTATTAAAGCAAGGATTTCATGTATTAGAGTGGCATCCTTGTACCAAAAAATAAGTCAAGAATTTAGTGAAATAACATATTGTATTTACTAGTTGTTTCATTCATTGAAGGATAAGGGTTGGGATACTTGCATCATCACAACTACATGTCAAGTTGCATTTATACTTGTATGTTATTTTTGTGACTTGTTTGACCCCTGCCCCCACCTAGTCCTTAAATCCAACTCCACACCCCTTTGTTTTATATGGTTTTGAAAAGTGTTCAAGATTCATATAGGCTTCAAAGAATGTTGATCAGAGGTTCATTATAGGAGATTGATTTCCAATGATTCACATTGAATTTTGGAAAATTGATTGAGGTTTTTAGAGCCCAATATCATAGGATCATATTCATCAAATCATATTTGCATAATATTTAATTTTATAATAATGTAATCATATGGTCTTGACAGTGTCAAGATAGGAATGGTACAACCTAGTAAAAAATTGAAAGTTATATGTTCACCATAATTTTTTGGGTTATGTGCACATGGTGTTTAGAATTGTTTCCACCTATTTTCATCTTCCAATTGTCTAATTTTTTTTGAAAAAATATTATTATTATCGTAGCCTTATATTTTCTCATTTCAATTATTATTTAATATTCCTTTATGTAATTAGGTATGATTTTATTAAAATAGGTGGTGGAACTGTGTTAATGAGAATTAAGCCTCAACGTTTCAGGCCTCACGCTAGGCCTATCATCAAGAGGATATGATGAAAAAAGGACATAAAGTTGAGCAGTAAATACAATTCCACATGTCATAATAAGAGGTCAGCGAAGGAGGGTGAAAGATATTACATTCATTCTTTAAAAAATTGGTAATAGATCTCTAATTTATATTAAGTCTTCAGCCATCATCCCTATTTAAATTATATGGATTCTTCTCAATTTTGATAGCCTCACACACCCTTATTCTTAAGTAGTAATATTTTTTTTAAATAACTTTAGCTTCGTCCATGCATATATGATGACCCATGTTATGTGAATGTTCTGCAATGGCGAATTTGTAGAACTGGTTATGAGTGAGGTGAGCATAATGCTCTTTGAGTCTCACTTGAATATAATGACTAGATTCACTGATATAAACCTTTCCACAGCTACAAGGAATAGACTAAATTCCTTTGTGACAAATAGGATTAGAAACATCCTTAGTCTTGTCTAACATATTCCTGATTGTGATGAGAGGAGAGAAAGATACCTTAATGTTCTTTTTCTTGAGAATTTTAGCTAGAGAATTAGTTGTACCTTTGATATAAGGGAGAGTAACCTTACCAATATTCTCATCCTCATGTCTAAAGGAGGATATGTTTTATTGTTAGATTAGGATACATATGACTATATCTAAAATTACACATTGCATATAGGTATGTGTAGTGCATGTGTTTATGTAAAATTGCTTTCCCATATAAAATTTTAGTGAACCTATGCTCACTTACACCCCCTAGTTTTAGATCTTACTTTCATTGTGTTAAATCTAATTTTTCTAGGGATTCTTTCATTAGTTTGTATTCATTACCATTTTCCCTTGCATGTTTCTAGTGTTTCCATTTATTAGGGTGTGTCAACCCATATTTGACCTCTTTAGCCATAATTGTGTTGTGTTATATTCCTAGGGCATGATCTTATTTATTCTAAAGAGTTCCATTTATTTAGGATTGTGTTATACCATATGGCATTTATTAACTCTAATTTCACCCTTTATTGTTCCTTCCTAGAGTTTCACTTAGTGTCACGTTTGTTTCACCTTTGACATTCATTGTGTTTTACATCTTGTGTATATGTGTATAAGAATATTCTTGGATGTGATTCACTTTTGGCATGTTATCTAATTTTGTTATCTACATGGCATAGTCATAGCCTGTGTTTATTATTATGTTTTATGATGTTGTTAGTGTACAAATGTTCATTAATGGTAAAATGTTTCTTTTTAATGGTATATCATAAAATGTTAGCATATTTTACAATAGATGATAGGTTTGTATGTGATGATGATAATGTTTTATTTTTGTGTGTTACTACCCTTGTGTTTTACCATATTTTTATTTAATAATTAAAATGTTTTAAAATGGATATAAAACTTTGAAAGAATAGAATTTTAAAGATATTGCAACTTACTAAATATGGAAACATGATACTTTTAGAAAATACTAGAAATAAATTGAATTAGCTTAGATCCAATTCCTAGTTGACTATTTTGGATACCTGATAGTAGAAATCAGCAAAAGATAGGACTATGACTACTTAAAATTAATAACAGAATCTAAAGATGCTTTTGGATAGATCTGCTCTACTTGGATAGTAGTGTAAGTTGGTCATGTTTGACGACTACACTCTTATCTAAGTTGACTGTGACTTATGTCTGAAAATGAAAATTGAAGGAAGGTAGGACTGTGATAGTGCAATACTAAAGGCAAAATTTTTGAATATTCTTAGATAGGACCACATTCTCTAGATAATTATGCAATTTGGTTATATCCATCGGTTATAAAATTTTATGCATTGATTGTCATAAAAAATGATTGTTATACCTTATGTGCCCATGTCTACTAATTGGGCTGAGATATTGTGATAATGTTTGTGTCATTTGGATATCTTTGTTTTCTCTCTTTGCTTTAGAAACCTAGGGGTCTTTGTGAGAGCTAGAAACCTGAAAAAAATAGAGGGGGAGTGTAATGGGATGAGATGTCCCCAATCACCCTTGGATGATTGATCATTTCCTATGTATTCAAATAATCCAAGAAGGGAATCAAACTGCATGTAATTCTCCCACCTAGAGTGATTACACAGTTGTATGACTTGACTATATGTATACATCTATAAATATGGATTTGACACTTGACAATAACAACTCTTGACTTGATTTGATATTATTTAGAATTGGCTTATGGATACTCCTTGTGAATGATCTTGAATTTGAAAAGAACAATGCATATTTTATCAATGTGCAATAGTGTAAATTTGGTCAATAGATAGTGCCAAGCTAGGAATTATGAATGGATTTTGATTTGTATTTATAGTGAAACCTTTTGATAATTTCTTTTATCAAACCTTATGAAAAATGAAAGAATACCCAAAATAATATTTCAAAATTTGAAACTAGTTGTTATTTAGCATGGGGACAAGGCCACTCTAAGTGGACATGTCTACAACAATGGACCTATCTGCCTAGGGCAGACCTATCCTAGAGAATTAGGGATAATTATCCTAAAAATGGAAGCAATATGAGGATGATACAAATAATTTTGAGTATTAACTTAAAGGTTTAATTTAGCAATGATAATGAATAGAGGGTCAAACCCACATATAGATAAAGGAATTAGAGGAATGGTGATTAAGATTCATATATATAGGCATAAGTCAAATGATTTAGAATGTATCAAGAATTATAATTGTCAAGTATATGTGACCAGATTTAGGTGTTTATACCTTACTAATGATATGAGAGACATAGAGCCTCATCTAAAGGATTACATTCCCATAACCAATGCATGATGATACATTTTGGGATTAACCAAACTATGCAAGTGAAAATGTGAGTCAAGAATGTAAAAGATCCTCTTATTCCTCCTAATCTTAGGGTGCAAGCCTCTAAATATTAAGATATTATAAATCAACTCAATAATACTCAAGCAAAGATATATATTTTATAGTTACTTATAAAGGTCTAATGTTTACAAATATCTATTTTATAAGGCATTACAGAACACTACTTTTCCAATTAATATTCAACCTTCTCACATTGTTTTTATTGCTAGCTATTTGCAAGATAGTGAGAAATTTATTATCTTTGAGCATCACAAGTTACCTCCTAAATTTATTGTAGACCAAATTTTATCCTTGAATTTTTATTTCATAATGAATAGCCTGTGGATTAAAATACTATGGATCAATAATAGTTCAGGATTAAGCATTTTTAAGTAGTCATTTTTTACAAAACTTGGAATTAGAAGACAAGGCCCTCATAAACTCAAAAATTATCATTAAGGTTTTTAATAATCAACCAAGAAATGCTCTTGGAGAAATTAAATTGAACATGTTCCTTGGATCTAAGATTTTATCCATCTAAGTCTCAAGTAATATGTAATAATGCGAGTTATAACATTTTATTTGGGAGACATTAGATTCATGACATCGGAACTAACCCATCTACCTCACATAGATGATTGAATTTTATATATGAGGGAGTTATAAATATGCGCTGTAAATGATTTACCATTTTAATACTATAATATAATTGAGACTTAAGATATTAGTGTTCCTAATTTGAATCAGATTCAACAAATTATAGTGGCACCTAAACAAGTCATTCCAATAGACCAAGCGAAAATGTTTGAATTTGGTGATTGAAATAATACTCAAAAAGATATTTAAGATAATTATTACCACATAGATGAAATTTTATCCAAGTTAGAATTTACACCAAAAAGCCTTGGGGAGTATAAATATGACATAAGTATGTGTGATATTGTATTTCTCTATCAAACCCTTTAAGAGTGTGGAATGCCAAATTTTTCTCCAACAAGGACAAATGAAATAATACTTGAAGATAAGGGGAAAAAAAATCATGAAGGATGATTTTTGTGTCACAAATAGAAATGATAAAAGTACTAGTCTTATTCATATATCTTTGAAACAATATGGATGTGGACTCAAGTGTGCACAAAATATAGGTTATAATGGTAAAGGATTTTATAAAAAATGGTGTAATAAGGCCCATTATTCCAACAACTCATAAATATAAAAAAGGAATTGGTTATAAAAATGATGATAAGTCATATACGAGTTCCAAGTGTGGACATATGAACGACCTATCACATGCTAATAATGATAGATATTTGGGTGCTCACAACATTATCAATGGTAAAACATCTTTCTAATACATTCCTAAATAAATACAACCCTTTGATGTCCACTTTAATAAGTCTACAATGAATCATTTTCAAGAAAATTCTAGTGTAATGTATGCCTTGTAAGAATATGTTCATAAAAGTGTGCCCCACTACATGTTTATTCCTTAAGTTCCTATTATTTCTCTTGTTTTATATTCATTGATTTATGAAAACAATTAGGTATGTATGCTTCCTCATGATAAAAAATATTCAAACCACAGTGACATACAAATGTATGATCCAAAATATTTTCATCATTTACTTTATATATGTGTATAATTTCCTTATGAAAAACACTCTTTATGGTATGCTATGGTTATCCACCTATCGATATAGGTTATATTTGTTACACACATGTTATTGATGGTATTAGTGGTATATATTCATGATCCATAGGTACATACATATGATTACTACTGTGCAATTATTTGGGGGCACCTCTCTTGATCTCACTGGGGGAAATTTGGGGGCATCTCCTAGTAGGGATTCAAGTTCTATATTTCCTAATTCCATTTATCATATGGATATTTCACATGATTATATATTTCCTAGCTTATCTTACCTATTTAATGTACCTTTGTGTGCTTAGTTGCTTACATGTATGATCATGTTCTTATTATACTTGTTGTACTTTCAGTATTATTTTGTGCTTAGTTATATAAGTGATTGAATTCCTCTATATTTATTTTAATCTTGGGTGCTTGATATTTTTCTTCACATTCTACTTGTTAAGTGTAACTTTATTATTTTCCCAATGATTGATGTATGTTACTTTCTTCCATTATATACTTTGTATCACACACTTGTGCCTATTTCCTAATTATTCTATATATTCTTTATGTGACATTATTTTCCTTGTCTACTCTAAATTCGGTGTGCTTATTGTGATTTCCATGTTTGATCTATTTAGTTTACATTTCTATATTATTGGTGCTATGATCGATATTACACAAAATATTATTGTATTTTCCATTATCCATATCATGTGAATATTCTTGTCTGTTTGCCTCCATGGAAAATGGTAATTATCATGCATATATTGGATCAAGGATCCATGTGTATGTTTTACTTTGATATATTTGTCGCTACACTGATTATATTATGGCATGATATTCCTTTTTTGTCATTGGTTACATGTTTCTAATTAGGTGCATGTTAATCATATGATTACATCTAGTATATCTTGACCATATGGGGGCATACATTTTTTTACTTCATTAATTACATACTACCCACAATGGAAATATTACTATTGTGCTTAGATCAATCATTTATTTCCCATAAAGGGTTATAAAACTTCTACACCTACAAAGACTATATTTTTCCCATCTAAGGTAAACTTGTTCCTATTATGCTTATATGACTTAGACTCAAACATACATGGGCCAAAGTTCTTTATACATATGTGTTTTCAAAATGATATATTACTATGATTATACTTCATTAATTTATTTATTTTATTTTACATATGGTACACATAGTCTATTCTTTTGATATATGTGATTCATAGGTTCATCCCACACCTCAAAATTGAGGCAAATGATCCACTTATTTTATATTTAGTCATATGCTAGTGCACAAAATACTCTCCACTTCTCTTAAATTTGTAAATAATAATGTAGGGGTATCTAACATATGTTTCCTTTGTCCCACATTTGGAATCAATCACATGGTGTTACGCAACATAATTCACTTGGTCTCAACATGGGACATGATATAATGGAGACAAAAATATATGGATTTCACAAAGATAACTTCATAGTATTTAAAAAAAATTGGGTGTATGCATTCCTATCCTTATTTTCTCTCTTTGGTTTGAATGGTTCCTTAATTATATAAATAAATATACATTCACTTTTAGATGGTTTTCATATGTTAACGAGGGCATAATTTTTTTTAATCCTAGACACAAGGGTATGGATTCTAGTTCCACAATCTTCATAACCCTCAAATATAGAAATCAAGTGGTCTCTATCTCCTTTTTAATTTTAACTCACTATTATTCATATATTTAATTTGGTAAATCCCATCACGTGTTGAGGCAACTACAACATCACCCATATTCACATGATTGATTTTGATTTTACATATATGCATGCACACACATCAAAGTAGGACATTATGCAGACACCTAATATAGGTACATGACTACTTATTCATTATAGTATTAGTGTATTTTGGATAATTTTCTCAAATTAGGCTCTTATTTTTACATTCATGTATTTTATTGACTTGAGACACTTTTCCATCTTCATTGTGCTTTGTTCAATGTTTGACACTCTTATTTATTCTTTTGGTGCTTCTTATCGATTCTCTCTAGCCCTCATTATTCCTTCATGTTTTATTCCTTTTTCTCTTGTTTCTTTTCCTTCCATGGTCTTCTCCTTCATCATCTTGTTTTATGTCTTCTTCTAAAAAAAATAGGATTGTACCACTACATTCTTGATCTGTTTAAGAACATAGTATGGTCCTAGACTTTGGGTTTTTATGGGCCATTTGACAATTGTTTTGGGTCCCTTATTTTGGCCCTTTTTTGTAAAATTTTATGCCCATTATTTATCAACTTACATGTCAACATTTCATAATTTAAATTCAATATTTTTTTTTATAAAAAAGGGCACCCAAGGGTTCAAAACACTATGCCAGTTTTGTAAAACTATAACAAAAGGTAAATTTACATACATACAATAAAAACAATGATTCAGATCTACCTAGGGCCAAAAGTAGTGCGAATTTAAGTTTCAAAAATTATAAATAATAATAAATAAGTTGGATAAATATCTTGTACAAGCTTTTTTGGATCTAGACAGGTGCCCAAAGTGTAAAAAATAAGTATTAAAATTGTATAAAATTAATCCTAGAAATCAAACTTTGCTTTGTGATAATAACCAATTTTGTACAACATTGAAAAAAATATAATAGTTTTAATTTTTGCAATAAATAATAGTCATATCCAAATATGTAATCCTACACCAAAAATGGTTATGTTGATTATCGTAATCTAAAACTTTTAAGAACCCTTCAAAAATAATAGATGCCTCTCTCATATTTATAAATAATTGTATGCAGATGTCAGAAAATTATTTCCATTGAAGTAACCCTAATCAATCCATAACACCTTGAAAAACATAAAATATATAAGTATGTGTGCAGGGTTAATTCGATCGAGCCCATATATGGGTTGCAACTAAATATCGATGTTGAATGAAAGCTCAATGTAGTTCTAGTGTGTTTGAGTGTCATGCCCTAATAAATAGAGAGAATATTACATCTTCTATCCATATGATAATCAAATGAAACTAGTATGATCCTTCACTTTAGCCTTCTTTTGGTATAATTACATAGAAGTAAAAACCTTGGAATCACTTAAAAGTCTTAATAATCAAATATAACATATTGATTATGTGATTAATACTTGTATAAATCCTTGATATTTGTTTGAAAATGACTTAGAATGATATATATATATATATATATATATATATATATATATATATATATATATATATATATATATATATATATATAATTCTCAGAGTTTTAATTAGGAACCTATTGGTGTGCAATCTAACATAATAAAAGAGAAAAAAATCTTACAAAATAGGCCCACATAATGAAAAAGATAATAAGGAACAAAGGGCCCACACAAGAAAACTAACCACTTTTTCATGATGCTAGAAGTGGTATATGAAAAGGTTAGAAGCAAAAAATAATAAATAAAGAGAGAGATGAGATCCTTGAGCACTTAGAAACATGCACACGCACACACACGTGCGCGCGTGCACAGAGAGAGAGAGAGAGAGAGAGAGAGAGAGAGAGAGAGAGAGAGAGAGAGAGAGAGGGGGGGGGGGAACATGACCAAATGGAGAGGAAAAAAGAAGCAAAAACACAAGAAAAGGTGCCAATAGCTACCTAAATTTAACCAAATATCTATGTGCACAAAATCACATAAAAATATTATAATAATAAGCTTTACACCAAAATCATTCAGTGCATTGATCCATTAAAGGGATGTTTTTGAAAATTCATCCTCAATTATTCATCTTCTCTTGATTAATCTATTTTTTCTAACTATGCCATCAATCTTTGTTTTCTTTTTGAAGAAGATGATATTATAGGTACTAGCAGTGCTCATAATGAAGAAGAATGCACTCTTTGGGAAAATAATAGAAGCATTCATGTGAAATATGGGTGTCCTATACGATTTCAAGATCTCTTGGAATCTATAGATAAAAATGAGATAGAATCAATCAATTTTGAGACCATGGGTGTTGCATAAGAATAAATGGACGAATTGTTCGGTAATCAAGAGCCCATTCAAATATTCATCCCATAAAATGAAGAGAAATGCTTTTTATAGAAGAAAGGGATAATATTAGGTATTTTATCTTCATAATTTTCAAAGTCTCAAGCTTAATTACATGGCAGCCCATAATTAGAAAAATAAGTTATTTCTCTATACTGATAAATGGATTTGTTTGAGCCAACTTGTAATATGGATTAGTGTAGGATTTCCATTTACAACATAACAAAATGTTTTAAATAACATATACAAGTATATATATACATAAGTGCATTGATCCATTTGCAGACAAAAAATTCACATTGGATATATTCATTGAAGTTGCAAAAAAAAGGATTTCATTTATTAGAGTAACACCTATGTACCAAAAATGTAGAAGTAAAGCATTCAATGAAACATAATGTAGCAAGTACTAGTTTTTTCATACATCGAAGGATAAGTGTTAGGATACTCGTGTTGTTAGGAATTCATGTTGAGTTAAATTTATGCTTATATGTTGCTTTCATTATTTTTTACCTAAAGGGCATCTGATTGAGTCATTCCCTTGAATCCTCTCCCACCCCACCCCATTTTTTATGGGGTTACTAGGTGTTGAATATTGATTTGGTATTGAAATAAGGTTAATTAGGGTTTCAAGAAAATAGATCAATTTACCATTAATTTGCATTGAATTTTTGAAAATTGAATGATAGTTTTAAAGCCCAATAGAATAAAGTCATAATTGTAAAATCATATCTTCAAAATATTAAAATTTTCAAGAATATGGTAGAATAGTCCTCTCATTGCCAAGATAGGAGGGTATGGTCCTAGAGAAAAATTTAAAATTATCTATTGGCCATAATTTTTCTAGGTTATGTTTGTAGTTTTTTCTAGACTTGTTTCCACACATTTTCACCTTTTGATTATCTGCAAATTTGTGAACATTCATTATTACTCCAAGAAACCTCTCTTTGTTTATTTTAATTATTATGGAATATTTCTTAATGTAATTAGGTATCATTTTTACTTTTCTTTTAGGGTAAATATGGTTAATTGTGAAATTACACATTGTGTATAGGTACATTTAGTGCATGTTGATGTAAAATTAATTTTCCATATAACATGCTTAAAGATAAAGATAAATTATAAGTCGATAAAAAATCAATGTATATCATAAATATCTCTAATGAAATGCTTCGCAATTTCTCAAATAACACTATTTGTTAAGGCTTAGATAACTACTCAATTATATTTGATGGTTAAATAAACCTAATAATTTATTTTATAGATGACTTGAATTCAAAGTTTAGAAAAATTGGCATACATGATCAAGTTCTAACAACTAAAATAAGAAATGTGGAAAGGGGTGGATGGGCCCATCTAATTAAGAGAGTGACATAAAAAATTGTGCCAAAATCATATGTACATTCATGAGTGATGTCAGGATCATACAAATTATCCTAACATAGGACCAATTAAGCTCAAGTGAAACATGGAGGTTGCATGTGGATGTGTAAATGAGGTTTCAATCTTTGGTAGTTGTCATAGAAAATCAATAACATAGAATTTAAACCCATTACCCATACATATACAAATGTGCATGAAAAATATAAGATAATGTAAAATAAATACCAAAGGTCTATGTTTTGTTGATTACATTTTTCTCCACTCTGAGGTGTGTGCTTAACCACAAAGTGAGTGGTGTGAGCATTGTTGGTGTGTGTCATATTCACACTTGATGTGTAGTCCACCTTATGTAATTTTTTTTATCATGGTGTGATATATTATGTGTAAAATATTATTAATATGAACATTTAATGTGTTACTTATCCTCACATGTGTGATATTTGTTATGTGTACCTATGAATGCTTCCACCTTCTACTCATTTAATAATCATCTCTCACTTACCTCTTGCTCTTCTTATATGAGGAACCTTTATTTTCTTTATGGGTTAATAAAGTAATCAATCAATCAAACAAGTTGGTAAATATGTATTCATTTAGTAAAACCAAGGATCACTCCTTGATTCTTGGTGTTATTATGAAACATTCTTTTGTTTGCACACTTATTCATTGTACATCCCTTTATTTGGTTAATACATTTATATTATTGGTGAACTCCCTCATTCTAAGTACTTGTATTTGGACGGTGTCTTTACATGCAGATTTCATAGGTCTTCCTCTTTCCCAACATGGATTAGATTTTATTTATAACATGGCACCTAAGTTGGTATACATAGGTAGTTGTTGTGGATTTATTTAGTTTCAAGTAATCTTAGCATTCCCACATAACTTCTCCAACCCCATAGCAAGTTATTGACCTAATCATCTTAGAATGTTTTTATAATTAGCTTTTGATTATTATTTTATTAGCCAAAATTGCACATTTTATAATCAGCCCTCAATGTGGGTTTTCAAAATTACCAATTGGATATTTTTTGTTTGATCTTAAACTATAATTTTAGGGTCGTTTTCTTGGAGTTAGTTTTGTTCTATGAAAAGTTTTTGCATGTCTTGTCTCTTATTATCTCAAATATAAATTTTCCTTTTGATGGATTTGTATTCATATTCAAGATCTACGTATGGAGGAGTTTCATTGAATATTTATCTATCTTTCATATTTTCAAGTAGTTTTGGTGTGAATCAAACATTTCCATTGTGTTTAGAGTGCCATAAAAGGCCATATCTGAATTTTTTCACCTAAATATGACACCATGAGCTTATTTGGAAATCAATGTGGATCACGTTTCATGAAAATCTAAAGAATTTTTAGGGGTAGGAAAGACCCAATGGGACAGAAAATAAAATGTCCTTTTTAGCTCATTTGACATGTTTTTGGGACCAAAGTTCACATTTTTTTAGTAAATTGCGATCAGCTATTAAATTTAATATTTAAATTCGGATTGGATATGGATCTGTTGGGAGGGTATTTTTCATCGTATTGATTTTTTTGAGATCTACATAGTCATGGGGTCAATTGTCATTTTGATGAACCATTTTTACAGAATTTACAATTTCTTGCCTAATTTCTAACCAATTCTTTTTTGGGGGACCTTATAGAGGCCATTAATTTTGACTGGTAAATCAAATTTCTTTTCTATTTTTAGAATTTATTATTTTTTCATGCTTTTCATAGTAATATCTGTTTATTTTGATTTTGATTCAGATATTTTCTAGCATAAAGGTTTCTTTGTAAAGTAAAAAATCATATTACTTTACACATTGAGTATAGGTGATACTTCATTTTCATATGGGATCACTTTTTAGTGTTTCATATAGCTTATATATGGTTGTTTTATATGTATTTTTTACTCACAGTGATTTATAACGTGTCATGGGGGGTTTCTATTTTAGTCTTGCCTACCTTCATATAAGTGTGTGTTTTGTCACACACCCTTTTCTCATGTCAATTATTGAGTTCTTCATATAGCACATTGGACACTCTCAGTTGTGGATTTTGACATGATTTATCAAACACATACCACATTGAAACCTTTTTGAGATATTGATAGGTGTGTTGTGTTGTTTACGATGACCATTATTTCTTAACAACTCAATGCCTATTGAAATAATTAAATCAATTTATCATGCACCACACATGTCTACATAAACCCACCCCAAAAAAATAAAAATTAAAAATTAGCAATCCTTCTTTTATCTTATGTGCACTTATTATTCCACCCTCGTCTCTTCTTGAATTTTCAACCAAAAACTCTACTTCCCAAATCATATATTTTCAAAATGTTGATAGATACTATCACCATATCTCACAATATTTTAGATATACCTCTAGATTTTGAAATATCAAGTAAACATTATTATTAATTTTCACATATTTGTTACATTTAAATTAAAGCAATTAAATTATTTGTATTGCATCTAGATGTAATCCATTTACTCAAAATACATTATAGAAAAATGATAATCAGTTAGGAGAATGTGTTTATTTGTCACATGCTATATTGCTTAATGATTCTATTATCTTCGTAGAAAATTTCTCGTTGATTGGTGATAATTGGCCTCAATCTCGTATTGCCACTCTATCAAGGTCAAACCTTTTTTGGGAAAATCAAAGTGTGTCTAAACTCTACCATATGCTCAAATTATTACAATGTTATATCAACTTCTCCAAATAAAACAAAAAAGATTCAATATAACGATCAAATAAATGTTATTGCCTATTCATTACCCCTTTTTATGATCATTTATTGCTTTTGCCTTTTTTAGAGGCTTCGAGCTTCATTTGGGATCACTTATCTATTTCCTTTCTCTTGTGTATCTTTAATTTCAGCGTGTTTAAATTTATGGCCTCACTTCAAGATTTATGACAAATAAAGAGAATGATTCTAAATCGGAGCATGATTCCTTGGAAGATGAGGTTTCCAAACTGAGAATTGGTAAAGTTGAACTTGTATCCCGTTCTGCAATTAAGAATAGCAATCCTACTATTTGGGCTATTTTAGAGAAGGGGAACCTCACCCAATTCATGATCAACATCGTTGGGCACGACCCCAATCTTGTAAAGGAGTTTGCTAAGGTCTAGAAAGAAAGAGTTGTTGTCATAAGTGATAGGACCTAAGTTCCCCAAAGCTCTGACACAACTTGTCAGAATTAAGAGCACACATGATTACCATTGTATAAGCAACTTAAGATTGCAGAAATAACCAGAAGAACAAATAACTATCAATGAGAAAACACACAGAATATGAGAGGCAACACACAATTGTATTCAACTCATTACAAAGGAAATTACAATAAAGAGATCACACTCTTCTTCCACCTCTGTGAGGCTTCCTCCTCAAGGGCTCCAAGTAATCTTCCCACCTGAGTAATCTTCTCTCATAGGTCACAACTAACAACTTACACAAGTTGTTGTTCACCTCATTGTACGTCCAATACAACCGAGTACAAACCGGTACTCCAAGTAGATCTCACCATGATCCTGCTTCTGATGTATTGTTGTCACCTTGATCTTGCTCCCCCGCTGATCCTGTTCTGACCCTCGCATACACACATCCCTACAGACCAACCTGATCTTACTTATCCCATGTAGATCTCCACCATGATCCTGCAACACCTTGCATATCAAACCTGATCTTACATACATGGGGAATCCTACTTGATTCCACCATGGGAAGAACTCTCCAAGCTCCACACTTGGATTCTACAAGTTCAACACATAACAATATGGCCCATGAGTCTATTATATAGATCTCATGCATACACTGGTTAGACTTGCGGCTCAAGACTCTAACTGGTCTTCATCATGTAAACAACACGTTCACTTAATTGACTGTTCGTCAACAGCAGTTCTAACCGCCACAGGCGATCGACATCGGTCCTTGCCTTCCTGGAGGTGACTGACGCTGGCCGGTCTCCTACCGATGCCAGTTTCCCTTACACTGTCCCCTGACCGATGTCAATTTTGGCCTGCCGACACCGGCGACTGTCAAGCTCCGAAAACCTCCCTGTTTGCCTTAGGTGAAGCTTTTAGCTCCACACCCTAACAATCTCCCACTTGGAGATAGACAGTTGCACCTGTACCTAAACCAGTACTCTGTCTAATCTGCATCCTGGCTTGTATTCCTCTTCAAGCTCCCACTTAAAGACAACCCACCACACTCCTTGTGGTGTTAATCCTGTGCCTAAATTTCTTCATCCTCAGCTTACCTTCTTCTGTCATTGCTATACTCCCACTCAATCAAAAACCCTGTGAATGACCTGTAATCAACAACACTTAACAGATCTGGGCCATCTGTTAGTCAAACTCGCTCTGAGAACATCCAACCTCGCTCTAATACCACTTATTGGGAATCAACCAACAATTTGATTACACTTATGAAAGCAATAAACCGCGGAATTAAATCAGATAGATAAGTAACTAGAATGATAAATAGCAAGAACAAGAGATATAAGAAACCACCCTAAAAAACTTGTATTAAACTCTTTACAGAAGGAATACAATTGAAGAAACTTCTTTCTTCCACACCTCTCTCAGATGTACAGATTTCTCTCTAGATCTCTTTCCCTCAAGAGCTCTCTCTCTCAAGTAAAATCAACTCCAACAACCTGGATTGATTCACCTATACAATTTTGTACTATTCTTCAACATCCCATTACAATAAGCTAAGAAGATCTGATTCTACATATATAATTAGGAAACTTGAGCATGCATTTACAACCAATAGTTAAGCCTCTTGAACAAGGGCTCTAAAAATAGTCTTACTAATAATAGAGACGCGAACTTAAGACTATGATTTAATCTCATCATGCAAACACTCAATTTTGTCCACGAAAATAGCTCTCTGGATGCACAGGTAATCGACGCCGGTTCCTGCCTGCTTGCCTGTGACCGACGTCGGCCGATCCCTGCCGACGTCGGCATCTCCTAAACTGCTCCTGACTGACGTCGGTCGCTCCTAACCGACGCTGGTGACTGTGTAAACTTGCAAACTGCCAAATTTGCTCCTTGGTGAAGCTTTTAGGCTCCACACCTTAACAATCTCCCATTTGGAGATAAACAGCTGCACCAATACCTGTACAGCAACATCTTCTAGCTCTTCCATCTTCAACTCAATCATGAAGACCAACAGAAGTTGAATGAAGATTCAACTTCTCATTTGTAACCGGCTTGGTTAACATATCAGCAGGATTCCTATATGTATGGATCTTCTCCAGCTTCAACTCACCATCCTCCAATACCTGTCTTATGAAGTGGTACCTAAGCTATATGTGCTTTGTTCTTGAGTGAAAGGCTGAATTCTTGGCCAAATGAATTGCACTCTGACTATCACTGTATAATCTGCAACTCTCTTACTCCTTTCCTAACTCTTCCATGAACCGTGTCATCCATATCATCTCTTTGCTAGCCTCTGTGACTGCAATATACTCTGCTTCTGTAGTTGACAAGGCAACAACCTTCTGCAGCTTTGATATCCAGCTAACCGCCGTTCCACCAACAGTGAAAACATATCCTATAGTGCTCCTCCTGCCATCCAAATCACCTGCCATATCTGAATCTACATAACCATGTAGAGAAGTATCTGAACCTCCATAGCACAAATGCCTACTGTTGGTTCCTCTCAGATATCTAAAGATCCACTGTACTGCTTTCCATTGCTCCTTCCCTGGATTGGCCATATACTTACTTACAACTCCCACTGCTTGGGCAATATCTGGTCTAGTACAAACCATTGCATTTATTAAACTCCCTACTGTGAAAGAATATGGCACTGTCAAGCTCCGAAAACCTCTTTGTTTGCCTTAGGTGAAGCTTTTAGCTCCACACCCTAACAATCTCCCACTTGGAGATAAACAGCTGCACCTATACCTAAACCAGTACTCTGTCTAATCTGCATCCTGGCTTGTATTCCTCTTCAAGCTCCCACTTGAAGACAACCCACCACACTCCTTGTGGTGTTAATCCTGTGCCTGAATTTCTTCATCCTCAGCTTACCTTCTTCTGTCGTTGCTATACTCCCACTCAATCAGAAACCCTGTGAATGACCTGTAATCAACAACAATTAACAGATTTGGGCCATCTATTAGTCAAACTCGCTCTGAGAACATCCAACCTCGCTCTGATACCATTTGATAGGACCTAAGTTCCCCAAAGCTCTGACACAACTTGTCAGAATTAAGAGCACACATAATTACCATTGTATAAGCAACTTGAGATTGCAGAAATAACCAGAAGAACAAATAACTATCAATGAGAAAACACACAGAATATGAGAGGCAACACACAATTGTATTCAACTCATTACAAATGAAATTACAATAAAGAGATCACACTCTTCTTCCACCTCTGTGAGGCTTCCTCCTCAAGGGCTCCAAGTAATCTTCCCACCTGAGTAATCTTCTCTCATAGGTCACAACTAACAACTTACACAAGCTGTTGTTCACCTCATTATACGTCCAGTACAACCGAGTACGAACCGATACTCCAAGTAGATCTCACCATGATCCTGCTTCTAATGTATCGCTGTCACCTTGATCTTGCTCCCCCGTCGATCCTGTTTTGACCCTCGCATACACACATTCCTACAGACCAACCTGATCTTACTTATCCCATGTAGATCTCCACCATGATCCTGCAACACCCTGCATATCAAACCTGATCTTACATACATGGGGAATCCTACTTGATTCCACCATGGGAAGAACTCTCCAAGCTCCACACTTGGATTCTACAAGTTCAACACATAACAATACAGTGCATGAGTCTATTATATAGATCTCATGCATACACTGATTAGACTTGCGGCTCAAGACTCTAACTGGTCTTCATCATGCAAACAACGCGTTCACTTAACTAACTGTTCATCAACAGAGTTCTGACTGCCACAGGCAATCGACGTCGGTCCCTGCCTTCCTGGAGGTGACCGACGCCGACCAATCTCCTGCTGATGCCGGTTTCCCTTGCACTGTCCCTTGACCGACGTCGGTTTTGGCCTGCCAACGCCGGCGATTGTCAAGCTCCGAAAACCTCCCTGTTTGCCTTAGGTGAAGCTTTTAGCTCCACACCCTAACAATAAGGGCATGAGGATTGAAGAAGCCATTGTTGAAACTGCTAGATTGATAGTGCAGGATCTCAAGTACTACAAGGATAAAACAATGAAAGACGAGTGGGTAACCAAATTCTTTAACTCAACAAAAAAGGCTAAGGAGGTCACTAAAATTTTTTAGAGAATGAATCTCCCAAAAGTCTGGTCAGAGGTATGCAAACATGTGATGTTGTACATCACCCTGAACTCCAAATTTAGTCTGGTAAGGTCCCACCACTTTAAGTTATTAAATTGTTTTAAATGAATTTATATTGTAAGTCTCCCCTTCTACTTACTCTGCTCCGTGGAGGACTCTGTGAAAGCCTTCAAGGGTAATAACAAGGTCGCAGTTGCACACCAAGCCCTAATATTCCTATTATTCAAGTTTGCACCCCTAGTGAGGAGCACCGAATTGTTTCCAATTTCACGGGAAGTGGAAACTAATGAAAAGAAAAGAGCCAAAGGTGCCTATGTGGAGGATTCTAAGGAAAGGCTTAAGAAAGCTAGGGTGGGTCGGCCCAAGAAGAAACGTATCTTGGTGCCTAAAACTTTGGAAGTCATGAAAGATGAATTGATTGCGCCTCCAAGAAAGAGGACCCTCTGGTTATCCTCTCAGACCTGGGCTCCCCTGAGATTTCCAGTCTAGTTATTAAGGGCTCTCATGAGGTGCTTAGCCCTGAGAAAATTTAGTAGGAAGCCAACTCCCCTTACACTTGACTTTGAGCCATTGAATCGTGCTTAAAAAGCAAAATAAAGATGAGAAATATTCAGTCGAAGATAAAAGATATATGTGGGGCCTTGTTCTCAAATATTGGTTTTGAGGATTTGTAGGGTGGATCATTGGATTCTAGCACCATAGCGAGGTGAAGGATGGAGGTTGATATTAAACCTTAGGCTTCGACTCTATCTAGTGAAGGTTTAGACACCTCGTCATACCGTCTCTGAACCCCTATTAAAACAGTTTCTCCCCTGGGCACGGAAGGCATGCAATCCGACCCTAAGAAAGGCCCTGGGTCCATGACTTAGGGAAAATCCATTAAAGATTCCCAATAAGTCTCGACACGGCTTCAAGACCTAATTTTAGTTGTTTTAATCATTTGTTTTGTTCTACCCCTTTTTAACTTACTTTTGTTCTACTCATCGCTGTTGTTTTGGATTTTTGAGTTGAGTTTTTCATTTGACTGTTCTCATGAAGACCCAAGCCTCCAATTATACCCACACAAATTTTTATACCAACTAAACGTAAATTTTTCTTAATCTAAATAATCAAATTAAAATCAAAATTGTTTAAAACCCATTAAAATTTATCAAATTTAAAATGACCATTAATCCTTAACAATTCAATACCTATTAACATAAATTAATTAATTAATTTATCATACACCCCACATATCTACATTCTCCTTCCCTTTAAAAAAAATAATAATAATAATAATTAAAAAATTAGCATTCCGTCTTTTTATCTTATGAGCATTTATTATTCCTCCCTTGTTTCTTCTATAATATAAATTTGCTGAGTGCGTTAGTTTGGCTTAGGTTTCAATCATGGAATAATCCCGTGCCACAATAAGATATCGGGGGTTACACGTTATGGAATACTTCTTTTCTTTTTCCCTTTTTTTTTTCCCTCTTTTCTTTCTTTTTTTGAGTTCTGTTTGTTTGTTAGGAATTTGATAAATTGGAATTTGTTACTCATTTATTATTTCTATTATGATTTGGATTTTTTCCCGGTGAATATCACATCATCTTTATATTTATTTAGGTTTGGTAAACATTTAATTGATGTTAATTGTATTTTTGGGTATGTTGTTATTATTTTTATTTGATTAGGTAAAACATTTTTGATCGGAATTATGAATCGGGATGGGATATAATCGGAGTTCATCTTTTGCAGCAATGGAAGGAAGAAGAAAGAAAAAGTGCAGAAAGAATGCCACCTCCCACAAGAGCAAGAGATGTGGGATGTAAAAGTCGTAGAGAATCTAAAGAGAGGAAGAGCAAAAAGAGACGAGACGGATAACCAATAGAGAAATACCAAAACGCCTAAAAATGGGAGTAGAATAATACAACATTCAAGACCAATCCCTACCACCTACCCACTAAAGAGGCTTATCCACAAGTCAATACTCCACGTTGCCCTCATTTTGAAAGGAGGTCTTCCGAGATCCATTGAGATCCATTGGAGATAAAAGAGTGCGCTTCCGTCCTCAATAATTCCACATCCAATCTACAACCTTTCTTCAATGCCTTGCTACCATGAATTTGTTTCTAATTCTTCATTATTTCCATAAATACACTAAAATAAATTAAAAATTTGTTATTTCAAAATTTTGATTTATACAAATTAATAGGTGCAATTTATACAAACTACAAGATACACTTAAATAAAATACACTAAAATAAATTAAGAATTTGTTCATCAAAATTTTAACTTTTACAATAATAAATGCAACTTATACTAGGTTCAAAGTGCACAAAAGTAAAATATACTAAAAAATATATCTTGTACCAATTAGTAGATGCAACTCATAAACTACAAAGTACACAAATATAAAATACACCAAAATAAATTAGGAGTTGCTTGCTCAAAATTTTGACTTGAATAATAATAAGTGAACTTATACAATAATAGGTGTAACTTATACACGCTACAAGGTACACAAAACTAAATATCTTGTATAAGTTAGTAGATGCAACTCATATAAACTACAAGGTTCGCAAATATAAAATACACTAAAATATATTAGGAGTTTGTTGCATCAAAATTTTGACTTGTTCTTGAAGGATTGCTCAAAGGAGATACCTTCAACCATTCCTCAGCGAGTTCTCCTATAGGTGCCTTCAGCGTCCCTTCAGGGCCCTTGTTCTTTGCAGAAGACCCTTTTTTAAGGCACAATGGCTATTCAACAACGAACAAGGCTGCGTCGATGCTTCGACTCTTTCCATCCCCCCTTCCTTGTCATCCCCACTTCCCCCTCTTTTCGACTCCCCCACCATGCCCGTTAATCCTTCCCCCTTTCGTCTGTGATCGCCCCACTGATTGCTCCCCCTCTTTGTGTTTTACCCCACCTCTCCCACTGTTGTCAATCCATGGATGTGTCGTGGGAAACTCAACGCTGATGTAGGAATCACCGCTAAAAAGAAACACATACATTATGACGCTGAAAGGTTGAGGTCTAAAGCGAAAGCAATGGTTAGAAAGGACTCCCAATGGACCATAAAGAATATTCTTTTGAGGCGTGAGAGAAGATAGGCTTTACCCTGCAGTGGAAGACTAGATTACTTTACAATAGACTACTTTGAGTAAGCTTCCACTCTTACTTCGGGTTTCACGAATTTTCACAGAAGGCCTAAGTTTTCTCATTTGGGTTGTTCATTGATAATTGGCAATATTTTGTATTTTTTTGTTCTGCCTTGCATTTCCATGTTTGTTTCCCTTCCCTTCTTGGCAGTTATTGTCATTTTTCGTAGATCCTTGTCTCTCATTAACTTTCTCACTTGTGTGTATCAGGGACTAGACCCCTTTTTGTGTCCCAACTCTAGGTCATAACTCCAGTCAAAAGTGTTTATTCGATTCATAGCTCCGTTTCCTAAAAACATCAATTAATCAAATTTAAAAAAAAAAAAATTGACTTGTACAAATTAGTGGGTGCAACTTATACAAATTACAAATACACAAAAATAAATTAAAAAATCTTAAATTATTAAAAGATAAATATTTAAAGATTTTGTTTTTACAATCTATAAAAATATTTATATATACTTTTAAAAAAATATTTGTTAAATTTAAATTGATATTTTAAATCACAATCCATTATCCATCATTTTTAAAAAAAAAAACATTTCTAATTTACCTTCTTAAATAAAAATCAGAAAATCTTTATTTTATTAAATTTAAATATTTTTTTAATTATATTTTAATAAACAACATAATAATTATAACCTAACATTATCCTCACCAAACAAATTATAACCATTTTAAGAAATCTGATTCAAATTTCCATCGCCACCCACCAAAAACAAATGCATGCAACTTGCTGAGATATCACCATCAATGTGGACACCTGATCTCATCTTTAGTTCCCTATAATAATCTTTGGTAGTTGATTCTGAGACTAATTTCTGGTAATATATGTTCGGATTGCCTCATTTTATTATAGAAAATTGCCATCTACTTATTTTGTTTTGTCTATTCCATAATATAGATAACATGGTCCTTTTTAATAACATTTTCAACCAATTAATGTCATATTCATAACAACATTTTTGGCGGAGAATGTCTCCATACAAGCCAAAATTTAACCTGATATTTTAAAGCTTACCAAAAAAGAATTACTGTTCAGCTAATGTTTTGTGGTTGGCGTTTTCCTTGTATGGCTGAACTGTGATGGAATTTTTTTTACAATTATTAAATGGTAGGCATTTTAAAAACAAGAAATATATGTAGTTTTGGAAAATTTTAAGTAAAATCAGATAATTGTTTTTATAAAATTTGAGTAATAATTTTTTATTAAATATTTATTAGGATTAATTTTTATTAACCGCAAAGTCAAGAAATGGATCACATTGTCATGGGACACGCTGGCCTGCCAAGCTATGTTGCATTGGGACATCCCCATAGCCCGTTTACAACAAAATGCTTCGGTTTTGAGGACTCAAATATTACGCCTCACACCCAACACTGATCTAACTTTGCCTAAACATCTGAGTGCTGATTCCGGGCTAATATCAAACTTTACTCGAGTCCCATCCAGACTTGTATAGCTTACCTCAGCGTTTGTCCACCTCTTGAACCCCAAATCTTACATTGGACAGCCGTCTGCCTCGTCCAGGGAACTTCTTGAGCCCCTTCGATAGTGCCTCATGCAACTATCCTACTTTTGAGAGAATCCCTTAACACTAAACTGGTAAATCTTAACACTAAACTCGAGTTCAAGTATCCGTGCACCCAATACCAACACCATGCCAAAAGAGTCGATCCATGAATATATATATGAATAAATATAAAATTAATGAATGTGAAAATTATGTCCTTAAAAATTCCCCGGTTGGTAGTGACCCTTAAAAAAAAACCTTAAATTCAGTGAAAGTGACCTTAAAAAGATGATGAGTAAAGTGATTTGCTAGGGCATTGTTAAGATGGGTTGTGATGGGTTGGGATCCTGTGGCCAATACCTGTCATTTTTTTGTTTGCTTTGCTGCTAGAAGGCATGGACTGGTAGAATAGCTGTCACACTGTCATACAACAGTTGCAGTGACAAAGATCTGGTGACCTTCTGTCACAAACACACTCATAACACCAAACCATCCAGCTAGTTGGATGACATTATCTATATATAGAGAGAGATCAATCAATTCTTTTATCAACATGACAGAATAGTTGGTGAAGTAACAGTCATAACAACGACAAAGACATCAATATTCTGCTTCATCTCTTTCAGGGCTAGCTACCCTCCTACATACATTCCATTTTCAGACCTTTGGAAAGTTCATATTCCACGTCTGGACTCATAAGACAAATCAAATGTAATGTGATGCAATACAATGGGCCTCCCTATGTCAGGATAAAAAATGGAGAAATAAATTAAAAACTGAACCACTTTTCACAACACAATTGTTCTCTTCTTCAGTAAGCCTGGACTGAATTTATTGCTTGCATTCAATAACCTTTTTAACCTGACAATATTTAACACTACAATATATACGCCTGCTCAAAACAATAGAAAACACAAGCCTCCTGTGGCCATCTCCAACTGCATGCCAGTGTTGCTGACAACTTTTCATGTCTTCAATTAATATAATATATGGAACGATTTGTGTGGGCCTTTGCAAAACTTATATACTTGCCTACCATTTGCAGACATACTCACAGTCCTAAGATTTTTAGGCAATGAAAACCTGCTTGTTGAAGAAAATATAAAATTATTCTTCTATATAATTCAATAGATATTCTACTGTCTACTTTACCCTGACATCAAGTCCTAAACAAAAATGCTGCTTTGAATGCAAATTCCCTTCTGGAAAAAACACTTGGTCTTGAGGGTTCAAAACCAAGGTAATTATTTTAGCTGGCCATGAACTGCATGAAAGCAATATCCATGGATACAAAATTCATGATAGTACTTTAACCCCAAAAATAGCCTCCTTATAACTTAAATTATTCATATAAAAAAAACCAAGGATATATGCAAATCAACATTGACAGACAGGATGATATATTATCCTATACATGCTTTCTACGTGCTTCTGGATTGTTTAGTTTCAAGCTGTTGCAAGCACCATTAGCGACCATCAGAAGATGTGAAAGATTCAGCAAACCCAGTTGGCCGTGTTGGAAGACTGCCCTTGCTATCATCCATTCCACTCGTACTCGTACTTGTATCCTCATATGCTTGCCATTTCTCCAAAGCCTGAGGAAGGCTCATATCAAAATCAATACCCCCAAATTCATCATTTTCTTGATCTGTTGGCTTCCATTTCTCAACCAAAGGTGCCAAAACATTGACAGCATGGCCCATATCAGGGCGTTGATAGGGCTCCCTTGCGGTGCAATGACCTGCTAGTTCTGCAACAGTGCAGATACTTTCAAAAGTTTCATCTGTCACTTCCAGAACTCGATCTATTGCCTTCAACAATAATTCCTTATCTGAGTTCATCCGGCGAAACCATGATACCAAATGCATGCTATCCTCGGGCTCATTTTCATCCAGTGCCTTCCTTCCTGTAATAAGCTCCATTAACACAACACCAAAGCTGAATACATCTGCTTTTGTGGTGATTCGCCCAGTAACTGACACAATGCAAAAAGATTAAACAAACATTAGAATCAATCCACAATGTAAACTCTGACAACATTCAATAGCCATTGCTGGCTTCTGAACCTAGGAAAATTTCTTAAGCAAATTCCTGGCCTTTCCAAGGTCATTCTATACAAAACAATTCCAACTTAACTACTTGGAAAATTTATCTACTGAGCAAAAATCTCATTTTTGTATTGTTTCCTAAATATAGAACAATCTTTAACAAAATGATTTCCCTGTATATCCTGTATGATTCATTCAATGCCCACAAAAAATTCCTGAAAGGATTGATACAAAACATTTGACGTATAAATACCTTGCTATCATATTTGGGGGGAGTGAGGGAGGTCAAATAATTACCTGCATATTCAGGCGCCAAATATCCAAATGTACCTGCTAATCTTGTCTCAACAGAGAACTTTCCTTCTGGTGCCAACTTCACCAATCCAAAATCCGAAACCTTAGCACGAAAATCATCACCAAGAAGTATATTAGATGGCTTTAGGTCTCTATGAATAAAACTTCTATGAGCTAAGCTATGCAGATACTCCATTCCCCTCGCAACATCCAAACCTATGCTGAGTCGTTTCTTCCATGAAATTGGTTCAAGTTTGTTCTTGGCCCAATCAAAAAGATGCGTGCTAAGGGCACCTTGAGGCATGTACTCGTAAACCAAGAGCCGTTCATTGCCTTCAATGCAGTAACCCAATAGGGAAACCAGGTGCCTATGCCTAACTTTTGACAAAACTGCTATTTCCGACTGGAATTCATTCATTCCCTTGCTACTTACAGCTGCTGCTTCCATTCTTTTCACTGCGATTCTGGTGCCATCATCTAGCTGGCCCTTGTATACAACACCAAACCCACCTCTTCCAAGCTCATTTTCTCGGCTGAAATTCCTTGTTACATGTCTGAGAACTTGTACTGATATAACCAGATTTCCAGCTTCTATCACCTGAACCTCACTAGGTCCACTGCTAGCTCTACTTTGAGTGTCACTTAGACTGTTTCCACCAGCACTACCATTGTTATTTGCAACTACTATCTTTACAAGGGACTCTGAATTATTTGATGGGCCTGTCTGATCAACAAGAAGAGTGGGCGCTTCAACTCCTACAAGTCGCTGTGACTTTTTCTTGTAAAAGCAACATACAACCGCAGGTATGAGCAAAAAGAGCACAACACCAGCAGCCACAGATCCAATAATAATTCCAACAGGGAATTGAGAAGATTTGTGTGTTTGGGCATCATCTCCTGTTACAGGGACAGTTGAATTGGTACTGTTTCCAGTGTTTCCACCAGATGGTGGAGAGTCTACCGGAGGATTGGACCTATTTGCAGGTGGTGAAGAAGAGGGAACACCTGACGGTGGTGAAGAAGGTGGGTCACCTGAGGGATTTGGCACAGAAGGATTCGCAGGAGAAATTGGTGATGTCTTCTTAATCAGAGGATTCCCATCAACGAGCACCGTGACAGTTGAAGAGAAATTTGGAACAGGAGGACTCAGATTATTATTACTGAAATCTAGAGTAACTAAAGACTTCAATTGTATTAGATTAGCTGGAATTTCACCAAAGAGATTATTGTCATTCAATTTGATAGTCCTGAGAGAACCCAGATTGACAATAGAGGACGATATGTTTCCAGTGAGTTTCTTATGAGGTAAATTGATAACACTAACAGTCCCATCAGTGCATACAATACCTGACCAGGATCCACAGGGATTATTTCCAGCCCAGGACTCTGCTAGTTCAACTGGGTAATTCAGAGAGGCTAAAAAATCCAAAAGAGCAGTTACTTCAGGTGCACAGAGCTTACCAGGCACAGATTGACAAAAAGAATTACCACTATAATTGAAACCACCGGCAGGAATGTTGAGGTTGGGAATTGGTCCAGTAAGCTTGTTATTATCCACTACAAGACTCGAGAGTGGCAAACGCTTGAGTTCAAGTGGAATTGGTCCAACCAGTTGATTGTCATTGAGCTTGATATCTGCCAAAGATGCGCAGTTTGAGAGTGAAGCAGGAATGGTTCCATTGAACTTATTTCCATGTAACCACAGCTGTTGCAAAGACTGCATTGTGCCCAGCACGTCAATAGAACCGGAGAGACTAGGTTCGCCTTGGTTATTCAACTGAAGAACTGTTATTCCAGATTCCTTGAAGGTCAAGGGAATGGGTCCCGAAAGTTTATTGTAGGCTAATTGCAACACAGATAACTGAACCATCTTCCCAAGAAAGTCTGGTATAGGCCCAACAAGATTTACCTGGGACAAGGACAAATTTTCCAAGTTAACTGCATCTTTGAGGTCTGAGGGAAGCCTCCATCCTTCTGTGGCATTGAGATTATTGTATTCCAAAGAGAAAGACACCAAACCGGCTAATCCCACAAAGAAATCTGTGGGAATGGAATCAAAATTGTTTGTTCCAAGGTAGCAATACTGCAGATTTGATAGCCCATTGAAGGTGGGCAAAGATCCCGAAAACTTGTTTCTCTGCAGGCTCATTCTCTGTAGTTTACTGAGCTGGTTGAAATTGGAGGGCAGAGTGCCACTCAGTCCAAATTCCTGGAACTGAATCTGGGTCACTCTTCCAGAGATGCAATATATACCATTCCATTTATTGCCACAGGGATCAGTATCCCCATCAGGCCATTTCAGCAGCTCTGGATTGGTTATCCCCTTCTTGAATGCATTCAAAACTGCCAGGTCTCCAGGGTCGGTTACCCCATTGACAACAGTTGCGCATACCAATGTCAATACAGAAAACAATAACACCAATCTGCATCTCCCATACCCACCCCTCATGGTTGCGAAATTCCTCCGATCTTCTCACACGGTAGCTGTAACTGAATCCTAGTGTTCTTCACAGAGTTTCCTATAACTGCATCCAAAAGTACCGGAACAGTCAAAAGAAAAAGCATTAAAGCACTCAAAATTTTATTTTATTTTTTACCTGGATGTCCATGACCCACATCACCCAAGGGCTAAAGTGGGTTTCCTTCCATCCATTACCTTGTGCATTCTGCATTGCAGCCTCCACCACAAAAGCCCTTCTGCTGCTCTTCCTAACAGTACTCCGTAAAATTACACCCCCAGAGGCATTAAGCATCACTCAGCAATCTGCTAAAACAGTTCAAAAACAAAAGAGGCTATAAACAACACTCTGCAATGAGAGAGAAAAAAGAACAAGATGCAATGGTGTTTAACCAGACTATACAAAAAAAGGTCAATGGTGTGCCAACATGAATCCCTCTCCTGTTTAACCAGACCATACAGAACATGGGTTGAAAAAAAAAAATGGTTAATGGTGTACCAACATGAATCGCTTCCCTGGTAGATCTAGATTGATGGGAAATGGCTGTAACGCATGACAAGATTAAAACCAAAAACAATTCAATGCAAAAGAAAGGATGACCATTCAATTAAGAAAAAACAAAAAGGGGTAGTAAAGATTTTCAACCAGTGAGAGTACAAAGGAGGATTGAGAGCAGGCCATTTTCTTCACACGTCTTAATCACAGATGAGCTGGGTATCACACTGTGGGGCCTTCAAACATAAGGTGATGCCGCCATCAAATACTGTCCCTTGGTCTTAATCATGACACCCATCAAACATAAACAGGGGTCCTGGGTCTTAATCCACTGTAAACAGTCTTCCTCTTCAATCAAATCCAGGACAATAACACTAGAAAAACTAAGAATAGAAAAGAACTCGAGAGAGCAGGCTTACCGTATTTGTCCAGGCATTCCGACCATGCATTGAATTCACTGGCATTATTTTTTCGCGCCCCCCCGCGCTAACTCTCTTTAGTGCTCTACCGCTTCTTCCATCAAGCTGTGGTCATATGGCCCCTGTCATCAACAAAAACATGAAGAGAAAACGATTGCCTGTTGAGAATGATAGGTATTATTTATAGGAAGGAAAATTCTCCCGCGGTTGTTTTAAAGTCAAAAGTCATTACGGTGCCAGCAAATATAGGGAAACGGGATCCGTAATTGAAGGGCACGGGATTGTTCAACAAGTTCTTAGGATTTGTAGCCCTAGTTTGAGATTTCTGAGCCTTTTCACTGGCCATGTTCTTTAAGTGTATTTTCGTTAAGATAAGTTAGTTTTTTTTCTTTCTTTTTCTTTTTTTAATATTATATATATATATTTTTATTATTATAAGAAGACCGTGTTGAATGTAAAATAAAATAAAATCGACTCTCAAATTTAATACTAACATTGTCTCGATAATTTATATATATATATATAAATAAAATGAGAGCAATGTTGAATCAAAAAATTTATGACATATAGAATCGACTCTCAAATTTAATAGTAACATTGCACTATTAGTGTTCCAATAATTTACCAATTTATTATTAAAATCTCACCCGTTTTTATTATAGAAGTTTCAAATGATTAATCATTTAAATTTGTTCCATATAACAAATTTTTAATTTTATATTTCTCTTTTTTAATAAGGGGTCATGATTGGTGATCTTGAAAAATAAAAATTCCTATAATTATTTCAAAAAATTAAATTGAAATTTTTAATTTTTAAAATATTTTAATTTAATAAAATTAAAAAGTTCAAAATTATAATTGATAAGATGTAGGTGAGTGGGTAAAGAGAACTAATTTTGTTCAATCCACCCAAGCCTAAATTTAATTAAATCCCTTTTAATTGGCAAGGAAGAGATACAAAGATAAAACTTTACACGATTAAATTTTAAAGTCTCACACATCTTAAATGCTAACCTTTAATTAAAAAACTAAGGAAGAGATACAAAGATAAAACTTTACACAAGATTAAATTTTAAAGTCTCACACATCTTAAATGCTAACCTTTAATTAAAAAACTATTTTTAAAAATAGTTTTTTAATTAAAGGTTAGCATTTAAGATGTGTGAGACTTTAAAATTTAATCTTGTGTAAAGTTTTATCTTTGTATCTCTTCCTTGCCAATTAAAAGGGATTTTATTAAATTTAGGTTTGAGTGGATTGAAGAATATATATATATATATATATATATATATATATATATAGTAATTATGAAGCTAATGTTAAATTTGTATTCATTATTAAAATCTCATAGGTTTTTATTATGAAAGCCTTAATAATTAATCATTAAAACTCATCTCGTTTTAAATTTGTATTTCTTTAGTAATCAAAAATGTCACTAAAAATTAAATTTAGACAATTATTTTAAAAGTATACATTCAAATTAGTGAGATCTATCTAAGACACAATCTTATTCTTAATTGTTTGTATCTAAAGAAATTGTATTTTGGTGGATAGATATAAACAACTATCATCTCTATTTATTAGACAGCAATCTTTTAGATAATACTAATTTAAATTTAATTTTTAAACTAATTATAATATTAAAATATTATATAAAATGATTTTTACAATAATAATAATAGTTTGACGCTTTATTTGAAATTTTAAAGTTTTTGTTAATTATGAAGTTGATTATAATTTTAATGTAAATGCAGTGGGAATATTAGAAAGTGAATCTTCTGATTTTTACAATAATATAATGTGACGTGTTACTTGAAATTTTAAAGTTTTAATTAATTGAAACAAGTGAATCCTCCAGTTTTTACAATAATATAATTTGATGCATTATTTAGAATTTTAAAATTTTAGTTAATTATGAAATTGATTATAATTTTAATGTGAATGAAATGGTAGTATTAGAAAGTTAATCCTCCTAAAATATTAAATACAAATATATATCATATGAAATGATTGTTTTAGATTTAAGTGTATAATTTAGAGACTTGCTATCTATGAAATATGGGTTAATATAGATTGATTTGAAATTACACATTTAAAATTTAAAATTATAATTAATAAGATATGAGTGAATTGATAAAATAGTTTGATTGTGTTTAATTTTCAAATTCAAATCTATCTAATCTCTTTAATTGTGACTATATATATAAAATAAAAGAGAAAATATTATATTATTAATTTATTTATAATCTTTTTAAATTGAAATTAATAATAATTTCATAAATAAATATTAAATAAATTTAATTAAAAAAATTAATTATATTAATTGATATATATTTTTTATGAAAAAGATATTCTATTGATATAATCGGAGGCGAATGGGTGAGTTCTATAACTCGTTGCCAGGCTAGGGCAGGGGTGCCCTGGCTTGTTTTTGCATAGTCTTTGAACTGCGAAGGTTAGTGTCATTGGCTGGGCGTAGGAAGGCAGAAAGAGGAAGTCTCACAAGCAAAGGCATGGAGAGGGAGGGGCACGATTTGGATTCTGAAGGCGCTGACTCAAACCAGGATGGACAAGAGTTTCAGTGAGGTAGTTGGAAGGAGTAGGCAGGGGTTGGATCCCAAGATGATGGAAAAGACTGATCTTAGCCAGACACCAGTTTCGTATGACATAAGCTCAGTGGGAGGACCACGAATTACAAAAGTTAATGGATGTCTGGAGCGCTGTAAGGAGAGACTGAAGTTAATAATCCCCTTCGATATGATAGCTGAAGATGTGGAGTATTGCTCCAAGCATTCACTTTATTGCAAATTTTTGGGATTGCGCATCTCCCTCCCTTTTTTGGAGAGCTGGGCTCGATGTGTGTGGGAGCCAGAGGGTGAGATGGAGGTTACGTTGCTGGCTAATAATTTCTTCATGGTTACATTCGTTTGCTTGGCTGATAGAAACAGGGTGTTTGAAGGAGGTCCTTATTTTTATAACCAGGTTGGGCATGCTGGATTTAACCTGACTGAGGAATTACCAAACAGAGTCCCAGTGTGGGTGAGGCTACCTAGAATGTCAATTGAATGCTGTCGGGAGGATGTTCTTCAGATGATAGCTTCAATGCTAGGAAAGCATGTGGGATCTTCCACACAAACTTTAGGTAAGAAAATTATGACCTTTGCTCGAATCTGTGTGGAAATTGATTTAAATAGACCTTTACCAGATGCGGTGGAGATGTGTGCTGGTGCATACTCATGGGTACAGCAGTTGGATTATGAGACACTCCCGTTCAGATGCCACCTGTGTCATGAGTATGGTCACCTATCCAAAACTCAGAAGTTTTGGTTGATAAATATCACAATAACATAGAAATAACACAGTAACAATGAATTCTCTGAGAAGAGATGTAGTATTACTCAAAATCGCAATACAAATATATGCTTATCTCTGGGAAGAGATGTTTGTCTTCACATTTCGGGTTACCTCTTCTTTTATACACAATTTGAAAGCATGGGGAGGATGTGGAAGGTCACCAATCTCGAGGGAGATGAAGTGGTATGACTTCCAATATTTAAAACAATACATAATTCGAGGAATTATTATTTTTAGAAACTTACTATTTTTAGACAGCACTATTAAAATTGAAATTTGAGGCACTTCTATTGGGTTTTTAGGGGTTAAACTTCATTGAGCAGAGCTCAATGTCATTTCACGACGTTCCCATCGTTCTTAGCTTTCCAACGGTTCAAACGACGAGTCAATTGGAGCTACGGTGCAAAAGTTATGGCTCCCGAAAGTTCCGTCATCAATTGGGGTGGAACTGTCACCCGAATTGTCGCCTAAATTGATGCCTAGATCAGGTGCGTAGGTGCCTGAAGGCAAAAATGGGTGATCAGAAAACCTCACCCCCACCTCCATCGAGTAGTGTCATTGGTGTGGACAAAGGGAAGAAGATTGGAATGAATGTTGGCAAGGATTATGAAGGTTTTGTGCAGGTTAAGGCTCGAAGCCAGAACAAAGGTCATAAGAGGTCCCTAACGGAGCGTCAGGAAGAGGATTCAGTTAAAAAGTTTGAAGTTCTTGATGCATTAGGCCAACAGGAGGTCTACCCAGGCTTAATTAGTGAAGAGCAGGTGGTGGGAGGGTCTGGGATGGTTGGAATTACTCCCATGGATCACGCAACGCTACCTGTGGAAGCAACCCTACCTATGATCATGGACGGGCAAGTTGGGGAACAGAAGTCCATTGAATCAAATGTTGATATGGTTCAGGAAGTTGAGGATGAGGTTCCTCCCACACAAGCAGGGGCAATAGAGGCGGAGAAGAAAGGCAAGGCTCATCCTCACCTGGGAATTCTTTAGAGGGATGGTAAGAAGGGGGTTGCCAAAAAAAGTGTGAACCCAGGGCGGAAGAAGGATATGGAAAGGATAAAGATGATTGGAGAAAATATGGTTGAGTCAAGGTCGGTCAAGACCCTTGATTCCCACTTCTTGTCTCCTTTGAAATGATTGTTATTTCTTGAAATGTAAGGGGCTTGAATAGCGACCCTAGACAAAAAGCTATTCGAGAATTGGTTAAGAATCACGGTCCGGATATTCTCTTTCTACAAGAAAATAAGGTTTCAGTGAAGTATATGATGGGTCTTGCACCTAAGCTTTGGAGGCAAGGTTTATGTCAATGCATAGGGGCATAGGGATTTGCAGGAGGAGTGGCTTGTCTATGGAATCCATGCAAGGTTCAGTCGGTGTCCTGGATCGCCTTCAGGTCTTCATTATCTTTGGTCTCCTTATGCGTCGAGTCGGGGGAGTATGTTCTTTTTTCGAATGTTTATGCCCCCACTGATTTCCAAGGTAAGCTTCTTGTTTGGAATAATATTCAGTTGGTTCGTAGAGGTTTTCCTTATCTACCATGGATCATGGCAGGGGACTTTAATGTTATTATGGATCTAACGAAAAAAAGGGCAGGTACTGCAAGATTGGAACCATCTTCCTTTTTGCTTCGAGACAAGATTTCAAAACTCAACCTAGTGGATATTAAGCCATGTAATAGACAGTTCACATGAAACAATAGAAGAATGGGTGATAACTGCATTGCCGAGCGCATTGATAGGTTCATGACCTCTTGTTATTGGGTGGGCGGTTTATGGTCCTTGAGTTTTGAGATCCTTGATTGGAGAGGCTCGGATCACTGGCCAATCAAGCTACACATTTCTTCTAATCATATGCACAGGAAGCCGCCTTTCAAGTTTCAACTCATGTGGATCAGGGACCCAGATTTGTTTGATCGAGTTGCTGATTGGTGGAGAATAGGGAGGCCTGTTGTTGGTACAGCGATGTATACATTTGCCAAGCTTCTACAGTTTGTGAAGTATCAGCTCAAAAGGTGGAATACTCTAAGTTTTGGGAACATCTTTCAGGAAATGAAAGAGGCGCAAAGGGAGCTAAATATCATTACCAAAATGATTAAAGAGGAGGGGTTGTCTGAATTTTTACTGAGGGAAGAAGCAAGGGCTGTTAAGACGGTGGAGGAATGGGAGTCGAGGGAGGAGATTTTTTGGAAGCAGAAAGCTAGGGTAGAGTGGCTACAAGAGGAAGACAAGAATACAACATTCTTTTTCAACTCGGTTAGAGCCAGACATGATGGCAATATGATAACTTCTTTGGTATCGGACAGTGGAGAGATTCTCTCATCTACCAAGGATATTGTAATGAAACAGTGCAATATTTCACTTCTCTTTTCAAAGAAGAAGGGCAAAGGGAAGCGGCTGTTGAGGACCAGATACTTTCCTGTATTCCCACTTTAGTTTCTCGGGATATGAAGGAGCAACTGATGCGACCAATAAACATAGAGGAGCTTAAAAAGATTGTCTTCATGATGAAAAAAGGTAAGGCGCCAGGCCCTGATGGTTTTTCGATTGAATTTTTTCAAGAATTTTGAGAAATTATCAAACTGGATTTATTAGCAGTGGTTCAAGAATCTCAGAATAGTAGGCAAATGCTTCGGGCCCTAAATTTGACATTTCTGGCTCTCATTTCCAAGGGGGAAGGGGCTGACCGCCTAAATCAATTTCAGCCCATTTCCCTCTGCAATGTAGTCTATAAAATTATATTTAAGCTGATTGCAGAAAGGTTAAAAAAGTGGCTGAGTGTGTTGATCTCAAAAGAGCAAAGCGGCTTCGTGGAGGGATGTCAGATCTTGGATGGGATTGTGGTGGCTACTGAGGCTATCCACTCCATGTCGAAATCCTGAGAGAAGGCTATGTTTATGAAACTGGACATGTCTAAGGCTTATGACAGGGTTCGGTGGTTCTCTCTTCAGAAGATACTGGAAGCCTTTGGGGTTGAGGAAGATTGGATCAAGTGGGTAATGAGCTGTGTGAATTCGACTTCATTTTCTGTCTTGGTTAATGGGGAGCACTTTGATCTCTTTGGAGCCACGCGCAGGTTGCGGCAAGGAGATCCCTTATCTCCCTACCTATTTTTGCTTTTGGCAGAAGGTCTTGGGCAGCTAATTAGAAAGAAAACTACAAAAGGTGTTATTCAAGGTTGGAGGTGGGGAGGTGACCTTCCGGTTCTCTCTCATCTACAGTTTGTGGACAATGTGGCTTTGATGGGCATGGCTACTATGAGGGAAGCCGCCAATATTCGCAGTGGATTAGATGCTTACCTGACTGCCACAAGATAGGTAATTAATGAAGATAAGTCATCCATTTTTTTCTTCAACACTCCACTGCCCATCCAACGAAGAGTGGCTTATATTCTTCGATTCCAAATTGGAAGCCTCCCAGTACTCTATTTAGGGATCCCTATATCTACTGGGAGACTTGCCAAGGAATCATGGCAGGGGATTCTAAACAAGTTTTGGGATAAGGTGAATCACTGGACCAATAGGTGGCTGTCCTTTGCCGATCGTGTCCAACTGATCCAGTCAATGGTGCAGGCGCTTCCTCTTTACAGGTGCATGTTCCAGGTGGCACCAGTGAGTTTTGTTAAGGACCTTGATTCCTTGGCAAAATAGTTTTTATGGGCAGGTAACCTGTCTTTGACGAAGTGGAGCCTGATTAGATGGGAGGTGGTGTGCAGCCCGAAAAGGTTCGGGGGCTGGGGTTGCGGCAATCAGTACTTACGGGTACGACCCTGGCAGCAAAATTGTATTGGAGATGGTGTGAGGAACAAGATCGTGTGTGGGCCAGGATCCTGTCTCACAAGTATTTTTTTGGAGTCCCTATGAAAGATATCCCTAGGTACGGCTTGTCAGGAAATGGATCGGTGATCTAGGCCACTCTAAAAAGAGGAGCTGCTTTGATCAAGAGAGGTCTTTTTTGGATTTGCAGAGGAGGGACAAAGGTGCAATTCTGGCATGACTCGTGGGATGGCTTTCCCCCTCTGGTTACTCAATATCCACATCTGTATGTTCTAGCACAGAGATTTAGTGAAGCATGATGGAATAGGGTGTGTGATTACAAATCTCTTCTTCTTCATGGCCAGTTGATGGAAGCGAGATGGAAGGATATGGAGGAGCGGCCGATTATTGGTATGGATGCTGAGTGCGCTGAGCTGCATAACATCCTTGCTGGTCGCAACTGCTGCGCTCTTAGGGGGAGCGACATGCTGGCCTGGTCCCCTCACCCCAAAGGGAAATACACGGTCTCATCGGGTTATCAGGTATTGATAGCGCAACAACGTGATGAAGGGGGGAAGTCTCTTGGTGGAAAAGAGCTTGGAGCAGTTTCTCTTGGTCGAAATGCAATTGCTTCACCTGGACGTTGGCCTGGAATCACTGCTTGACGTGGGAGAATATTAGGAGGTGGGGATTTGTTGGACCTTCACGCTGCATCCTATGTATGGGGGCGGAGGAGGAGTCGTCACATTTATTTTTTAGCTGCCCGTTCACTCTTCACTTGTGGCACCCTTGGTGGGAAGTGTGGAGATGTCATTGCTTGCACGCTTCCTCCCTTGTTGATTTTTGGACAAGATTGGGTAGACTGCCCTCTACTGCTCATTTCTTGCAAGAGGCGTGGTATGCTGGACCAATTTTTCTATTGTGGCAGGTATGGCTAGAGAGAAACCGAATAATTTTTAAGGAGGAGAAATTGGCAATTCAACAGGTATGGAGCAAAATTATTGGAATGGTGCAGGAAACAGTTGAAGCCAAGAGTGAGATTTTTTGCCTCTGGAGAAGGGAGACGCAGAGCTGGTTGAGAGATTAGGCATATAGGGTATTTCCTCGGTCTCTGCTTGCGTCAGGGATGGTCGAGGAGGGAAGCAAAAAATTCAAAGGAGTGGGAAATGGACGCCACTTCCTGAAGGTTTTTAAAAAATTAATACTGACGGTTCTTCCAGAGGTAATCCTAGCCTGGCCGGGATAGGTGGGATTGGTAGGGATTCCTCCGAATCCGTTGTTTTTATTTTTTCAGCCCACATGGGGGAGCAGACGGTTAACAGGATGGGGGGAATAGCTGTTCTGTATGCCTTGAGGAGAGCTTATGAGTTAGGCTGGTGAAGGGTGAAGTGCGAAGCCGACTCGCAAATTCTGATTAATATGTTCCTGGAAAGGAAGATTACTGATGTGAGCTGGCAACTATCCCTGATAGTGCAGTAGATATTTCAAATTAGCTCGCTTATGGATTCTGTGTCTTTTGCGCATGTTCCAAGGGAATGGAACGGGGCGGCAGATTGCCTGGCGAAGTGGGCTTCGGAGGATATTGAGGGCCGGAAGGTGGATGAGTGGGCGTTGTTGCCCAATGAGGTGTGTCGGAGTCTCGAGAGGATTCTTAGAGAGGACGGATATGAAGTTGGGGAGTGACGGTTGAGGTGGTTGTGGGGAGTTGTTTTCTATGGTTTTCTCTGTATTTGGTGGTTTTCTATGATAGTTTTTGATGACTTCGCTGTTTTGTTAACTGTTTTTATGTGATTAATAAAGTTTTTACCCTTTTTTTTCAAAAAAAAAATTAATATATATTCTTTACCAAATTACATTAATATTTAAAATATATTTAAAAACTATTTTCAATAATATTCTTATTAAAATTCTATTTAATTGAATAATCAAAAAATAAAACATTAATTATTAATTTAAATTAATATTTAAAATAAAATAAAAAACGATTTTCATAAAGTAGTTTCCTTTGATTCTCATATCATAATTTATTGTTGGATGTTGACATACACCAATTTGCTTGTAACGTTAAATTTATAACTCATATAGTTAAATATAAACTATTTATAAATATGAATTCCTGCTAACATTGAATTTTAAATTTGTGCAGATTTATCAGTATTTTGATCAGTTTGTTTTATTGATGTTAATATGGTTGGTTGGATATTACACTGAAATGAAAATGTTATTTTTTTTAATTTCATAGGATAATTTTTTTTTATTGAAGTTATGAATTAGCATAGAATATAATTGGAAGTTATTCTTCATAATAAAAAGATGAAAATGTTATTTAATTTATATTAATATAATTATAATTTTTTATTTAGGTGTTATGATAAGGGATATTTATACATATTATAATAAGATTATTTTTGGGAATAATTGAATAAAAAAAATTGTTTCATATTTCGAATCACTTCTCGTGATTATATCTTTTTCTTGAAGAAGAATAATGGGAAGTGATCTAAAACATCAAGACAAAAATTCTTTACGCGATTATTCCCAAAAACAATCTTATCAAAGATATGGACTGTGAAAGCATTAAATCTATTATATATATTATGTTTATTTACCTACCGTCATTAAAAAATTTATGATAGATAAGATCAACTCTCAAATTTAACATTAATCTTCATAATTTACTATTTAAATTTATATTCATTATTAAAATTTCACGCGTTTTTATTATGAAAGTCCCAATGATTAATTATTTAAACTCATCTCATGTATCATATTTTCAATGTCATATTTCTTTTTCTTAAAAGGAATTAGGGTGATATCCAAAAATCTAAAAAAAATAAATTCAAATTATTATTTTTAAAATTTAAATTTAAATTTTTAATTTTTTAAACATTTTAATTAATAAGATTAAAATATAAAATTTTATTTATTATTTTTTCAATATATTTATTTTATTAAATATTTAAAATATAACAATCTATTTAATTTCAAGATTTAATATTTATTCCTTTATTTAATAATAACTTTTATTATAAAATTCTCCAACATTTTCAATATAAAATTTCCAAACATTTTTATTATACAAATTTAATGGTTATATATTGATAGTTGTGTTTTTAGGTATTAAAATACAATCATTTTTTAAGAAGATTGTATTAGAAGTAAAATAAAAATTTACATACAATAAAATTAATTATAAAAACTTACCCAAAAAAAATCTTTTTAAGTGATTAATTATTTAAACTCACATGAAGAATAAGAGAACACGGACATTGAGAGACAAGGTATATAAGGTTTGAAATTATATAATTAGTTTTGAAAACTTTGAGAAAATTAAAACTAGTATAGTTATTTTAAAATTTAAAATTTAATTTTTATTTTTTAAATATTTTAATTGATAAAATTAAACGGTTCAAAATTATGATTGATATAATGTAAATGAGTTGGGTAAAGTAAATCAATTTTGTTCAATCCGGTAAGATCAAATTTTGTAAAATTCCTTTTAATTGATAAAGAATAAATATAAAAATAAAATTTTACACAAAATTAAATTTTGTATTTTAAATGCTCATCCTTATTAAAATTTTTTTTTATAAAAAATGATATATATATATTCATTCTAATATATATATTTTATTATAAAGCAATGCTAAATTTGTATTCATTATTAAAGTCTCACAAACTTCAACAAAAATTAAACTCAAACAATTATTCGAAAAATTTAAATTGAAAAAAATTAGTTTTTTAAACATTTTAATTGATAAAATTAAAATGTAATTTTTTAATTTTTTTAAAAAGATTATTAAATATATTATATACATTTAAATTAGTGAATTCTATCTAAAGTATGATTTTGATTTTAATTGTTTAACTCTTTCATCTGAATATTTAGAAAAATTGTATTTCGGTAGATGGATATAAACAATTATCATCTCCACTTATTGGACTACAACATTTAAAAAAATAATAATTTTAATTTTTTTTAAAAACCAATTAGAATATTGTATAAAACAATTTTTACAATAATAATAGTTTGACACTTCATTTGGAATATTAAAATCTTTGTTAATTGTGAAGTTGATTATAATTCTAATGTGAATGAAGTGGGAGTATTAGAAAGTGAATCTTCCATTTTTTACAATAATATAATTTGACTCAGTATTTAGAATTTTAAAGTTTTAGTTAATTGAAGTAAGTGAATCCTCTGGTTTTTATAATAATATAATTTGACGCTTTATTTAGAATTTTAAAGTTTTAGTTAATTGAAGTGAATCCTCCCGTTTTTACAATAATATAATTTGACGCGTTATTTAGAATTTTAAAATTTCAGTTAATTGTAAAGTTGATTTATAATCTTAAAATATTAAATACAATTTTTATTTTTATTTTTGATAGATATTGGTTTTGATGGGATCCTTACCCTATTTGCTTTTGACTTTGGGGGTCCAAATCCCTAAGTGATCATCTATAACAAGTACCATAATTACCAATAATAGCTATAATTGACTCGAGAATACCATCTCAAGATTATCAACGATCAACCATAACTGGGCCGAGAATACCAACGATCGACCACAACTGACCTCCGATACCAAACTGAGATTTAACTCTGGGTGGTACTTGAAGCAACCAAATCACTTTACCAACTCACCCACATCCCATTAAATAGATTGATTTTTAAAATTCTAAATGTATAATTTCAAATCAATCTACATTGACCCAAATTTCATAGAGAATAAATCTTTAAACTATACACTTAAATCTCAAAAATCAATTTATTTAATGAGATGTGAGTGAGTTGATAAAATAAGGTGGTTGTGTTTAGTCTCCAAATTCAAATTTATGTGATCTCTTAACATATTCATAACAATAATTGTGACTATATATATATATATATATATATATATATGAGAACATATTATATGATTGATTTGTTTATAATCTTTTTAAATTGAAATAAAAAATAATTTTATAAATAAATATTAAATAGATTTAATTAGAAAGAGAAAAAAAAAAATTTTTAATTATATTGATTAAAAATATATATTTTTTATAAATATTAAATAGATTTAATTAGAAAGAGAAAAAAATATATTTTTAATTATATTAATTAAAAAAAAATATTTTTTCTCTTTCTAATTAAATCTATTTAATATTTATTTATAAAATTATTTTTATTTCAATTTAAAAAGATTATAAACAAACAAATCATATAATATGTTCTGTTTTATAATATATATAGTCACAATTATTGTTATGAATATGTCTAAGAGATCACATAAATTTAAATTTGGGGACTAAACACAACCAAGTCATTTTATAAATTCATCCACATCTCATTTAATAAATTGATTTTTGAGATTTAAGTGTATAATTTAGAGATTACTATCTATGAAATATGGGTCAATGTAAATTGATTTCAAATTATATATTTAGAATTTCAAAAATCAATCTATTTATTGAGATGTGGGTGAGTTGGTAAAGTGACTTGGTTGCTTCAAGTACCACCCAATTCAAATCTCAATTTGATATTGTATTTGGTTCCTTTATATTTCATCCTCCTTTGTTCCCTTTTGTTATAAATCTTGGTCTAACTTTCATATGTGCAGGCTCCATTACTTTCATTATTGAAAAATTTAATTATATTTATGATGAGATATATTTATGTATATTATATTTATTTATTTTTATTAAAAAATTAATGATATATAAGATCAACTTTCAAATTTAATATTAATCTTGGTAATTTATTATTTAAATTTGTATTTATTATTAAAATTTCAAGAGTTTTTATTATAAAAATTTCAATAATTAATTATTTAAATTCATCCCATATATTATATTTTTTATTATATATATATATATATATATATATATATATATATATATATATATATATATATATATGAAATTATAGGGGGTGATCTGAAAATCTAAAAAAATTAAATTCGAGTAATTATTCTTAAAATTTAAATTTAAATTTTTAATTTTTTAATTAATAAAAATGAAAAATAAATATTTATTTTTTATTCTATTATATATATTATTTAATTCACTATATTATATTTAAAATTGAATATACAATCTATCTAATTTCAACACTTAATATTTATCCCTGTTTTTCTTAGTAATAGCCTTCATTTATAAAAGTCTCCATTATTTTCATTATGAAATTTCCAAACATTTTCATTATACAAATTTCCTTGATTTGCCATTTACAACTTATCCCACTTTTTATTGTTTTAAAGCATTGATATTAATAAAATTAAAATATAAAACCTTTATAAAGCAATGAAGAACCTCCAAACCATTTTAGTGATGAAAAGAATTATTTTGAATTGGGAAAGCTTTTGGGTTAGACATGTGAATAAACGCTAACATATTTGGGTTTGTGTTTATGTAGAAGGGTGGACACAATCCATAGTAAAGCTCAACAATTTATATTAACTGTATTGTTAAGAGTTTTGTTATTAGAATTTAAAAAATTAATTTGAATTAAATTTTAATATTTATTATAATATTAAAATGTTATATAAAATTGTTTTCACATTAATAATAGTTTGAAGTGTTATTTAAAATTTTAAAAATTTAATTAATTGTGAATTTGATTACAATTTTAATGTGAATGAAGTTGGTAATATTAGAAAGTGAATACTCTTAAAATATTAAATACAAATTTATTTTATATGAAATGATTTTTGAGATTTAAGTATGTAATTTACAGATTCATTATCCATGAAATATGAGTTAATATAATATTAATTGATTCGAAATTATATATACTAATATTAGTTGTGGTCACGTGTATATTATAAATGAGAAAATATCATATAATTAATTTATTTTTAATCTTATTAGATTGAAATAAAAATTAACTTTATAACTAAATATTGAATAAATTTAGTTAAAAAAGAAAAAAACTTTAATTATATTAAATAAAAAATTAATTATATTAAATTAAAAAATTAAATTAAATTAATAAAATTAGAAGTAAAAAAGAAAAAAAATCCTTATCAAATTAAATTAATATTTAAAATATGTTTAAAATTATTTTCAATAATATTGTTAATAAAATTTCCTTTAATTGCTAAATCAAAAATTAAAACATTCATTACTAAATTAAATTAATAATTAAAATAGACTTAGAAACTATTTTTAATAATATTTTTCTTGAAGTGTTGATGGTTTTTGATTGAATTGGTTAAAGTGATTTAGTTATGTCCAGCCTCATCTAGGTTCAAATCTTGTTGGATATGTTAAATTAGTTGTAAAGGAAAAAATCCTTAATAAATTTATACCCAATACAAACACTATTTTAAACTCTAGTGCAAAGTTCACATTGAATTATAATTCTTCAATATACATTTTTTAACTTTTAATGGGTCTACTTTTAATTATTCAAAGATTTGTCTCCTACATGGTTTTAAAACGTCATGTAATATTTTAAGCCTCCGTGCATCAAAACTAATATTTGTATTTAGTCAATGCATGGGTTTTAATTTTAAAATTATGATATCACTCACTCTCGATCCTTTGCAATATTTTATATAAAATCTATTCAAAAATTTATCATGTTACATCTAATTGTACAGATTTTAAGCCTTTGTGCATTTAAACTAATATGTATACCCAGAGCCTTTGAAATGTTTTATATAAAATATACTCAAAATTTTATCATGTTACATTCAATTGTACAAATTTTATTGTATATTTTTTGTATTTAAAGAGTATAAAATAAATTAAATGTGTTGATTAGGCAATCAAATTTATACCCAATACAAAAACTATTTTAAACTCTAGTGCAAAGTTCACATTGAATTATAATTCTTAAATATACATTTTTTAACTTTTAATGGGTTTGCTTTTAATTGTTCAAAGATTTATCTCCTACATGGTTTTAAAATGTCATGTAATATTTTAAACCTCCATGCATCAAAACTAATATTCGTATCTAGTCAATGCATGGGTTTTAATTTTAAAAATTTGATATCACTCACTTTCGATCCTTTGCAATATTTTATATAAAATCTATTCAAAAATTTATCATGTTACATCTAATTGTACAAATTTTAAGCCTTCGCAAATTTAAACTAATATGCATACCTAGTCTCAAGCTTTTGAAATGTTTTATATAAAATCTACTCAAAAATTTGTCGTGTTACATTCAAATTGTATAATTTTTGTATTTAAAGAGTATAAAATAAATTAAATGTGTTGATTAGGCAATCAAATCTGTATGCATTGATTCATTTGATAGTGCATCATCCATTTGTCTTTGTTATTGCTAAGTGGGTTGCAAAGGTTAGGGTCAATTGGTCAATATTAAGGATTTTAAAAAAAAAGCTTTATTTAAGTTATAACGACTTTAATACTATCGATCTTAAAGGATCAACAATGTACATTCATTGTTGCTCAAGTCAAATCTTTTTTATTTTCATACTGAACTTTTAATTTCATCAATTGATCTTTTGAGATCCAACAATTGAAACTTGAAGGTTCATTATAATCAATACTTGATGCAAGACCATCCAAAGTATATGGACAATCTTACATCACCAAAAATAAAAAATATAAATAGTTATTTGAAATTTTAGTTATATTTATTTGGATATACATTTCGTCAAAACACTTGGCATGCACATAGTGATGGTTGGAAGTCCTCAAGCCACCTCAATAAATAAAAAAATTATATAGATTTTGTGGGTTTGCTAAGGAGATGGTGAAGATAGAGCAATTGGGAGTTTTAAATACAATAAAATATTTCAAAAAATAGCTTAAAAGAAGCCAAAAACACTTTTGGTGATAGTTTTTCATATTCCATGATTAGGAGAATCTAAGGGGCACCCAAGCCTACTATTAAAAAAAATGTTAAATGAGAGTTTTAAGGGCAACAATAAGAAAAATAAATCAAAAACAAAGAGGAAAAGGGGCATTTTGGGGGGTGTGCAAGTTAGAGCAAATGGTGCATCCATTCTAAAATGTAAACCATATTTTAGGAAAATTGGTTCATTGGTTGCCACTTGTTGAATTGGTGGTATAATACTTTTGTTCATCGTTCTTCCAAAAATGTCTCCTTTTTTGGCACTATATAGATGCCCACCCCACAATCTATCACTTCAAATTTGAAGGTCCATCCTAAGGTTCATGCAGTTGAAGAACATATTCACCATCAATAGGAGGTCCTTGCCAGTTTGCATGAAAATTTAGCCATGACCTAGAATCGCATGAAACAAAAGGTAGAACAACATAGGAGTGAGAGGCACTTTGACATTGGTGATTAGGTTTTTATTCACTTATAGCCATATAAGAAGATGTCCTTGAAATAATAGAAAAAGGATAACAAGCTATCCCCTAAGTATTATGAGCATTATCAGATCTTGTAGAAAATTGGTAGTGTGGCCTATAAGTTAGAGTTTCCTTCCTCCACTTGCATACATATAGTATTTCATGTATCATGCCTAAAAAAAATTTATTGGCCACAAAGTTGATACCCAAACTGAGTTACCAGAATTGGATGAGGAAGGAAGATTTATTCTTGATCCTAAGGCGATCCTTCAAATTGCACACTAAGCAGTTGTGGTCTCAAGTGATTAAAGAGTACCTGATCAAATAGAAGAATCTGCCTTGTGAAGATGCTACTTGGAAGGATGAATCTTTTGTGCAACAACATCCAGAGTTGACTCAATGTTGAGGACAACATTGTTTTGAAGGGGAGGGTCATGCTACACCCTTAACCTTTGGCATGTCTTGGGATATGTATGGCTGACTTGTGGCTTACATACCTCTTTTATATTTTTTGTTACATTTATCTATGTTCTTAGTTAGGTCAGCCTATGAAATAACCATGGCTAAGTAGACTATATATAGGAGGTAGTGGTTAGTCTTTGATTATCATGTTAAGTATTCTACTCTTAGTGCATTGTTGTGGAGGTTGCCCCCTTGAAGTGGCTTTGCTATATTATCTAGTATTTTGCTCTATTGCCAATTATTGATGTGTGATCTCTCATATTTGCTTATTTTGTGTGATATAAAATCATTCTATGGGAACATCTAAGTAATTTCATTACAAAATAATCCACCGTCAAAAAACCCAAAAATGTTTCTCTTTTGTAGGATTAAACAAAATAATCAAATTTACTGATGAATACAATGATATACATGACTCACTCCTCCATAAAATTTTTCCATAAGACCCTCAGAATGTTTGTTTATTATAAATAAATGAACGTATGAATTGATACTAACATCAATAAAGGCATGTAAGGTTGGGTTGGGGAAAATGATGCTATATAAGGTGTTCTCTTACCCCAAATTCATCAAGGCTTGTGGAAGTAATTATGACCCAATATTTTGAGCCATGGTTAATAATAAGATACCCAGGTCCAAATAGGGAACTTTATTTCTGATAAGGGAGCAATATATTGGCAACATGTTGGAGATTCTAGGAATGGGGGATTCAAATTATGGAACCATGCTTCAATATGCCTAGAAGAACTTCCTATTGCATATGTATCATGTATTGAATCTTCAAAATCTTGGTTCTTACCTAATATCACAACAAATATAAAGGTACAATAGATGATCCTCCTTATGATTAGGAATATTTAAAGGTTGGGTTCCAAAAAAAATATCCATGTTAACATTTGTTTTTGGGTTGGATATTAATATTATAGTTGAATACTATGCGTTATAAATGGTTTTTGAAATCCATTATGCAAAACCTATGGGTTTCTATAATTATGATAAGCACTTTGCTAACTCCTCCCATCTTCAATTAGAGTCAATTAATAATAATGGGTCACATATATTTAAATTCACTCCAAACTTGTGTCATTTTTTTATGTGGAGGTTTTAGTTTTGGTTTGAAAATAATAAGGTTCAGATTAGGTCCTATCAAGATGATGACTACAAAACATTATTTTCAATATGTTATTGGTCATGAAAGATGATGATGTATAATACCGAGTGTTTTATATACATGTCATGGATTATTTTTTCACCCCATTGTATGAATACATCACAAGTAGTTGAATGTCTATAATTTCCCAAATTTGTAAAAATCACATCTAGTTAAGAATAAAGATTCAATTTGTAAACTAGTTCTTGATGGAAGACTACATTGTCATCAAATTTTATGGTGCAAAAGTTAAACCATTAAAACTTATAAAACATATTATAGATTGGGGTTTAACCATAAAATATATAAGGTAAATAATGATTTAGATAAATAACATTTTGAAGGTGTTGGAACAAAATCCATATTTCCTTTTTGCCTTTCTCTTATGGAGGGTTTACTTTTGATAGGAAGGCATTCCATGTTGTTCAGAACATTTTATAGTTTTATTTTTTTTATATGGACTTCTATTTGAAGTATGACCAATCTGGAATAATGAATTCAAATCTAGTTGTAATGAATTTTTTTGTAAAAACAAATACAACATGAAATAAAATCCCTATTTGAAAATCTCAAAAACAAAGACTCTCAAGAAGATGTGGTGAAAACTATCAAATAAATAGTTTTAAATGCAAGATATTTCAGTCCTCATGAGGTATAACAAATTTTATGCAAAGTTAGATAGCCCCTCTGCCAAAATAACCCAAGAAAACTAAAACAAAATTTTATAGAGGAGAACTATAATAGAGGGAAAATAGATGCCATTTGGATGATGAGGAAGATTTTAAGCCCTCATAAAATTGATGTTGAGTTATATAAAATCAATAAGGATGTTGAATTTTATAACTTATGGATTAAAAAAATTGCTTGCAAAATGATTATTCTGATTCTAACTGTGAAGTATTAATTGAAGGATGCTGGAAATATGGGGAGTCTTAAACCTATAGTTACACCTATTCTCTAAATGAAGACACAATGTAAAATTATATGAAGGGGGAATAAATAGTTGTAAGTCTATCAAAGTGGTGGTTTAAGCCCAAAGGGTTAGGGAATTTGGAAACCACTACATATGGATATTAGGGAAAAGAGAGAGGGATATGCTAGGAATTGGAGATTTTGACCATGATGATTCCATGCTAATTACAACTTCAAACACTACCTTTAAATTTGTGTCAATCTCTTCCAATCCTCAACCTCAACCTTCTCAGCCTATTATGACATTATTCAAAAAAAAATTGACCTCCTAGTGGGTGTTAGGAGCAAAAAAAGGTATAAGAGTAAAATACCCAGACATGGACATATAGACAAAAGGTAGAAATGTGATAATGATATAAGTATGTTTAACTTTAATTCACAAATTAACTCTAAATGATAATATCTAGTGCTTTTAGTTTTTTTTCCACTTCAAGCATTGTGAGACCTCAAACTCATGTGCACAATCTTCATGGACTACATCCAAGGAAGTTAATGTCCTCCATTGTTGTGTTCACTTCAATCATTTCAGGATGTAAAATCTTGTGAAAAATATTCATGAATTACATATAGGTAAATTTTTGTTCTCCATTGGTAGTGAGATGCATCAAACTCCCCTACACATACAAACTAAATAGTTGATAGTTTCAGGTACTACTACCCCTAGCCCTCAAAACTCCCATGTCACTCTAAGTTCAATTACAAAGTGGGATGTTCCCATAAATGTTGATTATAGAGATAAGTCTGTGAGGAAATTATAACATAATAGGCAAACCAAGAAGGATTTGATGGGCCCATTTATGACTTCAGAACTTACTACTCCTGGGATATGACCTAATTTTAATCATCAATCAATAACTATGGAATATGTGATAACTATACCCAAAATTTTCAAGCCAAAAGATTAGATGATGCTAAGAAATTATACCATGGCATCTATTATAATGGAGATGTAAACATGAAAAAACCATTAAAAATAAATGTATATAAATAAATGATGTGGTATATACATAATTGGTAAAGGCAGATAATGAAAAAAAACATGAATAAAGAGGTAGAAAAATTGAAGGCCAAATTTGTTTCACTGAAGTCATAAAAGAAAGATGATGGAAATAAGATAACAGATTTGGATTAAAAAATCCAATACCAATCCTCAAAGGTGGTTGATCCAATTGAGCTCAAGAGGATGAAAAAATAATTGAAATAGGTCAAATCCTATGATAATTATCAAATTGATTCAAAGAATGTTTATTTGATTAAGTGTCATGAATCAACAATGATGTTTGAATCCTCAGAAGAGATGGATGAAACAAAAGAGTCTATCTCTATGTCTAGTTTTTTTTAAAGAGGTGATAATGTATACCAAACCATGGTTTGACTAATATGTTGGAATACATGGATGATCTACTAGTGTAATGTGAGGAAATTAAATAGATTATTGATTCTTCTAAAACATAATTAAACTCAAGAGAAGATTTCAAAAATAAATCAGGGCAAATTTTAAACATGGGATAAAAAATTTGTAGTATTAATTTGGCAGTGACATGAATCATGGTTAGAAAAGGTATGGTCACAAAGGTAGCAACAATCACATGCAAATCTAACATTATGTGTGAGACATAAAGTTTACCCAGTCAGTGCATATGTTTGCTACAAGAGATGTAGTGAAAAGTTAAAATTATCATTGGTATAGGTTGTCCATATCCTTAGAACAATAAGAAACATATACTATCAAATGAGGATTTCTTCAAAATGTGTCCAAAGAAAATGACAATAGTGTACTAGTTGACCTAAGCATCCAAATGAGGGGGAAAATATAGATTTGTTAAAATCCTCCCTAGCCTTATAACTAATATTGCAAGATCTTATACATTTGGAATGACAAAAAAAATTATGATGATTTTCATGATAAAGACACTAAGTTCATGAAAAAAAAAATATATTTATACCTCATCAAAAATTGCATGATTGGAATGGCTTTAAGCAAAATGAAACAAAAGAGGAGAGAGGAACAATGAGATGGAAAAGGTTGAATTTATGGTTGCATGTCATAGTGGCAATGGAGAATGGAAGCAGGAGCGATGGTGATATGGATATAGAATAGGAAATAGAAGCAAAGAAACCCCAAAAATGATCAATAAAGATGGTAATCAATCTGAGTGTGCTTCCCTCTAAGCATAATGAGTAATACGGGGAATGCAACACTAGACTTTATAAGGTTTTTGAGTAAGTAGTGATGGAATTGCCTATTTATGCCAAACATGTTTAGGATTACAAAACTAAAAGTAATACGATGGGTGTTGAGTGAAGGATGTGAGTGATGCGAGTGGATTTGGATATAGAGGAACCCATGTTGTAGTCTAAGGTAATGTCAAGCATGTAGTTATTTTATCTTAAAAAATGTGGAGAGGTATTTTGGGAGGAGGTTGCATCTAGTGGGAATGAGGTAGGCAATGGGAAATCATTTCATGCCTCAAGTGTTTCAATAATTAATATTTCACCGGATCCATGTGTTTCTCTCCCTTTATGTGTGCCTAATTTTGCTTATCTTTTTGTCTTCACTAGTGCCAAGATTTCCTATTATTTTCCCTGCTTATTAGTTAGAGGTGTCAACCACAATAATTTTGCCTCTCTTGGCTCATTAGTGAAAGTAGCTTGCAATTTTTCTAAAGGAAAAACTCACAATCCCTTAGACTTTTTTGGTTTTCCCCACTTTAACCATGACGCTGTTATAACCCTGCTTCACACTTTTCACCCCAGTGAAAGCTTGGTGTTGTTTACTTATTACTTGGTTGGTTTCTCAAAGTCTTTAGACTAGTTAAGAATTTTGCATATTCCAAATTTTTTGTGGAGGGGTAGATGGATTGGAAAGAAGATATATAGGATGGTTTGCATTCTTCTATCTGATTTTACGTTCTTTTCCATTTTGACAAATGTTTCTAATCCACCTTTCTTTTTCATCATGATGTGGTAATCTTTCAATGGCCTCCCTAGTGGAGAGGTGACTCCTTCCTTTCTACCTAGTTTTATGTGGTTATTAAGTGCCCTTTGTTGATTTCTAACAAGTTTAGTTTTCTCCTTCTGCATAAAGGGCTCTATAAGGTTAAATAGGAAGCTTCCCCCATGCCCATGTTCAGATTGCTAGTAGAATCTAGAGGTCAAGGACATGGTGTCCCCCAGTTAAGATAAGCAAGGTTTGTCTTGATGAATGGAGATGGTTTTTAGTGTGGGGTCTCATGGAGGTGTTGACCATTTTGGCCCTACAAGGTAAAATCGGTCTCCTTCTTCCCCTGCTGTTCTGAGCCAATTTAATTTCTGGTTTGCACAAGTCTTTCAACAAGAGGATGAACTAGTTCAACAACATGAACTTTGAACCACCGCTTGGTTCAATTGATTTAAACTTGAAATTTGAACTGCCGCTTAGTTTAATCGCTTGGTTCAATCATTTATTTCAAAGTGTTTGGTTCAATAAGTTGGTTCAACGGGTTGTTTCAAGTAGTCGTTTCAACGATACATCTAATTCACAAGGGAATTGAATGGACGTGACTCCTTACATAACACAAAGTGTTAAACCATTGAACTATTGAACTCCAAAAAAAATGGTTCAAGTTCAACCAAAAGGTCAACGACAGAAACCCAAACAAAGAAAAGACTAAAGGAATTGACCAAATGGCAACAGGTGCATGAACGTCAACTTTACGGTAATGAAATAGCCATTGATTTTTAAATGAAAGGTGTGAGCCTAAATGAATTCATAGGCTTAAAGCCAAAAGGAAGAAATTGTTGAGAAGGGAGCCCAAAGAGCCAAAGAATTAGTAAAAGATAGCCCCCAAAGGATGAAGGAGCCAAAAAAGACAAAGCCAGGAAGAGGAAAAAGATCCAAGTGCAGAAATGGACAAAATATTCCAAGTGGCAAAGGAAGGTGTCGACTCAAGGAGTTACTCCAGCAGTTGACACAGTATTTTCTAAGTGATCATCAAGGGGTGCAAACAGTGAATGGTGTGACCCATTTTTCTTCACTTTGCATTGATGAGTAGACAAACCGCGTGAATGCCTTGAAGGAGCGGTCTTGTTTGCAAACAGACAATGTGGCATATGTTTTCACACATGGTGTTTAATGTATTTGAATCACCTAAAGTCAAAATTGGAACTGACACAACATTCTCTTTCAGCAACTTCCTCTTCCCAATGCTCCCAGCACATGTAGGCCACTTGTCAAAAGGTGCCAAAGTATTTTCCAAAAGGGGCACTTTTGTTTTCTTCTTCTCTATATATATTGTAACTTCTCATTTCAGAAGGGATCTCTTAGCTTGTAAGGTGGAGCTCTACTGGATTTTACCTTGAATCAAGATAGCATTTTTACCTCCATTTTGAGTTTTCACTTTCATATATGTCTATGGCTTTGTCCTGTGTTAAGTCATTTTCCTTTATGCTTTCACAGAATGATTCTAGCATGTCTAGTGTATTATGAGCTCTTCTTTTGTAGGTTAGCTAGAAGTGTCTCTAGAGGAGTACAAGCTCATGTGAATAGGCTGCCAAAGTGTGTCTTAAAATGCCTCTGGTAGTTCTTCCTCCCTGTATCTCCATGGACCCCTAGCTCATTGATGCAAAAGAACTTCTCATATCAAATGAAGTGTATGTCAGCTTGTTCTTGGTGGAAAGTGTATGTTCAAGCTAAGTAAATCAACCATTTTTGGTGCATCACCTTTTAAGTTTAGGTTATATTTTTAGTCCTCCTTCTCCCTTTTCAACCCCCCTTTTATTCATTTTTAGCAGTAGGAAATATAGGACCTCAGAGATGCATCAAAGGGAGCTAGCCCTTATCTAGAGACTCTCCCCCCAGTTTTGCTGGACCCACAGGCAAGAGGGGAGTTTCCATTGTGATGCATGGAAGATAAGAGATCATCCTCTTATCAAGGGTGCAATCCACTGCGTCAATAATTTTTGGCACGCCTAGTGGGACAAACTAGTTTTTATCCAAAAAATTGAAGAATTTTGGTGTGTTCTTCAACCAACCAGTCTTTGGAGGCTTTTTCATCAACACTAATGGTGACTCTGAGTTAAATCAGCTGGTTAAGCAGTCCTGGTGCCATCAAGAAACCATATTTTGGTATGTATAATTCCATTGCTCAGAACCATGGACCTTATTTTCCTTCATATAGTTTTGATCAAGCTCAGGTTATTCATGAAATCACCTCAAGTAACAAGGATGCATACGGTTATGAGCTTTTCCCTTTGCATGTCCAATATGACCAGTCTCAGCCCTGTCATGAGCTATATCAGTCTTATGCCCAGTCTTCTTAATGTGTCACTTCTCCTACTTAGCCCCTTTCCACCTTCAAACAAGCACTACTGGAATACGAAAAGTATGTAGTAGAGCTTGACACCAGAAGGGGATGTGGCCAAGAAATCCCTGATCATGTTGTCCATCAAGTGAGAAATGCACTAGATCTAGTTAAGAGTGAATGGACTCCCATTGAAAGATCCAATTGGCAAAGGCTTACAAATGAGATGTTGGATGTGAGTGGTTTGATTGCATCTTTGGAAGGGAGGCTGAGTATTAATGAGAGGCAACCTTACCAAGTCTATCAACTTGCATACCCACTACCCCAAGTTTTATATCAATCATACATAGCCCCTGCTCATGAGCCAAGTCAAGCCTATCAAAGTCCTTTCCCCAATCATGTCAAGGAGAGTCCTGAAATAGTAAATCTTGTTTGTAAAGCCAATCTTGAAAAGTAGATTAAATTGGCAAATCTTTAAATGCAACAGTCTATGTTGGCAGCAAGGGAAGTGGAATCCAAACCCTCACTACCCTCTCACATTGCAACCCCATCACCCCAAAAGGAGATGTCCAGTCCTAATATCATGAGCTGGAGTAAAGTAGTTGAGTCATGGAACAGTAAGGAGGAGAAAGACATTGTCCAAGCGTGTGAGGTACAAAATGAGGCTAGTCCTTTTCAAGTCCCCCCCACCCTTCCTCAAGAAGCTTCTTGTACTCCATGGTAGCCTTCATGCACTCCCCAGTTCTATGATGATTCCTATGAGCTCTAAGAAAGACTCTTCCAAGAAAATATAGCTAAGCAAATTGAGGAATTAGAGGCAAAGGTGAGATTTCTTAATGAAGGAGAGATGGAGATTTCAAACCTTAGAGAGGAGCCTACACCAAAAGACACCCCTTTTACCAATCCTCAAGTCTCTTAACATGATGTCCAGATTTTGAGTTGGAGGGGTGCCTATCATGAACTGGCTCAGGACCTTGAAGAAGATAAAGCTACTCCTACTTACCATGATGATGCTTGTGACCTCCAAAAAGGGCTCTTCCAAGAGAATATAAATAGGCAAATTGCAGAGTTGGAGTCTAGAATGAGGTTCCTTGGCCAAAGTGTGTTGGATGGTTCAAATCAAGTAGAAGATCCTACTTTTAAAGACACCCCATCTAAACCCCTCCAAGAGAGCTACCAAGCCACATCTGATACAGATGAAGTACTGGCCAAATGGAAGGAGAAGAATCAGTCGATTCTGGCTCAAAGATTGCCTTCGCTTCCACCTAAGTTTAAGCTTCAGCTTTCCACTTCATCCCTTCTCAAGGAGGAACCTATTTTGAAAGAGGCAAGTGAAGAGGAGTATAATCAATTCATGATTGATCAGGGAGACTCCATGAATGTAGATGAGAAGGAGATCACCATAGACATCATGGAGGAGCATGGACAATCTCTTGTTCATGTTTTGAATTATTTGTTTGAAGTCATTGACGTAGGTTGAACCCTTCTTCAAGGAGCCTATGAGCTGACTAAGGGTGAAGAACATAGCATTGGGACTCAAATAAGTATGCAAAGGGGCTGCCAGCTTTCAAATTTATCCTTTTAAGAGGTTGGTGAATCTAAAGATCATATTTTCAAAGTCATCAAGGAGGAACCTATTTTAAAAGAGGAAAGTGAAGAAGAGAGGATCCAATTTGTAGTTGATCAAGAAGCTCTCATGGATGTCAATGAGGAAGAAATCCTCATGGATGCTCCCTTTGAAGACATCATCAACAATAGAGAAGACACATGTCATGCATACATGTGGATGTTCCAGCAATATGAAGAGGAAAGTAAGCATGGTGAGCTCTCTCCTCCTTTATTTGATGAACTTCCTTGTTGTTTTGATGAGGAGGATGACCATGCCATGGAACCTGAGTTGGAGGAGGATCAAGAGGATGTCTTTGAACAGCTAGAGACTTTGGTCTTTGAGTAGGAAAAAGAGAGGCCTATCTATCTTGAAGAAAGCTTTGAAGAAGAGAGCCATGAACAAGAAGGTGATGTTCTGTGGGATGAGCAATCAGTTTGTGATCCCATTTTAGACATCACAACAGTCACCCTTCTTCAAGAAAGCCATGATCAAGCAGAAGATGAGTTTGATAGTGTCTTTAATAAGGTAGAAGGAGACAAGCCAATCTGTGATGCATACCAAAGGGCTTATGGTGATAAGCCAACAATGATTGATTTCTTGATAAGAGCCAATTAAGGTGGCAGGCAAGAAGAGCAAGTCACCAAGTCTCTATTCCATTCAACCACTTGTCTAGCATCATAAGTTGTATTGCCATTAAGGGGACTTAAGAATTTTTCCCTTTGATCTAGGAGGGAGGCAAATATACTGGGTTAGTTGTACATAATAGTTTGCTTTCAATTTTCTTTCCCTATTTTCCCTAAGTGTTGTTTGCATAAGTAGTGTTTTCTAGCCTTTATTGTGTGTGTTTTCCTTTGTGTTTGGGGCAAAAGCTTCATGATTGATTCTTGGATATCACAAGGCTATTGCTAACTCTTTCAAAGCTGCATCTTGACTCCGTGCCCAATGGACTTTGAGGCTACTAATTTCTAAGCATAACAGGCATGCTTCCCTTGGGAATCACCATTTTATTGACCATTTTGGCCCTGTAGGGCAAAATCAGTCTCCTTCTTCGCCTACTATTTTGAGCCAGTTTAATTTTTGGTTTGCATAAGTCTTTCAACAAGAGGATGAACCAGTTTAACAACATGAACTTTGAACTTGAACTTTGAATCGTCGCTTGGTTAAATCGCTTGGTTTAATCGCTTTGAACTTGAACTTTAAACCGCTGCTTGGTTTAAACACTTGGTTCAATCACTTGGTTCAATCACTTTGAACTTAAACTTTGAACCACCACTTGGTTCAAATGCTTGGTTCAATCACTTGGTTCAAAGTGTTTGGTTCAACAATTTAGTTCAATGGGTTGGTTCAAGCAGTCATTTCAATGATACATCTAATTCACAAGGGAATTGAATGGATGCGACTCCTTGCAGAACACAAAGTGTTGAACCATTGAACTTTTGAACTCTAAAAAAATGGTTTAGGTTCAACCAAAAGGTTTAATGATAGATCCCTGAACAAAGAAAATGCTGAAGGAATTGACCAAATGGCGATGGGTGCATGAACGTCAACTTTATAGCTATGAAATAGCCATTGATTTTTAAATGAAAGGCATGAGCCTGAAAGAATTCAAAGGCTTAAAGCCAAAAGGAAGAAACCGTTGAGAAGGGAGCCCAAAGAGCCAAAGAATTAACAGAAGATAGCCCCTGAAGGACAAAGGAGCTAGAAAAGACAAAGCTAGGAAGAGGAAAAAGATCCAAGTGCAAAAATGGACAAAATAGTCCAAGTGGCAAAGGAAGGTGTCGACTCAAAGAGTTACTCTAGCGGTTGACATAGTATTTTCCAAGTGATCATCAAGGGGCACATACAGTGAACAACGTGACCTATTTTTCTTTACTTTGCATTGATGAGCAGACAAACTGCGTGAATGCCTTGAAGGAGCGGTCTTGTTTGTAGATAGACGGCATGGCCTATGTTTTCACACATGGTATTTAATATATTTGAAACACCTAAAGTCAAAATCAAAACTGACATAGCATTTTCTTTTAGTGGCTTCCTCTTCCCAATGCTCCCAACACACGAAGGCCACTTGTCAAAGGGCACCAAAATCTTTTCCAAAAGGGAGACTTTTGTTTTCTTCTTCTCTATATATATTGTAACTTCTCATTTTAGAAGGGATCTCTTGGCTTGTGAGGTGGAGCTTTGTCAGATTTTACCCTAAATCAAGATAGCATTTTTACCTCCATTTTGAGTTTACACTTTCGTATATGTATATGGCTTTGTCTTATGTTAAGTCATTTTCCTTTATGCTTTCACAGAATGATTCCAGCATGTCTAGTGTATTGTGAGCTCTTCTTTTGTAGGTTAGCCATAAGTGTCCTAGAGGAGTATAGGCACATGTGAATAGGCTGCCAAAGTGTGTCTTAAAATGCCTCTGGTAGTTCTTACTCCTTGTATTTCCATGGACCCCTAGCTCACTGATGCAGAAGAATTTCTCATATTAAATGAAGTGTATGTCAGCTTGTTCTTGGTGGAAAGTGTATGTTCAAGCTAAGTAGATCAACCATTTTTGGTGCATCACCATTTAAGTTTAGGTTCTATTTTTAGTCATCCTTCTCCCTTTCCAACCCCCCCTTTTATTCATTTTTAGTAGTAGGAAATCTAGGACCTCAGAGATGCATCAAAGGGAGCTAACCCTTATCTAGAGACTCTCCCCCCAGTTTTGCCAAACCCACAGGCAAGAGGGGAGTTTCCATTGTGATGCGTGGAAGATAGGAGATCATCCTCCTGTCAAGGGTGCAATCCACTGCGTTAATAGGAAGCTTTTTAGGTTGAGTATTTTTTTGGTGATGGATGATTTTGTTGAGAATCACTAGGTATTTAAAATGGCTCTTTTGGCTCTTTGATGAGCAATTGGTTTGATCTCTATATTCAACCTTGATATTTTATTTGATTAGGGTGTTCTATTTTACTTGTAATGGATAAGGTTGTGGGTTTTTTTGTTGGCTTTGGGATAGGTCCTCCAGTTGGTTACCTCTATATTTTTGGGTAAGTTTGGTAGTTAAGGATTATGACACTATTTAGAAAGAATATTTTAGTGTTCAATGAAGATTCCTTTACATTTCTATCTGTGTAAGGTTAGCATGGAAGGTCTAAAAGTTAAGGATATTTCTCCTAAGTTTTTTATTATGTTGGATCATTTTTTTCCTTCTGGGTTCATTCTACCAAAGCCTTCTTGTCTTTTATCCATGATTTAATACCTATTTTAATTTCTCATTTTATTGATATTTGTAATTTGTTACATCGTTATTTCACCCTATGATTTATAACCTTTAAATCTATGGATTAATAGGGTTATTAGCTGATTATTATTGCTTTGATTTGAGTTTTATGACATATATTATTATGGGACAATGATATGATTAGATTACATGATGTGACAATTGTATTTTATTATTCTATAGATTGTGGATATGTATTTGTTAGTTTTGCATCATTGGTTGATATATATGATGACTTGGACTAACTACTTACTTGTTGTGAGGTGGATGCATGATTGATCCTACCCTTAGAGCTTGATGAGGGAGAGCATCATCAGAGAGGATGGACTAGATGGGATGATTGGGGGATGATAGAGGAACTGCTAGTGACCCTACACACACACAATAGATTTAAAAATGTTATATATGTGGCATGTTTTAAATGTTAGTACATGGTTATGGAAATCTTGTTGTGATTATTTTTGTATGTAGATTTAGTTCTTTACACGTATAAGACTACATAAGATTACTTTACTTAAAATTGTCTAGATTTTTAAGAATAAATTAGAAAAATAGACATTTAATTTATATTATATGTATAACTAGTATAATGTCTTTCAAACATCTTTGAACATTTAGCTCATTAAATATTGATATTTAGGATGTCAATATATATATATATATATATATATATATATATATATATATATATATATATATATATATATATATATATATAGTCAACTCACCTTAAAATCATTTAATTAATATTAAAACATTTTATTTATTTATTGCATCCTAGTTTCCCTTAGCTAACTCAAGCATAAATCTAATTAAATAAAAATATAATATTTTTAGATTTCAACCAATTTCTTGCATGTTTTATTAAGACTAAGTTTAGTTTGTCTTAATCTCAAGTTTAGTATTTTTGGATAATTCAATTTCATGAAAAGCAATTAAAACAATGATAATTAATTATTTAACTAATAGATACTAAGTCAATAATTGCTTCTAATTGTATATTCAATTACTAGTATATATAAAAATATACAACTATCTTACAATTAGAAGAAATTATTGACTTAGTATCTATTAGTTAAATAATTAATTATCATTTTTTTAATTGCTTTTCATGAAATTGAATTATCCTAAAATACTAAACTTGAGATTAAGACAAACTAAACTTAGTCTTAATAAAACATGCAAGAAATTGGTTGAAATCTAAAAATATTATATTTTTATTTAATTAGATTTATGCTTGAGTTAGCTAAGGGAAACTAGGATGCAATAAATAAATAAAATGTTTTAATATTAATTAAATGATTTTAAGGTGAGTTGACTATGGTGTAGGAGGTGAGATGACTACAGTTAGTAAAGTTAAGAGGTGAATAAAGATGTGATGCATGAAAGAGAACTTGAAGTGAAAAAAGTATGCAAAGTGAATGGATGTAGCATAATGAAGGGAAAATATTTTTATAAATAAAGGATGATAAAAATTAAGAAAGAGGGAGACACGAATAGAAAAAGTGGAGGATTATTTAGAGAAAGTTTTAGAAAAACAAAAAGAAAAGCGTATTGATCATACAAGCAATTATTTTACAAGGTTGGTTTTGTAATTAACATTCTTGTGTGTAATATGGTTATGATTTTATATATTTTTATAAAAAATACATACATAACCAAGATTTTATTAGAAATCAAATTCAATAAAGAAACCAAGTGGAATTGACAGTATATATTTCTTGAGTCAAATCATAATTTTAGCAATTTAGTAGATCATAATTATGAAGGCGTCTTATCTAATTTTTGCCAAAAAATGCATAGGCTACCAATGTCTTGATTAGATATATTTTGAGACCGAGTTACATTTATTATGGATGTGCTAAGTTTCTATTCTTTGTGACTGCATTTTATGTTTGTGAACAATGCTTTATTAGGTGACTGCATCTTATCTTTTATACCAAAAGAGATATTTTGAATAACAAAGCATCTTAAATAGATATGAATATAGACAACATCCATTTCAATAAAATATTAGGCGATTTAGGAAGGCATCATAATTATAGATCTTTTTCAGTGTCTTATATATATATATATATATATATATATATATATATATATATGTGAATAACTCTTAAAATTTAGGATTACATTTAGATTTAATAAGAGAATTTTGCCTTTCAAAGTCAAAGCAATCCATTAAGAGTATTTGTAAACTAAAGGAACTTTTATTGACATCATTTTATTATTATCCAAACAATTTTTAATTTAAGATTGAGTATTAATAAATTGGGTAGCACTTAACTATGGATTTCATTCTATTTTATGAGCAACACCTTCCCTTACAATTGTGTCCTACCTAAAAAGTAACACTTTTTAATTAAATGTGCTTCAGGTAGGGGTCGAACCTATGACTTTTTGCCTTCCTTGTTTATTTCATGATTACCATGGGATCCATATGAGAATCATGATATGACTAATGGGAAGATATTTTGGTATAAAAAGGAATCATCTACCAATGACATACAATTTGTTACCTATATACATGGGGATGCAAGTTTTCATCTTTTGAGGTAAAGGGGAAAATAGGTCTGAGAGGTACCTATAGAGTAGTGAACCCATGATGCAACACGTTATAAGGAATAAGAAGTTTTTAATTTGTACACTTTCTCAGCTAGCATGTTCCTTCTATGAGAGGAATTAGAACACATTTTATTTCATATATGATATGAAGATAAATTGTGAAGATTTATGTTAGAAATGCTTTGTATACTCGATTCAAAAAGAAATAATAAAATGGTATATGTGGGTAACAGTCATAATATAGAAGAAATATATATGAGCTATACTAATCAAATCATATTTTAATAACTTACTAATGTAGTTTGGTCATAAGGAAGATACCTTGTAAATTAAGATAATTACATCTTTATGATTAAATGTTATTATAAAAGATCTTACTCATGCAATTTTGACACGTCATTAATAAATATTATGATCATGTGATATAAGAATAAGATTATGAGACATTTGATTCTAAACCTTATTTTGATCCTCTAATTTATGTCAGAGTAAGTGATGAGCTTTAATCAATCAATAAATTAAGATGTGACTACTTATCCTTGTAAGCCATTTTCATATTATGATTGTGCTTTAGTGTTTTATAGTTTTAGAAATATTGCTATGATTTAAGTAAACTATAGCAAAGTTAGACATTTCTATGGTAATGTTATTATACTTCTATTTGATTAATATTATATCCTTGGTGATATAATTATATGATCTAAATCTATACTATAGATTTACTTATAATGCTAGTAGAGACAAATAGTATATATGTAACATAGTAGTGTTATGTAAACATGTCAGACGGATCAAATTTTGTAGCATCATGTAAAAATGAAAAATTATGTGCAATATATTTTTGCGAGAGTATTTTATTTGCAAGTGGTTAGATATTTTTAGAATAAAATAGTGCATCATGATGTGTGCCTGGAGATTATATTTTTATTTGATTATTATTATACAGTATAATCTAGGATATACTCAGGTGGTATAATCATGTACTTACTTGTTTAATAATTATAGTGTAAGATTGTTTTTTCATGTTTAAGTATGGTGCTCATGCAATATGAGCTATGATAATATGTGATATCATAGAATGCTTTAGCTAAAATATATATGCTCAGATGGTACATACTATAGTTATATATCTAGACTCTCACCTATGTTGATTGATTAAATGCATGTGTTGGTTATTATTTAAACAATATGTTTTTTAATAGTTAGTAGGACATCATGTATGCATACATACAACCTTGAGAGTAAATGAATGTTAGGTAGACTTTTATGTGTTTGTATGACTTGCTTTGTTATATTTTCTTGCTTAAATAAAAGCTTATGATTCCATGTATTTATGAATACTTTGTATGACTGATTGTAGAAAATTTAATAGTTATGTTTTAGAACACTAAACTATGATAATATGGGATATCATGGGGTGTAGTTGTTTGGATCTTAGTGTAGTAGTTGGGAATCTGTAGTTTAATATGAATTTTACCTAGGTGGTATAAACTATAGGCATTATTTCTAGTTTGGGATTAATAATAATGTAAGATTCATTCATGCATTGATAGAATAAATGTACACTTTTATTACTCCTATGTTTAGCATGTGATGTGATATGATTGCTAGGAAGATGTAATTTGTATGAATTTTGTGGTTAAATAATGTAAAGTCAGACATTATCTTTTGATATGTGTGATTTACATGTTAGTGTGATATCTTGAAATATAATGAGTTTCTATGATACACTGCATGTTTAGTTTTATAAATCATATAGCACTTAGGTATCGGCTTGTTACTCTGGTTTCCCACACCGTCACTATTACTCATCTTTGAAGGGAAGTCCATTCCCTGATGGGGATAATACAGGGGATCATTGGTCCATGGTTGGTGTAGAAAAGCACTCGAATGATGCTTTCTCTCCCCATAATAGTACTACTTACCTAGAAACCACACTTGAGATTGTCAGAGATACACAAGTTAGTTCAAATCAAGCTCTATAGGGTATGGTATCTATTTCTAGTATTAAGGTTGAGTGCTTGAAAGAAATGTAATTTTAATATATTTGTATATATTTGATAGTATTTGTTGTATTATTAGACCAACCATGGTTGAGCCCTAATGTATTTACTTTTATTATAGTTGTAATAAGTTATATTACATTTTGGTATTTGAATTTAGAATTGTTATTGTTCTAAGTTATTGTTTGGATAAGTTGTTAAGTATGTTTATGTGGAATGTATGTAAAGTATTTAGTTAAAAAAAATTACTATATTATTCTAGGTACAACTTGAGGGATTGTAACAAAATTTCACCATGAAGGGGCCCCTCCAGTCGTGTTAACCTATCAAAAAAATTACAAGATCTTATAAATGAAAAATCCTCTTTTAGTTATGAATGATCTAGTGAATTTATTTTAAGCCACTAAAAATTAGCTACAATTTAAATGGCTATAGATGAGGAGTGAAACCTAATTCTCAAGTTGATAATAACTATTAAGAATCTTATTGTTGATACTTATTTTATAAAAAAGATGTGCGAGTATTCAAAACAATATAGTAATCTTGGATAACAATGGAACAAGGGAGATATAAGATATATAAAATAAATAATAAATTCCATAGTTCAAAATGAATGAAAGTAGCTTGAGAAAATGATAGTTAAAATTGAAAATAGGGGAAAAGATAAATGCGTACCTAATTTTTTACTCACTTGAGTTATAATAGTGACTAATGATGCTAGAAAATAAGATTTGGAGTAGTATAAAAAACCTCTGAAAAAGAAAACTATGTTTTGATGATGACCACTTTTATATGGTAGAGAAGTGGCAAACTAGTTTTGTACTATAGCAAAAGTGGTAGTTCTAGTATAACGTGGAAACTTGCTAGAAGTGTGGTTTTATAACTCTACAATTTTAAAACTTTATGGAACTCTTCATCAATAATAGATTCACATAAACCTCACTCTAATTGACTCCATGATGCTTATTGATGCTATAATTTATTTCCCTTTGATGTAATCCTAATTCACCATAAAAATACCCAAGACTAAATAAAATATGCAAGGTTAGTGGTACATGCCCCCTTAAGCATTGTAGCTAATGTTTTTTAATCAAAACTAGTGAATGAAACAAAATTTAACATAATTATGGCAAACAACTATTATCATAATGTATAATATATGCAATAGAGACACAAAACTGATTTGGAACTTGTTATTTATTGATAGATGCCAAAATTAGAAATCACTAAAGACAAATAACTTAGCTTATATTTAGATCTGATGGAATGTAACATAGAATATGTGATTTACTATAGGATTATGTGAGGTCATTGTGAATTAGGAATAGGGCTTTATGTGGATCTGGGACAAGGTCACACTATTAGGATAAGGCCAAACTAATTGGTCTTTATCCCTCTGTGTGAAATTTGATCAATGTGCCTTTACCCATAGGTCTTGTGTGTGTGGTTAGGATCACTCGATCACTATGAGAGCCACTATGTGTTTTATTCTTCACTTAGAACCCTAGCTTAGTAAATAATGAGGAACAAATGTAGTAAAGGGAGAAAATGGATTAAGATGTGAAGTTGTGTTTGACCTCAACAACCTCTGTATTGAGCGATGATTATACACCTATACTCTAAATAGGGATCAAACTCCACGTAGTTATCCCATGCTATAATGGTGTGAGTGAAATTTGGTGTAATGTTATGTGTTGGTGAAATCCTAGTGTAGTTATGTGATTAAATAATGACTTGTGATCTTGGAAGTGTATTCAAACTTAGCTCAAAGTGACTTAAGATATATGGATTCATAATTGGGAAGAATAGATGATTTCTTTTCAATGTGCAGTTAGAATAAATTTGGTGTTTGTAATATAAAAGCCTATTTCCAACTAGTGAATAAATAAATGGAAAATGTGCTTATATAGTTGCCTTTTTGGATTTTCCTTGAATGAGACTTGAAAAAAGTGTAGGATGTCCCATTAGGTGAATTGTAATTTGGTAGTTTATCCATCATTTGGTAGGAAGATGAAACTGGCAGCTTTAGACACTACTAATGAGTAGGATTGTCATGAAAGAGCGACCTTATTTGAGAAGTAGAGATAGCTAAACTAGAAGCATGAATCAGTCTAATAGTGAGTTTAGGTTGCTTGGAATGAAGAATATGAATATCAAGAATCAAAATTTCTTAAGAATATAGGGTCATCTTCATAAAAGTAGATGAATAATGGTTTTAAACTATGAAATTAAGTATAGGTTAAGTGTGCATAAGGTGTGGTCATAAGTGCATTATTTTAGCATTAAATGTTAATTTTAGTGACTACATTTTCTCCCCTTTTATTCTAGTAATACATCAAAAGTGAAAGTACTAAAGTAAAATAAAGAGAGCACTAAGCTTACATGTGTTAAGTAGGCTTGGATGTAGACCACACGTTGAACTATGCTTCATGCATACCTGCAATGAAAAATGTATAAATAAATCCTTACTTAGGATAAAAACATGAAAGTAAAGACAAAAAACTTATAGATATAATAACAAGGTATGAATACACCTTTTCATGTACGTGAATTATTGTGTTTTTTGGTGCAAAACTAGTGAGTGAAGAGGGTAGGGCCCTTGGAGATTTTATTTTCATTGAAGCACTTAGATTGGACTATGCATGCCCCAATCTTCATTGGTAAGAGAGTTTGCTTAAGAACTTAAGATTTAATGTAACTCCATCATCACACAACTCAAGGTAGTATAGTAGTTTGAAATATTTTTATGAATTCTAATAGATCATTCTAGTGCAAAATTGGTGCAAAAAGAGTGAATCAAACACTGCAGATATAATCAGATTTATTTCTTGTGAAAAACTGATAAAAAAATAGAATGATCTAAGTTTGGTGTATACAATATAGAGAATGACATGGATTATCATTCTTTCTACAAAAATTAGTGTAAAATTAAGTGAGGAAGTGATCATGTACCACACATGGCCCTAATATGATATCTAAGTATATTAATTTTGATAACTAAGTAATATCAACTAAATTTTTTGAGTCAATATGTGTAAAGATATAGAACATATGTTGTGCATGATAGCCCCAATTCTGAGCAAAATCTATAAAAAACTATGTATGAATCTAAAAAATATATTCTAAGTAAAACTAAAAATTGCAATGTAGACTAAGTACAATTCCAAGAATTTAAAAAAAAAATGTTTTGACTTCTAGGATGAAATTAGGATTTTCTAGATAGCTACAACCTGTGCTATTTTCATGATGGTATGGTGTTGTCTAAATTTACTTTCTATGTAAAAACTGAGTATGCACCATAATCAACTGAGCAAGTATTATCTATTTTTTTCTCTGTAGTGAATTGTTTCAATGTAGTCTCTACGACAAGCCACTATGTATGCCCTCTCTTTTGAAGTGAGTTATGAATCTTATGCAATAACTTGGCTCAAAAGAAAAAGTTATGAAAATGATGTTATAAAAAATATTGGAATTTGGAGTAATAATGATAACATTAGAGATCATGGCATCATATTGATAATTTGAGCAAAATAGTAATGTATGATATATGTAAAACCAAATATAAATAATGTCATGTCTATATAGATGTTAACAATTATAGAACACAAGAATCCAATGGTTTTTTCTTTATGTAGGATATCTTTTTTTGCATGTGGACAACATTTGAAACTAGTTTTTTCTCGCCAAGTTGGGCCTCTTGAGTGCGACCGATGGGATCACGGATCCAATGGAGGACACTGTTGGTGGCATGCCTTTGGGGATCTGGTCAGAAATATAGTAGTGGATAGTCCATCCAACAGATGGAAGAAGTCACTTACAAGTGAAAAGACATGCCCCTCAAAAAGTATGATGAGCCTCCCTGTTATCTCAGAGGGCACAACCCTGCATATCCCAGATGATCTGGTGGAGGAAATCATGGCATCCATGGACCTTACATTAATAGGTAAGTTTTTTTATTTTCATCCTAATATCGAAATGATTAGGAAATGGGTTCTGTCTAGGTGGAAAATTAAGGGTAGTGTTTTGATTATTGCCATGGCAAGAGGCCTATTCCTTTTTAGTTTTACGAATAGGGAGGACATGATCGCTACTCTTGCTGGAGGACCATGGTTGTATGGCCCACATTATCTTGCCCTATGCTCATGGAAACTAGGATTTGATCCTAACTCAGACCTTAATAAGTCTGCTCCTACTTGGGTAAGACTACCAAGGTTTCCTTTGGAATTTTGGGATGAAAAAAATTTCACATCTATTGGCAATTCTATTGGCCAATATATCACTACAGATCATACAACCAAAAAAAAGTCCATATGTGTGTACACTAGACTTTGTGTCAATGTTGAAATAAATAGGATTCTCCCTATGACCATAGAGCTAAACTCTAAATATGGGACCTAGACTCAGCTGATCATTTATGAAAATGCTACCACTTTTTGTCAAATAAGAGAAAGGGACATTTAATGACACAATGCACAACAAAGCAAAAGTGGAGGAAAGATGATTCCCAAATTGAAAGGGAGGATCAGGATCTCAATTATAGAAAGAACAACAAGCAAGAAATGGAGAGTAATGTGGAAAATCTCAACAACACAGAAAAGGGAGAGGAGGAGATGGGAAAGGAGGATATCACTAGTAGTGAGGGAAAAGCTATCCCAAAGGAAAATATAGTATCAGATGATAGTTAGAAGGCTATATTTAACACAACCAACCCTCTAGAAAAATAGACTAATATGTCTAAAGAAGGAGAAAGAGGTAACCTTTTGATAGAGGAAGTCAATGAAGAAGACAAAGTTCCAAGAGTTGGATAGGAAGAAGTAACTCCAGAAAGTCCCACTAAAGGAGAAGTAGACCCATAGCTAAATACAAACATTTTCCATGCTCTGGAAGTCAGAGACCAAGTAGGAAACTACCTAGCAATAGGTGTAACAGGACAAAGTGGCAGTAATGAACAGGAGGAATGGGTTACCCCAAAGAAAAAGAACTAAAAAGGTAAAAAATCTGTAGATGTTGGCACTGAGCCCAAACAAGGGAGGCCAACCCTAAGAGAAACAAGACAAAGAGAGATTGCTAGGGAGATTTCCAGTGGTAAACAAAATACACTGGAGACCCAACCCCCCCAAACCCTCTAAATGAGAATATTATCTTGGAACTTGAGGGGCTTTAACAGTCCCTCAAAGCAGTTTGAGGTTAAAAATTGCATTTTAGATAATAAATTAGATATTTTATTACTCCAAGAAGTCAAGATGAATGAGGAAAATTTTATGAAAATTACTGCCTATATATGGCCTAAGGCTGCTTTTTGCATTAGTCCTACTGAAGGGGCTTTAGGGGGGATTGTCACTATGTGGAATAGTGCTAAAATCTAGGGGTCTCTTATGGCTTATAATAAGCACTTCTTGATTACCAATTTTTCTATGAAATCTTTGAATTGGTCGTTGATCAATGTCTATGGACCGAATAATAGAGCTTTGAGATAGAAATTATGGATAGACCTGAGCAGTTTCAGGAATAATCCCTAGAACATTAGATGGATGTTAGCCAGAGATTTTAACACTCCTATATACCCTTCTAAAAATAGGGTGGAATTATGGATTACTCAGATAGCATGTTTGACTTTGCTGAATTCATCAATGATTGGGGATTATTGGACATAGAGCTACAAAACCAAAATTTTACCTAGACCAATAGAAGAAGAGGAGATCAAATGATTCAAGTTAAATTAGACAAATTTCTTATATCAAGCAACTGGAAGGTTTATCATAATATGTAGGCACAGGCTTTCGCTAGAACCATGTCTGACCACTGCTTGATCTTCCTCAATTGGAGAGAACATGGACATTATGGACCTTCCCCATTCCATTTTGAAGCTATGTGGATCAAACACAAAGACTTTAGACAAATGGTGGCCCAATGGTGGAAAATTCCTATTCAAGGTACTCCTAGGTTCAGAATAGTCAAGAAACTCCAACACATTAAACAAGAAGTTTATGGATGGAATAGATACAGCTTTAGGTAGTTCTTCCAGCAGAAGAAAAATATAGTGGAAATACTCAAGGATATACAGTTACTGATATATCAAGGGGATGACTCTGAGGACACTTTAGAAGAAGAGAATATCCTATCTTCAGAATGAAATAATCTTATGGAAAGAGAAGAGGTTTTATGGAAATAGAAATCCCATGTTCAGTGGCTTAAAGAGGGGGATATGAACACTACCTTTTTTCATCTCTCAGCTATGAAACATAGGAAAGCCAACTCAATAACTAAGCTTGTCCTAGATAATGATGACATTATTATCAAGGATAATGAAATAGGGAAACAAGCCAGGGCTTTCTTTTAGAATCTGCTTATGGAAGAAAACAATAATGATAGAATTGATAGACCTATGAATCAATTTATTGATAAAATCCCCTGTTTGATAATGGAAGAAGATAATCTAGAGATGTTAAAGCCTATATCTGAGGAAGAAGTCCATGCTATTTTATTCTCCATGGATGCTTTTAAAGCCCTGGGTCCTGATGGCTTTCCTCCTATATTCTTTCAAGAATATTGGGAGATAGTAGGAGTGGACCTCACGACTGTTGTGCATGATTTTTTCAGATCAGGTAAACTTTTGAAATAAGTTAATAATACCTTCATAGTACTTGTTCCTAAAAAATCACAACCTTCACACCTCACTGATTTTAGGCCCATTAGTCTATGCAACACTGTGTATAAGTTATGTACTGAAATGTTGGTCATAAGGATTCATTGTTAGATAAAATTATTTCTCCTGCTCAAAAAGGTTTCATCCCAGGCAGGCAGATTCTTGATGCTGTGATCACCACACATGAGACTATTCACTCCATGGATAAGAGGAGAATCCCTAGGATGGCTCTCAAGCTTGATATTTCTAAAGCTTATGATAAAGTCTCATGGACTTTTTTATTCCAAGTGATCATAAAATTTGGGTTTAATGATAAAATGTCTCGCTTGTTATGGAACACGGTCTCTTCTACAAAATTTTTAGTGCTGGTTAATGGTGTTTTTAGAGGGTTTTTCTCATCCTCGAGAGGAATTCATCAGAGAGACCCTCTCTCCCCGTACTTATTCATCATTATCGCTGAGGCACTGGGAAGATACATACAAGCAAATATACCCTCAAAAAAGCTAGTGGGCATCAAACCTGCTCCTCCCTTCATCCTATGGTGGTACAGTAGTTTGTGGATGATACCATCTTCTTTGGCATCTCATTGGTGATTGAAGGTAGAAGATGAAATAATATCTTAAATAATTATGCCAGAGAGTCGGGACAAAGGATAAATTTCCAGAAAAGCAATGTGTATTTCTTTAACACTCATAATGAACTTAGACATAAAATCATTGATATATTAGAATGTGCTGAAGCTGGCCTACCAACTACCTACCTGGGTCTCCCACTCTCGATCAAAGAGGTATTTCCTAGATTTTGGAATGGAATTGTGGAAAGAACGCAGAGGAAACTTCTTGGTTGGAAGGGGAAACTACTCAGTAGTGCTGGTAAACTGCAACTTCTTCGGGCTTCGCTGCAAGGTATTCCTACATACTTCTTGTCTCTTTTTAAAATTATTGCGTATTTTGCTAAGAAACTAGAACAAATCCAAAGAAAAATTTTATAAACAGGAGTGGACGACAAACAGAGAATGTCTTTAGTCAGATGGGAAAAAGTGTGTCTTCCAAAATCTCATGGTGGACTTAATATTAGGTCCATCAGGAACATGAACAAAGCCCTTCTCTCAAAAGTTAGTTGGAACCTAATCCATAAAAATAATGATTGGGGGGAAATAATGTATGCCAAATACATGCATAGCATTGATGATTCCAACTTTCTTCAACAGACAGGATTACCCTAGGGATCTGTGATATCGAATAAAATGCTAAAAAGTAGAAGCCTTCTCAAACAGGGAATTAGATGGAAACTTGGAAATGGTAGGCATATTAAATTCTAGGATGATATCTGGTTGAAGGACAAAGCTCTCATCACACAGGGAAACTATGGAGAGATTGCTGACTTGACTACCCAATTTTTTGGAGATAGGGTCAGTGATTATATGGCAAATAACAATGGGATGAGGAGCTAGAAAAATCTTTTGGATTGCTGTGTGCACCAGCGTGAGATTTTCTCAAGAGTTCAGGAGATCTAGTAGTGCATTCAAGAGATCAAAATCCCTCTCTTTCCCTAGGAGGATGAACAGTAGTAGTGGCCAGATAAGAATGGATCATTCTCTATCAAATCTGCTTATCATCTGCTCATTCCTGAAGCTCAAAATGAAGATGTATGGAAAAAGGTTTGGAATCATAAAATTATTCCAAAACTTAACATGTTTTGGTGGGCTGCTACTCATAACAAAATACTTACTCAGGATAACCTTCAAAAGAGAGGGTTTACTTTGGTTAACAGATGTTTCCTGTGTGGTTCAAAAGAGGAATCAGTTTCACACCTCTTTATCCACTGTGAGTTTGCCCAGGAATTATGGGGCACAATACTTAGCAACTTTGGTATTGAATGGGTCTACAATTCTGACCTTAAAGAAGTAATTCTCAGTTGGAACCCAACCTTCACACATCCCTGGGTTATGGAATTATGGAAACAAGCTCTGCCATGTTTGAGTTGGACTTTATGGAAAGAGCACAATCACAAAATTTTCAGGGACACTGCTAGAAATGCTTCTCAGGTGTTTAACTCCTTTGCTAAGACCATTATGGAAAGTGTTACAACAGCTCATATTCGTGTTGTGGAGAGACACCTATCTCAAATTAAAATCCAAATTGTGGCCAAATGGAAGGTTTTAAACTAGATCCCTGGGTATAATAACTCCAATATACTACAGAGACTTAATACTAAATGGATCCCCCCTAAACCTAACTAGATGAAACTCAACTTTGATGGGACATCCAAGTTGGATGGTAAAGCTAGTGGAGGAGGAATTATAAGGAATGATAAAAGATGGATGTCTGCTATCTATGCTGGTGGAATTGGATGCCAGAGCAACAACTGTGTTGAAGCAATGGATTTACTATGGGGATTAAAGTTAGCTATATCCCTAGGAATAAGGAAATTAAATATATAAGGAGACTCTAAGATGGTCATAAATGCCATTAATAAAGCTTCAAATGTGGGAATCAAGCTAAAAGACATCATTACTGATATCCAATTTATTTTACAAAAGTTTTCCAAAGTTGAGATTTCCCATACCTATAGAGAAGGAAACAGGGTCGTTGATGCTTGTGCCAATCTTGGGCAGCAATTTTTAGGTTGGAGGGTGTGGTGACAAGGTGTTCATATTCCCTTAAACATTAGGGAGATCATTCAAAAGGAGATAACTTTTCAAGAATGAGGCATATTGATGACCCTGAAAAGACCCCTATTGATACCCACGACTCCTTTGCGAGTAAGAAGGGCAAGATGAGAAAGGTTGATGAAGAGGAAGAAATATTAAAGAGACTACGTAAGGGACCCACAGGAATCCAGGCAGGGCCATGGTGGGCCAAGGTGGCAAATCTCACAAGCCTTCAATTAATAAGGAAGGATTCCTCTCCAGATTGTGAAGGTTGGGGCAGATTGCTGGTAAACCAACCTCGAAGGCTAGTCTAAATTTAGAAAGTGCTTCGAAAGAAGCAACCCAAGAGGAAGAGTCTGAGGAGCTAGAAATCTAGGAAATTTTAGAGGACACTGGAGGGAAGCAGGCTACTAGGGATTTTGAGGTTACTGAGGAGTAGGGTGCTGACACTATGGGAACTACTAAAAATAAGGGGAAAATGTATGTTGGGGAAGTTGGTGAGGGCACTGAGAATGAAACTGATTGAAAAATTGAAATTGGGGCCCTGAAGGACCGCATTCAAAAGCTAGAGAAGGTCTTAACCAAAGGGCTTCGTAATAAAATTTTGCTAAACATGTCTATGCTGGAAGTGGTGGGTAATACTGGGTATGCTGACAACACAGAGAATGAGAAACTCAATGATCTTATCAAATCAATAGTTATGTAAGGGGAGTCCTCTTTGACTTTGGTCTTCTTGTGTCTTGTGTTTTGTTTCTGTCTATTGTTCTCGGCTGTGCCATCGTCTCTCTGAAGGCATTTTTTGTTTGTTTGCCTTCTTGACTTTTTTGATTGTATAGGGTTCAGCCATGGTTTGTCGCCTTACTTTATCAAAAACAATTATATAACACATTGAATAAATGACCATAACTGAGTACTTTAAATTGATATATAACTAATTGAGGAAGATGCATGATATTGATTATGGCATCAACAAAATGGGCAAATGCATTACATATATCATGGCAAAAATAATTGAGCAAACAATGTCAAACAAGAGTCATGGCCATGAAGCATACACAAAAGCACACAAAACAAACGTGAATGCTAAGGGACCACGTAAGAGCCATGATCAAATGTCACACATGCACATAGAAACATACAATAAAGCTTATAGCCACAAATAATGACATGTTAAAATGTTCACAATCCATAGCAAAGAATACACACAAAGTATAAAAAAAAATATCTAACACAATAAACATGCATGAATAGGTGAAATTGATCTACAGAAGCAATTGGTAATGTTATTATATATTTAAAAACTCATGCATCCATTAAGATAGAAATGTGAAAGTAAGTGGACAAATATGGAAATATTTTTCAAATGTATTATACTGTAGTGGGAACGAAAGGGATAGTCGTAGAGTGATAAAACTTAAGTAAAATATGTCATGAGTGAACTTGTTGTGGTGTACATAAGTTATACATGTCTTGTGACTAGTTTCGATTTGAGAAATTGGAGCTTGTTTTCACTAGTATAAGTCCATTGGAATCGGATAAGAGCATTGTGTGCTACTGTATATAAGAGAGCAGTTTTTTCTATGTTAGTTTTTTGGATCTAAAATAATATCACCGCCAAAAACTATATATGAAAGTGATAACTCATATGTTCTGAAACTCATTCAAGTACACTTGTAAAACATATTTGATATAAAATTAGATATATAAAAGTAATACATATACTAAAGCACAAAACAACTAATGTAAATGAGCTACACATATCATGCATAGGCCTTAATATTTTAATTTTTTTGAATTTTTTTAATATATACGACTAAAAGTATACTAACCAATGCATTCTATAATATCTTCACAATAAATAGGTTCTATATCTAACATAATAATAATTACCTCTCATGAATGTAAAGTATCATTCCACTATGAAGTAGCTGATCTCAACTCAGAATCTAACATAAGTATCATTATCATGATGATAATTTATAGTATTGTGTGTATGTTTTTTAGCATTGTGAACTCTAAGAGTATTCGTAACCCATCATGAAGTATAATAACTTTGTGTTGATGTCCTTTGTAGAACACTCATGATGCCTTATAATATCAATATAGGACATGCTATATTAGAGAGTGGCTCTCTAGTCTATGTGAAAAATCACTGATTAAGTGAATTTTTAAGGATAGGTATCCTTGGAAAGTTTATCATTTTTTTTATAATTCTCTGCATACACTAAACCTTTTTTAGGTTCTTAAACTAATATATGAAGTGTAGGCACAATGAACTTTGGTTGGAGAGGGTATTCATATGGAATACCATGAATTGTGATAACCTCATTAAAAAATGTATTACAAACAAATGTGTATTCTAGAAATAACTACACAAATTTATTGAATCCAAAGATGTACCCATAACATATCGAAGCTCCTACACTAGGTACTATTATGACTTCGATGGGCACATGTTAGACTAACCTTTAGTGGTAGTGTGATCTCACCAATAGAACTATGAACATGCCCATTGAATCCCTTGATTAATATTATTGTAGGAAATATATACTTATATATGTATCCAAAATTAGAGAGAAGTGTGATATCACACATATTCACACTTAAACCATTATCAACCATGACACTCTGTATAGGTTGGTGATCAATCAAAGCTCAAATAAATAAAGAGTACAAGTTAAAATCATTATCAACTATATCATGCTCTACGAATGTGATAAGTGGTCTATATGGCATTGAAACATGATATATACCAATAATTTCATTCAAAGGATGTTGTGCCTCTATATGTGGATGATAAGAAACTAGTGGAGGATATGCATTATATGTGTACTGCACTTCTAATTTATCTATTATTTCTTAACTTGTATACTTAGGAAAAGGATCATTGAATATCTTCATTATTCTACTCTCAATTAGTTTTTATTTTGTATTGATGGTAGATGAACCCACATCAATGATGTTCTAATCTATCAAATCTTGAATCTTATGTCTCAAATAAATGTGCATGTTGGTAATATGCCCTAGTGATTTATAAAATCATAAAAAGTATTTTGTTAGGAACATGTGTCCTACCATTCTCTTTACATTATTAATGTATTATTCACTATGGACACATATGTTTTGTAAGTCATCCCTTTAGCATATTTGAATAATCCCACATACATGGGAAATATTAGTTGTTAGAATAGATTTAGCATTTAAGTAAGTGTTGAGGCCAAATGAAGGCATCTACGAATATTATTATATGAATCTTGCTCAAAGGAGGTTGCCCCTTGAAGTGTCCTACAATCTAAAGGTTATTTTGAGTTATTCTATGAAGTTTATTTTATTTTTTAATTATTTTATGTAGTTCATAAATCTGTGTAGAAGGTTCCCTACATTTAGTATCATAACACTTTCTCAGCCTATGGGTAGATTTTAGAGATTTTTTTTAGTAATGGCTTTCTAGGAACTGTACCATTTATGAAAATAGTTTTCCTTGCCTCTATGTTTTACATCTTAATAACAAGATCAGATAAGGGTAAATACCCCTCTACATAATAGTGGGAAGTACTTAGGCATAAGCCCTAAAACTCATTGTGAGGAGTACCACAGGGACCCTGAAGTAGCTAACCCATTGAGAGGACTTGCCATCAACAAGGGTAATGACCCCATCCTAATTGACTAGTGCCACCCATGAGGTAAACCAAGAGCTATCATTTAGGGGTAAATATATGACTATAAATTTTTTGGAGAGCGGTACTCATTTAGACAACATTAGTGGTCAGAGAGATTCCTTAAAACCCTTAGGCATATAAACAAACTTCAGGCCTATATATGACATTATAGTTTCAAAAAACATAAAAAAAAGTGATTAAATTTGAGAATAGATGGTAAATGCACACTTGCCAATAGATGTTTGGTTGAAATAATCAATTGAATATTAATTTCTAAACCAAAAAAAAGTAAAAAAAATCATTTTTTTCCATCTCTCCTTTTATAGTTATGTTGACTCTCAAAATTTTCTAGAACACCAGAAATTCCATTCTGTACATTTTCTTCCTTGAGGGTCCATATCAAAATTCCACTCCTATAGCCAAAAATCTCAAATTTTTATTTTTTTAGGTTTTACCATAACTTCTTTAGTTTTTGTCCTCTTGCTTTGAAACTTTCCCATAGTGTTCCTTTCCCTTTTCAGCTCCTTTGTCCCTCTTGGATAATTTTTCCACTTTTTCTATTATGGTTCTAAAATTTCCTTTTTCCTTCATTAATCTTAACTAGAAAGTACCCAAAAACTAGTAAAATTACATTTACCCCTTTTGATTGAGTCCAAATTTTAAAAAAATCCTTACTATATGTGTCTTAAAACTTGTTTTTCTATCCCTTGCCAAAAAAATCACTGGTTATGGTAGTCACCCATATAGGCATAAAAATCATGGAATAAGAACTCGTCACATTGAAAGCCTAGGTCATTGAGTTAACTGATAAGATGCAAGGACTAAATAAATAAAATAGCCTTTTACTCAACAAGTTATAGGAGTCTTCTTCAGAGAATAGTTTTTCTTCTCACCACACATAATGTGAGTCCAAGATGGACTTTCCATAGTTTAATGGTACAGATCCTACTAGATGGATATATTGATTTGAGCAATTCTTCAACCTTCACAATACTTATTCTATTAAAAAGTCTCAATTGCTTCCTTTCACTTAGAACAAGAAACACTTCAATGTAACTATTGGTATCTCAATTCAAATGATGAACCCAATTGGAAAACCTTTGCCTTAATTCTAGGCATGTTTTTTACTTTGGCATTCAAGGACTTTACAATAGCTCTCACCAAACTCCACCAAACAAGCATCATTCATGATTATCAGATTGAATTTGAGAAACTAGCTCATCACACTAAAGGGTTATCAAATGACTTATTCAATAATTTATTTATTAATGGCTTCAAATATCCAATCCACTTAGAGGTGAAAATGTTTCAACCCAATAACATGATGGATGTCTTAGGTATAACTAAGTTATCATAAGATAAATTCTCTACACAATGTCAACTTCTCACTTTTCCACCCATAAAAAACACAACAAACCAATGGCCAACCACAATCACACTGGTCAAGTGCCTTACTAAGGTAGAAATGTGGGCTCGTAAGGAGAAAGGATTATGTTATAATTGTGATTATAAATGGGTTAAGGGTTGTAGGTGCATCACATAAAATCTCTACTTGTTATATGTGGAATCATTACTAGAGTAGGACAATAAGCATGATATATAGGAATTATAGGATGCTCAAGCAGAAGAAAACCCCTCTAATGACTTATTAGCTTAGGAGACCTAACTTGAGATATCTCTATATGAACTCATAGTTGTTACCACCCCTCAAACCATGAAGGTTAAGGGGTTTTTATAAAATATCCCTATCATAATCCTCATCGAGCCTCGCATTGCTAAGCATGTAGATTACTTTGTACACCCTTGTTCTAGCTTTGAAGTCATGATTGTTGATGGGGGAACATTTTCATGTAAAGAGAAGCATCAAAATGTGTGTATCATGATAGGCAATTACAGTATTCACTCAAATATGTTTACCCTACCCTTAGGGGGATGTGATGTGGTCTTAAGGGCACAATGGCTTTGCATATTGGGACCTATTATATGGGACTTCTCTGAGCTTTGGATAAAATTCATAGATAGTGACTAGAAGCACACCTTAAAAAGGTTATTGCCGAGATATGCTAACATCATTAGTTCCCATCGTATGGAAAAGTTTTTGAAGAAAGGATCACGTGGGATTCTTGCCCAGTTGCACTCCATCCATATCTAACCCCCTATTACTACTAACCACCCTATTAATTTATAAGTTATCTTTGATAATCATGCCACCATTTTTATAGAGCTAGTGGGTTTGCTCCCTTCACACTCTGAAGATCATCGCATCCCACTCCTTCTATGAAGCCTCCCACCTAACATCTAGCCATACCATTATCCCCATCTACAAAATATTGAGATTAAATAGCTAGTACAGGAACTCTTCAAGTCTAGAGTTATTCACCCCAACACTAACCCATACTCCTCCCCAATGCTTCTTATCCAAAAAAAGGATGGGTCATGGTGCTTTTACATTGCCTTCTATGCCATTAACCACCTAACTATCAAAGATAGATTCCCAATTTCAATCATTAATGAGCTTCATGGGGAAATTTTTTCTCCAAATTAGATCTTCATTCTAGTTATCATCAAATCTATGTGCATGTTGATGACATTCTAAAGATAGCCTTCTTTACTCATGAGGGTCACCATGAGTTCTTGGTCATGTCATTTGGACTTAAAAATACCCCTTTAACATTTTAGGCCCTAATGAATAAAATATTTCAGCCTTTCTTCCATCAATTTGCTTTGGTTTTATTTGATGATATTTTGATCTATAGTTGCACATGGGCCGAATATATCTAACATCTTAACAGGGCATTATAAATTCTAGAAAATAATCAATTATGTGCCAATAAATCTAAGTGTTCATTCAGTCAAGAGGAAGTTGAATATCTAGGGCATATTATTTTAGTCAATGGGGTCTGTGTAAATCCATAAATAATCAGTGTCATGCAACATTAACCTCAATGAATAACCCTCAAGAGCCTTCATGGCTTCATAGGCCTTATAATATACTACCACAGTTTCATCAAAGATTATAAAAAGATCACCTCTCTCTTCAATTCCTTATTAAAGAAGGATGTATTCACGTGGGATGTCATAGCTAACCAGGGATTCATGACACTCAAATAGGTTATGTGTAGCACACCAATTTTGGCCATGCCAAACTTCACTAGAACTTTTATGATCAAAAGTGATGCATATGACAATGTCTTAGGTGATTTTATTCTCCAATAAGGTCATCCCATTGCTTTCACTAGTAAAACCCTTTCTAGACAAAATTTTCCTTTATCTGCATATGAAAAGGAAATGATGGCAATTATGCATGCAATACAAAAATGGTAGCCATACTTAGGAATCATTTTTGCATTAAAAATATCACCAAAGTTTGAAATACTACTTGGAACAATGAGTCTTATCCCCATCATGATAGAAATGGGTCAACATACTCATGGGCTATGATTATGAGATCACTTAAAAGAAGGGTAAAGATAATATTGTGGTAGATGTTATCTCATGCATGCTCAAGGACTAGACTTCCCTTTAATCTATCTCCATATCCATTTCAAATTAGTTATATTATATACACCAAAGGTATGCACATGATCCCTCCTTACACCACCTCATTCAATAATTAACCATTAACCCCTCTGTAGTACCACATTATTCATGTGATGGTGCTTCTCTGCATTACAAGGGTTGGTTGGTGCTTCCCAATAACATAGACCTTCATCAATATGTATTCTATGGAATTCATGCTTCTCCATCAGTATGGCACTTAGGATTTCTCAAAACATATGATCAGGCATCTTAAAATTTCTTTTGTAAGGGGATGAAAGGGTAAATTAAATAGATGGTGGCTGAATGTGATACCTGCTAACATAAAAAATGTGAAACTACAGTGATTCCTAGTTTGCTCAAGCCCTTGCCTATTCTTACTAGGATCTGGAGCAATATTTCTATGGATTTAATTAAAGAGATCCTTAAATCTGGAAAAAATTAGTGTTCCTAGTCATTGTAGACCACCTCTCTAAATATAATCATGTTATACCCTCAACCAACTTTATACAACCTCCATAGTCATACAAGTTTTCTTGGATCAGATCTTCTAACTTCATGGCATCCATTATTCAATTATCTATGATCATGATGCAACTTTCACTTGCCATTTTTGGATGGAGCTATTCTAGTGCATACATAAACAACTGAAGATGAGCTCTGAGTATCATCCCCAAATAGATGGCCTAATAGAAATTGTCAATAAATGCTTGTAAATATTCCTTCATTATTTTACATTAGAACAACAACACTAATGGGAAAAGTGGCTCCCCCTCACATAATGTTGGTATGATACCTCATACCACACTTCTACTAAAATGACTCCATATGAAGTAGTTTATGGTCAAGATCCCCCAACACTTCTCTTGTATACCCCAGATAGTTCCCCAATTCAGGCAATCGACACTAATCTCTAACATTAGGATTAGATTCTCAACACCCTGTGGGGCAATCTCCATCTGGCACAAAACTAAATGAAGAAGTAGGCAGATCAACACCACTCTAAGTGCACCTTTCAACCCAGTAATATGGTTTTTATTCATCTTCATCCATACAAGCAATCATATTTGAAACTAAAAGGGTGTCATAAGCTTTCATCTAAGTTTTATGGGCCATATAAGGTTCTCTGGTAGATTGTATTTGTTGCTTACAATTTGGAGCTTTCACCTTCTTCGCAAATTCACCCAGTCTTTCATGTCCCCTGTTTGAATAAAGTTTTGGAACCACCATTAGAGTATAGAAAGTTTTACTAAACTTTATAATTAAGGCTCAATCCTTCTCAAACTGGAAATAATTATAGACAAGCACACTCACCAACTACTCTCCCACTCCATCATGGAAGTATTAATCCAGTGGCACAAGATGCAACCAATAGATTCTAAATGGGAACCACTATTCCAAATTTAGCAATGATTCCCACATCTAAATATTTGAGGACAAAGTTATTTCTAAGGGGGAGAGGATGTTAGGAACCTGTGTCCTAGCCTTCTCTTTACATTCTTAGTATATTAGTCACTATGGATGCAAATGCTTTATAAGTCATCCCTTTAACATATTTGAATTATCCCACATACATGGGAAGTAGTATTTTTTAGAATAAACTTAGTATTTAAGTGTTGAGGCCCAGTGAAGGCATCCATGAATATTATTGTATTAATCTTTCTCAAATTATGTTTCTCTCTCAAAGTGGCCTGTGATCTAAAGGTTATTTTGACTTATTTTCTAAAGTTTATTTTATTGTTCAATTATTTTTTGTAGTTCTTAATTTTTTGTAGAAGGTTCCTCACACATTTTTATCAAATCCTTTTGGAAGAGGTTTACTCACATCTACCTTTTTAATGGGAGGGAGCTTCATGAGATTACATTCCAATAAATTTCGTAGCACCTTGTAGGGATCTTCTTGCAAGTTGGTAAATTATCTCCTTAGAGGAGCTGATTTTACAATACATGGAATAGGTTTTGAAATTGCACTCATTGTTTCCTTTTAATCATTCTTATTCTCACTTGATCTCACCTTGTATGGTGGATTACATGGATTCTTTGCATGAGAAGTATAAAATAGGTTGGTTGTGTACTTTAGCTTATTCATTGCCAACAACTTAACCTCTCTTTGTTTCATTCTGTGACATAAATCCGTGAATGATAGAAAATTATTAAACATAATAGATTCATGTAGAGATGGAAATAAATTTTGTTTGAATATGTCTTTTAATTCCTTATTTTCCATAAGATTCATCATTTTGGATAGTATGGTCTTATACCATAAGACATATTCTTTGATATTTTCATTAGATTCTTGTTTATGTTAAGCAATTTGAGCATATGAAATATTTTCACTTGTGTCAATTGAGAAATATACAAGGAAAAAATATGCCAAAGGATTTAATGCATGAACTGACTAATGTGTTAAATCATAGAAACTTCTTAAATCATATTCTTTTAAACTTCTAAGAAATAGCTTGGTCAACAACCGATCATTGGACACATAGTCCAAACAATTTATGTGAAATGCTCTCAAATGTTGTTCGAAGTTACATTTCCCATCATATATTGTAAAATCAGGTGCCATAAAACTAGTTGGTAAATAATATGTTTGAATATGCTAAGCTAATGGATTATGAAATAAATTATATGAATCCAATGCTTGATTGGGTTTTCAATCACTTTGTTCCATTTCCAACACCTTAGTTTGTAGAGCTAAAACAATATAAATAAGGGATTGTGTATTAGGAATAAAATGTGTGTTAATCAAAGGTGGTGTAACAAATGACTAATTAGGAATTGGTAATTTATTTATTGAAACCCTTGGGTTGGCCCCATAGTATATGTTGCTATAAAATGTGTATCGAATGATACATAAAAATGTAAGGAACCAATAGCAGTAAATGTTTTATAGAATTTGCCTTTAGATGCTTTCTTTATTCTTCTTTGATGATTTATTAAAATACATATTGTATATTTAAATTATTTGAAATAAACCCTTTAAATTGTCTTTTGTCCATGCCATCAAATCTATTAACTAATTCTACCATTATGTTGTTATCAACCAGAATCTGAAAAATGTTCAACTTGAGTACTGCTTAGTCTAGCACTTATTTTAAGAAAGGTAAAAACCACTTTCTTAGATTGTAAAAAATATGAAATATAAACTTAGAATATTTTTTTTAACAAATCATTTACCAAATCTAATAAACCCAATACAAAAATCAGAAATAATAACAAGAAAGAAATAAACCCTAACAACATGGATGGTTAGGGTTTATAGTATTCAATCAAGAGACGGGTTCACCAATATGTTTTATCAAAATTAGTGAATTAAACAAGTGCTAATCCAATTATGATAAAATTTTGAGAAAAATTAGAATGTATAAAATATGTAATAGATACACACAAGACTGATTTAGAACTTCTTATTTATAAAAAATGCTAAAAGGAGAAAATATTAAAGACAAATAACTTAGATGGCATTTGTATCTAATATATTATAATAGAGAATATTTGATTGACTTTGGGACTATGTGAGGTCATTATGTATTTTTTGATAAGTTTTCAATGATGTCAAAGAATTTTTTATTCAGTAAAGAATATGGTCATTAATGTCAAGGAATTTATGCCAATAAGAGTTCATAGTTTCTGCAAAGTCTATAGTTATTGACTAAGTTTGTAGCTTGCCATGAAAATTATTTTTGATGAAGTAGAAAATTAATAAGAGACTTTTTATCTATATTTTACATCATATGGAGACATAGAAATATATTGCAAAATTAATTCAGACTATAGACCATTGAATAAGTTGTTCTGTGTGAAGGAAGGTGATTTAAGGATTATGGAGAATAAGATCATGTTCAAAGCTACTAGGCAAGTAGTTATGGACTACATCAGGTTTGCTATAAACTCATTAGGTTTGTTATGGAATGCATTAGGTTTTCTATGAACAACATCAATGGTGATATAGATTACATTAAATCTACTATGAACTGCATCAACACTACTACAAACTTTAATAGAACTGCTATGGACTTATTTGGAAAGTATTTCTAAATGTATTCTAATGCTTTCTTGGTCTATTCTAGCTTCATTTCACTCAGGCTGACCTATGTGAGTGAGATTTTATATAAGCTAATGTGATTTATGTTTTCAAAAGAGAATAAATCATTATATAGCTGACTATAAAGTTTTATTTGGCCAACTTTTAAGAGGTTATTGATCACCATTTTGTATATTAACAAGATCAAATTATCTTTTTAAATTGTGAAAAAGGGGGATTATTTTTGCTAAGGAACAGAGCAGAGGTCTATTGAGGAACAAATGGACAAATAGGTGTGGGTATGAAATCATCAAATAATTCATATAAATATTATAGAGTATATAGAATATGCTAAAAGAGATAAGTAGAGAAGGTAGAGAGGACAAAGTATTTGAAAATAAAGAGCAGAGAAAGAGAGCCTAATGTGTCTATTTGATTGATAAGAAAAAAAATAATAGATTAAATATGATATTGATAAGCAGAGTAATTAGAATTATACCATCATTTGTTGATAGAAATAATTAAGAAAGGTGGATGATCTGAAGCAGCTGAGTTGGTGCTTGGAAAAGGGGGTTGAATCCTCCTATAGATTGGTGTCTACAAATCAAGGAGTTGGTGTTTCCTTTAAAGTTAGTGTTTTATGAATCTTTTTGTCAAGTTGGTGCTTAACTATTTGGGGTTGGTACCTTAAGTTGAGTTGGTACTCAACAGTCTTTTTGACTCATTACATATTTGATTTAGGACATGTATTCCATGCAGTGATCAATGTGATACTTCTTCCTTTTAAGGGTTTCCCACCTATATCATGTGTTATGTCTTTATGTTCTTTGTTGTGGTTTGATTGATCTATGGATTTTGCATTTATGCTTGAATAATGAACTAAAGAATTTGAAAAAAGTTTTAAGGGTCACTAATTCACACCCCCCTTCTTAGTGGTTATGCTTCTAAAAATTGATATCAAGAGCAAGTCCTTCAAGGTCAGGCTTGACAACTGGAAAGCAGATCATAAGAAGCAAAATGTCTAATCACCAAGTACAAGAAGGATTTTCAACAAACAAGGCCCATGTGTTCATTATAACCAATTATGCCTTTTGGATCATTAGGATGAAGACCTATTTGATGAATCTTGGTTTTGACATTTGGCAGTCAGTTGTATATGGGTATACTATCCCTCAAATTCCTCCAACTAATGCTATAAGAAAGAAAATAAGTTAGAACAATTAAAAGGCTATGAATGCTGTATTATGTGGATTGGAAAAATATAATATTGTCAAGGTGATGTAATGTGAATCAGCTAAATCAATTTGGGACAAGTTATAGCTCATTTATGAAGGTGACGCCAAGGTAAAATTGGTAAAGCTTCAAACATATAGAAGACAGTTTGAAGGTCTAAAGATGAAGGAAAAAGAGAATATTTCATCATATCTTCTTAGAGTTGATTAAGTAGTCAACATAATCAAAGGTTTTAGAGAAAATGTTAATGAGTCAACTATTATTCAAAAGGTTCTAAGATCCATAACCCCAAGATTTGACTCAAAGGTGTCATCATTTAAAGAAGTAAAAGACTTAGAAAAGTTACAAATGGATGAGCCTCATGGAATAATTATTGTCTATAAGATGAGGACTGATGATGGAAGATCTTCCTAAAGGGAAGGAGCCTTCAAGGTTGTAAACAAAACATAAATTAAAAAGGTTTAAATTGATAGTGACATTGATATTGATGAAGACAAAGCTAAAGCCTTATTTTTGGTGTAACTAAGAAAAGGTTCAAGTACAAACAAAATCAAGCTACCATTCAAATGTTTTAATTATGGCAAGATTGGTCATTTTGATGCCAAGTGTCCTCAAAAATAAAAACATGATCATGATGAACATGGTGAAGAGAATAATAAGTCTAACAAGTATGATAAGAGTAAGAAAAAATTCAAGCAAGGTGACTATAAGAAAAATTTCTTCAATAACAAAACGAGTCTATATTCTAAAGAAGATAACAACTCTTCTAAATTTAGTGATAAAGATATCTCAGATAGTGATGACTGTAGTTCAGACCATCGAAGTGATGAAACTTTGTTCATGGCCATTGAAGTTGAAGATGGGAATAGTTCAAAACAATAAGTCTTCATGGATGATGTAAAAGTGGATGAAGAATAAGCCAAGGTTGATCTTGAGTCAAAACTTATCAGTGCTTTGGATGAATTGAATAGTCAAAGAAAGAAAAACCAAAAGTTAAAGTCTCTAGTCAAAAATTATGAAGAACAAATATGTATCTTAGAAACTAAGATAACTAAGAGTGCTAAGGAAGCTGAGGAGGTCATCAAAAATCTCATGACTTGGTTAGAAGAAGCAAATTCAATTCTAAAGTCTAAGGAAGGAGAGTGCAATGATAACAAATCTGAGATAGGTTCATTGAATTTAGTTGTGGAATGGTTTACAATCAAATTAAAAATTTGTCAAAATTTGAAAAGAGCAATAGAATTCTTGATGACATATTGAATAATCAAATGTCACCTCTCATCAAAATAGGCCTTAGATACACGTATGAATATAAGAGTATCAAAGAAGAGTAAAATATCAGTAAGCCAAAGACATATGTTGATGCTCTCAAATTCATAAGAATGTGAATGACAGTCAGAGGTTAGGATAGGTTAAGAAGATTATCGCTCCTCTCAAAGATAACAAAGTGTTAATATGCCTTTCAAAAATATTTAGAGATCATTTCCTATTAGGAAACTGAATGAAATAAGGTACATGAATTCCTTCTATGGCTACTATTTTTATTATAATCAGTTTGGACATAGATATGTAGATTGTAGAACAAATGCTAGAAACAATCATGTATGGAGAAGTGATATGAATAATCATGGATTTACAAAAATATTCTCAAATTCATTTATCTAAGGGTCGAATATCAATAAAATAAGTATGATTTTTTACAACTATAATAAAATTGGGTATATTATAAAATTCTATAGATTGGGTTATGCAAAACCTCCTAGTCAAAATAGGAATGTGTATGTTCAAATTGATAATAAGTCAGAAACTTTAAAAATACTAAAAAAGGAGCAAGAAAATGATGGTCCAAAGGAAGAAGAATCCATGTTAGCACAAACTACTTTTCATATTCAAGATGAGAGTTTGAAATGGTATATTGATAGTGGTTGTTTAATCCATATGATAGGTGACAATAATAAATTTATATCTTTGAAGAAGACTACTGAAGGTACAGTCAAGTTTGGGGACAATATAACAACTAATATTTTTGGCAAGGGAATACTAAGTCTTGACAATGGGAAAACTAAAACTGATAATGTGTTATATGTAAAAGGACTAAATCATAATTTGCTGAGTGTTAGTCACATGTGAAATCAAGGAGATACTTTGACTTTTCATGCTAAAGGATGTGAAATAAGAAAAGCAAGTTCAGAAAGATTGGTAGCAGATGTTGATAGAACTACAAATAATTTATATGTTTTGAATGAGATCAAGAAGGATAGGTGTTTTATGATTCGAGGATGAGAGATACATTTAGCACAGAAGAATGGTACATCTAAACTTTGACAACTTAGTAAATACAAGTACTAAAAAATCTGTTAGGAACATGCCTAAGATCACTAATCCTACAAACACCCTATGTAAGGCATGCCAACATGGAAAATAGACAAGAAAAAGGTTCAATACAAAAGAACATTCAACTACAAAACCTTTAGAGTTGATTCATATAGATCTATGTGGTCCAAGTAGAATTGAAAGTATTTAAGGGGAAAGTTACTTCATACTTCTTTTTTATGATTATGCTAGAATGACTTGGGTTGTTTTTTTTGAAGGAAAAATCTGAGGCTCTAGATAAGTTCAAGACATTCAAGATTCTAGTTGAGAATGAGATGGACTTAAAAATCAAGTGTCTAAGATCTAATAGAGGAGAATTATGGTTAAATGAGTTTGATGACTTTTATAAGGAATATGGAATCAAAAGATAATTTTTGGCTACAAGGACACCATAGTAGAATGGTGTGGTATAAAGGAAGAAAAAGACTCTTCAATAAATGGTCAAGATAATGTTAAATGATTCTAAATTATCTGGTAGATTTAGGAGAGAGACTATAAACATAATAGTACACATTCTAAACAAAGGTTAAATCAGAATAAACAATAATAAAAACCCCTATGAATTATGGAAAGGCAAACCAAATTTAGTGGAACACTTTATAGTATTTGAAAGCATGTGTTTCTTCAAAAAAGATGAAGAATATATTATAAAGTTTGATTCAATGGATGATGAAGGCATCTTCCTTGGATATTCTTAAGTTAGTTCTGCATATAGATGCTAAATAAGAGACTATAGAAGATTTTAGAGAGCACAAATGTGAGAGTGGATGAAACCATATCTAATAAGGTTAGCATACAACCAAAAGTTTATACAAAGGAGCTTGACCTCAAGGAAGAAGAAAAAACATCATAAGAAGAATAAGTAGTAGAAGAAAGTCAAGAAGCAGAAGAATGGGAAGATACAAGGGCACCTTCCAGATTCATTCAGAAAAATCATTTAGAAAGTTAAATCATCAGTGATATTAATGTTGGAGTGAAAATTGGGAGAAGTTTTATGAATACATTAGAAAATGTAAAATTCTCTCTATTTTTAATGATAAAACCAAAATCTTTTTTAGAATCTAGAAGTGATAAGCATTGGGTGAATGTTATGGAGGAAGATCTCAATCGAATTGAGAAAAATGAGACTTTGGAACTTATTCCCAGACCTAAGGACAAGAATGTCATTGGAACCAAATGAGTTTTTAGGAATAAATTGAATGAATATGGTCAGGTCACAAGAAATGAAGCAAGTCTAGTGTGTAAAGGATATGCTCAAGTATAAAGTGTTGACTTTGAAGAAAATTTTACACCTGTGGTAAGACTGGAAGCCATAAGATTATTTTTGGCATATGTTAGTTTCAATAATTTTAAGATATATTAGATGGATGTAAAGTCTACATTTATCAATGGAAATTTAGAAGAAGAAGTCTATATAGAGCAACCTGAAGGTTTTTCTTTGTCAGGAAATAAGGACTATGTCTATAAATTGAAGAAAACATTATATGTGCTAAAGAAAGCCCCTAGATCATGGTATGCAAGACTCGACAGATACTTGCTTGATTAAGGTTTCAAGAGAGGTGTTGCTGATAACAACTTTTACATCAAAATATAAGGTGAGCATCGATTAATTATAGTTGTGTATGTTGATGATATTATCTTTGGTAGTGACTATGACAAGATGTCTAAGGAATTCACAAAAGTAATGCAGTGAGAATTTGAGATGTCTATATTAGGGGAACTATCATTTTTTCTTAGATTTTAAGTAGTTCAATCAGATAAGGTAATCTTCATATCTCAAGCTATTACATTAAGAAAATGTTGAAGAAGTTTGATACGGAAGACTGTAAATCTGTAAGGACTCTAATGATAATAAGTTTCAAGTTTAGTCAAGAAGATAAGTCACCAGAAGTCAATCAGACCTTATATAGATCTATGATTAGAAGTCTGTTGTATACTACTATATCAAGACACGATATCATGTAGGCAATAGGTATAATGACCAAATTTTAGGCAAAACCAAAAGAGACACACTTAAAAATAGTCAAGAGGATATCCAGATATCTTAAAGGTACGATGGACTTTGGTTTGTGGTACTCAAAAGGTAAGGATTTCATTTTAACAACATATACTGATGTAAATTGGGCAGGTAACATTGATGACAAATAAAAAACAAGTGGTGGTGCATTATTTCTTAGAAAGAGTCTTGTGTCATGGTTGAGTAAGAAACAACCATCAATTTCCTTGTCCACAGTTGAAGCTGAGTACGTAGTAGCAACATCATGTTGCACACATGTTTTATGGATGAAACAGACCTTGAGTGACTTTAAGATTAAGAATGATAATCCAATTTCTATATTTTGTGAAAATACTAGTGTCATTAACATCTTTAAGAATCCATTCATGTATTCTAGGACTAAACATATTATATCAAGTATCATTTTCTAAGGGAGCAAATAGATGATTAAATTGTCAAACTACAGTATGTAACCATAAAAGAACAAGTTGTAGACCTTTTTACAAAACCTCTTCCAAGGGAAACATTTGAGTTCTTAAGGTAGGAATTGGGAGTAATTCCTTCTTCTATCAGCACTAATAAAGGTATGGACTAAAGGGGAGCTAATCTTTGGGTATCTTTTAGCTTTGAGGATCAAGAGTCAAGATTCTATGACAGTCAAAAGATGTTCAAGTGGTAGTGAGTAGTATCTTGCAATTTTCTTAGGAGAAGTTTATGGAATTCTCATAATAGAAATGAAGATGGATATTATCAGTTTTGAAGAAGCAACACTTTGTGCAACCCTTTGCCATTGATGTCAAAGGGGGAGAATTAATAAGTTGACTATTTTTAGGGAAAAATAGTGCAGTGGTAGAGATAGTTGTATAAGGGAGAGAAATAACAAGTTGTGTAATTGATATCTAGTTGCTTTTGGTGAAAAAATGATAAGGGCAAGAGTAAATTGAGGTCAAGTTTTGGTGTAAAGGTATGTTCATTTAATGATAAAATATACTCAGGTCATCATCTTGTAAAGGTTTTCCATCAATGACAAAGGGGGAGTTTGTTGAGATGTTGTCATTGATGTGAAAGGGTTTGATGTTTAGTATATAATATGGTCATTTATGTCAATAAATTTTTGTTAATAAGAGTTCATAGTTTTTAAAGAGTTCATAGCTAATGACTGAGTCTATAGCATACCATGAAAGTTGTTTTTGGTAAAATGGACAATTGACCAAGAGACTTGTTATCCATATTTTACATCATATGGAGACATAGAAATATATTAAAAAATTAATTCATACTACATACCATTGAATAAGTTATTCTATGTGAAGGAAGGTGATATTAGGATTATGGAGAATAATATCATGTCTAGAGCTACTAGGTGAGTAGCTATAGTCTGCATCAAGCCTACTATATATTGCATCAAGTTTGCTATGGACTACATTAGCTTTATTACGGTCTGCATCAAGGGTGCTATGGATTAAATTAGAGATGTTATGAAATACATCAAGACTACTATAGACTTTAATAGAACTGCCATGGACTTGTTTGGAAATTATTTCTAAATGTATTCTAATGATTGCTTGGTCTATTCTAGCTTCATTTCACTCAGGTCGACCTATGTGAGTGAGATTTTATATAAGCTAATGTTAATTATGTTTTCAAAAGAGAATAAATAATTATATATCCAAGTATAGAGTTTTGTTGGCTGACTTTCAAGAGGTTGTTGATCACCATATTATATATAATCAAAATCAAATTGTCTTTTTAAAGTGTGAAAAAGGGGAATTATTTCTGATAAGGAGTAGAGCAGATGTATGTTGAGGAATAGATGGTTGAAGAGGCATGAGTATGAAATCATGAAATGATTCATAGGAATATTAACCCTAGAGTATACAAAATTTACTACAAGAGATGAGTAGAGATGACAAAGAGGACAGAGTCTTTAAAAATAAAGAGCAGAGAAAGAGATCCTAGTTTGATTGATAAGCAGAAAAATATTTGAATAAATATGAGATATATAAGTAGAGTAAGAAAAATTATACCATCATTTATTGATAAAAGTAATTGGTAAAGGTGGATGATTTGAATCAAATAAGTTGGTGCTTGGCAAAGGGGATTGAATCCTCCTATAGATTGGTGTCTACAAATCAAGGAGTTGGTGTTTCCTAGCAAGTTGGCACTTATTGAATCTTTTTGTCAATTTGGTGCTTGACTATTTGGGGTTGATGCCTCAATTTGATTGGTGTTTAGTACTATTTTTGACTCATTGCATATATAATTTAGGATATGTAGTCCATGCAGTGAGCAATGTGGGTTTTCTTCCTTTTAAAGGTTTCCCACCTATATCATGTGTTATGTCTTTATGTTCTTTATTGTGGTTTGATTACTCTATGGATTTTGATAGGACCTAAGTTCCTCAAAGATCTGACACAACTTGTTAGAATTAAGAGCACATATGATTACCTTTTGTATAAGCAACTAAACATGCGAAATTAACCAAAAGTACAAGTAACTAGAAATAGAAACAACACAGAATATGAGAGGCAACACACAATTGTATTCAACTCATTACAGAAGGAAATTACAATAAAGAGATCACACTCTTTCATCCACTTTGTGGGCATACCAATAATCTTCCCTCAAGAGTTATCTTCTCTCAATATAGGTCACAACAAACAACTCAAACACAGAGCTGTTGTTCACCTCAACCAGTCAGTATCAATACTGCCAGTACAATCGAGTACAAAATGGTACTCCAAGTAGATCTCCCCTGATCTTGCTCCTTGATGTGTTGCTTTCACCTTTGATCTTGCTACCCCATAGATCTACCTTTGACCTCGCACACACACACCCCTACAGACCAACCTGATCTTATCCATGTAGATCTCCTCCCTGATCTTGCAACACCCTACAGATCAACCTGATCTTACATACCTGGAAGAACCCTTGTTGATTCCACCATGGAAGAACTCTTCTAGTTCTACACTTTACAATACAACCCATGAGTCTATTATATAGATCCCATGCATACAATAATTAGACAAGTGGCTCAAGACTTGAACTAGTCTTTAACATGTAAACAATCAGTTCAACAAACTGACTATCCATCAACAAGCAGTTCTGGAACCGCACAGGTGACTGACGTCAGTCCCTATCTATCTGGATGTGACCGACGTCGACTGACTCCTACTGATGTTGGTTTCCCTTTTGTTCACCCCTGACTGACATCAGTGTTAGCCTATCGACGTCGGCAACTGTGACACTCAGAAACCTCCCTATTTGCATCTGGGTGAAGCTTTTAGCTCCACAACCTAACAATCTCTCACTTGGAGATAAATAGCTACACCTATACCTGTACTATTACATTGTCTAATCTATATCCTGGCTTGTATCCCTCTTCAAGCTCAATCTTGAAGACCAACCACCACACACCCTATGGTGCTACACCTGTGTCTAAATTTCTCCATTCTCAGCTCACCTTCTTCTGCCATTGCTATACTCTCACTCAATCAAAAACCCCTAAGAGTGACCTGTAATCAACAAACACTTAACACACTCTGTGACCAAAGTGTTAGTGAACCTCGCTTTGAGATCATCCAACCTCGCTCTGATACCAATTGACATGACCTAGGTTCCTCAAAGCTCTAACACAACTTGTCAGAATTAAGAGCACATATGATTGCCTTTTGTATAAGCAACTAAACATGTAGAATTAACCAGAAGTACAAGTAACTAGAAATAGAAATAGCACAGAATATGAGAGGTAACACATAATTGTATTCAACTCATTATAAAAGTAAATTATAATAAAGAGATCACACTCTTTCATCCACTTTGTGGGCATACCAGTAATCTTCCCTCAAGAGTTATCTTCTCTCAATACAGGTCACAACAAACAACTCAAACAGAGCGTTGTTATTCACCTCAACCAGTCAATATCAATACTGCCATTACAACTGAGTAAAAAATGGTACTCCAAGTAGATCTCCCCTGATCTTGCTCCTTGATGTGTTGCTGTCACCTTTGATCTTGCTACCCCACAGATCTACCTTTGACCTCACACACACACACCCCTGCAGACCAACCTGATCTTACTTATCCATGTAGATCTCCTCCCTAATCTTCCAACACCCTGCAGATCAACCTGATCTTACATACCTAGAAGAACCCTTGTTGATTCCACCATGGAAGAACTCTTCTGGTTCTACACTTTATAATACAACCCATGAGTCTATTATATAGATCCCATGCATACAATAATTAGACAAGCGGCTCAAGACTCAAACTAGTCTTTAACATGCAAATAATCGGTTCAACAAACTGACTGTCTGTCAACAAGCAGTTCTAGAACTGCATAGGTGACCGACATCAGTCCCTATTTGTCTGGAGGTGATCGACGTTGGTCGACTCTTGCCGATGTCAGTTTCCCTTTGGTTCACCCCTAACTGACGTCGGTGTTGGCCTGTCGACGTCGGTGACTGTGACACTCAGAAACCTCCCTATTTGCATTCGGGTGAAGCTTTTAGCTCCACAACCTAACATATTTTGCATTATTTCTTGAATAATAAACTAAATAATTTGAATAAAGTTTTAAGAGATCATTGATTCACCCCTCCCCCTCACATTGGATGTGATTCCAATAGTATTAGGAATAGGGCTATGTATGGATATGACACAAAGTCACATTAATTAGACAAGGCCAACCTATGTTGCCATCTATAGGATGTATTGAGTTTTAATAGGATTTTTTCCTTCTATGTTAAATTGGATCAATATGCCTTCACCTTAGGTATTTTGTGTGTGATCAGGGTTACTCGATTCACTATGAGATCTAGTGTGTACATTTTTCTTCACTTGGAACCCTAGATCAATAGATAATGAGGAATAAGTGCAATAAAAGGAGGAAAATGGGTTAAAGGCTAAAGTTGTGCTTAACCTCAACACCCTCTATGTTGAGAGTTCCCTACATACCAATACTTTGAAGAGAGATGAAACTCTATGTATTTATCCCATACCATGATGGTGTGTGTGAAATATTGGTGTAATGTTATATGTTAGTGTAATCTTAGTGTAGTTATGTGCTTGAACAATGACATGTGACCTTGAAGGTGTATTCATACTTATATTAAAGCTACTTGGGTTGTATGGACTCAGATTTGAGAAGATTAAGTGATTTCCTCTCAATATACAGTTAGAATAAATTTGGTGTTTGTAATATAGAAGCCTCTTAACAATTAGTGAATAAATGAATGGAAAAAAATGTTTATACAATGGCCTTTTTGGAATTTCATCATATGGGACTTTAAAACATGTGGGATGACCCATTAGGTGAGTTTTAATTTAGGTAATTATCCATTATTTGACAAGAGGATGAAATTGGTGGCTTTATACACTATCGACAGGTAGGATTATCCTAAAGTAATGACCTTATTTGAAAACCATAGACAGCTGAAATAGAGGTGTGAATCAATATAATAGTGATTTTAGGCTACTTGTAATGAATAATGGAGCTATCAAGTATCATAATTTCCTAAGGATAGAGGGTCATCTACATAGATATGTAGAAATATTGGTTTGAAACCATGGAATTTATCATAGTCTAAGTGTGCATAAGGATTTTTCATAATTACATTTTTTAGTATTAAATGTTAATTTTAGTGACTATATCTACATGTATCACATGCTTAAAATTAGGGCACATGTATTTTTATGCATATGAGTAATTCAACCCAAGTGAGATAAAGGACTTCATATTCTCTCCCTAAGATAATCAATGAATACTATATGCTCTTTAATGCAACCTTATTTTTTTATAAGTATACAACCGCAAAACTTTGATAGATGACAAGGGAAAAAATAACAAAATGTGAAATATCTTTGATAAGTGTGAATAAGATACGATCAATTCAATTCATCCTTGAAACTTATGAAGTTAGGGTACATGTGTATATACATGATCCTTTGAAATAAAATTAGGAAAAATTCATGCATAAGCCAACCATGAAAATGAGTTAAAGATTATAATCATGGCACAAGAAATAAATACATGGTGGTACAAAGGACCCATATGGTACATGACTACTTTCAAAAACCATCAAAAATGGTCAAACCAATTTCAGCCTCCACTGAAAATGGTTAGATCCCTTTCAACCAACATTGAAAGATTATCAACTTAGAAAAATACTTTAAAATAAAGGTCAAGTTGAACTAAAGGATGACTAGATGGATCCTAAGGTAGACAATTGAAAGATTTTAAGGTTTTCATATGAAAATGTAGATGACATTAGAGTATGAGGGATCCAATGTGAAGGGAATGTGTACCAAAAGGATCCAAAAGTAATAAAATGAACCAAATGTACCAAGGCATTACAAACATGCCATAATTACATGACTTGTACCCAAATTAGGTTCCTATACTAATGTTTTTTTATTTTAATGGATCTCTCACTCATTAAATTATTGTAGTTTATAACTTGTGTTAATGGAGAGGTTGAGTGTGTTTTTGTTTAGAAAATGTGATTTGAAGTTTGAAGATTTAACATTGATGTTATCTTACTCAAATATTTTTATACATTGACTATATTTATCTCAGATGTTATTATTTTGTTTGATAACTAACTATATTTATTTATTTTATTTTATTTTTAGTTTTGTTTTTTATGTTACACTATTTATCATAATGTTAAGAAGAATAAAGTAATATTATGATTTTTTTATTAAAATATTTTTTACCAAGCACTTTTAGTGTAACATCTAAACAAATAACAATCCTTGTCACTTGGTACACTACCTTATGGTAATAATTCTATATATTTTAAACTTGATTAAGTAAATGCACCTTGTTCTTACATAATTCCATATGCACTATGAAACTAAAGAATAAGTTAAATGCTCTAAAATTATTTTATTTATGTCTTTAATTTACCATAAATATTTTCATTATTTGTGGTTGAAATTAATCCATTAGATTAATACCCTTCTCGAGCCATTGGTTTGGTCAAACCAGTGACTATAATATAAAAATGTGGAACCTACCTTGCCTTGTAAATCTTATAGATTTTATTATTCATTTAAAACTTGAACCTAACAAGGTGTCATTATAGCTATTGGCCAGTCATAAAAATATGAAGGAAATTTTAACAAGATGCCATGCATTTGCATTGATACATGTTCATTTTTTGTGCACTCCATGAATTCTACACCACATGCTTACCCAAACATTAGATATGTCACCACACCCACATATCATGCTAAAGGATAATGTAATCACCTAAGGTGTACATATAATATTCAAAATTAGTTGGGTTGATTATGTGGAGATAACATTCACATAATACATATTAATTAGTACAATATGAGTGTAAACCCATACTTAACTCATTCTTCATGCATATGTACTGGATAAGTCAATCACAAGATGACACCATAACACTCCCCCTCATACACAAACACACACACACATATTCATAAATTATTTATAGACTAGAACATGAAACCTTACACAAACATATTGTGAAAGTACACATTCATTGGATAAAGCTTGTACATTTCTTCATTCAAGTTCTCAAGATAATACATAAGTTCATGCAATTTCACTAAGTAATAATAAATTTTAATTCTAAGAACATAACACTAACAACTCTAAAGAGCTCTTTATATTTCAACACCCCTCTTAGTAGATAATTAAAGATTGTTAAGGTTTTGGGTTACCAAATTAAGGATCTCCCTCTTGTTTATTTAGGGATGCATCTCTTCCTTGGATCGAGGGCTTTACATGTTTGGAATCCTTTAATTGACAAATTTCAAAGTAAGATTGTAGGTTTGAAATTTGTTACCCTTTCCCAAGTAGGCAAAAAGTTACTTTTTAAAATTATGTTTTAAAGTATTTTCATTTATCTTTTGTTAATGCTTAAAATACCTAAGCCAATGATAGACTAGCTGGAAAAAATCCAAAGGAAATTTTTATGGTCAGGTTTTTAAGATAAATACAGAATCCCATTGGTAGCTTGGGACAAGGTATGTATGCATAAGAAGTTTGGAGGCTTAAGCATTAAAAAACTGAGCTCTGTTAACAAGGCCTTAATAACTAAACTAGAATGGCATTCCATTAATGAAAATAACCATTGGACAAACATATTTGATGCTAAGTATTTAGATTCTAGAGCAGTTGAGGTCTTTCTTTATGAGGAGAAAGCTACAAGAGGTCCTTATTTATGGAATTTCTTAGTAAAAACCAAGAAGATTTTACTCAAAAGATGTAAGTGGAAGATTGGGAGGGGTAACCAAGTTAAATTTTTGGATGATCCATGTATTTTTGACCAACTTCCTTACTTGATCCTTGGTTTCTAATAGGTCTAGTTCTTCAAAGTAAATATGGTACTCTTGTTGAAGACTGTATCTCTTATTGTTTTGTGGGAAAAAGTTTGGAAAATCTTGGAATTGGTAGATATAGATAGTTATGAAATGTCTATCACTTCTAATATAAATACTCTTATTATAAGCATTCACATTCCAACCTCAATATAGAAGATGAACTCAAATGGATTAATTCTTTTGATGACCACTATAATTTGAAATCGAGTTTCCTTGACTTGATCAACCCCCCTCAAGAAGGGATTCCTTAGGAGAAGATATGGGATAAAGCTATTATTTTTAAAATTACCATATTCTTCTAGATTGTAATACAAGAGATCCTTACTTTGGATAACCTATAGAAAAAATGTTTGTTTTTGGTCAATAGATGTCCATTGCGTGAAGTTGATCTTGAATCAGTTAACCATATCTTGATTGATTATCCATTTTCTTTTAAAGTCTGGGGGATTATTATTAACACATTCAAGATACAATGGACCCTACCAGACTCTTTATTGAACTTTTGGCTAACCTATATAACTCCTTTTTTGAATAAGGCCCTCTAGTTGTTAAGGTAGTTGACTCTCCCATATTTTACATAGTGGATTTAGAAGGAATGAAATGAGACAATTTTTAAAATAATAGGAACCTTAAATAGAGGGTTTCTAATAGAATTATTGACCTCCTTTTGGAAAATATTAGAAGTAGTAATCCTACTATGAATAAGGAGTTTTCTGACTTTGAGGCTTGAAGAGCAAAGAATTTGAGTATCAATAATGTTTGCAAAGTAGTGTTAAACCCCTTATCTGAGATTAAAAATACAATAAAATAGCTTGTTCCAACCTTGGGTTGGGTTAAATTAAACTTTGATGGAGCCTCTACTAGAAACCCTAGCTCCTTGGGAGGAAGAGGGGTTATTATGAATGATAAAGGTGAATTTTTAGTAGCTTATCCAAGCAACATGGGTATCTAGTCCAACCACTGGGTGAAAGCTTTAGCTATCCTTTATAGTGTAAAGTTGGCTAACTATATAGGTGTTAATCTACTTATGATTGAAGGGGATTCCTTCAACATCATAAATTGACTTAACAAAAAATAACCATTAGGTTTGTCCATAAGCCTAATCATGAAGGAAAACTCATCTATTATTGAAATGTTTCACAAAGTTTGCATACAACATATCTACAGGGAAGGCAACCAAGTTGTTGATTGGTTTGTACATGCAGGAGTTCTCTTTCAAAATCTTTTAAAATGGTATCAAAAGGAGGATATTTCCATAAATGTCATTCATAAAATTACCAAAAATATGCCTAATGAATAAATCTAAGTCTTTCTAATGCTTTTTCATGAAATTTGTCTTAAATCATAGCCTAGTGAGGTGGATTATTTTTATGGACTCATTCAAGGCTACCTATAATGATGGATTAACCCCTTATGGTACATTCAAATGCTTGAATTTAATTACAATCCTAGATCGAATCATGATGGAACTCGTGGCTCATAAGTACCCCTCTATAATTTTTCCCAATCCTATTTCCTCCATTATAAATGCAAATGCTTCTATTCTAAAGCTAATTTCACCTAAAATGGGAAGAAACCTTTGTAGAATTGAATTGTCCTCCATTGAGGATGCCAATGAGAATTCTAAGGCTTAGATCATCCTATAGGAGGGAGGTTTTGATAACTTCATGCAGAGGATTATAGGCCATAATTCACACATCTCTAGAATGTTCATGAGCAGCAAGAAAGAGCATTTAGTTGAAATTGAAAGCACCTACATCAAAATTATAGAAGACCTAATTAAACAAATTATATTTATGAGCACCATGGGATTTAAATATTATAAATTTGATAGGGATTTTAATATGTAAAGGGATAATTTTTTTAAATCCAATGAACAACTAATTATCTTTCAAGGATGATTATGGAGAGAGGCACTCCCTCTACCCTATGGGGATGTGGCCTTGCAGATTATCAAATATATTACTTTGGAGGATTATTTCATGGTTTTCAATAAACATCACTTTTGTTTATGAACTTATTCAAAAATCATACTCCTATTAGCCTACCCTTTTTCATCTTCCATTCCCTATAAAGTCTAGTGTTAGATCTCAAAAATGGCAAGAAAAAGTTGACTCTACATCAAGGATTCATTTTCCTCATCTATAAATATGTCAAGGCCCAGAATTGAAAACCACCTCATGCCCAAATCATAAAACCTCACTCTCTTAGTTAGAGTGGGACCAAAAGGGGTTTGTGTAGTTCTTATTATATTAAGACAAAATAAATGTTTGACAAGCCTAGTAAGACACCTGAAGCCCAAAATTTTGACATTAAGATAAACAAGAAAAGTACTTTAGAAGATCATAACATCCTTGAAGTTGTGGAGGATTTTAATATAATTAAAACCCAAGGGGATGGGAATGACAAGAAGGAAAATTTTAAGGAAACTACTGGAGGCAAGTGCAAAATTGGAAAAGACTTTGATATGTTAGAAGATTGTATAAAAAAATAGAGCAAGATTTCTAAATTTGAAGGAAAGTTATACCTACATAGAGCATTATTAAAATGGTTTATGAAATATCACAATTTGAGCAAATATTCTATCAAAAATTTGAGGCATGAAGGTGACTTATGTACCAAGTAAGAGCTGTTGAAAGTTACTAATCAGATCAAGAGAATGAAAGACAAAATTAACAGTCTTGAGAAAGACAATGAAACTCTCAAAGAAAATTTAAGCATTGTGGAAAACTTTAGCAAGATAGCCATGCAAAATTGCTTAAGAGTATGCAAAGTCTCATTATTTTATTTAAGAGAGGTCAAGCAAAGGAGAGTTCCATACATCCAAGTAAAAGGCTCAAGGGAAAAGCTCTGGAGATAGAAGTTAATATGCAATCCCAAGACTTTCACCAAATGCAGATGGATATCAAGATGATTAAAAATAACTAGGAGAACATATTTGGTAATAAGAATGGTGATTGATTATCGCTTATGGTGTGTTATCTTGATGTTTCCTTATTGTGTTCTTCTTATTTCATTGTCATTTTGAAGCTATTGTGGATATTTATAGACTCTTCTCTTATATTTCTCTTATAGGCCTTGTTTGATGGATTCTTGTAAAGGGTAGGGTCCCTGTTTAAAACCATTTTCTTACAAATAAAAAAAATCTATTCTATGATTTTAAAATTAATGCAAGGGGGGATTTTATATAACTAAAGCACCACCTTGTTGTGACATTACATATTGAATTCCTAAAATTTATGCAACAACTTCATATATTTAGCAGTCATAATTGCTTACATTGAATTTTCTAGTCCTAACATCCCCCTTTATCTATGCCACTATGTTATATTTGCTCCAAAACTGTTGTGTGTTAATGTTATTCTCTAATGGAATCACTCTTACATGTTGTCCTATGATTCCTTTTCTCACACTTTAAAGTATGTGCAAGTTCCTCCCTAATCTATTTGCCCCTTATTTCATGCTAACCACTGCATTGCCATACATCACTCCATGACTTGGTCAATATTGTGTTGAGTGCTCCTAGGTTTTTAGGTACATCTACATGACCTTATCCTCGTGCATCATTTCAAACTAATGGTTTTTATTCTTATACATAGTCTTCAAAACATGTGCATAATTTGCACCAAACTATCTTCAAAAGTGTTTACTTCTACACTTAGCCAAAATTTAGGGTCCAACATCACCCCACTCTAAATTGATTGTCCACCCATAAACAACCCTTCCAATGTTACTTATGGGAATAACTTGTTTCATTCATTATTCAAAAAAATTCCACTTAAATAGTAAAACTTCAACCATAATTTTTCTAGTGGCCACTTCTATGGATAATCCTTTTAGTGATGATGTTTATTCTCTTAGCTTGATAACCTTGTATTTAGTCATCTCAATCTATTTGGTAACATATTCTAACACTTCCCTGAGGGTTTTTTATTCATCATTAGTCTTGTGTTGTATAATTTTAAATTCCTTTTTCAATTCTTCCTATTTTTTGTTTGTATTATCTCATCGCTCTTATATATCCATAGGAATCTTATTTCTCTTGAATCTATCCTTTGTCTAGTATACTTGAGTTTTTAGTTCTTCTTGCTTATGTTTATAATTAAGAAAGCAAGCATTAATTATCTATGTTTTCCATGTGAAGTTCAAGAATACTTTCTCATCCTTGTTTGATTCCACTTGGATTTTATTTAATAAATTCTCATAGATTTTGAACTGTTTATTGAATTTAATTTGCACTTTGTCTAGTTCTTTTGGACCCATCTCCATATACTTCCTCTTGATGACTTTTTCTAAAAGTTGGTTAACCGAGAAAGTAAGCTTATCCATAACATTATTAATTTATAAATTAACGCCATCCATGATGTTTAGGTTCTTTGTAATATTTTTTTTGGCATAGTTGTAGATCCTTCAAATCCATTTTGTCCAAATTCTAGTTTAATTTCACATGCTCTAGTTCAAATTCTTCTATTTGATTTTTACAAGTTTTCACAGTTGCATTATTTTCAAGATTTTGGTGTGAGACTCTATATCCATTTTCATAATTACACAACCACACTAGACCTTTGTGACTCCTTTGGAGTCCATATGGACTATTTAGTGCCCTTCATCCATGGCATGAGGTTCACCCTTTGTTAAATAATCAAAATGTGTTTCAAAGAATGGTTCATCTAAATAGTTAGAAGTATAATGACTCATATTGATGTGTTTGGGCAGATGCCCCATCCCCTTACATTTAATCCAACATAAATAAATATTCATCATTTATATTGAATTACACTTACCCCTTACATTAATCCTACACTCTCCATCCTCATATCATGTTATTTTATCTTTTGTTGGAATCTTTTGAATCAACATCTATAATTTCATGCTCATCATTAATTTTTCCATTTGTTCATTCTTATTCATCTCTTACTTCCTCTTCCTCTCCACTTTGTTTGATTTCCTATTCTTCTAGATTTTCTTATTCCTCCTCTAAGTCCTCCCTTTCTTCTTATTCTCTCATGTCTTCTTTCTGGAGGTCCTCTCTTAGAACGTCCTTTATCCCATCTAATCTCAACTCCCTTTGTAACTCCTTTCTTTCTAAATTATCTCCATGTTGTTTCATACTTGTATCCCCCCATGGGATCATTTTCTAACACACACCCTCTAGTGATCCTTCCATAGTAGAATCTTCCCCATAATTGTGCATGATATCAACCAAATAGTTACTCATTGAACCCTACATTTTAGGTACTCCTACACTCATGTCATAAATTTTTGGAGAGTGCATAGATCTATCCTTAGTATTTTATACATCCATCTATAGATGAGGATGTTGTCAAGTGGTATATGTAGGCTGTCATGATGGAATGGACTTTCATATATGTGAAATCATGGTTGAATGGAGTGTTAAGGGGAGTGAGGAGGTAGTGATGGATGTTTAGGTGGTGGAAATGGAAGTGGTGTGGGTTGGTCAGGTGATGATGTTTTTATAGGTACTCTTTGTTGGATCTGAAATTTTGATGTGACCCTCTGTATCTTGTAAAGTGGCACCTCTTCTTTAGAATATGTGTGTTAAACATGTTATTCTTCCATTACTTCTTATATTATACACTTCCTACCTTGTGATTTATTTAGCATACTACGAGATGAGGCTTGGGTTTTTTTAATTCTTTTATGAGGGGCCCCTACATCCCCTTGTATATAATAGGCTCAATATGATGCACTTATGCAACCATTTTTTCTTGTTTTCCTTATTATCCATCTTGATGTTTTCCTTTCTTCTTCTTAGACTTCATCTCGTAATATATTCTACACAATTGATCCCCTATTATTTCCTAAACTGGGGATCTATAATAATCAAGTATTTGTATGACTTGTTCTCATCACTTGAAGCTCCCATGGATGGATACCTTAGTAGTGACTTGAAGCATTATGTAATCTCCTTAATGCTCTCTCAAAATAGCTTGAAGAAAATGTGTATGGTAACTTAATCCAATTAGACATGTCATTATACTTCAAAATAGTTTTTACAAGTGAATGGTTTCTCATTACTATGAACTCAACTTATCCCTCATATGCCTCAAGCAAGGTTCAATATGTGCCATTCATTGTTAAAATCTACCAATAAGTTATCATCCAATCTATTCATCTTAATCTTGTAACTTTTGTTATTGGCACTACCATAAATATGTTGTTGGTAGATTTGGGTGACTTATGCCATACTAGGTATGACCAAACAATTTTGATGTAGCATTCGGGAATGTTGACTTCATCAAGCACCAAAAGAATCAAAATTGTGACCCATTTAAACAAATCACCATTTTTATGGGCCCACTTTGTGCCTTCTATGATCTCATTAACTAGGTACTTAAAATTATTAAATTTTACACTATCTATGCCCAAGTGGTACATGATGTAGAGGTATTGTTTGTTTATGTTTTCCCATCTACCACTTGTGTAAAATTTTGAGCTAACAATGTTTTTTGTTTCCCTTATAGATCAATAAATAATATTCTAAATAGGTAATGTATACATGTCCCTTTTATAATTAAGTAGCTTGGCCACCCTTTCCAATGCTTGGTTATTAGCCATTATTACCTTAATGTCTTCACCTAAGCATGGAAAAATGGTGGATCTAATTATGTAGCTTGAAAATAATTTTATATGACACCTAGAAAAATAGATTATATCTTCATGGATGCATGAAATTAGAAACCCTAACTAGTCTTCATGGATTTTTGAAGTGTGCTAGTTCAAATAACTATAATATGCTAGTATTATCGAGTGTCAATCAAACTTCACATCTGATTGAATTATTCCATCCTCACCCACCTCCCCAATTACCTCTACATAATGATTATAATCATACACTTTACATAATGGGACCTTAGATTCTGAATCTTCCCTACAAGAACATGCGTTGGGGTACTAATATTATAAAAATAATACTTTATCTTGCATTTTATTAATGAAAAGCACATTAGTTGACATTGGTTCTATGTCTTTTGTGTGCCTCTTTCTAGTCGAGGCCATCATGGTTAGATCCTTATTTAGCAAGATTTTTGTAAGGAAACTGCTCTGACACACTCTTGGACTGTTGATTCTCCTAAAACCTCTAAACTTGAAGTATTATTGGACTCCTCTAGTGATAACCCTAATTTTTGAATTCGGCTTCAATATTTGCAACTCGTTAATGGTGGATGCTCCAACCAACAACTATAACCTTATTTAACTCTACATTTTCATTGTGTTCACTTAAATTATTTTTACAATCTCAGTACAATCCTCTATAGAAACAAATTCTAGTCCCAATTACCTTAATTATATTAAACACAAATTAAATTCACTTGCCTTGATTAATTTGTTCACTTTTCACTTTATGGCTCTTAATTTATTAAAAAATGATAGTGATGAAAATGACTTGTGGAGGGTAAATTATGATATCCATCGATGTTTATATTAACTTAACATTATAATATGTATCATTAACTAACTATGAATTTCACTTGTGTACCTTTTCATTAACTCCTAGTGATGTCATTCATTATCATGTATTGCATGACCCTTTCTAGGAGTTACCTATGCCTTTTCTTCTTCCTTACATTCTTAGGCACAATGCCTTTTCTTCTTCGCTCTCCCTTGCCTCATAAACCTCACATTTTTGAATAATTGGTTGTATTTTCACATGCATCATCTAGTTTTTATTTATTTTATTACATGTTTAAGCCTTATTTTAACCTGTGTAACCTACCCCACACTAAATATGTGATAGGTCATCCAGCACATCAACTTCATCCATGATGGATCTATTTATTGCTACACATATCCCTCATATTTGTCTATACAAGAAGAACTTATTCCTTTTGTAATAGGAAGATTCATGGAGAATGACTTGTGCAACAAAATCATACCTTATTCATATTGGTGTTATTATTGTAAGACTAAATGTTACCTGCACACATGAGAATTATGCAAAATAAAACTTGAAAGTATTAAAAACCTTAACATAAAATGGTACAAGATTTATAATCAAAATGGTGAGAGAACACTCTCATAAAATCACTTAAATGTCTGGGATAGGAATCTCAATGAAAGACATTACTCAACTTGTCTGACTAACCTTATAAGGCTGTCTATACTTTATTACTACTATAATGGAAAAAGAAAAAGAAATATGTGCTTATCTATAGAAAGTATAAACTAACATAAAAAAACCTATTAAAAAATAATTAAAATATTATGGCATATGCCTTATTATTAAGTGGCTTGATTACAAGTTACATTTATAAATCTTGAGCCTACTTCCATTGAAATGCCTAGGGAGAAATTCACCATATAATGTATGCAACTTGCATGCGTTAGTTTCTAAGATTCATGATTTTTTAGAATCATATAATAGAACATGTGTATCCATGTGAAATATTTTCCCTTTAATGTAATTATCATGCTAGACCTTATATCTAGTCTTCACTACTTAGCTCCATCTTGCTATAACTCACTTCTCATAGATCTTCATGAGTTTTTCAAGGTGCACTCAAGAGAGTCTTTATCATTTGTTGTGTTGACGATTTGTCATTATGATTTCATGGTGTTGTCATGGAGATGCTATGATGAGTGGATGAAGTTCCTTGATAGTCTATGTGACAATGAAAAAGTGTGTAATGTGCCTGTTCTAGGTATGTTTGAAGGTGGATTAGTTGATATTTAGAGTTTGATTGATCAAAGATGTTCAAGGTTGAGTATGGTGATTGGAGCATGTGCAAGAGGTCCTTAAGATATTATCTATGATTTGAGATATTGTGTGCATGAGTGGAATTATTTTGGTAGTTCATTGTTCTCATCTAGATACTTTGGGTCTAGTAGCATAACATCTGAGTAGGTAATTTGATGACATCACCATTACCATGTAGAAATGAGTCAAGGGGAGATGGTTATATGGTTTTAATCATTTTAGTCCCTAGTTATTTTATGCCAAATATCAATTCATGCATCAAAGTGTGATTAAAGTTACAAGGGTGCAAAGTTAGCTTCTCAGACATATTTCATTGTTTTCCCATACTTAGCCAAATTTGTAAAGTGGCCAAATAGAGCTGAGTAAGCATGTTGATGAGCTTAACACTCGGACATGTGGATGTTTCAAGAGAAGGGGATCATATTCGTTTGTTTATTTTTGACCTAGTTTATTTTCACTAATTTTTAGATCATACAATGCAACTCATTAAAAGATATGCATAAGCAAATTTGGGCTCCCAGGTAGATTGACTATATTTTCCCATAGACAATTTTGCAATGTGGCAGAAAGAGCCGAGTGAGTTTTTTGATGGTGTTATATCTTTCATGTGTGAATGTGTTAAGATAATCTGATCATATGGGTTTGTTCATTTTTTAGCATAGATGATGAGTGCTAAATTTGAGTTCATGCACTAAAGCACAAAAAAAATTATGGATGCTCAAAGTTGGCCTCTCATGTAGATTTGGACATGGTTGGCTCTGTGATAGAAGATTTTGAGAAGTCACTTTCATGGAATTATATCTCACATGTACAAGGGTTTTAGAAGTAGTGTGTCATATGGTTAGATTCTCCTAAGTGAGGAGATCATCTGTTCTAAATTTGAGATCCATCATCAAAATGTAGAAGAAGTTATTAAGGATAAAAAATGGCTACTCATGCATATTGAAATAGTTCCCATAGTCATTTTTTAAAGTGTTAAAGCTTGAGAAAGATCGATAATATGTGATTTATATAAGGAGTTAGGAGGTATTAAGATGAGGATAGGTGCACAATGTTTAATGACTGAGCAAAGGTATAGGATAATGATCCAAAGGCAAGTGGGTTTTTGTACAGTTGATCAAATGGTGAGCATTGATCATTAAAGACCTGATTGATTCATAGAGATCAACATAATGTATGGAGTCAACATCTCAAGGATGCACGAGATGTGGTCAAAGTGATAGAGGTTTGACAATTGATCCTCGATGCCTATGTGTTAAAGATCGATCAAGATCAATGAAGTGTATTTGATCTGATACTGAGAGGACATGAGATGCAAGAATAATGTTCAAACTTTAATTGTGACCATTACCATTTGAATATTTGAATTTTTGAAGGAAAGACCAATGTTTGGTTTTTGGACCATAACTTTTGATAGGAGTCAAATTTGCTATTATAGTAAATATCAAAGTGGTAGAGGACTCCAAGGTGTATCTAGCTATATGGATTACAAGATCTAAAATTATGTATAGGCATAGATATTGAGCACCAAAGTTGACTATATTTCTATATTTATTCTACAAGTGACCCAAGAAGGATATTCAAGCTCATATGGTTATTATTTCGATGTTTCATGGTGAATTGGATATTGGGGAGTATTGTAAACTTCATGAGGACACTTTATGAGTATTTTGGAGGTGTGAACAATCTATCTTAAGTATGAATAATGCTTAAGAAGTTGAATTTTTATTCCTTAATAACATTCCTATGTATAAGGTCTATGTTTAAGTTGTTTGAACATATTCAGAGGTGAGCTAAAGTGACTATGATCATTTCAGTATGTCCTAGAGGACATAAAGAGTGGACCTATGTATTTGTAATTGGTCTTGTGTTCTTAATTTCTCGAAGATGTATCAAAGAATTGATGGGTCTCCATAAGACCTAAAAGTGACTTACACCTATTTTGAAAGGGGATTTCCTTAAGTGTGACCCATATGCTATGCATTAAGGATGAAGGCATGTATTGTGGCCAACAAAGTTTTTTATGGATTTGATAATTCATGATTTCTCTATATATAGTGGAACCAAATGTGTTGGGTTTTATAATTTGTAAGCAAGATATTTGGGAGAGATTGAAGAGAGGCTTGTGTGTGCTTTGTGGAGTGAAGGATGGATAGAGTGCCCCGAGGATGAGTCAAAGAGAAAAATAGATTAAGGATCATGTGTATGACTTGTACATCATGTTTCTAAGGTTAGAATAATGCTCTTATAGGTTGAGCATGAATAAAGAGGTCTAGAGTGATCCAAAAGGATGTCTTGGATGTCTTAAGAATGATCAAAGAATTTTTGATGTTTATATGAGCTTGGTGGTTGATATGAGAGCTAGACCTATGTATGGATTATGTGTATGATCATCTGGTCAAGTTGTTGAAGCTATGATAGAGTTATTACTATGAAGGATGCATTGAGTGTGCAAAGTTGAAGAGTGGGGTTAGTTGGGATATGTAATGTGTCCTAATTGATCTATATATGTTGGTTTAAGTATGTAATGTGCTTTAGCCAATAGGGTGTGTTGGGTGATAGAGTTGCTACTGAAAAGTGAGATGAGAGATATCTAGAGATCCATCATTAGGTCTTGAAGACATCAATTATAAGGTGGAAGTGTTCTTATCAAATGAGGGTCTAAAGGAGTTGGTATTATTTAGGGGTAGTTACTCCTTGTAAAATATGTGTTTTATTTAAGGCAGGTGGTCTAAAGGAGTTGATCATCTTAGGGGTAGGTGCTCCTTGTGGACAAGTGTTGCACTAAATACCTTTGGTGAGGAGGACATGATCAAGGTTTGTTAATCTAAAGGAGCTGATCAGTATCTTGTTTATATTCATCTTATAATACAATAGTCCATGTGTTTTCAAGCTTGAGAGTGGGTTTTATCCCATAAGAGGGTTTCCCTCATATGACATGTGTTATGTGTTTGATCTTGCATTGTTTTTCTTAGTCATTGCTATGAATGATGTATGCCTCATGAATGTATGTATTAAATGATTAAAATTTTGAAGGAATTAGAATTGAAGTTGAAATAATTTGGGCTCATTGATTCATCCCACCCCCTCTCAATGATTGTACCTCTAACAATAGGTATCAAAGTCGGTCCTTTGGAGGATGTCTAACAACTTGAAGGTAATCCTAGGTAGGTACAAATATGGCTAAGCAATTGAATTAAAAAATCAATAGTGGAAGGCTATGATCAAGGCACTTGAAGAATAGATATGTACTTTGAATAAAGATTCTAAAAGAGGATGAGAATGTTATCAATGATTTCAAGGTTTAGCTAGTAGACTCCACAACAAGTTTATGTTCAACAAAAAAGGACATCATATTTGATAAAGAAGTTTACCATAACAATAGAGAAGATGATAGAAAAGAAGAATATAAGTATCAAGAATAGATCAAGTCTATTAAATTACAAACATATAGATTGAAAGACATGGCCAATAAGGTCAAAAAGGATGAAGGGAAGATCAATATTCTTGAGGATCATTTAAGGACTACAAATGCAAATCTGAAAGAAAAACAAGATGAGTGTAATCAGATAAAGGTTGAAATGAAGTAATTATAAAATGATCATGAGCTTGTTATAGTCCAGTTGGACAAGATGGAAAGGAAGCATGAGAAGCCTGAGCAAGTGAATAAGAATGCAAACTTGAAGAGCAATGTCAAGAGGTCAATTAGACAACCTAATACTACAAGGTATGTTAGTTTATTTCTTGGTCATTATTATACATGTAATAAGTATGGTCATAAAGTTAAGGACTATAAATGGAATTCAATCAAGAATTTATCCTCATGGAGCCTTGGAAGAAGAGGCAATTGGTCTTGGAGAAATCATAACTTAGATTAGTCAAGAGGTATGTTGAATGATGTTATTTGTTCAGTTGTCATAAGAGTGGACATATTACTAGATTTTGTCTAAATGGTGTTAAAAGGTCTTCAAATTATGTCAAAGGATATAGATATCTTACAAAGTTTGAGAAAAGATAAACTCAAGTATGGAAACCAAAGGTAATCATTGCCAATTCTTATAGTCATAAAGTTGATAATAAAGTTGCTCTAGAAGGCTATGTTGCAAATTACGATAAGCTCAAGGATTAAGTATGTAAGATGGTTGTAGAAGATAAGAAGATTCAAACTTTGGTACAGAGACCTGAGGCATTAAAGACTAAGGAGACTGACTTTGTTGAGTCCAAAAGTCTTGATGGTTTGTTTGCCAAGGTAGAAAAAGAATAAAAAATAAAGGAAATTCAAGAGTTTTCATTGACAAGTATGAAGCAAAAAATGTGTCAAATTTTTAGTTAGAAAAGGAAATTTGAAAGTCTACTCATGTTGAAAATAAAGATACCAAGCTCATCAAGAAGTCCAAGGTGTTGATTGAGACCAGTCCTGAGGTATGTATGGATCCAAGTAAACATCATGTTGTTATTGAGCAACTTTCATGCAAAGAACATCAGTTGCTAGTATCTCGTAATGAGATTCCAAACTATAAAGTGAATTCTTCAATGAAAAGGTATGACATGAATATGTGGTGTTTCTATATATTATTAATTCTATCTTAGAAGAGAAGCAGAGTGATAGAGAAAAGGAACCAATTGTCATAGTTAAGCCAAAGAAGAAGAAGAAGAACTATAAGTATTAGATGACCAAGGAGGAGAAGGAATATGAGGAGTTGTGGGAAACTCTTGTTTTCACACCATGGTAGAGAATTATGGTGTAAAGAGGTCTCTATCTATGATTCCTAAAGGACTCCTTTAAATGGAGAAGCAAGTTTGTGTTCTCAATATGATAATGCGAATCGAATAAGGTCTTTGGTTAAGGGGGAGCAACAAGTTCATGTGTTTGCTCTAGAGGATTGTGAATGAGTTGTGTAGGGTCAGAATGGTTAGTTCCAGGTAGCTTAATGAAGTTGATGAAAATTTCAAGAAGATTTTGATGCTTAGAAGGCATATACACTTCTTTGTGATATGATCTAGGTGATTTTGTGGTCTAAAGGTGTCTAATCAAGGATGATGAGGTGCCAATATTTTTTATTGCTTAGAAAGGTATGTTGATCTCATTCATATGTGCTCAAGGTGTGTTTAGGGTTCTTTGTCCTAAAGGTAATAAATTATCAATTTTTGTTGCTCAATTTGATTTATCAAATGTTGAAATATTGTCAGATAATGTTGATATGGAGGACGAGGAGAATGTGTTTTCATATCTTTGATATCATGAAGAAGGTATCTGAGTTCTTTATATGACAAGCTATGTATATCATGAAGTTAGGGGGAGCTAACACAATTAGTTTGAATGACTTGAGAAGATATGAATAATGTAAGGGGGAACATATGTGAGATGCTTCATTCATATTGAGGATGTTGTGTTGTCTGTTATAAATGAGAACTCAAGTAGGTTGTGATGATGATTTGATCAAAACAAGTCAGGTATTTTGACAATGTTTTTGAATCCTCATGTATAAACAAAGGGGGAGATTTGTAATTGGTCAAGTCCTAGGATCAAGAGGACTGTGTAGTTGAATCTGAGAGAGAAGGTATGGAGGCAATTATATTGATTCATCGTTGTTGAAAAAGGTCTTGAAGATGTGTCTATTGAAAGATGTGGGCTTTGCAAGTTTCAGGTAGGGCTATAAGGGGGTTAGACAATCTTAGTTTGAAGAAGAGTGTTTTTTTCTTGGTTTCTCCAAAAGAGTAAGGTATGTGTGTTTCATGTTCAATTCTCAAGTTGGTTCAGTGCAAGTTTCTTATTTGGTGAGTGGCATGAAGTTTTGATGGTGATCATGGAAGTGTCTTGAGAAAGAAGGCATGGTGTATGGAGATCTGAAGATGTTCATAAGGTGAAATTTCTTAGAGTTCTTAGGGAGAGTCCCTCTTAGATGTCTCTTGATATGTTCCATTAAATTTTTGTGTATTCTTTATTCATTGGTTGTAGTGATTGATTGAAAAAAGTGTTGACATGGAGCAAGAGGAAGTTGTCAAGATAAAAATAGGTAGGCAAGGTAAGGGGGACTTTATATCATCTTTCTAAGATGGTCCTTTCCTATTTTGCTAGTTTTTTAGGTCCTTAGGATTAGATTGTGCCACCTTTGTCATTATGTCAAAGGGGGAGAAAGTTCATGTTGGGAAGAAAGTTCCTATTTTTGGGAGTACTTTGAAGATAAAGAAGGTGAGCTATATATTGTTATATTGATGGATATTGACATCAATTAAAAAGGGGGAGATTGTTAGAGACTTGTCAAGATGATGTCATGGTGGTGTCATGGAGACTTATTATTTATTTGATCAAACCAAGTCAAGTGTTTTGACAATGTTTTTGAATCCTCATGTATAAACAAAGGGGGAGCTTTGTAATTGGTCAGGTCCTAGGATCAAGAGGACTGTGTAGTTGAATCTGAGAGAGAAGGTATGAAGGTCATTATATTGATTCATCATTGTTAAAAAAGGTCTTGAAGATGTGTATACTAAAATATGAGGGCTCTGCCAGTTCCAGGTAGGGCTACAAGGGGGATATATAGTCCTAATTTGAAGAAGAGTGTTTTTTCTTAGTTTCTCCAAAAGAATAAGGTATATGTGTTTTATGTTGAATTCTCAAGTTGGTTTAGTGAATGTTTTCTATTTGGTGAGTGGCATGAAGTTTTGATGGTGGTCATGGAAGTGTCTTGAGAAAGAAGGCATGGTGTATGAAGATTTGAAGATGTTCAAAAGATGTAATTTCTTAGAGTTATTAGGGGGAGTCCCTCTTAGATGTTTCTTGATGGGTTCCATCATATTTTTGTGTGTTCTTTATTCATTAGTTGTAGTGATTTATTAAAAAAAGTGTTGGCATGGAGCAAGAAGAGGTAGGAAAGGTAAGGGGAGTTTGTATCATCTTTCTAAGATGGTCCTTTCCTATTTTTATATTCTTTTCAGGTCCTTAGGATCATATTGTGCCACATTTGTCATTGTGTTAAAGGGGGAGAAATTTCATGTTAAGGAGAAAGTTCATGTTTTTGGGAGTGTTTTGAAGATAAAGAAGGTGAGTTATATATTGTTATATTGATGGATATTGGCATCAATGACAAAGGGGGAGATTGTTGGAAACTTATCATGATGATGTCATGGTTGTGTCATGGAGATGCTCTGGTGAGTGGATGAAGTGCCTTGATAGTATATGTGGAAATGACAAAGTGTGTAATGTGTATGTTCTAAGTATGCTTGAACGTGGCTTAGTTTATCTTCAAAGTCTGATTGATCAGAGATGTTCAAGGTTGAGTATGGTGATTGGAGAATGTGCAAGAGGTATATAATATGTTGCTTTAAGAGTTTGTGTGCATGAGTGGAATTCATCTGATAGTTCATTATTCTCATCTAGACACTTTGGGTCTAGCAGTAGAAAATTTGAATAGGCAATTTGATGGCATCACCATTGTCATATGAGAATGATTCAAGGGGAGATGGTCGTATGGTTATGATCACTATAGTCATTAGTTGTTTTGTGACAAATATTAATTATTCAACAAAGTGCAGTTCAAGATATGATGGTGTAAAGTTGGCTTCTCCAATAGATTTCATTGTTTTCCCATAGCCAAATTTGCAAAGTGTCTAGAAAGAGTTAAGTAAGCATGTTGATGAGTTCAACACTTGCACGTGTGGATGTTTCAAGAGAAGGTGATCATATGGGTTTATTCATTTTTATACCTAGTTTATTTACACTAATTTCTAGATCATGCAATGTAGCACATCAAAAGATATGCATATACAAAGTTGTATTCATAGGCAAGTTAACTGTGTTTTCCCATAGCTAATTTTGTTGTGTGGCAGCAAGAGCCGAGTGAGCATTTTGATGTTGCTATATCTTGAATGTGTGAAGGTGTCAAGATAATCTGATCATATGGGTTTATTTATTTTTTAGCATAGATGATTAACACTAAATTTGAGTTCATGCAATGAATCATGGAAAAAGTTATGAATGCTCAACGTTGGCCTCTTAGGAAAATTTAGACATGGTTGGCTCTATGAAATAATATTTTGAGAAGGAACTTTCATGACATTATATCTCGCATGTGTGAGGGTTTTGAGAGCAGTGTGTCATATGGTTGGATTTTCCTAAGTGAGGATATCATCTGGGCCAAATTTAAGATCTTGCATCAAAGTGTAGAAGTTATTAAGGATAAAAAATGGCTAATCATGCATATTGAAAGGGTTCCCATAGTCTTTTTGAAAGTGTTAAAGCTCAAACAAGATTGACAGTGCACGATTTCTCTAAGGAGTCAGGAGGCAACAAGATGAGGATAGGTGCATAATGTTTAATGACTGAGCAAAGATATAAGATAATGATCTAATGGTGAGTGAGTGTTTATATAGTTGATCAAATGGTGTGCATTGAACATTAAAGCCCTGTTTGATCCATAGAGATAGATGGAATGTGTGGAGTCAACATTTTAAGGATGCACAAGATGTGGTCAAAGTGATAGAGGTTTAATGATTGAGCCTTAGTTCTTATGTGTTAAAGATTGATCAAGATCAATGAAGTGTATTTGATCTTATGGTGAGAGGACATGAGATGCTAGCATAGTGTTTAAACTTTAATAGTGACCATTGCCATTTGAATATTTGAATTTGTGAAGGAAACACTAGTATCTAGTTTTTTATCATAACTTTTGATAGAAGTCAGATTTGCTATTATTGTAAAAAGCAAAGTGATAGAGGACTCCAAGGTACATCTAGATATATGGATTACAATATTTTAAAATATGTACAGGCATAAATATTGAGCTCCAAAGTTGACAATGTTTCATTATTTATTCTTCATGTGACCTGAGAAGGATATTTGAGCTTGTGTAGTTGTTGTTTTGATGTTTCATGGTGAATTGACTACTGGGGAGTATTCTAAACTTCATGAAGATGAATTGTGAGTATTTTGAAGGTGTGATCAATTTATCTTAAGTATGAACAATGCTTAAGAAGTTGATTATTTGTTTGTTAATGGAATTTCTATGTATAAGGTCTCTATTTAAGTTGTTTGAGCATATGCAGAGGTGAGGTAAAGTGACTATGATCATTTGAGGATGTCTTAGGGGATAGAAAGAGTGGACCTATGTATTTGTAATTGGTCTTATGTTCTTAATTTGCTCAAATATGTATCAAAGCGCTGAATGGGTATCCATAGGACCTAAAAGTGACTTAGGCCTATTTTGAAAGGGGATTGTGCTTAATTGTGACCCATATGAGATTCCTTAAGGATGAAGGCATGTATTATGGCTGACAAGTTTTTTTATGGATTTGATAATTCATGATTGATTTATATATAGTGGAACCAAATGTGTTGGGTTATAGACTTTGTAAGTGAGATATTTGGGAGAGATTGAAGAGAGGCTTGTATGTGCTTTGTGGAGTGAAGGAGGGGTAGAGTGCCTTGAGAATGATTTAAAGATTATAATAGATTAAGTACTATGTGTATGACCTATAGGTCATGTTTCTGAGGTTAGAATAATGTTCTTCAATTTTAGCATGAGTGAAGAGGTCTAGATTGATCCAAAAGGATTTTTTGGATGTCTTAAGAAAGAGCAAAGAATTACCAATGTTTATATGAGCTTGGTGGTTGATTTGAGAGTGATATCAGTGTGTGTACTATGTGTATGATCATCTAGTCATGTTTTTGAAGTTGTGATAGAGTTGTTACTATGAAGGATGCATTGAGTGTGTAGAGTTGAAGAGTGGGGTTAGTTGGGATATGTAATGTGTCCTAATTGATTTGTGTATATTGATTCAAGTATGTAATGTGATTTGGCCAATAGGGTGTGTTAGGTGATAGAGTTTTTACTAAAATATGAGATGAGTGATATCCATAGATCCATCATTAGGTGTTGAAGACATTAGTTCTAAGGTAGAAGTGTTCTTATCAAAGGAGGGTCTAAAGGAATTGGTCTTCCTTAGGGGAAGTTGTTCCTTGTAAAATAGGTGTTTTACTAAAGGCAAGTGGTATAAATAATTTGATTATATTAGGGGTAAGTTCTCATTGTGGAATAGGTGTTTCACTAAATATATTTGGTCAGGAGGACATGATCAAAGTTTGTTGGTCTAAAGGAGTTGCTTAGTCTCTTGTTTGTATTTATCTTATAGGATAGTAGTCCATGTGTTTTCAGGATTGAGAGTGGGTTTTATTCTCCAAGAGGATTTCCCAAATATTGTTAGGATAAATTAAACCTAGATTTATCCCCAAATCTCATACAAGAGAAACTATGAAATGAATTAATCAAACATTATAAAATTAAATATAAGAATGCACATAATAGGAGACGCTAGATTTAATGTGGTTCACCCAAGATGGGATACATCCACCAAACTTGTTTAGTATATTATTTTCATCAATACAAGGGAGAAACAAAATCTTGTAACAATCCTTATTACACCTCTCTACCTTTTTCGCCTCCTCTCTATATACAATATGTCATCATCTATCACACTAATACATCTCAACCATATATCAATACATTTTTAGGGTTAAAAACACCTAAACATAACCTCTATCATCAAAAATGGAAACCTTTAATCAGCGGCCTAGATTGACTACAAAATTACAATTTAACAAGACAATTTTCTAGGTTCCCCCCTTTGCAACCCCCATTCCATTAGAGATTCAAATAATGGGATCCAAACTCAGCTGAAATAACATCAAAATTTTAAACTCTGATCTTGAAAGACAATTAGGCTCCACACCTAACACGTACGGCATGTGTTATGCATTTTATCTTGCATTGTCTTTCTTGTTCATTGTTATGAATGGTGTATGCCTCATGAATGTATGTATTGAATGATTAAAAGTTTGAAGGAATTGTAATTAAAGTTGAAGTAATCTGGGCTCACTGATTCACCCTTCACTCTCAATTATTGTACCTCTAACATGTTGGAAATGTGTTGTACCATTATTTATGCTCTACTAAACTATATATTTGGGTGGTTTTAGCCCATGGCATTATAATACGACTTTGATGGTTACTTATTTTTGTGCCTATATATACTCACACATATCAATAGGGGAAAACTATAACTTGGTAATTCATTATTATATTTTGAATGATTAAATTAATATAATAAATGAGTTACACTACTCAGTGTTTTACCCAAAAGGGTTTTCCCAAGCAAAATCATGTGTACTATGTCCTATTGTGTGTATTTAATTTCTCTCCTTGTGTTAGTTTAAAGATTCAATTAATATTTCTTATCTCATTAAATTTTATCATATCTTTTTCCTCTTCATCATCTATTTTATGAATGCATGTAATATAGAGAGAAAGTACCATAAAGTCCATGGGTGAAACTACTTTTACCCCAAAGATTAGTTAAAAAGGTATAGATTAATGCAAGCACTTATAAGTGGTGTGATATTACCATAATACCATAGAAAATTAATCATCCTAATCCTTGCATCCTTGAGTAATGTTTACTAGCATAAGCAAATTAAAATCACGTGATGGCCTCACCAGTATAATGGCCACCTGTGTCTTGTTCATTCACTTCACATAAAAAATTTAATATGTTCATGCTCAATAATGTATCACTATAAAACCTTGTCCCATACCAATTTATAAAAATCCCCTCTAATTAATTGGTAAGGTGTTTCATGGATTGTCACTTGTTTCTTTTCCTTTGATTTCCAATCACCTAGAGTTACACCAAAAGTGAGGAATGTGAAGATTTGAGTGAGGGCCTCAAGAACATGTTATATATTTTATAACTAGGCATCCAAGATGACATCGTCTATGTTCTACACATATTATCATATGGTTGTGTGGGATAGATGATCTGGCCTAGAATTTTAGTTTCTTGGTTTAACTATTGAGAATTAGAGTTCTTGAAACATAATGTTTTGCCAATCAATTCTTTTATAAAATATTGTCTTATTAAAAAGATATTTGAGTTCTTTATGTTACATGAATAATTCAAATGGTGTAGTTATTAGGCATTGTCACTCAATTTTTCACCCTTGGAGAGGTTGTTCAATCCTTCTCCAGATTGACTAAAACATTGGATTACCTCTAGGCCTGTGGGTTCCCTATAGCAAAGGTAAACCTCTAGATTGAAGGGCTAGCTCCCTAGATTTACCTTTGATATATTATCACCTATATTAGTTGCTTAATTAGATGAAAAAAGATAAAGAGAAAATGAAAGGAACCTAATATAAAGAGGTGATGCACCAATTTGATCTCCATTATGTTAGTGCCCAAAATTGCACTGAAGAAATTAAGCCCTTATCAAGTATGAATGCCTGATTTATTAGCCCATTTATTATTTTCAAGTGTTCGTTAGAGGTCAAGTTGAGTTCATGTTTGAGAACCTTAAGACCCAACTTCCAATAGCCCTAGTTTAGACCCTTTGGTTTAAAAGCAAATTTAAGCAAGAACATTTTAAATATGCCAAGGACTTAGTTTTATTTTGTATACTAAAGCTTGTTCGTGTTTATTAACATAACAAAACCTTAATCTAAAAATTCATAATACTTGGCCCCTTTTATATCCCTTGGTCCATTTTATTTATTAACATGGTCTAAATTAATGTTTGGTCCTTTTGTTAGACACTTAACATAAAATTCCCAAGGCTTCCTTCATATGTATAAACACCCCAAAATCTTAGGATAAGCCCTTTATCCTAATTTATTTATGTCTTGAGCTTTAACTTATTAATTTTTATTTTCAATTTTGAGCTGATCATGGTTGAGCTAGTAGATCATGATCGAATGGTATGCATTGACATGAAGCAAAATGATCCTACAGTGCATGATAAGGACTAATTTTTTAATAGAGATCAAGATGAGCATGGATGTGACAAGTGTCACCATCATGAGGACCCTATCATAAACATAATGGAATGTGGAGAAAAATATTGGGCCTTATGCATAGAGATCGATGGTCCATGCTTGATCTATGCAAATGGGATCGATGATGTGAAATGAAGGAGGAATTTTCAACAAATCTCAAAGCAAACATAGAAATAGACTGGTTAGTTTACTTATTCATTTTTATAAGTTTTCTTAGAAAGTATCTCATGGTCAAAATATCATATAGAATCAATATTCTATATGCCATAAACATCTCCAATAAATTTGGTGCCTTCATGTTTTTTATATCTCAAGATGCAAGCCTCTAAAGTTGAACAAGTAGTGTGATGGCCGTGTGGATGTCATTGATGGTTACATGGACATCAAATTAAATCTCATTGATTAATCATTTAGGGCTTAAATTTGATGGTCACATAAATGTCAAAGACATTTATGCAGATGTTAAATGATGGGCATGTGGACGTCAAATATAAGTTGTAACTATCCATTGGGGTTTAAATTTGATGATTGTGTGAATGTTAAAGAGTTTACATGGATGTCAAAATATAGGCACATAGATATCAAATTTAAGCCATAATAATTAACCATTTGAGATTAAATTTGATGGTCATGCAAACATCATTAACATTCATGCAAACATCAAATGACAAGAATGTAGATGTCAATTTTAAGCCATGATCATTTTTTTTAAAAAGGAGCAAAGATATTGATGAGCATAAGTGACATGGAAATGCCACATAGGTATACACACCATATTTAAGGGTCTTGTGTAAAGCAATTAGTAGAGCTTTCACCACTAATAGCAGGTTGACTAGGCAAAATTGTAAATGAGGCATGGTAGCTCCATGGGAAATCTAAGGATTAGAAATCACTTGCAACCTATTGGTATTACTACTATGCTTTTGGCATGCCAATATGAATGGGTTTTTATTCATGTAATTGATGATTTTATGTAGATCTCGGTTAAAGCCTACATAAGAGAGGAATTTTTTGAAGATGGAAAAGTCAGTGTTCAATGCATTACAATTTAGTATGGCTTTATTAACCCCTTATGTGCTCATTACAATATTTAATTAAGGGAACTTCCCAGGGGAATCACTAGTGCCAATTGTAACCTAGAAATTTGCAAATTGAAAATTTGTGAGAGGAGCCAGGATTTGCTCAAATAGGTCAAAGATTGAAAATAATGCATTTATTGCATTAAAAAGGGGCAAATATGTGAAAAGGAAAAATTTCAAGAAACAAAGGTGCAAAATTCAAAATTTGAAAAGGCAACTTGGAACCAAAAAGGTAAAGGGGTCAAGTAAACCTAGGTATTGCATTTTCTCATGTTTTATTCATCTAAGCTCCTCAAAGGGAAAGATATTATAGGTTTGCAAGATTAAGGTGGGCCACTCAAAGGAATATCATTGAAGCGGTTATTGATCCAAAATATTATCAAGCCATCATTGTAAGAGCAAGTTATTCCATGGCATGCATGAGGGGGAGGGAAGTTGTCCAAAAAAATTTAGTTGTCCAAGAAAGTGATCAGGGGGATCCTTGAATAGTTACACATAAAGATAAAGTTTGTTTGGCCTCCATCATGAATATCCTCCTTCTAGCTCATGTGAAAGGAATTTCCAGCCAAGAAATCAAAATATTTGATTCAAAGTCTTCATCATTTCTTGTAGAGGTAATTGTAACAATGATTTTCCTTGAAGTTACACCAAGATTCTAGGCATGGTAAAGGATTTATTCCATCTAGGAGCATCTTGGAAAAATTGGGAGGGATGTTATGCAATTTTGAAAATTACAACTCAAAATCCTAGATTTGAAATGGGTAAAAATGTATAAATAGAGGGATTCTCATGTATTCAAGGGTTAGTCATTGTGTTGGTTGTTAGTTGTTCATTTTATCCAAGTCCAAGCTCTTCAAAGTTTTGGTATCCATTGTTGTGTGTCGATCTTATCTATTTTACTAAGGTGGTTGCAATTGTATTGCCATTAGCAAGCTTTGAGAGCATGTTTATGTCTCCCTTGTCAAAAAAGCAAACTCTCCATGCTTGTCCCCTTAGTAGCATTTTCAAAAACTGATGTATGTAAGGTTTATTTTGAAGTTAATTAAAATGCTTGTGGTTCTTTGCTATTTCTTATTGATGAAGCATAGTAATATGTTTTACAAGTTCTGCTGATTGGATATTTGGGTTTGTGTTCATTACTGGATATCAATTTGAGCATGGATCTAGGTTATAAACTCCTTTCTATAGTTTAACTTAGAAGTATGTTGTTAAATGACCTTTTAGGGCACCCTAGGTCTATGTATTTAACAAGGAAAAGTGTTCTAAGATTTTAGAGTAGTGTATGCTCTGGGGTTTTAGGGATAATTTTGTAGTTTCCATTAGCTTGTATTTGAGTCTTTTCTACATCTTTGCAAAGAATAATATAATGAATATTGCAAGATACATTGTTGTTTAAAAAATATCCATTACTCCACCATGCCCTTTCTCTTTATAATTAACAAATTATCCTACCTTATCCTACCCTAAAAATGATACAATCCTTGTTGCATATCATAAGTGTTATTTGCCTGCAAATGTATAATATCTTGCTTATATAACATGTATTTGAATCTTGTGTTTTAAATCTTAGCATTGCAATATTTCATTCATCACTGTTGTTGAAAAAAAATTAGGATGAAGGCTTTAAACACTTTTATATCTATCTTCAGTAGCTTGTATATGGCCTAGAGCATTTGCTCATTCCATGTGACGACCCTTCCTAGGTGGAGTGATCGAGTTTGGTTGTGTTCTAATCAAATTTGTGTTCCCTTGTGGAAATAATCCCCATGGAGGTTGAATTGTAGAATATCTCCATATAATCAAGCTAACCCATAGGTCCTTTCACCTTGGTTCAAGTAGATCCAAAAATAGTAGGGAGCTGACCATATCCTTTGTAGGTGCCTCTTAGTCATTTTTTGCATCTGGTCCATTCTCGGCTACAACGACATACTAGTAGGTTTTTCATATTTATTTGACATTTTATTCAAGTGTGCAAGGCTGAATGTATGAGGTGTAAAACTAGAAACCAACACACTATAGAACCATATACTTGCACTATGAATGATGACTCATAAAACTAGCTTCAACATCTTAGATTGCTCTAACATAAGTATTCAAACATGAAGGTGATATGCATTGCACTTCTTAAGGTGAATGAACAAGAGGTATTATTTTTTACACTAATTTTATTCCTTACCCTTAGATATAGACAAGGACACTAAATACACTTCATGTGAACTGTTAGAGAGCAGACTACTTGCATAAAACATGAAAGAGTAAAGTGAACATAAGGATAGATGATTATCACTTGTCATTCAAATATGCACTAATTCACACAATTATACAATAATTTATGAACTCAAAACTATATTTAAAATATTTATTCAAAGGAAAGTATAGTATTCAAACCAGCAAGGCTTCACCATACTAGGTGTGGATCTTACAAACTTAGTCAAAAGTGGTTGCTTATATAGATAATGATGAAGAGAGAGAGAGGCGTGTAGTAGAGAAGGAGTGAAAAGTGTCCATGAGAGTTATAAAAAAAAAATTATTTATGACCTCCAATTCCATGTGTCTCAATCCTGAAGCATCTCCAACCTTTAAAGTGGTGTAGGGGTTACAAATTTACTTGACACCTTGACTAGTTTCTTGGAAACTTCCCTTTTTTTGCAAAAAAGGAGTGACAAATGGAATTTTAAACTATTAATTCACCATGAAATGATCTCAAAATACTAATTTAACATATCCCATTCCTTAAGAAACTCCTCTGACCTGACATTCCATCATTCAAGTGCATAGGTGTCTTAAAACTCCTTATTTCCCATCCCAAATTGATCCAAGTGGACCAAACCTCAAGTGAATATTATTTAACTAATAAAAACAAGATTAATTGTAATAATATATGTTATTATGTCTGAAAATAACGAATTTTTTTCTTATACCAACTCCCAAGAACTCATTTTGCTCTTTAAGCCTTCACTAGGCCCAATTTCCTTATAGCCCTAAAAAGCTATAAACATCCTTGTGTATGTATTTTTACAAATTATCTTGAGGAAAAATGACATATTATAGGACCCATTATGGCATTATATCTCCATGTCAAATTTCATCTTCATAATTTTAGTATAAGTTCATATTTTATGCCTTTCTCTCTCTTGAATTAGGCCTCCTTGCTTAGGACCCTATTTTCTTGCTCCAAATTTCTGCCATAGGAATTAAATCACATAAAATAATTTAATTCTCTTTCCATAGGTCATCACCAACGTCCATGTCAATTTTTAGGTCCTGAGACCCTGTGGAAGTAAGCAAACCAAGAAATTGCCTTACCACCTAGTCTCATTTTGAGCCTGTTTGAGACTGCCTTGGAAAATGGGCCTAGTTTGATCACCTCCAGAATATATTGTGAATTTTTTTGAATTTAATGGATATTAAAACTCCAAAATTACCTCATCCAATTATTTATTATCTCTACAAGTTATGTCAACAACAAAGTACATATTCTCATAACACCTATAAAATACTAGAAACATGAAAAATGAGGGCATTTTTAGCAATCTATACAAGTTATGTCAAAAAAAATTTACATGTTAAAAACCTCCTTGTATTAAAAAACAACATAAAATATGTTTTAGGATCAAAATATGTCATTATTAATGCAATTTAGGCCTTTTCTCCTTGACTGGTCACTATCAGGGTTTAAGAGAGGTTTAAGACCTATTTGTGGTCTTTACGATTGTTCATAAATTAAAAATAATTAAATGAAATAATTTAAATTTTTAAAAAATATTAATATAACCCCTCAACTATCCCAAATGATTCATTCTCCCGTGCAAAATTTGAGCAACGGTATCAGCATCTAAAGTTGCTCTTCGAGTGGCTTGCTTAGCGTTCTCGAACATATAGAGAGGTCTACTTTGAGTTTTGGGTCTAAAAATTTCATATAAATATTATGATACGTTTATAAACCTTTGAAACATCCATATCCATTATTGTACATGCTCTATAATTTCTTATTACCCCTCAGTATCAATTTGGTATACTGGTCAGGGCTTTTGAGGTTTAAGTTTGCTCTCTATTTGCTAGCCCTCAAGGGCACTTGAGTTGGAACATGAGGTTTGGTGCCTATTGAAAGTGTAATGAGAAAATTTATATGAATTTTCACCACCTATATGACCCTTCATTATGTTTTGTAATTCTTGTTTCATGCATTGAGTCAATAAATCTCCCTTAGTCTCATGGTTGCCCTTTGCCCAAGGAGTGGGCAGGGTCTAAGCCAAAATAATGAGTAATTACACTATTTTTATAACCTCAAGGATATAATGGATGCATTTTTTCAGTCATTAACACCATATATACAAATTTTTAAGGAATTTTCACACCAATACCACCCTCAAAACTCAGATTTCCTAAGACTAGTTGGACCAGGTCTGCTAGTGACTGACTATGTATATCCTTCTTTTGATCTTGACTGAGTATGAGGTTTGGAATTATTTTATTCAAGTTTCCTAATGTTTCCTTTTGGTTTATATTGAGATTAATACCTTTTCTAAATACTTATGTGGACCTCATAGTTCTTTCCATGCACTTTGTTCCCCTCTTAAGCCTTGAGACCAGCCTGCGTTTATATAGCATGTAGGTGCTCATGAATGTCTTGATTATATTCTTTATTTTGGGTCTTAAAACTTAAATAAAATATTTATCCTTGTCCTTAAAAAAAATTTGGGTCCCAAAATAGGTTTGGATCCTCTCTTAACACCTTACAAACCACTTACTAGGCTTAGAACTAGTTTATCTTACTAGCATCCTATAGGTGTTCTTAAGACAGTCTTGATTATGTTTGGAGTCTTAAGGAATTACCCTTACCTCAGTGACATTTTAAAAACTATTTAATCTGAGTTTAAATCCCAATTAATCTTAGATTTATCTTAAACACTTATTCTACTCATTACTTAGGCCTAAGACCAGTTGCCCTCATTAGCCACCTGTAAGTGTTGATCATGGTCTTGACCGTGTTTGTAATTTAGACCTCACTATTAACATCCTAACCTCTTTAATGATCCATTAACCTATATGAATTCTTATTCGAACCCAAGGTTCTCCCAAACACCCTTGTCTCTCCATTACTTTAGGTTTAACACTAGCCTAGACTAATTTCCTACAACCTAAAGTTCCAGTAGGTTTCAACCTATGTCATGTATGCTCTGCCTCTCCTTTAGGTTTGAGAATGAAAATAACCCTCTTAGCCATATGTAGGTGATGTTTAGAACACTTAATTTCATACCTTATGATTTTCACTTGGAAACTAGTCTTCTCATTGTTTTTTATGCCTTCAAATCTTGATCAAGGGAGTTATTCCATTGTTACTGTAGGGTCTAAAAATTCTTCTATGATACTTTCCAAACACTTTTCACTTGTCATCAAGAACATAGTCTATACAATCTGCTATAGGTGACTGTAAGAGAGAGCTAGATGGTGTTGACTACATATTAAATACTTAGACCATTTGATTTTTGATAGTGAGTGGCCTAGTTTTTCCTTATTAAATTGAATCATTGTCTTCACTTTGTGTTGTAGTCAAACCTTCCCTATTCTGGTTTCACTTTGTGTTGGAGAGTGATGATTATGCTCCAAAATGAGGATGTAAAAGCTTGAGGCATGTAGGTATAATTTGCTTGTATAGGATATACAAATTCATCTTTCCTAAGTCTTTAGAATTGTCAACATTATTCAAATCAATACCCCTCCTTATAGCATTACTCAATGGTTCACAAAACTCAAGATAAGCATATAGTCACCCTCAACTTACTTTACAGAACTATATAGATTACATACAATCATCTAATGCATAAGCTTTTGAGTTGTGAATTAGAGAATTCTATTCAATTGGGAGAAACTTGGTGGTGTAAGTGAGGTATATATATAATTACATACATGAAGATGTGTATTATGTCTCTTCATTACTCTCAAACATCTTCCATTTATTCTTACAGTCCATATAGCATGCATTTGAAAGAACTAACTATGAACTCTCATTTGAAGGTGCATTGAAATACCAATTTGAACCTCTCATGATTCAAAATATGAAATGTGATCTCAATAACTTCACACTATGATATATTACTAGTATTTGAGCTAAAATGGTATTCAAACCTCCATCAGACTGTTTAAACATAGACTATGTCTCCCAAAGAGAATATACTTGAAGATATGAATAAGAAACACATTTTAGACAAGATAAAAATGAATCCATGAAATTTATGGAGTCTCCATGAAAAATTAATAAATATAAACCTTTGATAATCACTACCATGAAGATAAAAATAGAGACTTGTAATAGAATTCTATGGAATAACATGTACACTAAGATATTCTTCTTTCAATTAAAATACCCTCATAGAGGTGAGTTGGCTGATGAAACCTCCATTAAATTGAGATAAAATAAGTCTATAAACCACCCTCAAAATCATTTCTCTCCATATATTTATGATCTAGAGAAACAAGTGCAAGAATAAACCCCTCTCTGATGTACAGGCCATAGTGACCTATTATCACTCTTAACAGTTTTTCATAAAGAATAAGCCATAAATATACAAACCAATTTCACTAATTTCAAGATTCCTTGGAACCCTAACAATTTCCAAAGTTTCATCTCCTAACTCTCTATCTCTCTTGGTCGTACCATTTAATGCAAATTTGCCTTCTTGAGCTTGTGAAGGCAGTGATGAAGGAGAAAACATGATTGGAGTGTCATTTTGAGCTAAAACATGGTTTAGATATATAAAATGGTCTAAGGGATCCTAATGGACACTTATGAACCATTTTAAACTAAAAAATGATCTTATAAGGTCGTAGAAGTGCTTGTAAAGTGTCATTTTTCCAAGATTAGACATTGAAATGTAGATTTTATCATACCCTGACTATTCTTGATCCTTCTCTAAATTTTTTATAACACCATGGTAATTTTTTATTCTTGAGGTGGTATTCCTAACCCTTCCAAATGGTCCAAAAGGTGGTCAAATTGACATTTTTTGCAAATAGGAGCCAAATAAAGGTTAGAGCATGGTATTATAATATAAATGACATCTAGATAAACTTTTTGAATTAATTTAGACCAAACTAAACCATTTTACCATTTTTGACCACAAAAGACCTTATACTTGACCATATGATTAGACAAGTGAACCTAAGACCAAAACTTGGACAATGCTAGACAGGGGAAAATATGACCATATAGGACTATTTAGGATCATTAGAGACCATGACAAGACCATGAGAAACATTATATACCTCTATGAAGTTTTAACCTATAGGAGGTGACATAGATTTGACTTAAGGTTAATTTTGGTCAACATTTTTTTACAATTCACAAGGGTAGCATGCATGCAATGCTAATAGACCAATATCCTTCTCCTTCCATTGGGATATGGAGTCACTCTTCACTATAATATGAAACTAATGTGCCTTCAAAATATTTCAAACTCACACCACAAAACATAACAAGAAAGAAACACACATGATGCTTTAAAGCATTTAGGTAAAACAAACAAAAAAACTCAAACAACACACCTAACCTAATATATATACACCTCAAAACATTTTTGAGGGGATGGAACACTTTCTCTTGCTTCAACTAGGATCAAAAAGAATGTTTGTTGAGTTACAATTACTCCATGAGAGTAAGTCACCATATGATGGATGTTTTTTGAAAAAAAATTCATGTTAATATGATCAAATGACTTACCAATCATAGGACCTCTTTTAGTTGTAAGTACACCACTTGAAACTCTATGGAATGGTCCTCTTAGCTCTTCTTTTAGACTGCTTAGCAATGCAGCCTACTTGATCTCCATGATCATTAGATGCTTGTCAACTTGCTTCTTAGGAACCATAAAACATTTTCCAACTTCACCTTCTTTTATAACATGATATATTTGATGTCTAGGATCATCAAATTGGTCTTCTTGTTGATCAATCTTGTCTGCAAGTGGATCAACATTAGATTGAGGCCTAGGCTACTCCTTGACCACAAAAATTTTTGCCTTGACTTCATTACATTCTCCCAGTATTATAGCCTTCTTAATAGTGATTTGACACTTCTTTTTAGGATCTATAGGTCCATTAATGGCCTTGTTTTCAATCTCATTCTCCTTTTGAGGAAGGGATGCCTTGCTCAAAATCTTGTACTATGGCATGAAACTGCTACCATAAATTATCCTCTTCTTCATGAGTATCACATCTATGAACCTCTTCATTTTGATTAGGTATAATTATACCATATTTGACATGCTCATGATCTATCACACTTGAATATTCATCATCATACATATGAATAAGATAGTTACCCTCAGTAGCTTATTGAAAAAGATCATCAAGGCTTACCTCAGAATGTTCATCACCTTCATCGTTAATGATGTATGTGCCAAGGTTTGTCCCTTTAATGAAAGTATAGGGATCATATTAATATGTGTTATCACCATATTCATCTAGGAAGATATCATAGATACCCTCAAGTTTAGAAGATTCTCCATCATCTCTAGCATGATCCTCTTCCTCGTGGATAGTACAAATCAAATTAGAGCTAGCTTCCCACATATGGTTCAATGTGGAACTTGGCCAATGGTTATGTATTTATAGTCACCTTTGATCCATACCCTATTCTAAAGGCTAAGAAGGACCAATCAGTATAAATATATCCTCCTATCTTGGTGGTGAAGTCTCTTGATAGATAAAAAATAAAGTTTGCAGGCAGATCTACCACCATTATGTTTTATAGGATTGGAAAGCTTGGATAATCATGCAAGAATACCTTCAAACTTGTTATGATCCCTATTTACTTGGATATTGTACCATAAATATACAACACTCCTTTAATATATGACTCATATTTCAATCCTAACTTGTTTGTAACTAGTTTGGGCATAACTGAAGTGTTTGCCCCACTATCCAAGATGCAATTATGAACTAGCTTGTCTCGCACAATGAGGGTGAGATAGAAAGGTGGGGGATTTTCAGATTTGGTGGAGTGTTAAAAAATGTAATTAGGTGCATTATTGAATGTTATACCACCATGTATTGATGGTTGAGGATTGATATGGATTTGGGATAACTTCTCTTGAAGTAGTTATTTGTGATCGGGCATGTGGAGTACCTCCCAAAGAGATATACTAGTCTTTGTACTCTTCAAATAATCAATGATATTCAAAGAAGAAACACTCAATTTTTATTTCATTCTTGGATGAAAATTAGTACATTGATCTTGAGTCAATGAAGCACTTTGAGTCACCTTTCCAAAATTCTAATTTTGAAGAGGTGCAGGACTTGTAGAGGTTGCCACATTTGTATTCACACCTTGTTGCCTTGAAGGAAGATTGTTTGAACTTGTATTCAAATCTTGAACATCTTCTAAGGATATTATATTTAACCTTGTGTTGGATAAATCTGAGGTAATTTGGTTTAGGACAAGTTTATCTTCCACTTGAAATTTTGTAAGGTTCACTACTTGAGGTTGTCATACTTCCTTTTTTTTACTTCAATGAAGTTCTCATCTTCTATTGTCAATTGAGGAGTAGACCCTCCTTGATCTACCAAATCTTGTCCTTCATCTTCATTAACATTAATTTATTGTCCTTAAGGTTTCCATTCTTCTCCTTGATGCCATTCATATCCTTGAACCAAGTTACTATGTACTAGAACCATGGCTCTTGTGTTTGGAGTAGAATTTAGATTGTAGGCATTAGGTGGCTTATTGAAATTAGGCTAACCTTGTCCCCTCCCTTAACCATTATGTTTAGGTGGGAATCTATTTTATTATAGAGGGTAGTATTATGGGTTTTGGTGAGCTATAAATTAGTGATTTTATTTCCTAACTTGAGCCTCTAAGACCTTACATCTTGCTTCCCAATCAATGGTATCTTTTGATTTCTTTGGGATAACTTTGGGAGTTATTATTTAGATTTAGAAATGGAGGAGTATAAGACTTGTTAAGTAAGATGAGCATAGATACTTTTGGAAGAATCTTACCAGCTTGGATCAAACCATTCTCATCTCCAATGGCTATGTCATAGGATTCAGGCAAAGTGTACCCACCCATAGACTGCAACATAACAACTATATCAATCCCAATAGCTCTAAGGTATGTTGGTAAAACAAAACTCATAGGGAGTTTCATAGGAGGTGGAATCCCATTCCATGTTCTTTGAAACCTTTCATTGAAGTCATGCATAATTTCTTTAGGACCTTGTTAAATGACATGTCCAACTTATGCATGTTTGTTCACTCTTGTCTTCAAATCTTTGAGTCAACAACTCCCCAAACTCATCCCAAGTAATGATGCATCTTCCTGTAAATGTTTTATACCAATCAAGGGATTTTCCCCTAAGATAAATGTCAAGTAATGTGATTATAATTTTAAATTTAGTGACATTATATAAATTGCATAAGTTGGACATATCTCTAATATGCTCACTTGGGGTAATAAGACCTTCCCCATTAAAGGTTGGAACACTCTTGGTGGCATTGGGAGGGATATCATCATAACCATTGAGGTTTATAGGATTTTAAGTATTGAAGATTGGGAAAGCATGTTGCCTAACCATATTTCCCTCAAAATCCTCTTCACTCTCTTATCCTTCTTGACTTGAAAAATCTTCTTGATCTTCAAATGTCAACATAGGTTCAAGGTACTGAACTTCAAAAGGAAGTTTAGGTTGAGGGAGTGGATTTATAATATAGTTACCTCTACTAGTATCTGACATAATAAGGACCATAAATCTTTAAAAAAATGAAATAAGAAAACTTGGTCTGCAACAAAATATTACCTTCAGTGGTGTCACCAAATGCTAAGTACAACACACTTATGTAGTTATGATGTTGTTAAGACCAGTACTCACCTTGACAAGATGTGCTTGAGACAATAGTTCCATCGAGCATGTAAAAATTGTTGTCACTCAATTTTTCACCCTTGTATAGGTATTTCAAGTCTTCTCCAAATTGATTTAAACATTGGATTACCTCTAGGCCTGTGGGTTTCCTATAACATAGGTAACCCTCTAGATTGAAGGGCTAGCTCCCTAGATTTGTCTATGATAACTTATCACCTATACTACTCACTTACTTGGATGGAAAGAGATAAAGATAACATTAAAGGAACATAATATAAAGAGGTGATACACCAATTTTATCTCCACTATACTACCATATACTTTCACTATGAAAGATGACTCACAAAACTAGCTTCAACATCTTAGATTGCTTTAACATAAATGTTTCAAACATGAAGGTGATATGCATTGCACTTCTCAAGGTGAATGAACAAGAGGTTTGATTGTAGATGCTAATGTTATTCCTTACTCTTTTGGATATACAATGACACTAACTACACTTCATGTGACCTATTAGAGAGTAGACTACTTACACAAAACATGAAAGAGTAAAGTAAACATAAGGATATATGATTATCACTTGTCATTCAACTATGCACTACTTCACATACTTAGACAAGAAGTTATGAAATTAAAACTAGATTTAAAATAATTATTAAAAGTCAAATATAGTATTCAAACCATGAAGTCTTTGCCATACCATGTGTGGATCTTACAAACTTAGACAAAAGTTGTTGCTTATATAGAGAATGGTGAAGAGAGAGAGGGGCATATTAGAGGAGTGGCAAGTGTCCATGAGAGTTAAAACCAAAATATTAGTTATGATAAATTTTATTATGCCTTCAATTCCATGTGTCTCACTCTTGAATTAGATCCAACCTTCCAAGTGGTGTAGGGGTTACAAATTTGTTTGACACCTTGACTAACTTCTTGAAAACTACCCTTCTTTGCATGAAAGGAGTGACAAATGGAATTTTTAACTATGAATTAATCATGAGATAATCAAATAAAACTCATTTAACATATTCCATTCCTTAATAAACTCATCTGACCTAACATTCCATCATTCAAGTGCATACGTATCTTAAAACTCCTCATTTCCCATTCTTAGATTGGTCCAAGTGGCCCAAAACTCATGTGCATCATATTAAATTCATCAAAACAAAATTAATGGTCTCAAAATATGTTATTAGATGTAAAAATAACCATTTTTTTCTTATACCAACTCCTAAGAACTCATTTTACTCTTTAAGCCTTCACTAGGCCTAATTTCCTTGTAGCCCTAAAAACTTGTAAACCTCCTTGTGTATGGATTTGTATGAATTATATTTAGATAAAATATCATATTATATGACCCATTATGTCCTTATATCTCCATGTCAAAAATCATCTTCATATTCTGAGTGGAAGCTCATCTTTTATGCCTTTCTCTCTCTTGAATTAGGCCTCAATTAGGCCTCCTTGCTTAAGACCCTATTTTCTTACTCCAGAATTATATGAAACATGTGAAATAACCCAAAATCATGTGATTAACTTTCCATAGGACATCACCAACCTCCATTTCAATTTTTAGATGTTGATACCTTGTGGAAATATGCAAACCAAGAAATGGACGTAGCACTTAATCTCATTTTGAGCCTATTTGAGACTACCTTGGAAAATGGGCCTAGTTTGATCACCTCTAGAATATACTATTAAATTTTTTGGACTTTAATTGATATTAAAACTACAAATTTACCTCATCTCATTATTTGGAAGCTTTCTCCTTCTCATAACACTTAAAAATCACCAAAAACATGCAAAAATAGAGCATTTATAACAATCCATGCAAGTGATGTTAATTAAAAAGTACATGTTCAGAACCTAATTGGAGTACTAAAAAAATAAAAGAGGTTTGAAGATCAAAAAATGTCATTAAATATTCATTTTAGGCCTTTTCTCCTTGACTAGTCACTATCAGGGTTTAAGAGAGGTTTAAGACCTGTTTGGGGTCTTAACAATTGTTCATAAATAACATATCATTAAATGACCTTAAAATTGAAAAAAAAAATTATAGACCCCATAAACTATATAAAATTTCTCATCATCCAATGTAAATTTTGAGCAATATTATGAGCATCTGAAGTTGTTCTTCAGGTGGATTACTTAGTGTCCTTGAGGATATATAGAGGTCTAATTTAAGTTTTGGGTCTCAAATTTTCATCTAACTATTGTGAGAGGTTTATAAACCTTTAAAACATCCCTATAAATTATTATAAATTATATATGAGTTATAATTACCCGTCTGTATCAATATGGTGTATTGGTCATGGCTCTTGAGGTTTAAGCTTGCTCTCTTTTTGCTAGCCCTTGTAGACACTATAAAATTGCACACTTACAATTTTTGATGACTAAATACCTTAGGACCTCCTAAATACCCCATAAACATTATTAACCCTTAACAAACACCTCTTAACTTAACTAGACCACTATTATTATAGTCACATAATATTATTCAAAATCACTATTTGAAAGTACTATTCACTATCACTATTCATTTTGGGACCCACTATCACTATTCATGATGACATGGAAAGTGACATGGAAGGTGATATGGAAAATGAAATGGCTTATAAGTGAGGTGGATTGATGTGGGACATCATACCCCACTTGGGAACCTTTCCTAAAGTGCCTTACGACCTCATTTAAGCATCACAAGGGCCCCCCTTTAAATATGGAGAATTTCCCCTTAAAAGGCCATCATTCAACATGTATTTTATCTTCACACATGAAAGTATCCTTTAAAATGAGATACCTAACTCTTTAGTGCTTTGGTAAAGACAAAAGGCACCCATTTTTTACTTCTTAACCCAAATAGGAGACTCACCAATCTAAATAGGAATCTCCACCAACCTCATCTTTGACTATTCAAGCACTACATAGAAAATGGAACCATATTTGGTGTGCCACCTCTTTAAGTGCTTGGATGAAGAAAAGAAAGGGTGGTGAAAAGTATTTAAACCTCATTCAAACCCATGTGCATTATTCCCATTCAAAATTGGACTCATGTGCAAGGTGGGAGACTCACCAAGCCAAATCGAAATCCCCACCAACCTCATCTTTGACTCATTAATGCACCACATAAGAAATGGTTCCCTATTTCACTATTCCCTTTTTTTGGCAAGTTTCTTAACATCAAATTCTATAATTACCCCCCTCTCCTTCACCTAAGGTTAAGTTTCAAGTTAGTCTTTGGCCATTAACATCTTGTTGCAGGTCTTTGTATGAGGTTATAATTTTGGAAGTCATCCACATCCTGGAGGAAAAGATCATGAAGCAACAAAACTCTGCCAAAATCATAAAAGATCTTCAACAATCCAATCTTCATCAACAAACATCTTCAAGTATTGGGGTAACATTATTGTTTAGTTATCTTGATTTCTTTATTCCTTTCCCTTTGACCTTCTTCTTTTACTTGCTTCCTTAAGAACCCTCTTGTCCTTTTATCCTCTTATCCATATCCTTTTACCTCCTTGATCACCCTTTACCCCTATGCCTTCTTAGCCTCATTTTGACCATTTCACCCTTTGCCTTCTTGGCCCTCTTTTTGATCATTTATCCCTATTATTTTCTTGAACACATTTCCCTTCACCATTCCAACCATTTTCCAACCCCAAAAAAATATTTTTTTGGACCTTTATCAAAACAATCCAAACCAAAAACCACAACTTTGTTTTAGCCAATTTTTAGCATTAGCATTATTTAAACTAGTTGCTTTATTTTAGCCATCTAAGAAAATCATTTAGTTTTCTTAATTAATTTTTTGTTATTTGGTATTATTAATTTCAATTTTTTGTCATTTTATGCAAATATTTCCATTTTCATTTACCAAGTTAAGTTTTTAAAGGTGGATTGATAACCTCCTAGAAAGCTCTCACTTCTAGGATCTAGCTCATGCTAGGCAATCCACTCAACTACTTGTCTAACCAATAAGTTTGTGGTAGTGATTTCTAATTGCCAGTCATTATTCCCTAGTCAAAAAAGAGTTCTCACAAAGTCTAGATTCAACATGTGCACATTTAATAGATATTCTTCTACACACCCTTCTTAACCAGTTTCTTCTTTTCCCACTTAGGAAAAATAAAAAATTAGACAGAAACATTTTGGAATGCCCAGTGGGACCCTTGAGTTTTCTTGAGTTCATAGATATTTTATTACATTTATAATTAAATTAGTGAAAGTCATTTATTTGCATTCTAGGAAAATTAAGCTTTCCTTCTTTCTTGATAAAAAACAAAAACACAAGTTTTAGTTGCATTTTTGTTTTAGAAAAGTTAAACTCTATTTTCCTTGCATTTTTAAAAATAAATAAAAAGAGCAATCATCTTAGGATTAGGACTTACATTTTCATCTTAAATTTAGACTGCATTTAGAGATTTTGTATGCATTTAAATAAATCTAAATTTTTATTTTGGCTTTCAAATAAACCTTGCATCCATTGTTTGCTTGCTTGTTTCTAACTCACCTAGATTAATTAAGCAAAGCAAATTAACTATAGTTCATAACTATTACACAACCAAACCACTTACACAAGAAAATAAAAAACATAAAACTCACTTGAGACAAAACCCGACTAGCAAATCACCTTACCTTTTCTCAGTTATTGTACTTGGATTTAGTCACCAAGGGGATAACCAACTCAGCTCTCTAGTTGAGTATAAACTCTAGTAATCGGTATATATTGCCTAATCACCCACACTAGCTATGGGATCATGAAGTGAGGGGAGCAAACCCCAAGCATCAAGACACGTACTCAATCTAATACAAACTTCTTCTTGAGCACTAAACATAAACCCAAAACCAAACATAGACTACCTTGTTTAGGACCTATTCAATCCAATTTGACTACCTTGATTAGAACCTATTTAAACCAATTTATTCTTCACGCTTTTCTAAGGAATAAGCCAAAAAAGATATCAAAAATAATCCTATGATTTAATGCACTCTTAGTGAATGCATTATTGGCCTTGATTTTTTTTCTCTTTGTTTAAGGTGTGAGAATGCATCATCATTTTCTTACCTTCTCATATGGTTCTCACTTGCCAATAGCAAAAGGACCTCGAGGAACAAAACCCACCACCAAATCAACCATCACCAACTTCCACGTCTTCATCCATGGAACACACATTTGAACTTGTAGACTCCCCTCACTCTCTAAAAAGTCCTACTTGGGTAGTCCCAAGAGATGTTGATTTTATCTCTTTCTTAAACAACAACCATGCAACCTTGCAACACTACCTACGAACCATGTCTTACCAAATCCAAGTTTTGACCCCACCTTATGGCATTCCTCTCTATCTCATGGGGAATATCTCCACTACCATAGGAATTACTCAACCTATAGTTTTCAAAACATTATCATCAGCCAACAACTCCCTTTAAACTAACTTACCAACCCAAACTACCAATGCCCTTATACCTCTTACTAATCACTCCCCCAAAACAAGAGTGTCTACCTCTAACTCTATCCATATTCCTATAGTTACCTCCAATCCATAATATAGTCCTCCACTTCCAAGCCTTGAGGTGTCCATACCCTCCATGTTACCACCAATCAGCACAAGAGTCACCACCCTTCCATTAACCACTAACCCAACCACCACTCTGACCCAAAATATAACCTTTATTTTTCTTCATAACCCACATGAGCATATGCTCGCTACCCAACCACCCACCTCTACCCAACCATTAAAATCTGTAAACTAATATATATCTTCCATCCATCCTCCAAGGACCACATACTAGTATGTGGAGTCATCTCAACCATCCACTAGTTATTCACACATTACCCAAACCTGAACAAAACATACCATCTAACTACACATACCAACAACCTCAAGTATATTTCATGAAGTTGATCATGGATAGATGATTACCCTTTATTCATCCATCTCTAAAGCCTATAATCTCCTATCTTATGATCAAATTTTCAATGAGCCTATCCACCCTTCGGTCCCCATTAGACCTTACTCAGCCTAATGAGAACTTCTAAAATTTACCAAGTTTAACAGTAAAAAAGACCCTTAACAACATTTAATAGCATTTAGGCATTCATGCTACTTGATTGCCCATGATGATGTTCTTCTCCTCCATACCTTTTCTATGCCATTATCTAGACTAGCATTGGATTGATATAGTGCCATACCCAAACATTCCATCCTTTCTTTCACCCAATTATCCCAAAACTTCTTAGATCACTTTTCAATCAATATATCCAAAAAAGTTTCCATTATCGACCTCTACTCCATTTGGCAATTTGAAGATCAATCTATTACCAATTTTATGGCTCATTAGAGGAGCCTAATCAACCAAATTTCCTTTTCATTGTCTCAACTAGAGCTTATAAAGCTCTTCACCTGGGCATGTACAAAACATATTTCATCCACATTATGCGTCTAAAGCTTTTGAACCTTTGATGAGGCTTTTACCATGGCTCACAAACTAGAAAATAGAGCCATTAATGAAAGAAGGTTAAAGTTTAAAAATAAGAACCTGACTTACAAACCCAATGAGCCCTTTTCTTTCAAACCAAACAACCAAACCAGTCCCAATGCTAAAAACAAAGCAACCACCAACACCATTGTCCTCAAAACTGCACCACTACCATCTACCAACCAATATAACCCAAGGAACCAAACCTCTGACTCCTCTAATTATTCAAATCAAAACCAAAGGAACAAAAAATGGAATAATCATAAATAATTAACTCTAATTAGGGATCCCTATCCTTCTATTTTGGAAAATTTACTAAAAGCTAATATCATCCAACTTCCACCAATTAAATCACCCTAATATTTTGATGATTCTCACCCCATACTGGGTTGGTATAATGAGAATGACCATTACACTTTTCATCGAGTCATAGGATATGACATCAATAGGTGCAACACCTTCAAACACCTTGTCCAATCCCTCATAGATAAGGGGGAACTTACGTTGGACAATCTCAATGCACCACCGAACCAGGCCCTTGACATATTTTGAAAGCCTTTTCCTAATCATGAACCTTATACCCCTTACCATGATAATAAACTAGACCCATCTCATGAGGCACATACTACTAATGTGGTTATGGATGAACCCATTATTGAAGAGAACATTACATCAACTACCTCTTTCCCCATCCCCCTAATAAAAGGGAAGGAACTGCCTTCTATTTATTTGGACACCCAAATAAAGGAAGCCATTGTACCCACACCTCCATTGGAGGATACCACACCTACCTCCCCAATTATAAAAACATCCACTCCCTCTTTGGAAGCTATCTCACATGAGAAGATAACTCCATCCACCAAACCTCTAATTTTGAAACCTTCTATCAGAGGTCAAGACAAAGGTAAGGGAACCAAACTAGAACCTCTAATCCCTTCTTTTGCAGACTGACCTAGCCCTTCTAAACCAACTAAAACCTCCACCCAACCAACCAAAACCTTTTCCAAATTAATTGAACCTAAAAAATATAAACCCACCAGGACAATTAAAGTGACCAAATCCTCTCCAAAACTAACAACTAAAAAAACCAAAGAAGTAAAACCACTAAAAGGCCCAAAACCTTAAATTTTACCTCCCTCAACATTGCCCTCTATTTTGGGTCCTCATCCATCTACCTTGAACACAAATTCCATCATTTTTATGAAAAATCCATCACCTTTGTTAGTCACACCTTCATACTTACTTTCTAAAACACCTTTCCTCACTACACCGACAATTCCTAAGTTGCCTACCTTTTCCTCCTCTACCTCTAGCTTGTCAACCATCTTGCCTAAGCCAAAACCATCAATCAAGAATACCACTTTACCCAAGACACCTACCACCAAACCTACATAAACAAAACCTTCTACTTCAAACCCAAAATAAAAATCGCTAAACCTCTACCACCTTTAGCCAAATCTTACTTAACCATTCTCCAAAAGTTATTGCAAACTTCTTCCTTAAGCTTAACACCCATCAAACCATTTGACCTTTCACTTACTAAACCCTCTTGGTTCAATGATAACATGATATGTGCATACCATAGAGCACCAGGACATGACACAAAAAATGTAAAGCTCTCCAAACACTTATCCATAACCTGTATTAAGATGATGATCTATTATTAGACAAACCTCCTTCATCCCCATTTTTAATCCAACCACCAACTCAACCCATCCAATCTTCAATCTCACCTAAAATTAAAGAGGAGGAACCAAAGCAACCACCTAATCTATAAAATTGCCTTATCCACACTATTCACATGGTTACCTGATCTTGAGCCCAATAGAAGGATAAAAAGAAGACTAAGGCATCCATTACTTGGACTTACCCCTTCCCAAATTCCGAAGCAAACAATACCCAACCATCGCTATCTTTGAACAAACTCAAGGTGTCTATCTTAGGTGCCTCCCCATCTAACCCTCCATACCCTAACCCATATGCAATATCTATTCAAAAAGCTATCTTCAAGTAGCTTCACCAAACTCCAACAAAAATGAGCTTATATGAGTTAGTTTCTACCTCTCCCCATCACCACCAAGCACTCATAGAAGCCTTAAAATCCATAGAGGTCCAACCCAATGACCTTTAACCTCTCACTACCTTTGATGGGGTCCTTCAAACTTCCAACATGTCACCTTCAAAGATTCAGAAATACCTTCTCTTAATCTAAAATATCTTGATCCTCCCCTCCTCATTATGACATACATTAATCAAACCCACATCAAAAGGTTGATGATTGATGGAGGACCTAACATCAATATTATCTCTTCCCATGCATATGACCAGATACACTTTCCCACGAATGTCATGTTTGAAATCAAAATGGTCCTTCATTCTTTCAATGATACCATGGCTACTACCTTGGGCACAGTTGTCCTCCATATCCATGTAGGGTCCCATATCATTCCTAAAATTTATTATGTTGTGGAAGGAGAATTATAATACAATGTTTTACTCAGGTGCCCTTGGATTCATGCCATGAATTATGTCCCTTCCACTTTACACCGATGTGTCAAATTTGAGCACAAAGGGCAAGTTGTGAATATCCAAGCTGACCCTAGTCCTTTCACATCTTGAAATATGATAGATCGGCCTAATTACATCCTCTTTCCTACTTCATCCACCTCACAACCATCTACTAATGACATAACCCCACCAACCAAAACCTATGACACTTCCACACCAAATGTTAATGAAGCTTCTACTGGATTGTCTATCCCTTCTTCCCAGATACCTATAGAGAACCTTGTGACAACCACATTCTAGCATATTTCCCTTAGGGAATATAGAATCTTATTCTTATATGCCTTCTTTGCTCCCTAAGAATATGGGAATCTCAGGCATGGCCCTTCTTATGACCTTAACATTAGAACCATCATCCCCTTCAGGCTCCCTAATTATCATACAAATTTTATTTATGGGGGACTTTATCAACCACTTCTAGCCCCTACCACTACATCCATCCATCCATTTACCTCTAAATTTTCCTATCTTAACAATCTAGATTTTGCTAAGTTGTATCTTCATATATGTGCTTGGAAAGGATTTGGCCTTAGTCATTATGAACCCTTGGACCTCATGATTTACCCCATATCAAAACTTTGTAACATCATGAGTCATTTGGCCTTGGGTATGAACCACCTGAAGAACCCACCAATTCACCCAAACCCATTGCCACCATGGAGGAAAATATCCCATCCTCGCCAACCCAACCACTTTCCCCACTTGAAGATCTTGACATCATCCCCCCTAAAAAAAATTTTTTTAGTCAATACCATTAGTTTGGGCCCTCTCATCTACCAAAAGGGTGGCTAAACCAAAGTCCTTCCACTTTTACACCTTGAAATGCTAGAAAATGATTCTCCTACCATCAACACCATCCAACATCAAAATGATGATTCCATTCTTACCTAATTCAGTGCAAGGGATTATTCTATCCACAAATCCCTTCCTCTTGAAGCCTTGACCATGTCAAATGAATCCACCATGGATATCAACTTGGGCACCTTAGATAACCCTCACATTGTCAAATTGGGCCAATCACTAAATGCCAAAGAACTTTTAGACTTCTCCTCTTTTCTCCAAGACCACAACATATCATTTATTTGGTTTTACAGTGATATGCCTTGGATTGACCCCACCATTTCTACCTATAAACTAGTCATTCATTGTGATGCCAAGATTATTAAATAGAAACTTCAATACATGCATCCTTACATAGCCCTTATCATCAAAGAAGAGCTTTAGCATCTCCTCTTCGTAAACTTTATTTAACCCATTGACTACCCCCAATGGGTCTCAAATATTGTACCTATCATGAAAGTCACTAGGGGTCTCCACATTTGTGTGGACTTTCATGACCTTAACCTCACCTACCCTAGGGATGAATTTTCTCTACCTAGCATTGACCAAATTATTGATCTCATAGCTAGCCATGAGATGTTATCTCTCATGGATGGGTTTTTAAGTTATAATAAAATCTTGATTGCTCCTGAAGATTAGCATAAAGCTACCTTTAACACCCCTTGGGGGATCTATTGCTATAAAGGCATGCCTTTCAGGATAAAGAATGCTGGTGCAACCTACCAATGTACCATGACTTATATCTTCCATGATATCATCCATAATATTTTAGAAGACTATGTGGATGACCTTCTCTAGACATCCAAACTCTAAACAGATCACTTGGTTGTTCTTACAATCATATTTGAATGCCTCATTTGTTATCATGTTCACCTTAATCCCAAGAAATGCATTTTTGGAATCCTTTCTAAAATGCTTTTGGCTTTATCATCTCTCTTCATGGAATCGAAGTAGACCCTACAAAATTTAGAGAAATTTTGGACATGCCTCCTCCAACCAACCTTAAGCATCTCTGTAGCCTACAGGGAAAACTTCAATCCATTCATCATTTCATTTCCCAACTTTTTGATTGGTGCCAACCTTTCCATCACCTTCTAAAGACAGATGTCTCTTTTAAATGGAATGGTGATTTTCAAAAGGCCTTTAATTCTCTCAAATAGTAACTTTTGTCACCACCTATCCTCACCCATCCTAAGGATGACCAACCCTTTTACCTATATATCTCTACCATCGACCATTATCTAGGGGCAATGTTGGCTCACCGAGATAAACAACATAAAGAACAAGCCATATACTACATTATCTGCATGCTTCTAGAACACAAGACTCAGTATACACATACCAAGAAACTTTACTTAGCCTTGACCTTTGTGGCTACCAAGCTTTGCCACTACCTTCTTAACCATAAAACCTATGTCATAACTAATATCAACCCACTCAAGTACATGCACTCTAAACTATACCAAAATCAACGTATGGCTAAGTGGCTCATGCTCCTAGTTGAATTTGACCTTGCATTCCTCTAGCAAAATTTAATTAAAAGGCAGGTCATTTCCAACTAATTGGTCAAAGCTTCTTTTACTAAGCAACCACCCACCTCCTCTTGCCTTTCCAAATGAGTCTATCACAACTCTTTTTCAAAAAGATGGTATAACCTACCAAATGATGATGTTTTTCAATGGCTCAAAGTGACAACAAGGAAGGGGTGTTGGACTTATCCTCATTCTTCTCGATGGTGAAACACCTTCCTCTCTCCTTCAAACTTGACTTTGAATGTACTAATAATATGGCTAAGTATGAAGCCCTAGTGATAGGTCTCTAAACTACTCTAGCCTTGGGAATTAAGATAATCTACCTTTGGTGATTCCCAACTTGTGGTCAACCAGGTCAATGGATCCTATCAATGTAAGAATGATGTCTTACAAAATTATAAACTTTTAGTTGACAAACTCTTAACATTATTCAAACATCACCTGGTCCAATCTATTCCTCGATCTACCAACAAATTCATAGATACAATGGCTTGCCTTGCTTCCTAGATCCCTTCTCAACCTGCCAATTCCAAAACCTTGTCACCATTCATCATTTTACCACTCCCTCCTATAACCAATCTAATCTCCCTACCATTTGTAGTGTAGAGGAATCCTCACCCAACATTTGGTATGACCAAACTCTTAACTACCTTAACCAAGGCATCATTCTTCCCAATCTCTCTAGGAATACCCAAAGAACATTTGTTTAGATTACCTCTCATTACACCATCCTAGGGTGATTTCTTTACAAACATGGTTTTGATGGTTTCCTTATTTATTTCCTATGCAACCATGAAGATTCCCATACCATCAAGGAAACACATGATGGGATCTACGGGAGACACTTTAGAGGCCTAGCAGTTGCTAAATGTATCCTTTGCCTTGACTAATATTGGCCCACCCTCAACCAAGACTATTGTGATTATGTAAAAAAGAGTGTAAAATATCAACAACATGCTAATTTACATCACATGCTAGCCAATAGCCTCCAAGTATCTAAGTACCTCTGGCCTTTCTATCAATGGGGGATTGATCCTATTGGGAAAATTAACCACCATTCTTCATAGTGGCATAGCTCCATCATCATAACCACTGAATATTTCACCAAGTGGGTAGAAGTTATCCCTCTTATCTCAACTAAAGCAAAGAAGATTGTTAACTTTATCAACCATCATATCATCTACCACTTCAGTGTTCCTCATAAGATCATCACTGATAATGGTAAATCTTTCAAAAATAAGCAGGTCTAAGGGATGTGTGATGCATTTGGTATTGAGTTAAGCTTTTCCTCACTTTACCATCCACAAGCAAATAAACAAGCAAAATCCTCTAACAAAATCCTTAACAAAATGCTCACCAAAGCCGTCAGTGCTTTAGGTCAGAATTGGCACTTGCACATCCCATTCGCTTTATGGTCCTATTATACTAGCATTCCAACCTCTATAGGTGCTAACCCTTTCTCTTTAGTCTTCAGAACAGAGGTAGTATTGCCTCTTGAATTCCAAATCCCTTATCTTCGCATATCTTTTCAAGAGCTTATTTCTGAGGAAGATTTTCATTAGCACCATTTAGCTTAACTTGAGCTACTTGACGAGTGTCATTTATCAGCCCTCACCCACCTCCATATCTATCAAGAGCATATCAAACATGCTTATAACAAGCACCTCAAACAATGAGAATTTAGTATCAGAGACCTCATCTTAAAGGAAAACCAACACATGACCAATATGGAAAAGAGTAAATGAGACAAGTTTACTTTCAATTGGCTTGGACCCTACACCATTACCAATAAGTATAGATCAGGAGCTTATCATTTGTCCTATCTCAAAGGTAAACCAAAACTTGATCCCCTCAATGCTTCATATCTATGTCTATTTTTCTATTAAAGGATCAAGCTCACTCCTTTTGTCTAACTTAAGCTCATCCCTTGGTTAAGAGATTTTTACCTTCACCCATATTTCTCCTCCCTTTTTGAGGAAAATTAATTATAACATAGAACCATGTGATTAACCATCATAGTCATAGCCTAATCCTAAATATGAGTACCATGGCTCTACTCATAGCATGGTTCTCATGGATACTTTTTGTCTCTAACAAGATGGAATCTCATGGTCATTGTCTCTCAAAAACCATGCCTTTTCATATCATTAACCTTCTTGTGTTAAAATTTTGCCCTGATAAAGGTAAACCTCTGAACCTAATTAAATTTGCCCATGTCTATAAATATTGCATCCAAAAACCCTTTGGATACCAAAATACTACTTGGGTCACTATCTTAAGCATTGTAGACTATTCCCTCAAAGGACAACTACCCAAAAATAAAATAAAAATTACCAAATTTGAGGTAGACTACTCCCTTGAAGGATAGCTATTAAGAACATTAAACAAAGCCAATAAGCTTAGACCACTCCTTTGAAAGATAGCTAAGTTAACTTTTTTTAAAGCAGAGCAATTTATTGGAAGCTTCCCACATCGATTAGCTTCCCATATACATCAATAAAGCAAAAGACCCCCTATCACAACAAATTCTAAAGCTGCAATCAGATCTCAAGTAGCATAATAAGTTGGAAGTTGCAATTAGTTTTCACATATAGACTACCTGTATTGATTAGTCTACATCCAGCATACAACATGGACTTGTTTGTTACCATTCTTAGGTCACCTACAAAAGGGGAAAACTAATTCACATGAGGTTATCATACATATCACCCATTACCCTTCACACCACCTATCACCCATCTGCCCTTTAGACTATCTATAAATCAAGGGATTTAGAGCTTATTTGACACCCTATGATCAAGAAACTTTTTATCAACTAATGACTATTCATACATAGTGTTTGAAGGGATTATATTAATTAATCCAATCCCACTTTGGGTCTATTTTTGGTCTTTGTCAAAAATAAAGCATCATGCCCTATTTTTATCTTACTGTGTTTGGTTGATGTTCTCATCATGACTGTTACCATCTAATGTTATAACAATAATAATCATTCTTTTTACATTGTGAGATACAATAACCATAACCATATCACTCATAACCATAACCATAACCATAGCATTCATAGGTATCCACATAACCTTAAGCATGATAACATTCGATCAGTGATATCCAATGCATTTTGTACATGTTTAGAGAAAACTATGCAATATTTTATTTAGGGTGCAAGGAGTTGCATGACACATACATAGTCATCAGATTACACACACATTACCTAAAGCACATGCATACATTATTTTCATACCTAAGCATTAGATTGATTATCTGGTGACTCTAGATTTGTGTTTAGACATCCTTCTACTTTATTACTCCTTGAAATAACATCTATAACATTCCCTATCTCAATAACCGCTAAAGGGTATACTCTATTCTCCTCTCCCACATTCATCCCCATAGTACAAGAATCATATTTCACTCTACATCTTTCACCCTACTCACTTGTCATAGCCATTGCATCGCTCTACTCTGGTGGTTATCCTCGCATAGCTACCACTAGTTTTTGCCTCAATGAACATGCCCTTGGATAGTGAGGGTTCCCTTCATAAATAGCATGATGGTCATGTCCTCTAGCCCTACATCTTATACAGTGAAATTATTGCCTCCTTTATTGTTATAGAGGTAAGAGTTTAGGCTCAAGCTCAGGATTTGGATGCCTTTCCCCTTATTTTTTATCTAATAGTACTTCCACTATCACCATTACATGTTGCATTATCTGATAGATCCACACATTTACCATATTGATTATTTTAGGTCATAAGGGTTAATGGTTATATCCACCATTGTTCCCATTATTTTCCATCTTCAACCTTATGTAGTTATCTACGCTCTCTATGACCTATAAAACCAAATAACTCAATGATAGACATTCATCCTTATCACAATTCTTTAAATAGAATACCTAACCATTCTTCCTCACCAACATGATTCTCCATTCCACTAACTAAGAAGGTCATATGATGTCATTGATTCCTTTTAATAGTCTTCCCACTTGAAACAATCATGTTTACTTACCTTTTTGTATGGACATGTCACCCTCAATCTAATTGGTCATCTCGATAAATCCATTATGCACCATCATGATATCTTTTTGTTGTCCTTATCATCTAATCCACATCTGATATCTTTCCTTGATTTTTCATCTCAAAACCCTTGTATGCTCGATGGTTATTTGCATCATTTTCACCTTTAGCCCAATTTACGTAAATTGGCTTCTAACCATAAGCCACTATAATGATCACACTTTCACAACTACCACTATTGTTAGTGGTGTTAACTCTCAAATGCTTACCACTATAGAAACTCTTCCATCAGAAGTAGGCCACCATGAATTCATGACAATACATTCACCTTCCTATCCCCTCTATCCACATATTACTACTAGCCCATTGCCACAAGCTTTAAATGTTAGACCCCAACCATTGGTAGTGCCTACTCAAACATGGTAGTCTTTTCTTTTGTGCTAGTTGAGAGTTTATCTATGGTAGGGGAATGGTCACCTTCTCCAACTATGTAACCAATATCCTAGACCATGTACCTCCCTACTACCAAGACCTCTTCTAAGTAGCACCCTAAGTCATCAATTCCAAGGAACTAGGACAAAGGATGCAGACATGGCCACTATTTGTCTAGCCTACCCATGTAGCTCTTGGGTCAAGCAAGGCCCATCTTCTGTCACTCACCACACTGCTAACTTCGCTACTTGTAGAATCTACTTAGTCATCAAATAAATTATTTACAAGTCATCACTTTACTACTACCCTTAAAACTCATCTTGTAGCGGTGATGAACCTTGGTCAAAGTGACTATGCAGATCCTGATAAGAGCCCACCTCCTAAAACTTAGATCATAGCGATAGATGTTATCTCTAGGATTCTACCCTCACACAATTTTAGAAGGTACAACCTCCTCATAAAGGCACTTCTTCTATGGATTAGCTCCATTGAAGGTCATTTTTGGTGTTTAGCATTATTTTCCCTTCTTATTTATCCTACCTTACCCAACCATGTTTCTCATCCTACTAAATATGGGTTCATTATAGTAACTATTCACCAATCTACACCAAGCACTTTCACTGTCACCTTCACTAAAACCCAAAACCATTATTTTACAAAACCTTCTCCATCAGCCCAAACCAACCCATGTGGTCCATCAAATTGGGGTAGCCAATTTACACACCACTCACCCAACCCTTGTTGAACTACATTGGCTTGATGTCTATCAACTATGTAGGCAATACTTGACTTCTAAGGGTAGTTTTGCCACTAAAAACTAATTACCCTCCCCTTTTCCTTCTCATTAACTTCTATTACTAACAACACCCTCTTTCCTAGGGTGTCCTATATTAGGGAAGCTTTGTATTTTTCCTAGCATCCTTATATTTCAACATCACCTAATACTTCATATTTATTTTTCCCCAATTGATGGAGAATGACACTGGCCTGAGGTCTTTTTAGACTATGTAGATAGTGCTCAGTTACTGAGGTTAGCTTAGCCACACCCTTTATTTATTTTCCCTTCTCACATAAAATCCCTTCCTCCACTTCTCTACCTATCTCCTCACCACCTTCCTCCCTTCAACTTGTCAATCTCTTTTAACCACTTTTCTAGCTTGTCAATATCTTGTAACACATGGGTTGACAACCTTCATCATTGGCCTATCTTATCTCCCATAAAACCACCACCTACTCTACCTCACTATCCTCCCCATCACCTTTCCTTATGCATACTCCATAGCTCCCTCCCTCACCCACTTTTGATATTTTTGGTCTCTCTCTCCACTTATTACCAACCTTATCCTTTATCCCCTTCAACTTCTTTCATTATCCTCATCATCTCCCCTTGCCCTTGGCTATTTTTCATACCCTCTTTATCACTCTTTTTTCCTCACCAATTTCACATCATATTGTGCATCTTTCAAGCTTTTTGTTTCTTCTGTTGCTGCACTTTTTTTTTACGTATACCACCACTCTCTAACATTTCACCACTCTTCCCACCGTACCCATTTTCCATTCTTCTTGTTTGCTTTTTTTTTCATCCTTTTTATTTTCTTTTTTTCCTCCACAACTACATTCTACCTAGGTATTTATCCTTTGAGAAGCCTTCCATAATTGCCTCTTTTCTTCTTTTTAGTTTTTGCCTTTTGCATTCCCCTTTTCCTCTTTCCATCTCGATACTCACTTATCTTTTGCATCTGTGTGAGTATCCATGCTTTGTATCCCTGATTCAATTCTTCCTTTTTCTTCTTATCATCCTTGATCTTCATTCCTTATTTTCATCACATGCCCCTTCTTTGTGTTCCCCTAGTTCTTCACCACCTCACCCCTTTTTGGCTTGTCAACCTCTTCTAACAAGTTGATTGACACATACCTTATCTCTTTAGCTTCTTCAGCCATCCTTCACTTCCCATTGTTTTTCTTAACCCTTTTACCATTTTCCATCTTGTTCTCATCTTCAAAACCACCATCTCATTTGCTTCATTACCTATCATCATCCATGCTTAATTGGTCAAGATACCACCTGCTTCTTCACTCTCCTGTCATTCTTTTTATGTCCTCATTTCACTCCTTTTTTATCATGTTTTCTTTCTTCCATTTATTACCTTGTTTTTCATTTTCATCACCAAACTATTTTCTCTTTGGTCTATTTTTAGACTTATTTTCAAACATTTTGTGGCCTCCCATTTTCCCATCCTACCCTTACCCTTCATGATTGTTACACTTCTCTCCCCATCCTTTTTAGTTGTCCACTCTATCATTCTTTAGTAGATCCCTCACCATCCCATCTTCTACCTCTTATTTTTCTTCTCTTTTCTCTATTTCATTTCATATTTTTCATCTCCCTTGATGAAATTCCTTGTTCTTCCTAACCTTTCTTTATTTTTATATATATGTCCATACCTGGCTCCTTCCATCCTTCTCCACCTTCATCTTTATCTATGACCTTGTTATTTTCTCTTCATCCATCTCCCAATCTGTTTTCACCTCATCCCTTGTTGGATCTCCCTTATTTTCTCTAATTCAACCTCCACCTCTTTAGAGTATGGTCACCAGTTATGCCACTTCTACATACATCTCCTTGTCTACTTCTTTGTGTCCTCCACACCCTTGCTTTATTACATAAAATCCATCACCTGCTCCTTCATTTAATTAATATTATTATTCACCTCATTCCATATTCCAAAAACCCCTCAGAGTATTTCTTTGAATTCCCTCAAAACTCAACACTTACTTATTTTGGGGCCCCATCAGCTCAAGGGTCAAGGGCTCGAGTCTTCACCACTTCTCATTTACCCACTCTGCTACTCTAATTCCCCTAAATCATTAAATAATACCCTTCTATTGCCTATTAATGACATTATTGTGAAGTGTGCACAATGTTAGCTTATTTGGATGGTGATGAAAGAAATCATCAGATCACCATAGTGATTCAAGTAGTGCCAGATTTTATAAAGCCTGGTAAAGCATATTTCTCCCTTTTCTTTTCTTTAAAATGGTGGTATAAATTTCATTCTTGAACCTACTTATCCATGGCTATAAATTCCTTTTACATAATTGATGTAATCATCTAATTGCATCCTAAGTAATATCATCCACCGTTTATACCAAACCAATCAAAAAACTATTTCATACCCCTATTTTCCACCATTTGGAGCTTCCCTTTCTCCAATGTCCTTCAATTAGACGTTACTGCATGATATCACATTGGGGAAACCAAGTTAACCAACACTCCCCACCTTAGAAAAACTACATTAGGCCTAAAGTTCATTTTGGACATTATGTCCATGGAATTATGTAGGCAACACCACTTACCCAGGGCATATTGAGTCCACCTGACCACCCCATACCAACCAACTAGCCCCCTTGCCCATGTCCACCTTGATGTTGGCTCTTTTTGACCCAACCTCTTCACATTTTTTTCAATTACTTTGCATGTCATTTTGACCGTATAGACCAATTTTTCCATGTTGAACATTTGAATTTGCACCACCTCGTGCACAACTAGACCATTTATGTTTTTCTTGAGACCACTTCCTACCTTAGATACCTGAGTAAACACTGACCCTATATAGGAGCCTTGATAAGACTAACTCAATCAGCTATGACCAACACTGGGGACCAATTACCTTATCATTTATCCTAGGACCTAACTTTATTGTTACCAACATTGGTAGCTTTAGTCTTTGTAAAATATTGACTATCAGGCTTAGTCACATTTTTTACATCCATTATCATTTCACATGCCCAACTACCTTGTGGCACCACCTAGTGCCTCCCCACCAACTGCTTATCAAACCTACCCCTAATTCGGCCTTTCCTCATCGACTCTTAGTTTGAGGGGGAAAATCTCTCCCGTAATTAGAGCACCCTAACCTTTGACCAAGTGATTTGTTTTTGTTTTTTATCTTATTAACTAAAAGCTATATAATAAAAGGGGCAAAATGTACACACTAGAAAACTACACACTTACATTTTTTATGACTAAATGCCTTGAGACCCCCTAAATACCCCCTAAACCTTATTAACCCTTAACAAATTCCTTTTAACCTAAGCAAACCATTATTATTCTAGTCACATAATATTATTCAAAATCAATATTTGAAAGTACTATTCACTATCACTATTCACTATAGGACCCACTATCACTATTCATGATGACATGGCATATGACATGGCTAGTGACATGGTAAGTGACATGGAAAGTAACATGTCAAGTGACATGGAAAGTGATATGGCAAGTGGCATGGCTTAGAATTGAGGTGGCTTGATGTGGGACATCATACCCTACTTGGGACCCTTTCCCAAAGTTACTAATGACCTCATTTAAGAATCATAAGGGGCCCCCTTAAAATATCGATAATTTCCCCTTAAAAGGCAATCATTAAACATGTATTTTTCCTTCACGCATGAAATTAGCCTTAAAAATGAGATACCTACCTCTTTAATGCTTTGAGAAAGATAAAGGGCACCCATTTTTGACTTCTTAACCCAAATGGGAGACTCACCAACACAAATGGGAATCCCCACAAACCTCATCTTTGACTATTCATGCACCACATAGAAAATTGAACCACATTTGGTGTGCCACATCTTGAAGTGCTTGGATTAAGACAAGAAAGGATGGTCAAAAAGTCTTTAAGCCTCATTCAAACCCATGTGCATGATTTTCATTCAAAATTGGACTCATGTGTAAGGTGGGAGACTCACCAACCCAAATGGGAATCCTCACCAACCTCATATTTGAATCATTAATGTATCATATGAGAAATAGCACCATATTTCACTATTCCCTTCTTTTGTCATGTTTCTTAACATCAAATGTTATAAATACCCCCCTCTCCTTCACCCAAGGTTAAGTTACAAGTTAGTCTTTGGTCATTAACATCTTGTTGTAGGTATTTGGATGAGGTTATCATTTTGGAATTCATCCACATCTTGAATTAAAATATCATGAATCAATGAAACTCTACCAAAATCATTAAAGATCTTTAACAAGCCAATCTTCATCAACAAACATCTTCAAACATTGAGGTAATCTTGTTGTTTAGTTATCTTAATTTCTTTATTATTTTCCCTTTGGATTTCTTATTTAAATTTATTCTTTCATAACCCTCTTGTCATTTTATCCTCTTATACATATACCTTTACCCTCTTGATCACCCTTGACCCCTTTGCCTTCTTGGCCTCATTTTGAACATTTGCACCTTTGCCTTCTTGGCTTCATTTTAACCATTTCCCTCTTTGCCTTCTTGGCCTTCTTTTTGATCATTTATCCCTCTTATTTTTTTTAACACATTTCCCTTCACCATTACAACCATTTTCCAACCCCAACCAAATAATTATTTTGACCTTTATCAAACAAATCCAAACCAAAAACCACAACTTTGTTTTAGCCAATTTTCAGCATTAACATTATTTAAACTAGTTGCTTTATTTTAGTCATCTAAGAAAAGTATTTAGTTTTATTAATTAGTTTTATGTTATTTTATGTTATATTGATAGCCTCCTAGAAAGCTTTCACTTCTAGGATCTAGCTCATGCTAGGCAATCCACCCAACTACTTGTATGACAAACAAGTTTGTGGTAGTGATTTATAATTACAATTAATTATTCCATATCCAAATATGATTTCTCACAAATTATATATTCAACATTCATGCATTCAATAGGTATTATTCTACACAACCTTCTTAACTAATTTCTTCTTTTCACACTTAGGAAAAAGCAAAAATTAGACAAAAACGGCCCTCAAGGGAACTTGAGTTAGAACCTAAGGTTTTTTTCCTCTTGAAAATGTACTAATACAATTTATATGAATTTATACCACCTCAAATACCCTTCATGATGTTTTTGAAAGTTTGTTTCATGTTTTGAGTCAACAAAGCTCTCTTAGTCTCCTAGCTACCCTTTGCCCAAGGAGTGGGCAGGGTTTGAGACAAAATAGTGAGTACTTAAAAAAAAAATTGACCTCAAAGAGAACCATGGATGTATTTTTTCAGTCATTACCACCCTCTCTACCAATTTACAAGGCATGGTCATACCTATAGGACCCTTAAAACATAGATTTCCCAAGACTAGTTGGATTGGGTCTACTAGTGACTAATTGTGTGTATCCTTATTTTGATCTTGACTGAGTATGCCATTTTGACTCAATTTATTCAAGTTTACTCATGTTTCCTTTTGGTTTATAATTACATTAAGACATTTTTATAATATTGAGGTAGACCTCAAATTTCTTTCCATGTACTTTGTTCCCCTCTTAGGCCTTGAGACCAGCCTGTGCCTATATAGCCTATAGGTGCTCATGAATGTCTTGATTGTACTCTTTGTTTTGGGTTTTCACCCTTACATAAAATACTTCTCCTAGTCCTTAAGATTTTTTGGGATCCCAATATAGGTATGGATCCTCTCTCAACACCTCTACAAACCACCTCTTAGGCTTAGAACTAGATTATCCTACTAGCAACCTGTATGTGTTCTTAGGATAATCTTGACTATGTTTAGAGTCTCAAGGACTTACCCTTACCTCAGTGACCTTTTAAAAAATCTTGAATCTAAATTTAAATCCCAATTAATCTCAAATTTCTCTCAAACACCTATTATGCTCTTTACTCAAGTCTAAGACCAGTTATCATGGTCTTGATTGTGTTTGGAATCTGGACCTCACTACTAACATCTTAACCTATTCAATGATACATGGACTTGGATGTAGTCTTAGTCAAAATCAAGGTTCTCTCAAACACTCATGTCTCTCCATTACTTTAGGTTTAACACTATCCTAGACTAAGTTCTTATAGCCTAAAGTTCCAACTAGTTTTAAACCCTATGTCATGTATGATTTACCTATCCTTTAGGTTTGATAATGAAGCTAACCCTCTAATCCACCTATAGGTGATGTTTAGAACTCTTGACTACATACCTTTTGATTGTCACTTGGAAACTAGTTTTCTAACTATCCTTGATACTTACAAATCTTGACCAAGGAAATTATTCCGATATCATTGTAGGGTCTGCAAATTCTTCTATGACAGTTTCCAATCACTAGTCACTTATCATCAAGTACACAATTTATACAATCTACTATAGGAAAGAGCTAGAGAGTGTTGACTGCATATTAAATGTTTAGACCATTTTATTTTTGACATTGAGTGGCCTAACTATTGCTTGTTGAAGTGAGTCATTGTCTTCACTTAGTGTTGCAATCAAACCTTCCATATCTCAATTTTACTTTATGTTGGAGAGTGATGATCACACTCCTAAATGAGGACCTATAAGCTTGAGGCCTATAGGCGTCATTTGATTACATAGGATATATAAATTCAGCTTTCCTAAATTCTTAGACTTGTCAAGATTATTTAAATCAATACCCCTCCTTATATCATTACTCAATGGTTCACAAAACTCAATAAAAGCATCATAGTCACCCTCAACTTACCTTATAGTCTAGTACAGATTGCATATAGTCATCTAATGCATAAGCCTATGAGTTGTGAATTAGAGCATTCTAGTCAAGTAGAATCAACTTCATGGTGGAAATGAGGTTGTTGATGCATGTAAATGTATCACAGGGTTCTCATAGTGTTGAGAACACTTCTCATTTCAATATTTGGTTGTGATCTTAATAAGATATGTGGTGGAGTAACAACCAAGCTATTTGATTATTTCATAAAATGATTATGTAAATGGTTGTTTGGAGCAACCATGGTCCTAAATTTTTATGAAGAATCTAAAGTTATTTTATATAAATTTAATGAATAATGATTAGAACCTAAAGTCTAAAATCTAATTTAGTATGAATATTAACAATGAGAAAGTAAACTACAGTGATTTGATTAAAAAATTAGAAAATAGGTAGTGTAAGGTAGAAAGAAAGATGTTTCTATTCTTTAGTTCACACATCTTGACAAATCTCTTATTTCATCAAAGATATGCATCTTCAAACTAGTATATGACAAGAAATTACCAAATTGTACAGATCCTATCATATACAAAGTAAATGTCTAAGGATATTCTAAAATATGTAAATTAGAGATCAGATTCACTTTAAAGATTTACTTAAACAAGAAAATTGTATTTTCACATCTTTTAAAAAAGCAATGATATTGAAATGAATCTAATAACTTTTAGTCAACCTAGCGTAAATCTCAAATTAACAACTTTGCATTAATACATTTACATTTACAATTCATAAAATCAATTCAAATATAAACATAAAAATATAGACTTGAGGAAGTAGCCATGATAACAAACAAATAGACAAAATGAGACAATCTTCACATAATTCTCTTGATTTTATTACTTGCTCTAAAATTTACAAAATAGTTTTGCTCTCAAAACTTCCTCCCTTGTTCCAATGATACTAACCATCTTTATAGGTTGAAAGAGCAACCTATGAGGTATGTCAGTGGTCATTGTCAAATGTTAATCAGACAAGTGTCAAGGACAGATGTCTTCTTACAAATATTTTAATATCAATGACACTTTTCAAATGTTACTAACCTATAATCCATGTGCATTACACATTGCACATGCTTTTACAAAATAGTATATTCTTTTAAAATTATTTACATGATTTTGATACAAAAGAATATTCTAAATCAACCATGTTGACTTTGAAATGCCCCTACATCTACATCCTTCTAATTTTGTTCCAAAATCTTCATGGATTTTTCATATTGATCATCAATCAACTTGAGATTTATGATTGGCTCTATGAATAACTCTTCTATTTTTTCGACTACATATATGAAGATTCCATCTGTTCTACCCATGGATTGATTGATACTCTTGGAATTACCAATCTTTTCATTTTTAGATAATATCATGTCTAAGATACATTTTTTGTCATCTCTTATGGTGCCCTTACTTTTATTCTTGACCTGTTGGATGAACTCAGTAGCTCTCTACTGGAATTATCCATCAGTTATTAGGCATGTTTGACTAGGAATGGTTGGATCCTTAATCAAACCTCCTAATATTTGTATCATTTTGTCTTCTAATTGTTTGAATTCATTTGAAAGGCTTTCAATGCTTTTTGACCAGTTATTTATGTCCTTGATTTTCTCCATCAAGATTATCATGGCCATGTTTAAATGTGATGGGATGACTATTTTATGCTCAAGGATCTAGTTTTCCATTATTACCTTTATCAATGCCTTTATTTTATTGTCTAATCTTGTCCATTGATTGGCTTGGTTCAGACCATGGCCCATTGTTTATTCAATATGTCTAATTTGGACCTTACTACCTTTAAAAAATTGAATGTCTCAAATATCATTGCTTCAAAGTTATTAACAATATCCATTGGTGCTGACAAAATAGATTGTTCCTCTATATTTTTATTCTCTTATTTTAACCCTTTCATGGTAGACCATAACATTTTTGAATAAGATTGGGCTAACTCCATAATGTCTTCTTCAAACATAGGGGATTCCCCTGGTCTATGTCCCTTATTTTGAGTCAAGTGAACCAAAGACTCAACCCTTTAATGTAAAACCTCCTGACCTTCTTCCATGGCAATTGTCTTAGTCACTCTTTATAGGCCAGTAGTAGTTAAATCATACCTAACTCCCACTGAAGACTAGCCCATATGCTTAAATAGCACCTCTGCTTATAACTGGTCTACTGATTGAGTTTTAGTAGGAAGTCTCTTTTCTTATTCATCTTATAATTTTATGATCCAAGGCTTCAACTCATGTTTCAAATGGATGTCTTAAGTCTTTACTAGAGCGCATGGGTGATAAGCAGTAGGAAGTTTCTCCATATTTGGTTCATATATGAACCATCAGGTATAACTGGTCCATAGATTGGATTCTCTTCACTAAATAAGTTGATTTCCTTCAAAGTGGGAATGATAGCCATTTTTACTTTCTTTGCCTTTGAGATAATTGCAGTCTCAGCCTTCCTCTTGGGAGGATCAATGATCATTAAGTCTAATGACTTCTCTTTTCCCTTTTCCTGCTTGACTTCCTCAACATTTTCTTCTTCTACATCTGTATCTATTTCATAAGTCATGGAGAGCATTCTCAATGCATCTTCAATATATTCATGCAGATCCAAAGCTATGATGTGAACCTCCTCCTATTGAGGCAAATCTTGCTCTATTATTCTAGAGGACTCAGGGACTAAGCAGCTTGAAGCAACTTATCTTGGTCTTATTTATTCAATCCTATGATTTATTTGTATGTCAGATGGGGGAAGACTAGAAGATCCAACATCTACCAAATGGTATTGTCTAGGACCAAGCTACCATAGATTTTCCATCTTCTAATATCTTAACAATATGGATTCATACTTCATGTTATATTCCTTTAGTCTTCTCTAAACTTCATGATAAGTGGTTGCCTTCTTATACACAAAGTCAAATACAATGGGTTCATATTCATAAGGTACAGTTAAAATTCCTTTGCTCTTCAAGTGCTCTTTTATTCTACCATAGGGATCCCACTATCTATGGTCATATATTTGTAAATTGAAAGAAAGTATGTGTTTTGAATCAGCTTCAATTTGGTCCCATTGCCTAAAAATGGTTCTGCCAATTTTCATGGGAAAACCATGGAGAAGTCCTTTCCTCTTGGTTTTGCAAATCCCATCTATTCCATCGAATAATTAATATGCAACTTCTTATCTTGCCAACTTATCTGGCACATGTACTGGTAGTTGAAGGGGGTCACTTTGGGTTCCCTCTATTCTGATAACTATGTAATTAGGGTATAGCTAGATATCTCCCATTGTCTCAATGGACTTCTTGATTAAAGGAGTTACCCTCATCATGGGGACACCATTTATGGCTTGACTTGAATCAATATATACATAATCACAAATGATTTGGATATGGTCCCTATATTTATAAATATGCAATTTTAAATAATATTGGGACATAGTTTGGGTACCATTTAAAACCACTCTCTTTGGTTGGGGATTTTAATAGTGGCACATACAGCGTCTAACAAATATGACATCATGAAGAACTTAGTCCTCTTATTTTTTTTAATCCCATAAATTTTCATGGTTAAGGAAATTCTAATGATTTCACCTAAATAAGGTATTGCCACTTCCTTAATAATGAAATACACCATAGGCACCCATATTGGTTCCACATGTTTAGTATGTGCAAATACATATAATTTGTTTAGTATTGTCATAATCATTCTAACTCCTAATTTAAATTAGTTCACAGGGATTTTCTTGTTAGGATCTACAATAAGCTTATCATCAGCTTCTAACCATTTTGCTAGGATGTCCATCATGGCATGTTTCTAGGCCCATGCATTAATGGAGGCTAGGTCTATTTAGGGCCTAGGTAACTTATAATAGGACTCAAAATAAAAAAGATATATGTATTCTATTTTCCTCAAACTAGGTTCATGGATAAGCATACCATTATTAATTTTAACATCTTTGAAAATAGGACTACGAACATCGATGTAGTAGAATACCTCTGATTTAGCAATAGCATAATGGAGTCTTGTGAGCTGAATTACTATGATGTCATCATATAGTATCTTTATCGGTAGTAGCTTCTCCTCTTCCTTGGTTAAAATTCCTTGGTTCTCTATGGTCCATAATAAGCTCAAGCAATTATTGTCTCTTATATTCAATAAATAAGCCATGAACTTTGTGTCTTTAAATACCCTACCCTTTATGTCTAATGACAAGTATAATTCAACCACTTTCTTTGAACTAGGTCCATAAGTTTCCATTACTATAACTCTAATTAAATTTCCCACTTGTGAATGATAATTCAAATTTTTGACTACCTGGCTAGACTCTTCTAGTTTGAAATAGTGAATGCAAGAACAATTTTAGGTTTTTTCCATATGTTCAAGGGCTTTTAGAGGGTTTAACTAAGCTTTAATGGTGGCATATGAGTTAGAAGTATTTTCGTTGGTTACCCAAATCATTTTTTGATCTCGTATTTATACCTTTGCATGCTTAGGTCCATAAAATATTTTGATTTGACATGTCTACCTATATGGCATCCCCTTTTCCATGTTATTTATTTAAGTTTAAAACATGATCATTGTCACTTCAAACACGTGTCTTCATCTCTTGCCTCTAGGAAATTTGATCAAATTTGCTCCATCGATCTCCTCGAGAGTCTCATAGCCTTGACTTTCAATGTGGCCATTGATCTTTGATCTAGGCTTCTAAAATTATGACACTTGGTAACCACACGTGCTTTTTGTATACCCTATTTACAGTCTCCATCTAGTTAATCCTCTTAAACCACATGGAAACCTTGTATGTAATCTAAGATTATTGACTTGTTGACTCCATTCACACCATTGATCTCCATCTACATAGTTAAACATGCATTGTTGATATTTGATTTGCATGATCAAATGTGTACCATTGATCCACTAAACACATGATCAAATGTGAGTCATTGATCAGTTGAGCATTCACTGTGATTATGGCACTTACCACCATTACATTTAATCTTAGGATCCTTTGATATATTGACTTTGTGATTGTCATTAGATCTCCATTTGCATGATTAAACATGTGTTATAGATCTATCTTAACTTATTGACCCCAGTCTTCAATGTGGATCATCGATCAAAATTTGTACGTAATAATACACATCATCGATCTTTGATCCAAGGACTTTGATTTATTGACTTTGGGTGATTAGCCACATGCCCTTGATCTTAAATTCAATTGAGTGAGGCTTCAATTCTTGGTAATCATGCATCAATTCATACTTGATAACAATAAAATCAAAGAATAAGTGTTTATGACATATAAATACTTAGCATAAATCTTATATTAAAGTTTTAATGATTTATAAACTCAATCAAAACTAAGGATAAAATTAAACTAAGGCAATGATGTAATAAAGTGACTTGTCGAAGATATGAATCGATTTTAATAAGAACTTAGGCTAAAGTAATTTAGACTAAGGTTTTGAATGTCATTTAAACTTGGATTTAATTAATCAATTAAGGACCAAATGTTAACATAATGACTCAAATGGGACCATATTAGTTAACCAACTAAGGGTGAAATTAATATTGAAGCATAAACCCATGACATTTATTCATTCTAATGAAGATCCATTAATCCTGTAAAATGGAAACACATGAGCCAAATTTTAACAACATTAGATAAAATCAAAAAAATCTTATATGCTAGCATGTCAAAGTAAGCTAAATCAACACATGATATTCATTAATGAACTCTGATCAATTTGGATGCCCAATTTATAGAATAATTTGTAAAAAACAAGGGTCCTCATTTTTTTATAAATGGGGGATGTTGACCTCAACAAATGGCAAATTTTGGAGGAAACATTACAGAATGCTAGATCTTTATTCAAAATAATAACCAAACTAATCATTTCACATGATCAAGTACCATTATTAAGATCAATTCATAATTGAAATAAGTCTTACAAATGAAGAATTAAGGTCAAATATCAAAACTCAGTCATATTGTGTGTGTGATTTGATTCATTTACTGATTTCCATTGGGATTTAGAGAACAAATTCTAGATTTCATGACATTAATAATTAACATAGACTTGTATCATATTTATATATTCACTATGAATCATGATTTATAAAAGGGGAAAGCTTGGGCATTGCTCTACTACCAGTCAAGCATCTATAGCCCTGATAGAGATATCTTTGGCTCCATTCTAGGCCTTATTCCACTACCAGTTAGGCATCCATATCCCTGGTGGAGGTTATCGAAATCACCTTTGCACATAAAACTTTTATATTTTCAATAAGCCTTTTATTTTTGTATTTTTCAACTATAATTAGATTTCCAACAAAGGCTGGGAACCAAAATTATCAAGGTGTTTAGGATTTTTGTCAATTTTTTTATTTTAAAAACAAACATCCTTGGTCATAAACCTCATCCCAAGCAATAATGTTCTTTAAGTTCTAACATGACTTTGTTCTAATAATTCAACTTTAACTCAAACACATGCAATCCTTATTAAAATCAAACTTAAATCAAAATAACATTTAAGATTTTTAAGGAATAATTAGTCTTTATATTAATCTTCATCATTTTATCAAAAATATAACATTAAGCTTAGAATTTCCAAAATCCATGATCAACCAATGTTTAAGGGTCATATCCGCATTCTTTGTTTATGAAGTTCTCTTGAGCATTTAGATGGATTTAGAGCTTGAAGACCTGTCTTGGAAAAGACTTATTGGAAACCAAAGAAATCAAACACATAACAAAAAAACAAATATTTACAAACAAGGGATAGGAATGAAACTAATCCAAACCTACCCACACTAATTCTAACTAATCTTATAGATTACTCCATAAAGACTTGAGGTGAAATAGCAGAGAAGTAATGCTTGAGATACTTCCCATTGGTTGGCAAAGTGAACTCTACTCCTTGCAAGTCTTTGAGATTAAAGGTGTTTTCTCCTAATGTCTCAATAATTGGGTAAGGGCCAATCCATAGAGGAGTGAACTTTCATGTTTCCCTTTTGGCTCAGATGCTTTGTCACATAGGAGAACTATGTCTCTCTGTCTAAACACCTTGATCTTTGACTATTTGTCAAACCATCTTTGGACAATGGTTTGATGTCTGCTAAAATTAGAAAATGTTTCTTCTCTAGCATCCTCCATTTGTATTATTTTTGGCAAGTGTTGTCATTGATGCCAAATATTGATGTCATGTGTGCATTGATGTCAAAGGTAATGACAAAGTGATGATGTCATCACACTGATGAGTTTGACCTAAAATTTGTGCAAGGTAGGATTTGGATGCATATGATCTAAGGTAAGTATTGTTTTAGGATTACAATAGTGTATCTATCATGTTGATGTGGTTTTAGTTCAAGAAGAGAAGACAAGCTTATGAACAGTGTGTTGGCATAGGCTTGGTAACCTAGTATGTGTTGACCAAATTTGACCTTATAGGTCAAATTAGGACCCCTATAGGTAAAAACTTGATTTTTATATGTTTTAGGGGTCAAATACATTGACACACGGTATGTTATAGTCTATTTTATGTTATTTAATTCCACTTTAGCCTTGATCATGGTCTAATTAATCTATATGCCACTTTGAGTCATTTAGGGGACTTTTAGGGGTCATAAATGCAAGTGGCATGGTTTTCAAGGTTCCCAAGTGTCCTAATTTTTTTTTCAAACATCCAAGAAGTCATATTACCTATCAAAAATGTTAGTATCATCTAAAACTTATAGGTTATCTAACTGAGGATCAAGTAATCAACTGAAAAAGAGGGAGTTTGGCAATTGCACGGCCCATGAGGGAAGGTAACACATGGGAGAAGGTCATGGAATGTCTCTTCATCTTCTTCAAACTCATCTCAATTCTTGACATGCTTTTGAAGCTGTAAAATGGGTCCAAAACCATTCTACTCCTTCTTCACCCTTCTAAACACATAGAAGTGATTAGAAGGTTTATGCTTAGTATGACCAATTAGAGAGGTTCCAGGTCACACACCTTTGGGATGTGGTAGTACACTCAAAGAGATTAATTTTTATACTAATATTTCAAGGATTGGTCAACCATGATTTATGAACCATCTCTAACAAGTTGACTATGTTTATCTACTCACTGTTTCTTGTATCTTATAGGTTTTTCTCCAATTTAGACAAGTCCATACAATCCAATTGGTGATGTTGACTCTAGATGATATTAGATCTATTTTTAGATTCTCTTAATTCTTATTTTCATGTTTCATGGTGTTTTTATAGGCAAGTCATCTCATGTCACAAGGACATTGTAGACACCGCAAACGTGTCTGCACCTTGGTTCTCCCCCTTGGCCCTTTCTCCCTCCTAGTCCTCCTTGGTCCCTAACCCACCTAAGTCTTATTAATTAGAAATTAACATCTATTTTTAATTAAATAAGGCCCCCTTTCCACCCTACCCTTGCCACCTTGGATCCTCCCTTGAATCCCTCCACCTTCCCCCTAGCATTTATTAGGCCAAATCTCACCATTATATCCCCCCTCGTCCATTTTGGCATCCTTGTGACCGTTCTGCCCATGACCCCTCGCCCGACGGCATGCAAGAGTGGGCAGAGGCTATTTTTAGCCTCTGTGCCCATCCTGCGACCGCCGACGTCGGCGACCCTTCGGCCGATGTCGGCGAAACTGCCGGCGTCGGCAGCCTTCATTATCCCCTTCTGCATCCATTGCACCCCCCTGGACTCTTGAGCTCGAAAACAGATTCTCTTGACGCTTTGGCTCTGATCTCTCCTCTGTCTTGACCTCGTGCAATAGCAGCAACAGGTGAAAAGGCCCTGGATCAGTATCTTCTCCTTGCAGCAACTCTTTCGTGGCTCCAGCAACATCTTCTTCTCTCTTCATTCAGTAAGCTAAAGGTAAGCTAGTCTGGTTCTTTATTTCATTTTAGTATTCAGTCATCTATCTTCTATTGTCTTCTGCTCCCTCTGTCCTTCCCCCCTGAGAGGCTGCAAAGCCTTCTCAGGCCCCATCCTCTGTGAATCCTCCTCTTCCCTGTCCTATGTGTCTCTTCCAACTTCCTCACCCCTCTGCCAAAAAGACCTTGCACCAGGCACCCAACCCGAACCAGACCACTCCCCAATCCATCCAAACTTGTCCCCGTTCAGTCTCAGACCCGTCCACAGTCCAGAAAGCAACCCAGACCCGACTACAGGCCACAACCCTGACCGACGCCGGTCACTTCCCCAACCGATGTCGGCAAGATAGCCGACGTCGGCAGATCAGATAACTGACGCCGGCGACATTTCCGACCTCGGCGACTGTCTTCAGCCCAACAGCTCTTTCAGGTAATCATTTTGTTTTCTTCTTTCCTTTCTACTTTCTTTGTCACTTCTGTATTCTGGCATTCTGTCTTTTATCAGTCACTTATTTCATCAAACAGTGGGTTGACCTCCCTTAAGGAAGTTTTTACACTTCTGGGAATAAGCCTTTTGCTTGGCAACCCACTGCCTATCTGTCTAACGTTTTTCTTGTCCTAGTTTCCTTTTTTTCTTGCAGGTGTCATTCCTCCACAGCCAAAGAGGAGTGCTCACAAACGTCTAGATTTACGGTGCGCAATCTTTAGTCCAGGTACTTCCAAGCCTCGTCCATTATTTTTTTAGTTTCTTCTTTCTCTTAGATCTAAAAGCGAATTTTGAGTGGAAACATTCTGGCACGCCCGGTGGGACCCTAGGTTCCTCCTGGGTTCCTTTTTCTTTTTCATTCATTTAGGTGCATTTAGGCTCCTTCTCTCTTGTCTCTTTCTTCTATTCCGAATGACACTATAAGCGGGACTAAAACGAACCTTTCTTCCTTGCATTCTAGACTAGTCTAAATATCATACTCTCGTCCCTTTCTCCATCTTGTCTTCATAACAACATCACATTTCGACTTGGGCATTAAAACATATTGCACTTTCATTTCTGCTTGTGCTTGCATTAGTCCACATCTAATAACTTAGGCACATATTGAATAAACCGTAGACACTTGATGTTACACTACCGAATCACATGCACTAAAACACACATAAAACTTACCTGAGACAAGGCCCGACTGGGATTTCATCACCCAGCGGATACCTTACCCGTCCCGGTGACCCTACTTGGATTTCATCACCAAGGGGGAAGCCCACTCCGTTCTCTGGCGGAGTCTAAACTCTAGGTGAGGTATATCTTGGCTAAGCGAGACCAGCTAACCACTGGAATCGTGAAGTGAGGGGAGCTTGCTCCTTAGCACCAGGCCACGTACCAGACCCTAACACAGATCTTTGAGCACCTAAAACAACACCTGAAACCATCTTTAGACCGCCTTCTTCTAGGACCCATTTTTCAGCCAATCTCCCCAAACATTCATCTAAGGCATAAGCCACAAGTTTCTAAGGTTAATTCCAAGGATTTATCGCTTAGGCTTGTCTGTCTTTCTTTGTTTTCCTCTTCTCATCTGTTTGTTTGAGTGTGTGAGAACGCTTTCTTCTTTGTTTTTCCAAGAACCTTTTGGCTCTCTGGAAAACACAGTCACCGACATTGGTTCTGCCACCGACGTCAGCTTCCCCTGTCACCGGCATTGGTTCTGATATCGACGTCGGCTTCATCTGTTACCGGCATCGGTTATCTGACCGACGCCGGCCTCATTTCCTACCGACATCGGTTTTTCAACTGACGTCGGTCTCTGTCACTGTCCTTTTTTTTCAAAACCAGCAACCTGAAACCTGTCTTTTCTCTGTCAAAGACTCCATCCTGGTCTTCTGAAACTGAGCAACACAGTTCCTGAGACCTGAACCCTCTTTGCCTTGCATGGTTTTGACTCGTAGCCAAGCCAAGGCTCTTGTCGACCACGCCAGCCGTCAACCACTCCCGTCCACCCCATCCGTGACCAGGCCTACAATGGAGTTCAACTCGGAGACCGAAAGAACTCCTGTCCGTCCAACCCCGCCGCAGACTCCCATTGTCCAAGAAGGGGACCAAGACTTCGAGCAATTCTTGGACCTCAATGTCAAGGCTTTGCAACACTATCTCGCGCATAGCCGAACGCGAGACTCCTTGGGCAATCCGATCTATGGAATGCCAACCTCCCTTGTCGCGACTACAGCTGTATCGACAACATCCATAGTTCAACCTTCGGACACTCAAGCCATCGCTTTGACCACTGACCAGACTTTGACCAATCCCCCAGGTGTGGCCTCTCCCTCTATCATTGGGCCCACTTCCACTGGGGTTCCAGCCCCTTGTCAACCTCAACCCGCTCAACCGCTATCCACTCCATTTCAAAACCTTGTCGTCTCTATCCCGCCTACCCTGGCCCCTATCAACACCAGGGTGGCTTCTTACCCCTTGGCCCCCGTTACCACAGTCCAGCCTCTCGTGGCAACAACGGGCCCAGCTATGTCTTCTAACCAACCACCTTTAGCCTTCACCTCTGCCCCTGCAATTAGTCATCCGTACATTCTACAACCGACTATGTCGCACGCCTCCTCTAACCTCTTCCAAGCGCCCTACAACTTAGGGGGCGCGCAACCCGTCAATCTGTCGGCAGACATCATCAAGATGCTGATGGACAAGATGACCAGTCTTGAGACCTCTGTTTTCGGCTCGCACAACACTCTTTCATACGAGCAGATCTGTAACGAGCCCATTCATCCTTTCGTCCCAATCAGACCATATCCTAGCCAGTGGGAGCTTCCGAAGTTTTCTCGCTTTCAAAACAAGGAAGACCCACAACAACACTTGCGGGCATTCAGACACGCCTGCTACCTCATTGGCCATGATGATGCGTTACTCTTACGCACCTTTCCTATGTCTCTCTCGGGTGCTACACTTGACTGGTACAGCTCCCTTCCTAGCCATTCTCTCTTCTCATTCACGCAATTGGCTCAACTATTCCTCGATCACTTTTCTATCAACATAACCAAGAAAGTCTCAATCACGGACCTCTATTCTATTCGGCAATTCGAGGACGAGTCCATAGCCGACTTCGTTGCTCGATGGAGAGGCCTTATCAACCAACTCTCCTTCTCTTTACCCCAGGCTGAGCTTATTGAACTCTTTTCCCAAGCCTGTGCCAGACATATCTCTTCCACCCTGAGGGTTCAAACCTTCTGCACTTTTGACGAAGCCTTCACGATGGCTCGCAAACTTGAGTTGCGTGCCATCGAGGAGAACAAAGTCAAGTTGCAGAGTAAGAATCCCAGCTCTAAGACCAATGACTCTTCTTCTGCCAAGCCATCATCATCCAATTCTAAATCCAAGGCTTCAGCTAATGCCGTGGTTGTCAGACCTTCATCTTCTTCGACCAATCAGCCTGATCCCTCTACATCTCAGAGCGCTACTCGGGAATTTCAGCAAAGATACGTGCAGCGACGATATACTCCCCTTGGAGAATCATATGCGTCTGTGCTGGAAAAGCTTCTTAAACAGGGAGTCCTCAATCTCCCTCAAGACCGACCTCCTCCGTAATTCGATCCCTCACACGCCATCCCCGCGTGGTATAGGGAGCAAGACTTCTGCAGCTTCCACCGTGTTAAGGGCCATGACACGGAGAACTGCAAGACCTTTAAGAACATAATACAAGACATGCTTGAAAAGGGGGATCTCATCTTAGACAATCCAAATGCACCCCCTAATCAGGCCATTGACATCTTCAAACAACCTTTCCCCAATCATCTGCCAACTCAGAACAATGTCCAGACCTTAATTGACGACAATCATGAGCACAATATTCGGACAGTCAATACGGTCTCTCCTTTCATCCCCAATCAACCTCTTGAGGTTAGTCCATCAATCAGTCCGTCACATGTGGATGAACCTCTCTCCCCGGCTAGTTCTCCATTGACCTCTCTCATCTTGGAGGACGCCTCGACCTTACCAGCACCTCCAGTCTCGCCATCTTCCTTTCTGCAGCCTATGGAGGACCCGACCCTTCCTACTCCTCAGCTGCAAGTGGAGGGCACCGTCATCCCTGCCCTTTACCCGCTGGAGGAGCCTCGCTCCCCAGTTTCTTCTCCACCCAGGGAAGAACCTGTCCCTCCTTCGTCCTCATCTAAATCTGTCATGACTTCACCATACCATGCGTCTAAGACCACTACACCCGTCTCGTCCTCAACCTCGCAACCATCAACATCTTCCTCTCAGCCATTTTCCCGGTTAGTGGAGAAGATTGAACTTCTCCCTCCACGGAAAGTGACACCTCAGGTGTTGTGGGAGCGTCTTAAAGCCCTTCAACATACCCGCGCCCTCTCATCACATGCCGCTAATCCTCCCAAGGTGGAATCTCGTCAGACTCTTGACAAAGACCAGACTCTCAAACCTCAACCAAACCCGTCCAAACCAAAGCCTGCATCTATCTCGTCCAAACCCATCAAGTCATTTGGCATTCATCCTATCTCCTCCCTCACTCACCCGCAAGTGAAGGTGGACTTAGGCCAGACCTCGACCAGTAGTAGTCTTCTGACCAAGGCGAAGAAGACTGCCAGACCGCAGAAATGAACGCCTCCTTCTCCGTCACCATTGCCATCCATTTTGGGCCCCCATCCTTCGACCTTGGCTAGCATCCTTCCCACTCCGACCTTCAACCAAAACTCGTTGCCTCCTTTTCTTCCTCTGCCTACCTCCAGTCGTCCCTCTCCTAAAAAGGCGGTATCAATCATCAAGAAAGAGCCGTCTCCATCTGTCACCGCGCCATCAACCCATAAGGTGGTACGGAAACCTCTTCTAACCTCGCCTAAGCAAAAGTCACCAACCTTGCACATATCAAATAACACGAACCCTCTATTGGGCTCATACTCGTCAATATTGCGCCGACTTCTCCAGACTTCCGACATAACCCTTCCGCCCATCAAGCCTTTCCAACCTCTCGAGTCCAAGCCCTCCTGGTTCGACGATACGAAAATTTGCTTATATCATCGTACACCAAGACACAACACCGAGACTTGCTGTGCCCTCAAGGCCGTCATTCGCCACCACATGGAGAAAGACACTCTTCTCCTTGAGGACACTCTTGACCAGACCCCGACTCCTTCCTCTTCAAACACGTCAACATCTCACCAGCAAGGCATGACCCCTTCTTCACCTCCCATTTTTGAAATCAATGCTATCCGTATAACCACTAGGTCACAACAGGACAAGGCCAAAGCAAAAACTGCCATTCCTTGGACCTATCCCTTTGTCAAGCCACCTCTTGCGCCCAAGCCTAAAATTTCTATCCTTGGCGCGTCCCAACCTTCTTCATCTTCCTCTTCTGGACCAATTCACGACTCCATGCTGAAGCAGCTTCATCAGACACCTGTGAAGATGTCTCTTTATGACCTTATCCAAACCTCGCCTCAGCACCGTCAAGCCCTTATCCAAGCCTTGCAGGCAGCGGAGGTCCAACCCGAGGACCCCCAACCACTCGCTGCCCTCGTCCATTCTTTATCTCCTGTCAACTCCATCACATTCAGCGATTCTGAGATTCCCACATCTAACACGGAAGATCAGGACGCCGCCCTCTTCATCACTGCCTATGTTGATCGGACACGCATTAAACGCGTTATGATCGACAACGGCGCTAGCATCAACATAATCTCTACCCATGCCTTTGATCAGCTGGCTCTTCCCAAGAACTGCGTCTCCAAAATTGATGCGATCTTACGCTCTTTCAACGACACCACCGCATGGAAGGGTTTTGGTTTCAGACGTTATGAGCAGGGCTCCCATCAGCCCATCGAGCCGCTCAATGATCACGATGCCAAGAAACGGTATGGCCTGGGATATCATGACCCCACTCAGGCTCCTTCTGACCTCTGTCCCGAGCCAACCATCGACCAATCTCCTCCAGACTCACCCATTTCTCCTTCGTCACCTACGGAGTCAGTGGTTTCCATCCCTCCTAGTTTTTTTTTCCATAAACACCATCCACCTGGAACCCCTGACCTATCAGCTCAATGGGGTGCCCAGGTCTCTCCCTCTCATTTTTCCTAGCATGGTAGAAGATGAGTCGGCGACCATTCACACTGTCCACTGCGTTGACGATGACGCCATCCTGTCCTACATGGGTGCCGATGACTCTTTCATCCAGCGTTTTCTCCCTTCCGAGACCCAGGTTATGTTAAATGAATCCACCATTGACATCAACCTCCCTTCTTCTTCCGATGTTTCTCACGTCTTAAAGATTGGCCAATCTTTAGACGCTCAGGAGCAGCTTGACTATGCCCAGTTCCTTTCCGACCATAGCAAGGCCTTTGCCTGGACTTACAGCAACATGCCTGGCATCGACCCCACCATTGCTACCCATAACATTGTCACCAAACCAGAGGCTAAGCCTGTTAGGCAAAAGCTTCGAAAGATGCATCCTCGCGTTGCGCTTCTTGTCAAAGAGGAGCTTCAACGCCTTCTTTCTGTCTCCTTCATCTAACCCATCGATTATCCACAGTAGGTCTCTAACATCGTCCCAGTTACTAAAGCAACTGGGGGGATTCAGATCTGCACGGATTATCGCGACCTTAACCTAGCCTGTCCTAAAGACGACTTTCCTCTTCCTAACATTGACCAGCTTGTTGATCTCACGGCCGGCCATGAGATGCTATCTCTCATGGATGGGTTTTCAGGATACAATCAAATCCTGATCGCACCGGAAGATCAGTATAAGACTACCTTTATCACCCCATGGGGGACTTTCTGCTATCGAGTCATGCCTTTCGGCTTGAAAAATGCTGGTGCCACTTATCAGCGCGCCATGACCTACATTTTCCACGATCTCCTCCACAAAATCATGGAGGACTATGTGGATGACCTTCTCAGCAAGTCCAAGCTCCGCCGCGACCACTTGACCATTCTCACAATCATCTTCTCTCGTCTCCTTCAATACAATGTCCACCTCAACCCCAAGAAGTGTGTCTTTGGGGTCCTCTCAGGCAAACTTCTCGGCTTCATCATTTCCTTCCGTGGTATCGAGATAGATCCCACCAAGATCCGCGCTATCCTCAAAATGCCACCCCCGACCAATCTCAAGCAGCTTCACAGTCTACAAGGGAAGCTCCAGTCCATTCACCATTTCATCTCGCAGCTTTCAGACCGCTGCCAACCTTTTCATCACCTCCTTAAGAAGGACGTCTCCTTTAAATGGGATAAGGGCTATCAAAAGGCTTTTGAAGCCCTCAAAGGCTATCTGGTCTCTCCACCAGTCCTCATTCCACCTAAGGACGACCAACCCTTCTACCTTTATATCTCTGCTACCAACCATTCGTTAGGTGCCATGATCGCGCACCGAGACGAGCATCATCGCGAGCAAGCGGTTTACTACATCAGCTGAACACTGGTCGACTATGAAACTCAGTATACTCATATCGAGAAACTCTGTTTGGCATTAGTCTTTTCCGCTACCAAGCTCTGCCACTATCTTCTCAACCACAAAACCTTTGTCATCACTCACACCGACCCTCTCAAGTACATGCACTCCAAGCCATATCAGAATCAACGTATGGCTCGGTGGCTCATGTTGCTTGCTGAGTTTGACTTCGAATTCATCCAACAGAAATCTATCAAGGGGCAAACCATTACTGACCAACTGGCAGATGCCCCTCTTCCCGACAACCAACCTTCACACTGTGAGTTCCCTGACGAGTCTATCGCCACACTTTCCACCGATGACACCGTCTACCAGATGACTATGTTCTTTGACGGCTCCAAATGTCAACTCGGTGGGGGTGCGGGGGTCATCCTCATCCCACTCGACGGGGAGCCCTTGCCTCTATCTTTCAAGCTTGACTTCGATTGTACCAATAATATGGCCGAATACGAGGCCTTAATTTTGGGACTTCAGACTGCCCTTTCTCTCCACATCAAGTCTATCAACATCTTTGGCGACTCACAGCTCATCGTTAATCAAGTTAACAGTTTGTATCTCTGTAAAAATGAAATTTTACAGAGGTATAAGAATCGTGCTGACACTCTTTTGGCATCTTTTGACTATTACCTCTTGCAGACTATTCCACGCTCTACAAACAAGTTTGCCGACACCATGGCTTCTCTTGCTTCGCATATCCCGTCTTTATCATCATCATCTCGCCTTTTTGTCACAGTGCATTGTGTACCCTTGCCTTCATACATCTCTCCTCACATCGACCATATCAACACTGTCAATTCTAGCCCACAAGATGACTAGTATAAGCAACTCGTGGACTACTTGTCTCTTTCTGTCACTCCTCCCAACCTCTCTAGCAATGTGCGGCGAGCTTTCATCAAGCGCACAGCTCGCTATACCATGCTAGGGGGTCTTCTCTATAAACGAGGGTTCGACGGCCTCCTTCTTCACTGTCTAACCCCCACTGAAGCTCCTCAAGCCATAAAGCAAGTCCACGACGGGATTTGTGGCAGACACTTCAGTGGAAACTCGATTGCCAAGCGCCTCCTTCGCCTGGGTTATTATTGGCCCACCCTTCATCAAGACTGTAGCGATTATGTTCGGCGTTGCATCAAGTGTCAGCAGCACTCTAACCTGCTTCATCTCCCCAGCCACGCCTTGCAAGTCGCTCAGGATTTTTGGCCTTTCTCTCAGTGGGGCTTGGATCTCATTGGTGAGATCAACCCTCACTCGTCTCTTTGTCATCAGTCCATCATCACTGCCACTGAGTATTTCACCAAGTGGGTGGAAGCCATTCCTCTTGTCTCCACAAAAGCTGACAAAATTGCCAACTTCATCAACAGCCACATCATCTGTCGTTTCGGTGTCCCTCACAAAATCATTACCGACAACGGCAAGTCCTTCAAAAACAAGACTGTCCAAAAACTATGCGACTCATTTGGCATCAAACTCAGCTTTTCTTCGCCTTACTACCCACAAGCAAATGGGCAGGCCGAGGCTTCCAACAAAATTCTCACCAAAATTCTCATGAAGGTGGTCGACGATACAGGAAGGGATTGGCACGTTCATAGCCCCTTCGCTTTGTGGGCCTACCGCACTAGCATCCGAACCTCTACGGGTGCTACCCCCTTTTCTCTCATGTACGGAACAGAGGCTGTCTTACCTCTCAAAGTATAGATCCCGTCTCTCCGCATCTCCCTGCATGACATTCTCTCCAACGATGACTTTCATCAAGATCGCTTAGCTCAACTTGAGTTACTCGACGAGCACCGTCTGGCTGCCCTTAATCATCTCCATGTCTACCAAAGTCGCATAAAGCGGGCCTACGACAAAAATCTGCGAGAACGAGATTTCAACATCGGAGACCTCGTCCTCAAAGAGAATCAGCACGTGACCAATATGGAGCGAAGTAAACGAGGTAAATTTGCCCCCAATTGGCTTGGACCTTTTATCATCACGCACAAGTATGGGTCAGGGACTTATCGTCTGTCTTCCCTCGACGGACGGCCAGAACCTGAGCCTCTTAATGCGTTGCATCTTCGACCTTTCTTCTGTTAGTCGAGTACTCATCTACTTGACACGTAACTTGAGCTCGTCCCTTGAGCAATCCTCGTCCTCTTAATCCTCATCCCTTTCAACCCTATTCCCCTTTAACAAGTCCTCTACAACCCTTTTAGGATGCAGTGATGCTTTGTCCTAATAAAAAGGGGCATCCTTGAGCTTCTACAGTCTTGTCCGTGACACTCATTCCTATCAATAAATCCAAATCAAGATGTCAAAACATATCCATGGTCACTAAATCAAGTCAATTCAAAAAGACAGACTGATCCCTCGAAGGACAGCTGTACTATCATTGCTGTATTACTAGACTGATCCCTTGAAGGACAGCTAGGCCAACTTTTCAAACATTATTAAGCAAAAATATAGACCACTCCCTCGAAGGATGGCTATGACTACTCTGGAAATAAACAACACTTTTCTTAGAAGCTTCCCGCATCGATCAGCTTCACAACATGACCATTACATCAAGTGACATCTCTATGCAGACTTCCCGCATCGATCAGTCTGCGCAAAAAAAAAAAAAAAAAAGAAAAACGAGTCATGGACTTAGCTTGTAGTTGTCTCAGGGTCTCCTATAAAAGGGGCAAGGTTATTCCTGCTCTTAAACTGGGTTACCCTATCCTCTTCCTCTCACATGCTCAAGGGACTTCGAGCTCACTTTAATGTCAAAGTGATTCGATTACCGTTCTAACTCAACACTGGTCAACGACGTAATGCATGAACGGGGCTTTTGTTCTAATAACCCCTATCTATGCTTCCTTTCTGGTCCTTGTCAATGAAAGAGCAATTTGCCTTTCACCTTTTCTCTACACTTTGGTCACGCTTTGGCCACGTCAATTGTCGACTCATCCTTAAACCCAGCCAACTTCAACATTTTTCAAACCAGCCTCGACATTTTCAACATGACATCAGGCATCATCCTTGTCCTTTTCGCATAGTTTCTATGGACACCAATACACATGGAAACTACCGACCAGACCCAATTTATGTTAAGCATAAACCAATACTTGCTGAAGCATAAATAGACCTTCTATTCATTTCTAGCATACATCCATCACGACTATGGAAACTTGCTAGGGATGAAAGACTCTCGACCACTTCTACAGAAGACAACATCTGTAGCATCCTTTTATCCTCATCTTTTTATCCTCATCATTTTGACGCTTGACCACATCCAATCATCGACCATTTTGACCCTCACAGTCCGAACTACATTGGTCTGAGGCCCTATGACTAGGGCTATGTAGGCAGCACTCAGATAACACATCCTCTGAGGTTAGCTCGACCACCCCCGTTTGTTCGTCTCTTTGATGAACAAACCTTCTCTTCTGCGACCTTGACCTTGACCAAGACCAATCATTTTCTTTGTCCAAGACCAATCATTCTCTTTGACCAAGACCAATCATTTTCTTTGACCAAGACCAATCATCGACTTTGACCAAGACCAATCAATCCCTCTGACCCTCCCTCCCTTTTAGGGAGAACTACATCGGCCTGAGGCCCCTACGACAGGGGCTATGTAGGCAGCACTCAGTTGACATGGGGTCTTCTAAGGTTAGCTCGGCCACATCCTTTCGTCCATCCATCCTCTTAACCAACGACCATTCGACCTTCGACCACTTCCAAGACAATGTTGCCTTGGTTGTTTTTGCGTGTGTGCTACCTCACGGCTGGTTAGCAAAATTGTTCGTAGACTATTTTTGACCCTTCGCAAGTATAGGATCGCGAGCCAGTTGATCCCTACTACTTGTGGCTTTTTCGTGTTTCTGGGAGCACTTCCTGAGCCCTGGATACCTGGGACACGATGACCATTTGGAGCTTCAGCTTAGATTGAGTGACCCGATCAGCAGACGACTAAATGTTGGGGCCCGGTTACTTCAATTTTGGCACTCCTTGACCCTTGACCATGTGACAATTTGACCTGACCCTCTCGTGAAGTGGACTATGCGCAATCTCGACTATGGCAGCGTTTTCACTCACTCTCTTCTATCCATTTCTCTGTCAAATCGACACTCGATCTTCGGTTCCCTTCTCTCGACTATCGCTTTGAGGGGGGAACACCTCATCCTTTTTTTATAGGGCAACCAACTCCTGTTTTTGTCTTGCAGTTCGTCTAGAACAACCAACAAGACAAAAAGGGGCAAATGTAGACACCGCAAATGTGTCTGCACCTTGGTTCTCCCCCTTGGCCCTTTCTCCCTCCTAGTCCTCCTTGGTCCCTAACCCACCTAAGTCTTATTAATTAGAAATTAACATCTATTTTTAATTAAATAAGGCCCCCTTTCCACCCTACCCTTGCCACCTTGGATCCTCCCTTGAATCCCTCCACCTTCCCCCTAGCATTTATTAGGCCAAATCTCACCATTATATCCCCCCTCATCCATTTTGGCATCCTTGTGACCGTTCTGCCCATGACCCCTCGCCCGGCGGCGTGCAAGAGTGGGCAGAGGCTATTTTTAGCCTCTGTGCCCATCCTGTGACCGCCGACGTCAGTGACCCTTCGGCCGACGTCGGCGAAACTGCCGGCGTCGGCAGCCTTCATTATCCCCTTCTGCATCCGTTGCACGCCCCTGGACTCTTGAGCTCAAAAACAGATTCTCTTGACGCTTTGGCTCTGATCTCTCCTCTATCTTGACCTCGTGCAATAGTAGCAACAGGTGAAAAGGCCCTAGATCAGTATCTTCTCCTTGCAGCAACTCTTTCGTGGCTCCAGCAACATCTTCTTCTCTCTTCATTCAGCAAGCTAAAGGTAAGCTAGTCTGGTTCTTTATTTCATTTTAGTATTCAGTCATCTATCTTCTATTGTCTTCTGCTCCCTCTGTCCTTCCCCCCTGAGAGGCTGCAAAGCCTTCTCAGGCCCCATCCTCTGTGAATCCTCCTCTTCCCTGTCCTCTGTGTCTCTTCCAACTTCCTCACCCCTCTGCCAAAAAGACCTTGCACCAGGCACCCAACCCGAACCAGACCACTCCCCAATCCATCCAAACTTGTCCCCGTTCAGTCTCAGACCCGTCCATAGTCCAGAAAGCAACCTAGACCCGACTACAGGCCACAACCCCGACCGACGCCGGTCACTTCCCCAACCGACGTCGGCAGGATAGCCGACGCCGGCAGATCAGATAACCGACGCCGGCGACATTTCCGACCTCGGTGACTGTCTTCAGCCCAACAGCTCTTTCAGGTAATCATTTTGTTTTCTTCTTTCCTTTCTACTTTCTTTATCACTTCTGTATTTTGGCATTCTGTCTTTTATCAGTCACTTATTTCATCGAACAGTGGGTTGACCTCCCTTAAGGAAGTTTTTACACTTCTGGGAATAAGCCTTTTGCTTGGCAACCCACTGCCTATCTGTCTAACGTTTTTCTTGTCCTAGTTTCCTTTTTTTCTTGCAGGTGTCATTCCTCCACAGCCAAAGAGGAGTGCTCACAAACGTCTGGATTTACGGTGTGCAATCTTTAGTCCAGGTACTTCCAAGCCTCGTCCATTACTTTTTTAGTTTCTTCTTTCTCTTAGATCTAAAAGCGAATTTTGAGTGGAAACAGACATGTCACTATATGAAGCTTCTATCAAGTTTTCTTTGTTCCAAAATGTGTGTTTCTCTGCAGAGGTCTCATGGGAATGGGATGTGATGTTTCACATATCTCAATTCCATAATACTTCCTTTATGATTTATTTCATCAAACCATTATTTGAGAAAATATTTAGCCTTGCTATTCTTTTAGTCAAGTCTCCACTCACTCTCACTTGCAATCACATGTATAAGACTTGCCTAGCTTATTCATGGAATGGTAATCAGGGTGTATTAGTTTGTTCAAGTCATTAAGATCTAGAGAGAGTTTATTTTAATGTTTGATGGAGACACAAGGTTGGTTGATAGCTCATACACCACATAAACTAGTTATTAAATATCCCTACCTGCTCTATTCCAAATGTTTGCAAGAGGTTTTCACATTGGAATAGATGTTTTGGAGCTTGTCTTAATATATCCTTAATGAAAATAATGTATTTAATGGATTTAAAATGATTTTAAGTTTTTCATGAGGCCATCCATCCACATATTTTTCTCCATTCCATGCTCACTGGTTGTATATAGCTCATACACACCTACAAGAGTCTCCTTGATGATGTCATGTTGAGATGGAAAGTTGGATAGGTGTTTCAATATTTTAATAATGATATAAGTCCATTTGAACACTTGGTGAAGGTTTTTAATTTATCATAAAACTTTGTAACTTGTATACTACCCAAGTTTGCTTCACTACTTGAGTGTGAAAATACTCACCTATAGGTGACATTATAGTGCTTTGAAGGTCCTTGTATGGGGAATTAGAGACATGGTAAAACATTATTTTGTATTATAGTATGTGATTTGACCATTACATACCTATTTGAGGTATAAAATGTATAAATGGTAGTGTAAACCACTTTCAAATATGTGATGACTAAGTTTAGGGAGTTTTTCCCAAAAAGTGAAAATAGAGATCTAAGGCATTCTGTAAATTTCCTATAACAATGTTACAAAGAGATTTGAATCCAAGAGGATTGATGGAGCTTGATTTTTTGGGGCTTCAAATATTCCTTTTAAATCACTAAAACCCTACATTCATATTTAAAAGAATTCACCTTTAGGTGACCATTGACATCCTAAGGTTGTAAATGGAACATACCCTCATGGCTAGAATGAAATTATTTTTTGAATGGTGTACCAATGAATATGTAAATAATTATGATTTTGTTTATGTATTGTGTTTCAATCCTCATGAACACCTACATGTGTCCCTTCATAGGAAAATGCTTACATATAACTGAGTAGGTAGACAGTAAGCTATCATGGTGACTAGGTAACATTTTAGCTCATACAAGGTGAATAAAGGTATAAAATAGATGCTATGTGACCTTAAGGTTTCAATTAATTCCTTTAAATATCATGAAAAAATCTCAATTAGGTAAATATGCACCTACATGAATCAAAGAGGTACGGTATCACAGTCAATAGAGAGAAATCAGTTTTATGAGCTCAAGGTGCATATAAAAGGTATAGGGAGAGTGGAAATGATGGAAAAAACATATGATCACCTTAATTAATACCATTATGGTCTCCATAATATTTTTACTATGTAAAATAATCTTACATAGACTCCTTACGATCCTATGTGCACCTACAACTGAGTGCCTAGTCTTAATGAAGGTAAAGAGATGAGTATGCTAAGGAAGAGAAAGAAGGTATGAAAATAAATTTAAAATGATTAATTATAGGTCAATAAGTTTTTTTAACATACTATAATACTTATTTAAATTTAATCATCTACTTTTCATACTAGCCAAAGGATGACAGTCTGTACGGTTGCACTAAAAGACTCATGTTGCTCAATGGGTAAGGATGAAGAATATAAGGGAGAAGAGTGGTTTTTGGTGAATATAAATATTATTTATCATTAATTTAATATATACATAATTTTTAAGTAACCTAATAACATTGTACTTATCCTTGAGAATTCATTCTTATGTGGAAGTGAAAAATGCAAAAAATAGTCCTTTTTGGAGGCCTTTTTTAGACAAATTGAGTTGGTTAGGTGCCTAAATGGGAGAGTCTAAATTATAAATTTTGTAAATATATTTATTATTAAGTATTATAACTTATAAAAACTTCAATTTTCCTTTAATATGAGGGATATATCTCACTATTTTATCTCAGAGGTCAGCTAGTCAAGAAAATCAAGGTTTTGGCAAGACAAGAAAATGAAGCCAAATTGGGTAATAAAGTTGATAAAAATATTTTGGTACCTCAAAGAACACCTTTTAAGGTGTATTTAATGTTAATGTTTGATAATAAACACTAAATAAATATAATACCTCTCAAACTGGTCAAAACATTTGTGCACACAGCTCAACCAAGCAAGCTCCAATTAGGCCTAGTTGGTGAATGAAAAGAAGGAATGAGAAAGAGTGATTGGAAAGTTATGTGATTAATTTGTGAGATTTAATGAGGTATTAAAAATCATGATACACCATCCCAGCCATGATATATCATTCCAAGTAGTTAAAACTATCAAAATGCATGTTAAGATAATTAGGCCTTGAAAAGGCCTAGAGCCAATTGGGGGTCCAACTGCACTTCTAGCTCTTGGTAAGTTTTATATCTAGTTGTAACATACTATTGGGATGAATTTAGACATTATTTATCTATTTATATGGAGATGAAGCTATGTAAAATTAAATTTTGGACTTTAATACACATTAGGCCTTTGCAAATGAAGATTTAAGCTTGATAGACCAACTTTAAGTGCTCACATCTTCTCTAAGGATTTGCATGGATGTCAAGGGAGTTTGGAGAGGTTATAATGGGTAATAAAAAACACATTTTTGGATATTTTTTTATTTAAAATGTTAGGGATTTATGAAAAAACCTTAAGAGCATAAATGACTCAAAACCCTTGCTAAACCCTAAATAAAGACCCAATTGAGAAAACAAGCATGGAGAACTATCCAATTGGGATTAAATGACCATGAAATTTATTTGAGGTTATATAGGGCTCATACTAATCATTTTTTTCTACCCTACCTATACAGACATGGTACATAATGTATTTCTTTGACTATTTTATGCATTATGCAGATTCTATGAAATTTTAAAGAATGAAATAAACTTTGGGAGGAATATATGGAATTATTATAACTCACTATGGTTATTTAATGCTTTGAAAAACCTCATAAGTTTTTCCACAAGAGATCTCATCTCATCTAGTCAAACTAGCATAGTGAGCATGATAGTGAGAAGGGTGAGAACTTTAAGTGGATGGATTTTTAAGGTGCACCTAAGTAATATAAGGCCATGGATGGTCTTGAAACATGTCATCCATCCCCTTTTATGTATTTTCATGAGAAACTAAATCCATTTTGGAATCCAAGTGTACAAGGTGTGTGAAAGAAGAGTTTTCTTAGACTGTAAATGGTGATAACTCATTTCCAAAAGATTCCATATGTTTAGGACTAAAACCAATGCATGGAGAATCATGTATTAAACCCTTACCTCTCAATAAAATCATTATATATATCCCTATTTAGTTTTGGTATGTTCCAATAGAGGTGAATGATCAAGGAATTTTGCTTGTGCAGAATGACAAGTCCTATGCTACTTTTCATGAGTTTCATGACTTGAAAATCTACTTGTAATCTTTAACCTTGCATGGTATGTTTCACATCTTATTCTCTTGCATATGTAACCTCTTTTATCAGATTGATAAGTATCCAAGTGACCTTTGGACTTCCTTTGTCTCGCCCCTCTCCTAAATACTATAAGTAGTGATTTTTTGGGCTCTTTTGGGAATCCTCCATTGGTTAATGGTGAAACCCTAGACAATTTTATATTCAAATATCTCTTGAATTAATAATCAATTTAATTTTCCTACTTACATACTACATAATTAAGATTGGTTCCAAATATTGTTGATCTTATCTAGTAAAAGATGGTATTTTCTAACAAGTTGTCTTTAATTGTGCCCCAAGTATATAGAAGAGTACTTGTTGTAAGTCTTTATTAGTGTTCTTTCTTAGATTATGAGAGTTTTATAAGTGGTTTATGATTATATTCTCTAAATTATCATTCATTATTTCTTCTAAACATTAATATACCTTTTGAACCTAGCATATGAAACATTAATGTAACAATCTATCTTGAGTTGTGAGTTATGTGTGAAAGAAGCTTTGATTTGCTCTAAGTAGTATAAGTTTAATAAATAAGAGGAAACTTATTATTATTGAATCACCTTTTATATTTTTATTTTATCTTCTTAACCCTTTTCAGGCAAATTTGATGAGCGAGAAAGTACTTTAAAGAATGCATCAAGGGAACCAACCCTTCTAGAGATTCATCTCACCAAATTGATTACCCACAACAAGTGAGATGTTTATATTGTGCCACTTGGATTAGGAGAGCTGAGACATCTCCTCAAGGGTTGAAAATCCAAGTGATAATAGTTTTTGGCATGCCTAGTGGGACTCTAAGTCCTAGAATATTATATAAGATTGGTGTTGGTCTTGGCATATTTGTAGTTACAAGAACATCTACATTCAGGTACTAACAACTCCACTAAGTTTTCAACTCTTTAGTTGTTGATCAATCCTTAATTTCCATGCCAAAGGTGACCACTAGGTCTAATACTAAAGGTATACCTTTTGATTTTGTGCAATTTCCTTGTTATTCTATCAAAATATTAAAATTTGTTAATACTCATCCTTATTCAAGGGATTTGGTGTTTAAAAATTCCAAGTTTCTTCTTAGTTCAACCCCTAATACACATAATCTACATTCCAATATGGATAGAAACCATCCTTTTGTATCCTTCATCGGATCATCTCCTTTGAATCTTGCCCAATATGACCAAATTCTTGGAGCAGCCCTTAAGAGTGTTCTATTTTTTAGTGAAAAAGGTCCTAATACTCCCATTGAACACATTAGAAACATGACAAAATTATACAACATGCATAATATCACTCAATAAAATGTAGCCATCAATCTATTGGCATTTTATTTTAAAGGGAAAGCTTAAGATTGGTATGGAACTCTACCTCATGCTTCCATTGCTTCATGGGATGAACTAGGAAACCTATTGTGTAACAGGTTTGAAGAGAAAAGTGATTATTTATCACTAGCTGAGAAATTGAATACTATTAATAGGGATCCTTAAGATTTCATGAAATATTTGAACTCTATATTTCAAAATACATGGGATAGGATCCCAACCCTTATGAGACCTACTCCAAATTATGCCTTCTTGTATACCTAAAAGCATTGAATAGTGATATAGCCATGATGATCCAATCCATCATCAATGGGAATAGACTACCTGGAACTTATGAGATAGTTATTAATGTTGAGACATATCTTGTTCAAGTATGAAATATTTCTCCTAGACCACCAATTCCATTGTTCCCTAATTTACAACCTCCTAGTTAGATTGCATTACCTACCTTGGCTCATTTGCTTAATAGTCAAGAAATTTTTTCCTTGCCCTACCAATGAGATTCATGAAGTCAAGAATTTTCTTCAAAGTGTTACTAATGAATTATTTTCTCTCAAAAGATAAAAATCTCAAAATTATAGGCCTTATCAGCCCTATAATTAGTTTGGACAAGCAAGTAAGCCCCCTTTTCAAGTTAATGCTCAAGGGCAAGGTCAAATAACTCAAGTTAGACCATACCAAAGTTTTAATCCTAATTCCCCATTATATTATAGATCTCTTTCTCCTACTCAAAACAATTTTTTTCAATAACAACCATGCTACCCTTCTCATGACCAAAATCAAGGCCAAGTTGTATATGTCAATGAAATGCCTAGTCAAGCCATGACAATGCAAAGTAGTCAAGTAACTAAAGTTCCAAATTTTGAGGTGTCAATGGAAAATGGAAAATGGAAAATCACAATCTAATTATACTCTTATGAATCATTTAGAGGGATAATGTTGTGTCATGAATCATTTGGGAAGTTTAAATAATGTGAATACTAGTGTATCTTCTAACACTAGATCTAAAAAAAGGGATGTTGAAAAGGCACAAGGGGATCACCCCAAATAGTACGTGGGTCTAACTCAGCTCCTAATGTATATGAAAATTAGAAGTTTTAGAATGCAAGGCCAGCTCCTACACATCCATCTTCACATGCTACACCACAAGGTACTAGTGCTTCCAAAGAGCAATTCAAGATGAGCAATCCTTCTATCAATGTTGTGGATCAAATTAAGAAGTTACACATGAATATTTTATTGTGGGATTCATTGGCAATAGTAGGATAAAAATATATCCTTTAAAAATAATTTCTTGGACTAGGTAAACAAGTTGGATTAGTTAGGACTGAAAATGTTGTTTTGGTGAATGGAACTCAGCCCATTGATGGATAAGTGAAGAAAAATGATAATAATCCTCATTTTTATCTATCTTTGATCATTGGAAATTTTTTAGTTCAAAATTGTATCACAGATAGTAGGGATATTACTTTAGTTATGCCCAAGTCAATAGCAGATAAACTAAGGCTCAAGTATGAACCAATGGCTAAAGGAGTTCTATAATTGGATGGGTCACCAGCAAAGTCATTGAGAGTGTTCAAGGATATGAATTTAATTTTGCATTATTTTCCTACTTTCTCCATCCCTCATGATGTGGTTGTTGTATACTTACCCTCATACTTTGCTCTTTATTTGTCAAGAGAGTTTACAGCCAAGATAGGTGGATACTTGGCAGCAAATTAGTCATATATGGTTTTTAGAACAAAGTATAATACCAAGGTAAATATTGAATCAAAACCTATTCATAAAAATCATTTAGATCCCTACATGGCTAAAGTTGAAAATGTAAATTATGTTATTCTTGATGAGGAAGAACTTCACATGGATCAATCTCCAACTTCTTCTCTTAAAGGAGTTTCTTATTTATAGTTAGATGAATGGGGAACTAAACACCTTGAACATTATCATTATAAATTCATAGAGGAAGTTGGTCTTAGAGTGTATTGAATTTATTAAGAAGGCTCTTTCATGACAAATTTGATGAAGCCAAATGAGAGTATAGATGGTTTATGGTAACTATTCTTTGATGGATCAAGAATCAAGGTTGGATCAGGTGGTGAAGCAATGTTAGTTTCTCAATCCAAGGAAAGGTATTACTCTACTTTCAAATTTCACTTCAGTTGTACTTTTAATGTGGTATAATATGAGTCCCTCATTTTTGACCTTAAGTGGGCTAAGAAGAGAGGTGTGAAGGAGTTACAAACTTTCAGTGATAGTGAGTTGGTTGTGAATCAAGTGAGAGGTCAAAATATGACTAAGAACTCCTTACTTAAGTCCTATAAGCATAGAGTGTGGAATCTTGTGGAATATTTTCAAGCCTTCAACATTAAATCTATACTAAGAGAGGATAACAAACATTTTGATAGGTTGGCAGCAATTAGAGCTCAATTTGATGTTCCAAAGGGGATAAGAGAGAACAAGAACTAGCCTCATCTCAAAGTGATTGTAAGGCCCTTTATACCTAATAATGTCACTAATTGGAAATTATTTTATAGTGACCATTAAATATCTCTCTTTATACAAGAGGAGGCTAATTTTTCCTCAAAGAATTAGTCCAAACTATAGTAACAATATGGAGGGAATATTGTACAATTGAAGACAAACAAGTTACCTAAAGGCTTAGTCACACTTGAGAATATCTTAAATGATGATGATCAATTGAAGAAGAAAAAGATAAGCATGTATACTAAGCAAGAAAACTATGAGAGATTACAAATATTCAAAGATAAGTTGCTTGCTCTTTGGAAGGTATGTACTGGAGAAGAAAGATATGCTTTCATTGAATTATGTAAGGAATTTTTTGATGTTTTTGCATGGGAATATAATGATTTAAAAGGTTTTGATCCAAACTTAGCTCAACATACCATAGATCTAAATGATAATTTTAAGCTTATAAATCAAAGGCAAAGGCCAATCAATCCTAATATTGAGCCTCTCATGAGAAAGGAGCTTACAAAGTTGATTCAGTCTAAGATCATTTTTCCTATTAAGCATTCATCTTGGTTGGAAAACTTAGTCCTGGTAAGGAATAAGAATGGATAAATCAGGTTATGTGTTGAATTTAGAGATTTTAATAGAGTTTCCTTGAAGGACCATTATCCTCTTCCTTCCATGGAACAGATTTTATGAGTTGTGATAGGTAGTGAAAGGTTCTCACTCCTTGATGGATATTTAGGGTATAATCAAATTTTGGTAAAGGAAGTAAATTAATACAAGATAGCATTTACTACTAAATGGGGCACATATTCTTATAGGAAAATTTATTTTGGTTTGTGTATTACTGGAGCAACATTTCAACGTGCAATGGTTATAGACTTTCAAGGCTAATATATGATATAGTGTTGATGTATCTTGATGATATCACAGTTTTCTTTAAGGATGCAAAGGATCATTTGACTCATCGTAGGAATATTTTTGAGAGATGTAGAGAGTTTGGAATCTCTCTCAATCCAAAGAAGTGTGTGTTTTTTGTTCATGAAGCCAAACTCTTGGGACACATTGTCTCAAATAAAGGTCTATCCATAGATCTTGAAAGGGTGAGTGTAATCTTGGCATTAACTTTGCCCAAACAAAAGAAAGGTTTGAAAAGTTTCTTTGGAAAATTAAATTTCATAAGGAGGTTTATTCCTGATTTTGATGACTTAGTCAAGCCTCTAACCTCTATGTTAAGGAAAGATGAAGTGTTTACTTAGAAAAGAAATAGGAGGGAGAGTTTTGAAGAGATCAAGCAAGTTATTACTCAAGATCTAACTCTTGCATGGATTTAAACTTGTATACCTTTCAACATGAGGAAGTTATCTCTTCCAGGCTCACTCAATCAAATTAATAAAACTTGGAGAAGCCTATTGCCTTCTTTAGTCAAGGATTGGAAGGCTATGAGGTAAGATACACTTATGTAAAGAAGCAAGTACTTTCAGTTGTTATAAGTCTAAATAAGTTTAGGCATTTGTTATATAACAACAAGATTCATATATTGGTACCTCATATTAGTGTCAAATACTTCCTTCTGAGTATAGATTTGAATGAAAAAGGGTTGGTTGGATTACATAAGTAATGGAGTATGTAGAAATCAAGATAACTAAACTAGTGAAAGTAAAAGGTTTATGTGAGCACCTTGATTTAGACTTGAAGGACAAAATGAAGTTATCTTAACTCTTCAATATGATCTTATGATAGTTTCATCTTCACAAATGAGGATTTGAACACAAGAAATGATCCATTTTCTTCAGACCAGTGAGTGTCCACATGGCTTAGATAGAGCCAAAATAAGCTACTTTAGATTACAATTTATTCCTTATGTACTTATTGATGGAGTATTGTATAGGAAATATTTCTCAGGTGTACTATTGAGATGTGTCTAATTAGATCAATTTGAGAAGATATTGTTTGAATTTCATGATGGACCAATAGGTGGTCACTTTGTTCCAAGGACCACAGCGATTAATATTATGAGAGCTAGATATTTTTGGCCTAGTTTGTTTAAGGATACTCATGCTTGTGTAAGGAAATGTCAAAAATGTTCCCTCTTTGATGGAAAACAAAATCTTGCAGCCCTGCCTCTCCATCCAATATAAGTAGAGCAACCTTTTATGCAATGGGGTCTAGATTTCATAGGCCTGATCAACCCACCTTCTAGTACTAGTCATAAGTGGGTGTTAGCTACAACATATTACTTTAAAAGATGGGTGGAAACTATATCTCTCAAGGAAGCAAATGAAAGTTCAATTTTAGACTTCTATGATGGCATAGTGACAAGATTTGGGGCTCCTTCAACAATAATTTTAGACAATGCATTGGCTTTCCTTAGAATGAAAACAAGTGAGTAGGCCTTGAAACAGGGTATTTATCTTAGTACATCCTCCAAATATTATCCACAAGGGAATGGACTAGCTGAGTCCACTAATAAGAATCTAATCATGATTATTAAGAGCACAAAGGAGGAAAACCAAAGAACTTGGCATTCCAAATTGAAGACAACTCTTTGGGATGATAGAATCACCCCCAAAAGAGCCATTGAAAACTCACCATATACACTTGTTTATGGGAGAGAATATAGATTGCCTATTTCACTTGAGTTACCAACCTTGGAACTCACTTACCAATTGGAGTTGATGGAAAATGAAAGCATGGAGGTCAGGTTGTGTGAGTTGATAAAGCTTGAAGAAACAAGAGATCAAGCTATGCAAATTATGAGAGCTCATCAAGATCAAACAAAGAGCTACTTTGATAAGAAATCCATGACAAGAATCTTCCAAGAGGGGGAAATTGATCTAAATAAGGATGAAGATAGGACTAAACCTAGAAAACACATAAAATTTGATGCCTTGTGGAGTGGCCCTTGTGTCATCACTCAATGCAAGTGTTTTATTATATTTTGGGAATCTAGTGTTTAGATCCTAAATAATAAGGGTCTAGAATGATAGGAAAATCTATTTTGAGAGGGAAAAATATAGATTTTAAATGATAAATATACAAGAGAAATAGAAATTAACTTATCTAGATTCAAATTGAAATGAAGGATTCTAAGGTTGAAAATTGAAGAGCAAGACTGAGACACTATCAGTAATCTGAATCTAATATCTATTTTTTTATTGGATAGGATCACCAAAAATAGGACACCCTTATGTTTGATGTTATATTTCTTCCTAATATTATTGTCTTGAGGATCTAATATTTTTGGGTTTTGTTTGTTTGGTCAATATGAGCCTACATAATAAATTTCAAGGGTTGAAAGTTAATAGAGCTCATTGTAGGTTTGTTTTAGTCTTTAGTACTTATATCCATCTACACATGAAAACAATTAATCAATCAAAAGTAAAAGGGGGAAAATTAGGTTAGGAGTGTAGACACCAAAATTGTGTCTACTCCTTGGTCGACTCCCCTTGGTCCCCTTGGTCCACTTCTAAACGTTCCTAACCCACACACTTATTAATTTAAAATAATTACTTATTTTGAATTAATAACATCACCCTTAACATCACCCATGACACCTCACCTTGCCCTTGGATACCTCATTTATCACCCCATGACAAAACTAAATTATCTAAGACCTATTTTAACCCTCCCACTAACCTCTCACACCTATTTAATCCACCTTTGGACCATTTTCCAATGGCTGCTGAACCTGGCAGTTGGAAGAACAGGCAAAAGGCTAAAAATAGCCTTTTTTCCCATTCTCTAGCCACCGACATCAGTCAACCATCAACCAACACCGGTGGTATCACCGACGTCAATTTCTTTAAAACTAAAATCCAACCTCTGTTGCAGCCCCCCGACCCCCGCGCATGCGAATTCTTTTACACCCAGAATCTGACCTGTCTCTCTCTCCTAGACACAAACCAAGCATCATAGGATACAGGAACTCTGCATCAGTCACTCTAGACCTGATTGAAACATTGCAAGAAGTCTTCTACATCAGCCGCATCAGCAACAAGTCTTCTACACTCCTTTAGTAAGCAAGAGCTAAGTGCTCTTCTTTTATTTCATTTCAATATTTCAGAATGCTTTGGTAATCAGTTTTCATTTGCTACTTCTGAGTATTGTAGACCAGACCCGACTTGACTTCTTCCTGGAAAGGCTGAGAGGCCTTCCCCACATCCTTACCCTTTTTTGACAACCTATCCTCTACCCCTTGTCCCTCTAAGACTCTACTGACTCCCCTACAATCTCGCACAGACCCCAAAACCTCCTACAAACCTCCTAGACTCCTCTGTCGACCATAAACCCATCCAAAACCCATCCAAGGCCATTGCCCTAACCGACATCGACCATTACCCCTATCGACGTCGGCAGACTAACCGACGTCGGTAACCTTGACCAACTGACACCGGTAGAACTACCGACGTCAGTGACTGTGGAAGACTGACAGCAGCATTCAGGTACCCATTATCTCTATTTCTTTTGTTTAGTCTTTCACCATTTCTCTTTCTAGCAACATTCTTTTTATCAACTAGTGGACTGTCATCCCTCAAGGAAGTCTTTGCACTTCTGGGACTGAACTTTGCTTGGCAGTCCACCGTATATCTATCTAAAATTTTCCTTGTTTGAGTCTTTCTTATCTGCAGGTGTCATCCTCCACAGCCAAAGAGGATCTCCTTCAATCGTCTGGATACGGTGCACAAACTTCATCTAGGTATCATCTAACCCCTAACCATTATCATAGTTTCTTTCATCTTCTGAATGTGAAAAAGTGAAAAATAGTTGGAAACATTCTGGCACACCCGGTGGGACCCTAGAGTTTTTTCTTGGGTTCATACTTTTTCTTCTAAAAGCAAACTTTTCATATAGGTGCATTAAACCTCTTCTTGCATCCTTTTTTCTATCTCTTTCGAAAAGACACCATTAGCAAGTTAAAAAGAATCCTTTTTTTTTCTTTCCTGCATCTTAAAGTAGCGAAATTCATACTCTTAACCTTTTCTCCACTTGTCTACATCCGAACAAACATTTCAATTTGGGTTAAAAATATATTGCATCTCATCCCTGCTTGAATGCATTTTTTAGCTCATCTAGTAATTAAAACTGCATTATGAATAAATCATAGTGTACATATGTTACACGACCAAACCACATTCACAAATCAAACATCTAAACATACCTGAGACAAGGTCCGACTAGGATTTCATCACCTAGCAGATACCTTACCCTTTCTGGCAATCCCACTTGGACTTCACTACCAAGGAGAGAACCCACTCTATTCTCTGGCAGAGTATAAACTCTAGGGGAAGTATATATTGGCTAAGCAACCTAGCTTGTCTCTGGGCTCGTGAAGTGAGGGGAGCTAGCTCCTAACACCAGGCCACGTACAAAACCTAATACAGATCTTGAGCACCAAAACTAACCCAAAACCAACCTTAGACTGCTTCTTTTAGGACCCGTTCTAAAAGCCAACTTCCCAAACACTCTCCTAAGGCATAAGCCAACACGACTCTAAAACTTATTCTTAGGAATTTAACATTTAGGGTTTTGCTTGCCTTCATCTACTTTTCTATTTTTATCTGGTTTTTTGAGCTGGTAAGGACGCTTTCTTCTTCCTTCCCAAAACTTTTAGTTTTCTGAGTTTTTAGAAATACACAGTAATCGACATCAATTTTTCCATTGACATCAGCAACTATCTTCATCGACATCAGTTATCTGACTGAAATTGGCAACTTACTTCACCGACATCAGTTTTTCTACCAATGTCAGTCACTGTCAACAATTTTCCTCTCAAACAGTAAGCTTAAAACCCGACCTTTTTGCTGTCAAAAATAAATTTTGGTTTTCTAAGGCTGAAACATACATTTTTTAAAACCTGAATCTATCTTGCCTTGGATGGTTTTGACACGTAGTCAAACCAAAACTCTTGTTGACCACACAAGGCAACAACCACTCCCACCTTCGCCTTCTCTATCAAGTCCTCTAATGGAGTATCATTCAGAGACTGAACGAACTCTTACCCAACCAACCCCAACTCAACCCCCTATTATTCTCGAAGGGGACCAAGACTTTGAAAGGTTCCTTGACCTCAATGTTAAGGCCCTTCAACACTATCTCATGAGAAGTCAAACGTGAGACTCTTTAGGCAACCCAATTTATGGAATGCCAACTTCCTTAGTTGAGATGGCAATCGTATCAACAGCCTCTATAATTCAACCCATAGACACCCAAGCCATTGCCTCAGCTAACAACCTGACCATGACTAATCTTCAAAATGTGGCCTCTCTTATTTCTGGACCTACATCCGTTGGGGTTTTGGTACCCCCTCAACCACAAACCATTCAACAAAGTTATACACCATTCCAAAACTTAATTGTCTCCATCCCACCTACTCTTGCACCCATCAACACAAGGGTGGCTACTCATCCTTTGGCTAGTGTTGCCACCATCCAACCACCTCTGGCGACATCAAGTCAAGTTGTGCCTTCTAGCTTCATGACACAACCACCCTTGGCTTCAACATCAGTCCCTATGACTAGTTACCAATATGTTGCACCTATACAAGCACAACCAACTACGTCATACGCCCCTCCTAACACCTTCCAAGTGCCATACAATCTAGGGGGCACCCCACCTGCAAATCCATCAACCGATCTAATCAAGATGTTGATGGAAAAAATGTCTAATCTTGAGACATCCATTTTGGGTTCAAGGAATGTTCTCTCATATGAACAAATTTGTAATGAACCTATTCATCCCTCAGTCCCAATCTGACCATATCCTAGTCAGTGGGAACTTCCCAAGTTTTCTTGCTTTCAGAGTAAGGAAGACCCATAGCAACATCTACGAGTGTTTAGACACACTTGTTACCTTATAACACATGATGATGCGTTATTACTATGCATGTTTCCCATATCACTTTCTGGTGCTGCCCTCGATTGGTATAGTTCTATTACCAATCACTCTCTTTTCACATTCACCCAACTAGCTCAACTTTTCCTTGACCACTTTTTGATCAACATCACCAAAAAGGTCTCCATCATAGACCTATACTCTATCAGACAATTTGACGATGAATCAATAGCTGATTTCGTTGCCCATTGGAGAGGCTTAATCAACCAACTCTCCTTTTCTTTACCTCAACCTGAGCTCATTAAGCTCTTTTCACAAGTGTGTGTCAAACACATCTCATCTACCTTGTGGGTCCAAACATTTTGCACATTTGACAAAGCTTTCACCATGGCCAAGAAGCTTGAACTTCATGTTGTCGAAGAAAACAATGTCAAATCGCGTAATAACAATGCAAAATCCAATGACCCTTCATCCAAGTCTTCTTTTTCCAATTTCAAATCTAAAGGATTAGCAAATGTTGTGGTCCTTAGATCATCTTCTTCTACCACAACCAACCAACCTCAACCTTCAACATCAAAAAGCATTACACGACAATTCCAACAATGATACATACAGCGTCAATATACTCTAATAGAAGAATCATACGCATCCGTGTTGGATAAACTTATCAAACAGGGAGTCCTCAACCTCCCCCAAATTTGACCACCACCTAAATTCGATCCCTCACATGCCATCCTTGCATGGTATAGGGAGAATGACTTCTGTAATTATCATCGTGTCAAAGGCCATGACATAAACAACTATAAAACCTTCAAAAACATTGTCCAAGACATGATAGATAAGGGGGATCTTGTTTTAGATAACCCAAAAGTGCCACCTAATCAAAACATAGACATCTTTAGACAACCTTTTCCTAACCATCCCCCTAGTCAAAATAACATTTAGACCATAGCCGAAGACTCCCAAGAGCATAATATATGCACGGTCAACACGGTCTCTCCTCTTATACCTAACCATTCTCTCCCACAGTCTGAAGAGGTTGCTCAACCTATTTTTCCATCACAGGTAGAAGAGTCTTCTTCTCTTATTTGTCCATCACAGGTAGAAGAGTCTTCTTTTCCTATTTGTCCATCACAAGTAGAAGAGTCTTCTTCTCTTATTTGTCCATCATAGGTAGGAGAGCCTTCTTCTCCCATTTCTCTTCCATAGGTGGACGAACCCTCTTCTCTTATTAGTTCTCCATCGACCTCTCTTATATTGGAGGATGCATTGGTGATACCAGCGCCGTTAGCCCCACCTTCATCCTTTCTATTACCAATGGAAGACCTTACCTTTCCTGCTCCTCAACCACAAGTAAAAGGTAAAATCATTCCTGCCCTCTATCCTCTTGAGGAGTCACATTCTCCAATTCCTTCTCCACCAAGAGAAGAACTTGTCTCTTCGCCTACTTCAACCGAAAAGGATCCAGTAATGGTATTATGGGAGCGACTTAAAACTCCTCATCTTACACATCCTGCTTCATCTCCTACCATCAACTCATCCACAACAAATTATCCCAAAGCCTCTGAAAAGGATCAAGCTTTTGCTTCCAAATATTTAAAGGCTCAACCATCCACATCTGAGCCTAAACCCTTACAAGCGACCACCAAGCCAAAATAAGCTAAATATCTTGGTGTTTACCCCATACTGAACCTCACTCACCCACAAGTGAAGGTAGACTTGAACCTTGCCTCACATAATAATAGCCCTCACACCAAACCAAAGAAGGCTACTAAACCACATTGGAGAACTCCTCCTCCACCATCATCATTACCCTCCATTTTGGGTCCACATCCTTCTACCTTAATAGGAGTGCTCCCTACTCCAACACCTAACAAAAATAAGTTGCCTCCATTACTCCCTTTACCTACCAAAAACATACTTCCTTCAAAACATCCAACACCTCTCACCATCAAAGTGCCATCTACGCATGCGGCCACACTGCCAAACAAAAAGATGGTATGAAAGGCTCCCCCTACAACTCCTAAATAGAAGTTGTCTCCTCCTACAACTCCTAAACAGAAGTTGTCAACCTCTACTACAACAAAATGCACAAACCCATTAGTAGGTTCCTATACTTTTTTGTTATGCCAATTGTTGCAGTCATCTAGCATCAGTCTCCCACCTCTTAAACCATACCAAACTCTCAGACCAAAACTTGCTTGGTTTGATGACACTCAAATCTGTGCATATCATCGCACACCTAGACATGACACTAAGCGTTGTTGCACTCTTAAATCTATCATTCATCATCACTTGACAAAGGACACCCTTTTCATTAAGGATCCTCTTAACAACCCTATCAACAAACCATCGACATCATCCCATACTTCTCAAACATCCTCACCGAAATCAGGATCTCAACGCAAGACTATGGTCCCTCTACCACCTTGTCCCCCTTTATTTTAAATTAACACCATCAATGTGGCCACCAGGTCACAAACCAGGAAAGATAAAGGAAAAGAAAAGGTTTCTATTCCTTGGACATATCCATCCATCAAGCCCTCTCCATCACCAAAACCCAAGATCTCAACCTTAGGTGCATCTCGACCAACATCTTTGAAGCCAATCTGTGACTCCATGGTGAAACAACTTCACCAACCCCCTGTGAAGACATCTTTGTATGACCTCAGTCAAAGATCTCCACAACATCAACACGCCTTGATCAAGGCCTTATAAGCGGTGGTGGTCTAAACTGAAGACCCCCAACCCCTAGCTTCTTTGGTCAAATCATTACCCACCATTGCCTCCATCAACAATTTTAAGATTCCTATCTCTGACCTGGAAGATCAGGATCTCGCCCTCTTAAACTAAGCCTCTGAGGAGCTTCATATGATACATCCTTGCATCACACTCCCTATCAAAGAGGAGCTTCATCATCTTCTCTCTGTCTCATTTATCTAACTCACTGATTATCCCCAATGGTTGTTAAACATTGTCCCTATCACAAAGCAATTGGGGGAATTCAACTTTCTACTGATTATCATGACCTTGACCAGACATCGACCAAACATTGACCAAACATCAACCAAACATCAACCAAACATTAACCAAACATCAACCAAGCATCGACCAGACATCAACCAAACATTGACCAAACATCAACCAAGCATCGACCAGACATCAACCAAACATCAACCAAGCATCGACCAGACATCAACCAAACATCGACCAAGCATCAACCAAGCATTGACAAAACATCAACCAGACATCAACCAAACATCAACCAAGCATCGAATAGACATCAACCAAACATCAACCAAGCATCGGCCAAACATCGACCAAGCATTAACCAACCAAGCATCAACCAACATGTGACCAATGTGGAAAGAAGTAAATGATGAAATTTTGCTCCTAATTGGCTCAGACCTTATATCATAACACACAAGTATGGATCAGGGACTTATCATCTATCTTCTCTTGAAGGCCGACCAAAACTTGAGCCACTTAATGCCTTGCATCTACGACCATTCTACTGTTAATCAGGTACTCATTCACTTGATATTTAGCATAAGCTCATCCCTTGAGCAATCCCTACCATCATCATTCCTATTCCTCTCAACCCTCAACCCTACAAGCATTAGTCACCCCTTTTGTCAAGCATGAATGCTATGTCCTAATAAAAGGGAACCCTTAAACCTCTATAGTCAAGTCCATGACCAAAAATTCAGTCAAAAAAAAACATGTAAAATTGGGATGCCTATCCAAAGGTCATAAAACTGTAAAATGTAGACTACTCCCTCGAAGGATAGCTGCATCATCATTGTTATAACTAATAGATTTCTCCCTCGAAGGACAACTATTCAAAGCCCTCAAAAATATATAAAGAAAAAATATAGACCACTCCCTCAAAGGATGGCTATGCCTAAAAATCTTGCTACAAACAGCACTCTCTTAGAAGCTTCCCGCATTGATCAGCTTCACATATGACCACAAACAAAACAACATCCCCATGTAAACCATTGATTAGTCTACCAAAAGAAAATACTGACAAATTATTAAGTCATGGACTTGTCTATAGTCGTTCTCAGGGTCACCTAGAAAAGGGGCATAGTTATCCTTGCTACATAAGATTACCCTATCCTCACGTCTCACATAATCAAACCTACTACCCCAACATACCCAAGGGATTTTGAGCTCACTTAACATCAAGTGATTTGAATACTTCTTTAACACAAACAATGGTCAATGATGTAATGCATGCACGGGGCTTTTGTTTGCAAAAATCCTATCTATGTTATCATTATAGTCCTTATCAATGAAATAGCAATGAGCCTTTCACTTCTTACACAACCACACCCAACCAAACCAATCTAGACTAAACCAAACCAACAACATGACTTCATGACATCATACATCATCATAGCCCATTCACACTAGTTTCTATGGACAACAATACACATGAAAACTATCGACCACACAATTTATGTCAAGCATAAACCATTACTTGCTGAAGCATAAATAAACTCATTTCATTTTTAGCATACACCACGAATATGGAAAATTGCTAGGGATGAAAAACTGCATCACCAATGTTATAGAATACACCATCACATAATGTGGAAAAGACTGTAACATCATCATCCCCTCATCATTTCAAATATGTACCATCAGACATATGGGAAATGCTAAACCATTAACATGACCAAACCAACTCTCAACCATTTTGACTCTTCTTCTAAACTACATTGGCCTGAGGCCCTCCAAATAGGGGTTATGTAGGCAGCACTCATATGATATGGGGTCATCTGGGGTTAGCTCAGCCACATCTGTTTGTTCATCTACTTGATGGACAAACCATTTAACCTTTAACCATGACTTAACTTAGTCAAAACCAATCCATGACCAAACCAACCTAGCAACCACTTTGACCCTTCCTCCCTTTGGGGAGAACTACATTGGCCTGAGGCCCTTCAAACAAGGGCTATGTAGGCAGCACTCAGTTGACATGGGGTCTTCTGAGGTTAACTCGGCCATTCTTTCATCCATCCACTCGCCCATTCATCTCCCTAATGACATCACCCATCCATTCCTTCATCTGTCCATCTAACGGACCAACTATCTATACCAACCCAAAATCATGACCAAGCAACCAGCCCTGACATTGTAGAAGTGATCTTAGACTCCTTATGGGGCACACTTGAGATGACTTATATCTCAATCCAACTCGACCAACAACCTTGGAGATCATGACTATCTCCTCAGACCATGACCACTTTTGAGATAACTCTGCCTTGGTTGCTTTGATTGCTTATGCTACCTCACGAATAGTTAGCAAATTGTCCATGACCCCCACAAGTATTGGATCATGAGCAAGTTGATCCCCACTACTTGTGACATTTTCATGTTTTTCATGAGCACTTCTTGAGCCCAAGATACTTGGAACATGATGACCATTGGAGCTACAGCTTGGATCGAATAACCCAATTAGCTATGACTAAATGCTGGGGACTGGTTATTTCAATTTTAGCACTCCTCGATCTTGACTTGTGACAATTTGACCAGACCATCACATGAAGTGGTATACGTGCAATCTCAACTATTACAGTGTTCACACTCAAACTTCATCATATTCATCCACTAATTATCAAATCAACACCTGATATCAGGTTCCCTTCCCTCGACTCTTGCTTTGAGGGGGAATACCTCATCCCATACCTTGGGGCAATTAACTCTTATTTTTGTCTTACAGTTCATCAGAACAACCAACAGGACAAAATTGACCTCATCCCATACCTGGGGCAACTTTCTCCTATTTTTGTCTTGTAATTCATCAAAACAACCAACAAAACAAAATCAACCTCATCCCATACCTGGGGCAACCTACTCCTATTTTTGTCTTGCAGTTCATTAGAATAACCAACAAGACAAAAAGGGGCAAATGTAGACACTAGAATTGTGTCTACTCCTTGGTCGACTCCCCTTAGTCCCCTTGGTCCACTTCTAAACGTTCCTAACCCACACACTTATTAATTTAAAATAATTACTTATTTTGAATTAATAACATCACCCATGACACCTCACCTTGCCCTTGGATACCTCATTTATCACCCCGTGACAAAACTTAATTACCTAAGACCTATTTTAACCCTCCCACTAACCTCTCACACCTGTTTAATTTGCCTTTGGACCATTTTCCAACGGCTGCTGAACCTGGCAGTTGGAAGAATGGGCAAAAGGCTAAAAATAGCCTTTTTCCCATTCTCTAGCTGTCGACGTCGATCAACCATCGACCGACGCCAGTGGTATTGCTGATGTCAGTTTCTTTAAAACTAAAATCTGACCTCTGTTACAGCCCCCCAACCCCCATGCATGTGAATTCTTTTACACCCAAAATCTGACCTCTCTCTCTCTCCCAGATGCACACTAAGCATCACAGGCTACAAGAACTCTGCATCAGTCACTCTAGACCTGATTGAAACATTGCAAGAAGTCTTCTACATTAGCCACATCAATAACAAGTCTTCTACACTCCTTCAGCAAGCAAGAGCTAAGTACTCTTCTTTTATTTCATTTCAGTATTTCAGAATGCTTTAGTAATCAGTATCTATTTGCTACTTCTGAGTAATGTAGACCAGACCTGACCTGACTTCTTCTTGGAAAGGTTGAGAGGCCTTCCCCACATCCTTACCCTTTTTTGACAACCTATCCTCTACCCCTTGTCCCTCTTAAGACTCTATTGACTCCCCTGTAATCTTGCACGGACCCCCAAAACTCCTACAAACCTCCCAAACTCCTCTGTCAACCATAAACCCATCCAAAACCTATCTAAGGCCATTTCCCTGACTGACATCGACCATTACCCCTACCGACATTAGTAGACTAATCAACATCAGCAACCTTGACCAACCAACGCCGACAAAACTATCGATGTCAGTGACTGTGGAAGACTGACAGCAGCATTCAGGTACCCATTATCTCTATTTCTTTTGTTTAGTCTTTCACCATTTCTCTTTCTAGCAACATTCTTTTTATCAACTAGTGGACTGTCATCCCTCAAGGAAGTCTTTGCACTTCTGGGACTGAGCTTTGCTTGGCAATCCACCGTATATCTATCTAACATTTTTCTTGTTTGAGTCTTTCTTATCTGCAGGTGTCATCCTCCACAGCCAAAGAGGATCTCCTTCAATTGTCTGGATATGGTGTACAAACTTCATCGGGGTATCATCTAACCCCTGACCATTATCATAGTTTCTTTCATCTTCTGAATGTGAAAAAGTGAAAAATAGTTGGAAATAAGGGGAAGAATGATCACATAATCAAGAACCCCTATTATTCTAATTGCTACCTATATTAACCCTCAAGCTAGGGTCTCAAATCTGATGTAGTTCTTGCTTAGATAATGTGCATAATCAATGTGCACAATAGATGCAAGAATGAATTTTGCCTAGGCCCCTCCTTGATCAAGAATGCAAGTCTATGTGTGATGCAGAATGCTAATCTATACTATTGACTAATTTTTATATAGGAGATTATTTGTTTTAATTTTGGAAGCTTTTATTTGTATTTGGCCAACATTAAAAGACTTAAAGATGAATCTAAGAAAAGGGTTAGGACTCATGAAGTAGTAGAAATTGATCATTAGAACCAAATTTGCACTTGGACAATAGTGTCAAAAATTAGACACCTTGGGTTTTAGCATTGTAGTCCTATTTGGGAACTATTATCTAGAGGGTTTGGGACCTAGGGGTGTGGAATAAGCATGGAAATATTAACTTGGGTCAGTAAGGGTTAAGTCTGGAAGGATATGAATGACTGAGAATGGTCAAAAAGGTGTCTAGAGTATAAAACAAGACCAAGGCAAATTAGACAAAAATACATGGCTAGATGTGAATAAGACTCATATTATCCAGTCAGAGTCTTATGTGAAAGGACTATGAAAATACATGTTATGTGTGGTTGCTTGACCAATTTATGGTGTATACATTTTCCCCCTTCTAATCTAGTGATATAATGAAATGAAGTACTATAGTAAAATAAAGAAAGAAGATGTGTACCTGTACTTACCTATTTGGAGATAAATGTGATGAAAAAGGATCCAAATTCTTAGCTAGGGAATTGGATGGGAACTGAATAGTGCCTTGAGAAAAAATGAATCCATGAAATAGATATCTCCTATATTTAATCTGAATAATGCTTGTAGAAAGAAGGAATCCCTAAAATGGATGCCCCCTATACTGAATCTAAATGGGAAATACTTGGAGACTCAAAACCAATGTCTACCCTCTATCCCACATAAACTCATGTAATCTAAAATATGTGTATAGAATCTATATGTTGTGAAGAGCAAGATCTGTCATGCCCCTACTCTGAATAATATGAACTAGAAATGAGTTAGAGGTCCAAAACTAATGTATGCCCTCTATCCCACATAAACTCTTAGATATGAGTAATTTATGGATGAACCATTATAGATGATCATATATTCCAACATGATGACAACTTGGGTATGCCTGGGTGTAATTTAAAAACTTTGGTAAATGTGTAAGAAGGAAATGGCATGTCTTTCCATTCTAATCTATATAATCCTGGATACTAAAGAACATGATCATCTATGTTATGCCCCCAAATTTGGTATGTGAGTTATACATATAGATAATCTAGAAATCTGTATAACCACATGTGTCATGATCTATCCTGCCATGTCTTATGTGCAAAATTAGAGATCAAAACAATGTGCTCTACACTATGCCTATAATCTATTATTTGGTCATGTAATTATGTCATGTTATATGTATGAGACATGTAGTAATGTACATACCCCCAAATCTAGTAGATTTTGAGTCTATATCAAAGTCACTATGAATCCATATAATCTGAACCACTATATCTGAATAGTCTGTGTATCTGTAAACTATTGGTATATCCCTCTAGATGTCTGAGTGATGTTGAGTGACCCATATAATCTAAAACACTATATAATCTTGATCAATCTGAGTTGATTGATCTTAAATGACCCATATAATCTGAACCACTGTATAATTTTGACCAATCTATACTGAGTAATGTTGATAATCTAGATTTTGGAGCTGTAAAAACCATGCTGAGTGACCCATATGATCTGAATCACTTATGTTTCAACTAATCTAAGCTAAATTTGATAATATGATTACTTGAGGTGTGAGAACCAAGGTGTATTTACCTATAGGAATGGATAGGGATACTAGGTAATTTATATAAATAGTAGGAATGATTCCCCCTTTTAGGGAAAGGGACGAGATCTGTGATAGAGGAGGTTGAGCCAAAAGTGATGACTAGTGGCATGTGAATAATAACTAATTTGGCATGTAATGAATAGATAGAAAGTATTTTATTTGATTGGTGAGATTTGAATTACTAATATTTAAATGTGTTCTTGATTGGTTAGGACCAAATCTTGTGTGTGGGTATAGTAGAGATTAGAAATGTTCATGTCATGATAGGCAAATGAGGTGGTAGTAGATTGAATGGATTAAAAAGTTAATTGATTTGGTTGGGTTGGAGTGTATGAATACTTTCAATTTGATCACATGACTAGGTAGTTTGGAGTTTTATAATATGTTTCTCCTATATCATGGGTATTGTTGAGGAGCGCATGGGCACTAGTGAGAGCAAGAGCTCATGCGAGACCCACTGAGGTTGAGTTGACACCATTACCTTTGGATGTGTGACATGTAACTATAGATATTCCTGATATAGATGATGTGGGATGTATTGAGGCATATATTTCATGGTGGGCTAGGCATTAGTGGGATCCATTATATCCTATTGATGGAGTGTATGCTCCCATGTATTAGGATCTTGAGCCAATATAGATGATGGGAGGTAAGTAGTGATTGTATTTGAATTGTGCCTATGTTTGTGTTCTAGTTTGATTTGAAAGTATACATCTAATGTAGTGTTGTAATTTTTTTTCCTATAGGTGGAGTGGGAGATACACAACATGAGGCACCTACTGGGGTGGGGAGGGGAGATGATGAGTTTTGAGAGACCATCATTGAGTTGACACTCTGAGAGCTCACATTGTATGTTCTTGATGATGTGATGGAGGAGGATTTGATAGAGAAAGTGATGGTTATAGCTGGCATTTATGCTCATTTTTTTGATAGAGTTATTATATCTATAGTTGCATATGTTAGGGCAATAAGAGAGAGAGATGCACTAAGAGTTGAGTTGGATAGGCATAGGATACCTCCACCTGATTATGGTATGGTGAGCACAAGGATTATGGATGATTATATGTATCCTTAGTGGTGCTATGTAGACTTACGTAAGGATCATAGTCAATTTTTGGAGTGAGATAGTTGATGTAAGAGGCATTCAGGAGCTTGAGTAGGTGTAGAGACGTTGAGTGTGAGACTAGATTATGGGACTAGTACTAGAGGAGAGAGTGATAATGAGAGTGAGGGCATGATGCCCATTCATGATTGATTGTATTTGATACATTATATATGTATTTGAAAATCTTGTTGTATATATAGATACTAGTTTGAGTTTGTATTTACTCATATTCGTGTTATGGATTCTAGAATATACTGGTATTAAAATGTTTTGATTTGAAATAGTTCATTTGATGTTGATGTTGATGTTGAATTTGTATATGCTTGGTAAATGGTACTTGGGATATGTGATTTGATTGTTTTGATATATTTGGTAAGGCAGCATTTAGGATGTGATTCACTTGTTCAGGACATGTTTGGATGTGATGTTTGATTTGTAATCATATGTAAGTGATAATTTTGTTGGTTTTTTTAATTAGTAAAATTGATTTAGTAAGTGAATTGGTTTGCAAGTAGGATATAAGTAAGGTCTAGATTTTGATATTGGTAACTTATTTAGATGAATTGAGTTAATTTGAGATAGGTAAAGGGTTGGGATCATTTGATTTGGTAAGGTCATTTGTCTTTGGGATATGTATAGTTTAAAGGTAATTAGGAATGTTAGCTATTAGTAGGGGGGATGTAAGATTGCACTGTGTGTGTATTACATCCCCAAGAGTGGCTCAACACCTTTGGCTACATCGTTGCCTTGTTAAGTGGAGGTATATGTGTATTATATCACTATCTAAACCCTAATGGCCAACTAAAAAAATGCCCATATTACTCATGTTGTGTAAAAACATATGTTGTATCTGATACTGCCTATTGTGCACTAATTGTAGTTATGCATGGAGACTCTAAAAAATGCAACCTTACTAGATATGCAACTGAAACTATGTGCTTTGGAGGAGGCTCATAGATTCACAATTTTAGTGGATTGGTATGTGAAATAACACCTTGTGACCTCTATTGTGATACATATGACTAAGCAATAGATCAAGATGGAACTATAACATGTGATGGGGGTTCATCTAATCTTAATTGTAGCAGGTTGCTACGTGAGATAGGACCCTAAAAACTCAGTTGTAGTGAATATCTCTCATGAGTAGGACTCTATGGTGGTGCATTTGACTCTAGTAGATATATATATATATATGGAATTGCATTATGTATTCCTTAAACTATGGTGTTATATGTAGATTTTTATTATTGTACTAGTTTCCAAACCTTATGAGGTGGTGGAATAGGAGATCTCTTATGAGATTCTATCTTAAAACCTATATTGTGCTCATGATGAGTGATCAATGATTCCTATAAAGGAATGTCTTGGGATGACTTAGTCATGGAGGAATGAGGTCTAGGGTTCCATAATGGAGGAGATCTTTATGCCCCCTATGTGAATGCTATGATACCATTATCAACACATCTATTAATGTAATCTTTGAGTCCAAAATAGTCATTATCTATGTGTCCATGGATAAAATGATAGTTACAAAAAGTTTGATGTGGTTGTCTATGTAAGAGACATGGATCTCATCGATGAGTAGAAGGTAATGTGATTAACCTCCTACCTAGTAGTGTTGATAATATGGTAGATGGGTTATCACACTCTGAATCAAACTATAGTGGTGCTTTGTTTTTTTTATCTATAGTGTAGACTATAGGTTGTGCTCTGGAAATTGGCTCTTTATTCTTGACTAGTTGCTTTTTTGGTTGTGGTCTCCTATCTTGTCTAGGACATGGTGGATGTTGAGTACTAGGAGCTGTATCTAAAGATGTTGCTATGAAATCTAGAGTGATCTGATCATCTAAATCTACCTTAATCAATCCCAATGTCTTTTCCAAAGATAAAACTATATAACACAAGTGTTTAAAATAAGACTCTATCTGATATAGTAGATGCTCAAGTAGAGGTTGGCAAAGCCCCTTAATAAAGATATGCTAAATCACTAGATCTACTGGTTTGTATATCAATCTTATCATGTGAGCCTTGAATCTTAAGATATACTCACTAATTGGCTCTGAATAATTTTGATGTAGTGTGGAAAGTTTCTCATATGAAACACGAGGTCCCATATTTATGATGTAATATCTGAGAAATGTCTCTTCTAAGTCATTATATGTGTGCAATGAACCAACGGGGAGTAGATGAAAGAACCAATTATGTGTTTCCCCCATTAATGTTTACTAGAATAACTTGATTAGAATCAATGAGCTCACATGAGATATCAAATCCTTTTAAAAGGCCTAAAGGTGTACAAATGGATCTCCAATTCCATCAATGTGAGGTAATGATGGTATCTGGAAATGCTTAGGCAATGAAGCTTTTATGAATGTCTTTGGAACAGGTTTAACTTGTAGATCATTAGAATCCATCCAAGACTTGTAAGCTTTGTTTTCCAAGGTAAGGAGATGTACTTGGTGTTGTTATTCACCAATTGCATGCATCAAAGAGATGATCTCCTAGGATGGTACATTAGTATCTTGAAGTGGTTCGTTTAATCGTTGAATTTGATTATTAATTTTAACCATGGGAATGCTACATTTCATAATTTGATCATAAAGAGGGGGTGTGCTCACTTTAACCTTGGAAATAATGGTAACTTGGACCTTACTAGAGGGATGTGGGCTACCATTATCTTTAGGTAAAGAGTGAGAATTGGTTCTACTATAGTGAGGGGTGGCTTGGGAGATCCATTGGTATCTTTGTGTTTTAGTGAATTACATGCTAATTTAGTAGAGGATGTGATATTATTATTATCATGTGCATTATTTGAAATATAATTATGAATAAAAGTAGGAGAAACATTTTGACATGCATTAGATTTGAGAGAGGAGTGAGAGAAGAGGTGGAAGCATGAGATGCATTTTCTTCTTTGCTATATGTATAATAGTCATCATTATTCCATGCATTATCACAATTTGAATTTTATTCATTTTAGATAGTAGAATTTGAAGTATCATTTTCATATTCATTTGCATGTTCACTATCATACTCATTATCACTTCTATCAATGCTAGGGAGAGGTGTAAGAGAAGAATTTAAATCCTTTATAATATGCAATAAGTTATCATTGGAATTTAGAATATCATGTGTATCTATGCTATCCATGGATGGGGTTTATGCATTTTCTTCATTTTTAGTATGAGAAGTAAGAGTAAGAGAATTATCATTTGAACATTCTTTGGATAAAGTAGAGTTGAGAGCATGAGATGCATCATTTGAACTATGCTTTGGTAATTTAATTATATTGCATTGATATTGTTATATTTTGAACATAATAGTAGCAAAAGAGAGAGAGAGAGAGAGAGAGAGAGAGAGAGAGAGATTTAATTATATTGCATTGATATTGTTATATTTTGAACATAATAGTAGCAAAAGAGAGAGAGAGAGAGAGATGAGGTTCACAAGAAGTCAATTGTCACGTATTAAAGGTTCATTTGGAAGTGCATGACTAATTTTTTCATTTTGTACATTGTGCATAGGAGAATTAGGTGAGAAGTGTTATCCCATTTATCAAAAGTATTTTCTTTAGAAGAAGGGATGAAAGAGATAGGTTTGAGAGGAGAAGATGCATCTACTTTTTCTTCACTATCACTTTCATATGTATGATCATATTCCTCATTGCAATAATAGTAATTATCATCATTGTAAATAAAATCATTTTCCACATTTTTAGCTAATGTGAAATTTTGTAAATTTGTCCACTCATTATCATAATTATGAAAAAAATTAAGAAATTTGTCTTTGGGATGAGAGGGAAGAAGTGCCTTAGTGGCCATTTTATTTCTTTCACCACAAAGAATATGAAGAAGTACTACTAAGCAAATAAATGCAATAATAACTACTAATATGGGAATTTTGAAAATACTTGTGACTATCTAAATAATTTGCAAAAAATTCAAAATTAATTTCTAAAAATTTCAATGATGAATGGTTTAAAGGTAGAGGACCTAGTTTAGGAATCTAGGGTTTTGAGCTAGGATTTTAGAATTTTTTTAAATTATAGCTATTATTTAAATTCTAAAATTAATTTGAATAAGATAATTGGACAAAAATTGATACCAAAATTCAAAATTTTGAAATTAAATTTTTGCACAAAATAGCTAATAATTTAGAAATTTTGAAAATATTTTTGGCACACTAAACAGTTTTCAAAAAATTTGAAATTAATTTCTAAAATTTGTAAGGGAGGGAAACTTGGGGTTTGAGGACCTAGTTTGGAAATTTTGATCTAGGGTTTTAGAAATTTTGAAAATTATGGCTATAATTTAAATTCTAAAAATATGTTTGAACAAGATAATTAAACAAAAATTGATACCAAAATAAAAAAATTGTAAAGTAATTTTTGCATAAAATATGAAGGAAAAACCCTATGGGTACTTAGGGTTTTAAATTTGTTTGAAGTAAGTTGGGTTCACCAAATGTTTTATTATTTTTTGGGAATATAGTGTTTAGATCCTAAATAATAAGGGTCTGAAATGATAGGAAAATTTGACTTTGATAGGGAAAAATATAAATTTTAAATGATAAATATACAAGAGAAATAGAAATTAACTTATCTAGATTCAGACTAAAACAGAGGATTTTGAGGTTGGAAATTGAAGAGCAGGACTGAGACACTGTCAAGAATCTACATTTGATATCTATTTTTTGATTAGATAGGAGCATCAAAAATAGGGCATCATGGTGTCTAGTGTTATAATCCTTCTTGATTCTATTATCCTAAGGATCTAAGCTCTCTATATTTTATTTACCTATCAATATGAGCCTGCATACCAAATTTTGAGGGTTGAAAGTTAATAGAGCTCATTTTAGGTTTGTTTTAGTCTTCAGTACATGTATCCATCTACACACATGAAAATAATTAATACATCAAAATTAAAAGGGTAAAAATTGGGTTAGAGGAAGAATGATCACACAATCAAGAACCCCTACTATTCTGATTATTGCCTATATTAATCCTCAATCTAGGGTCTCAGATCTGATGTAGTTCTCCTTTAGGGAATGTGCATAATCAATGTGCATGATAGATGTAATAATTAATTTCACCTAGGCCCCTCTTTGATCAAGCATGTAAGTCTATGTGTGATGCAGAATGTTGAGCTATACTATTGACTAATTTTTATTATGTCTAATGTGCCAAAGTAGTAAGTGTTCGATATAAAATGCCTTGTGAAGTCATTTATATATAAGACCCTTTATTTTGAATTTGGGATATTTTATTTGCATTTGTCCAACATTAGAATACTTAAGGATGAATTTAAGAAAAGGGTTAGGACTCATGAAGTGAAATAAATTAATCGTTGAAACCAAATTTGCACTTGGATAACAATGCTAAAAACTAGACACCCTAGGTTTTAGCATTGTATTCCTATTTGGGCAATGTTTTCTAGAGGGTCTGGGACCTGGGAGGATGGAATAAGCATGGAAATAGTAACTTAGGCTAGTAAGGGTTAAGTTTGGAATGTTGAGAATGATTAGGAATGGTAAAAAAGGTGTCTAGTGTATGAAATAAGACCAAGGCAAATCAGACAAAAAGACATGGCTAGATGTGAATAAGACTCATATTCTCCAATTGGAGTCTCCTATGAAAAGACTATGAAAAAACATGATATGTGTGGTTTCTTGACCAATTTAGGGTGTATACAACAAGCAACACAATGCTTTTCAATTCTCAAGTTTGGATGGAGAGGAGATCCATATCCCAGTCAATGGTATCTATCTTAAATATTCTACTAAGGTTCTCCTCTCTCCTTGTACATAGTTTTTGTTTTCCTTACTTTCCTTAAGTGCTTATGCATATGTGTGAGTCTTATTAGTGTCTTACTTTGTTTTGTGTTATTTGGTGTGGTGTGGTTATTTTGTGTGTGTTTTAGGCAATTCCTTTCTAGTTGTATTAAAGGATTCATTGACTCCCTTAGCCCATGGATAGGATAACCCTGTTGATCTTTAGTATAACAGGCATACTAGTCCTATGAATCAGTAATTTGTTGACCAAAATTGACCATACATGTCAAATTGGGACCCCTATAGGTAAAAACTTAATTTTTAGATGTTTTATGGGTCTAATACTTTCTCATAAGGTATGTTATAGTCCATTTGATGTTATTTAATGCCACTTTAGCCTTGATCATGGTCTAATTAATCTATATGTCACTTTGAGTAATTTAGGGGGCTTTTAGGGGTCATAAATACAAGCAGCATATTTTTTTAATGTGCCCAAGTATCTTGACTTCCTTTCAAACATCCAAGAAGTCAGATTCCCTATCAAGAATGTCATTCTCATCTCAAAATTTTAGGTTATGTAACTGAAGATCAAGTAATCAATCGAAAAAGAGGGAGTTTGGTACTTATATAGTCCATGAGGGAAGGTGACACATGGGATAATGTTATGGAACATATTTTCATATTCCTTAGACTAATATTAGTGCTTTACATTCTTTGGAAGTGATAAAAAGGGTCCAAAACTATTATGATCTTTTTTTGCCCTTCTAGACACATAGAAGTGATCAGCAAGTTTGTGCTTAAAATAGCCAATTGGAGAGGTTCAAGGTCAAATGCCTTTATAAGGTAGTATTAAACTTATAAATATTCATTTATATACTAATATTGTAATTATTTGTTAACCATGCTTTATTAACCATCTCTAATAAGTTGATTGTGTTTTTATGCTCACTATTTCTTACACCCTATAGGTTTTGTTCCAATTTGGATGAGTCCATACAATCCAATTTGTGATGTTAAATCTAGAGTATGTTAGCTCTCTTATCATATTATATTCATCCTTAATTTCATTTTTCATGGTGCTTTGATAGGCAAGTCATCTCATATTGCAGGGAGATGTCACCATATGAAGCTTCTATCAAGATTTCCTTGTTGTAGAATGTGTGTTTCTTTGCAGAGGTTTCATGGGAATGGGATGTGATGTTTCACATATATAAATGTGAAAATAATTCCTCCATTCATGTTTTATTTCATCACACCATTTTTTGAGCAAATATTCAGCCTTTTTATTCTCATAGTCAACTCTCCACTCACTCTCACTTGCAATCACATGTATAAGACTTGCCTAGCTTATTCATGGAATGCTAATCAGGGTGTATCAATTTGTTCAAGTCATTAGGAGATAGAGAGAGTTAATTTTAATATCTTAAGGAGATTCAATATTGGTTGATATCTTATGCACCACTTAAACTAGTCATTAGATACCCATGCCTGCTCTGTTCCAGATGTTTGCAAGAGGTTTCGTGCTGGAATAGATGTTTTGGAGCTTATATTAATATATCCTTAATTAAAATCATGCATTTGAGAGATTTACAATGATTTTAAATTTTTTATGAGGCCATCCATCCACATATTTTGTTCTATTCCATGCTCACTACCTGTATACAGTTCATACACACCTACAGGAGTCTCCTTGATGATGTCATGCTGAGATGGAAAGTTGGATAGGTGTTTCAATATTTTAAGAATGTTATAATTCCATTTGAATACTTAGTGAGGGTTTTGAATTGATCATAAACCATTGTACCCTGTATACTACCCAAGTATGTTTCACTACCTATGTGTGAAAATACTCACCTATATGTGACATTACAGAGCTTTGAAGGTCCTTGTATGGGGAATTAGAGACATGGTAAAACCTTGCTTTGGATTCTAGCATGTGAGTTGACCATTTCAAACCTATTTGAGGTGTCAAATGTATAAATGGTAGTGTAAATCATTTTCAAATATGTAATGACTAAGTTCAGGGAGTTTTAACCAAAAAAGTGAAAATAGAGGTCTAGGGCATTTTGTAGGTATTATATAACAAGGTTACAAAGATATTTGAAGCAACTAGATAGGTAAACCTTGTAGCCTCTAGTATGGAGAAAATATTTGCCAAATATTAGGTCAATATGATTTATGTATCTTTATTTTTTGGGGCCTCAAAGATGCCTTTTAAAGCACTAAAACCCCACATTCATATCTACAGGAATGCACTTTTAGGTGACCATTGACCTCCTAAGGTTATAAATGGAACATACCCTCATGGCTAGAATGACCTTATTATTAAAATGGTGTACTAATGAACATGTAGATAATTAGGATGATTTTGATTTAGGGTGTTTCAATCCTCATGAACACCTACAAGTGTCCCTTTACATGAAAATGCTCACTTATAGTTGAGTAGGCAGATGGTAAGCTGACATTGTGTCTAGGTGATTTTTTAGCTCATACAAGGTGAATACAGGTATAAAAATAATTATATGTGACCTTAAGGCTTTAATTATCTCCTTTACACATCATGTCCAAAGCTTAATTAGGTAAATATGCACCTATAGGAATCAAAGAGGTAGGGTATCACAGTCAAAAGAGAGAACTCAATTTTGTGAGCTCAAGGTAAATGTAAAATGTATAGGGAGATTTAAAATAACGAAAAATACATATGATAACCTTAATTAATACCATTATGGTCTCCATAAGCTTTTTAATATGTAAACTAAGCTTACATAGACTCCTTAAGGTCTTCTGTGCACCTACAGTTGAGTGCCTAGTCTTAATGAAGGTAAAGAGTTGAGTATGTAAAGGAAGAGAAAGAAGGTCTGAAAACAACTTGAAAATGATTCATGATAGGTTAATAATATTTTTTATAATACTCCAATACTTATTTCAAGTTAATCATCTACTTTTCATACTAGCCCAAGGATGAGAGTCTATACAGTTGCACTAAGAGACTCATGTTGCTCAATGGGTAAGGATGAAGAATCTAAGGGAGAAGAGTGGTTTTTGGTGAATTTAAAGATTACTTAGAATTAATTTAATATTTAAATAATTTTTAAATAACCTAAGAACAATGGACTTAGCCTTGAGAAGCCATTCTTAGGTGGAAGTGAAAAATGCAAAAAATAGTCCTTTTTGGAGGCCTTTTTTGGGCAAATTGAGTTGGTTAGGTGCCTAAATGGGGGATTATAACTTATCCCTTTATTAAAAATATTAAATAGGACCTAATAAAACTTATAAAACCTTAAATTTTCATTAATTATTAGGGATATATCTCACTATTTTATCTCAGAGGTCAGTCAATCAGGAAAATCAAGGTTTTGGCAAGACAAGAAATTGAAGCCAAAATGGGTAAGAAACTTGATAGAAAGATTTAGGGACATAAATTAAAATATTTTGAGGTGTATGAAAGTTTAATTAGTTATATTAAACACCAAAATAATCTCTTAACTCTAAAAGTTGTCAAAACACTTGTGCACACAGCTCAACCAATCAAGCTCCAATTAGGCCTAGTTGGTGAATGAGAAGAAGGAATGAGAAAGAGTTCTTGTAAATTTGTGTGATGAATTTTTGAGATTTAATGAGGTATTAAAAATAATTATACACCATCATAGACATGAGATATCATTCTGATTAGTTAAAACTATCAAAATGCATGCTAAGCCTATTAGGCCTTGAAGAGGCCTAAAGCCAATTGGGGGTCCAACTGCACTTATAGATCTTGGTGATTTTTATATATAGTTATAACATGTTCATGGGATAAATTTATACATGTGTAATATATTTATATGCAATTAAATCTATGTAAAATTCAATTTTGGACTTTAAGACACATTAGGCCTTTACAAATGAAGATTCAAGCTTGATAGACCAACTTTAAGTGCTCATATCTTCTCTGAGGATTTTCATGGAGGTCAAGGGAGTTTTGAGAGCTTATAAGGGGTATTAAACACCACATTTTTGGAATTTTTTGGAAATTCCAATGTTAGGAATTTATGAATAACCCTTAAGAGCAAAAATGACTCAAAACCCTTGTTAAACCCTGAATAAAGACCTGATTGAGAAAATAAGCATGGAGAGATATACAATTGGGGTGAAATTACCATGAAATTTATTGTATTTTTTATATTAATATTCAAGTCTCATCCTCATTAATGTTTTTTCTACCCTACCTATACAGGCATGATATAGAATGGCTTTCTTTGACTATTTTATGCATTGTGTAGATTCTAAGGAATTTCAATGAATAAAATCAAATTTAGGAGGAAGATATGGAATTATTATAGCTCACTATGGTTATTTAATTCTTTTTAAAAAGTCTTAAGTATTTTACAAGAGCTCTCATCTCAACCAGTCAAACTGACATAATGAGCATGATAGTGAGAAGGGTGAGAACTTTAAGTGGATGAATTTTTAAGGTGCACATGAGAAATATAAGGCCATGGATGGTATTGAAACATTTAATCCCTCCATTTTTATGTATTTTCATGAGAAAATTATGTTATTTTAGAAGCCAAGTGTACAAGGTGTGTGAAAGAGGAGTTTTCTTAGACTGTAAATGGTGATAACTCACTTTTAGAAGATTTCAAATGTTTAAGACTAAAACCAATGCATGGAGAAGCATGTATTCAACCCTTCCCTCTCAATAAAATATTAACATCTATCCCTGGTCAGTTTTGGGACGTTCCAATAGATGTGAATGATAAAGGCAGTTTCCTTGTGTAGAGTGACAACTCCTATGTCACTTTTCATGAGTTTCATGACTTAGAAATCCACTTGTACTCTCTAACATTGCATGGTTCATTTCACATATTATTATCATGTATATGTAACCTCTTTTATTATCTTGACAAGTTTCCAAGTGACCTTTGGACTTCCCTTGTCTCGCCCCTCTCCCAAATGCTATAAATAATGACTTTTTGGGCTCTTTTGGGCAGCCTCCATTGGTTAATGGTGAAACCCTAGACAATTTGATATTTGAATATCTATTGAAGAAATAAACAAGTGAATTTGCCTATTTACATTTTTCATATTTGAGTTTGGTTCCAAATATTGTTGATCTTATCTAGTAAAAGATGGTCTTTTGTAGCATGTTGTCTTTGATTGTCTACCAAGTATGCAGAAGAGTAATTGTTTTAGGTCTTTGTTAGTGTTATTTATTAGTGTATAAGAGTTTTATAAGTGGTTTATTATTGTATTCTCTAAACGATAATTCATTATCCCTCCTAAACATCAATATGCCTTTTGAACCTAGCATATAAAACATTTATGTAAAAATCTATCTTGAGTTTTGATTTGTGTGAAAGAAGCTTTGATTTACTCTAAGTAGTATAAGTTTAGTCAATAGAAGGAAACTTATTATTGTTGCATCACCTTTTAACTTTTTAGTTTATCTTCTTAACCCTTTTCATGCAAATTTGATGAGTGATAAATTACTTCAAAGAATGCATCAAGGGAATTATCCCTTCTAGATATTCATCTCACCAAATTGATTACCCACGGCAAGTGAGATGATTCCATTGTGCCACTTGGATGAGGAGAGATGAAACATCTCTTCAAGGAGTGTGAATCCATGTGACAACAATATGAAAGCATGGATATTCAATATATGCTTGGATAGGAAGTTGATGAATGTTATATATGATGAGATCATGTTTCATAGGTCATATGAGGTGTTAAGAGTGATTAAATGTTTATGGTAATGCATGGTGTTCATCCGGTTCTTCATTATGTTCATTTAGGCATAGTTGGTTCTATGAAATAACAATCTGAGTAGGTAGTTTATTGACATCACTATTTTCATGTATGGATGAGTCAGAGGGAGTTGGTCATATGGGTGTGATCACATTAGTCCCAAGTTTTTATGTTCTAAATTTCATGTCATGAGGTTGAACATAGCTAAATATATGTGAGTACAAAGTTGGCCTCTCAGACAGAAGTTCACTAAGTTTCTATGCTTAGTCAGACTATCACTGTACAACATGCAAATATGAATGAACTATAAATTTTATACATTTAATTTAGGTACTCATAAATCTAACTAAGTTCAAAGTTTTTCATGGAGAATTTATCTATAGTACCAAGAAGCTACCTTGAAATTTTGGATTCTTTAAGTGATTTCTAGCTCAAGTTATAAAGCTTTAAAGTTACTCTAGCAGACTATGATGGGATAGAGACCATCAAATTTAATCACATTGAAGTCTAAGGTCATTGGTCTATAAGATCCAATGGTGATCACTTAATCATACATATTGAGATTAATGGTGTGTATGAAGTCAATAGGTTAAAGGTTGCACGTGTTGGTAACAAGTGTCATAAGCTCATTAATCTAACAAAAGATCAACAATGAGAAGCAGTTCATACTTATGAAGATCAATAGTGTAAAACAAGTCAAAGAGTTAAAAAATTATGTGGGACTTCCAAGTGACACAAGCACACGGATTGATAAAAAAGTATTTAAAAGGCATGTGAGGGTGCCAAGTGGGGAGTTTTGATCAAGATCTAACGGTGAGCATTGTAAGATAAAGACCTGGCTGATTTAAAGAGATTGATGAAGCATGTTTATTATAAATTTTTAGGAAGTAATGAGATGATGACAAGTTCTCTATGTTTAATAGTAATTAAAGGTAAAGACCAAGCAACTTCTGAGGAGATTGATAGAGCGCATTTGTTCTAAATTGCCAGGAAACAACAAAATGTTGAAAAGTGTTTAATGTTTAACAATGAGAAAAGTTAAAGATTAGGCTACTCTTGAAGTAATTGATGGTGCATATTTAATCAAATATGCAAGGACACGATATGATGGCAAACTGTTTGATGTTTAATAATAACTGTTGGTATTTGAATTAGTAAAGGGAAAAACTAGTCTACAGCGTTTGAGCCATAAATTTTGATCTAAGATGAATTCAAAGGTGATTTAAAAGGAAAATTTGTAAAGGAATCCAAGGAGCATTAAAAAACATTGGTTATGGGGGCAGATATTGATCTCTAAAGTTGAATGTGTGTTTCACTATGGTTTGTAAGTGACCCAAAAAGGATAATTGAGTTTGTTTTGATGGTATTTGGATGTTTCAAGGTGACTTAGCTATTAGAGAGTGTTGTAAACTCCCTAAGGATGATCTATGTGGATTATAAATATTTGACCAATCCAAATTATATATGATCAAAGGCTTAGAAGTTGATTGTGTGTTTATTATTGGTGATTGTATGTATAAAATGATTTTTGGGCTAATTGTGCTATAGTAGAAGGGTGTTGTGATGGATGTTGTCACTTAAGGTGGACCTATAGATTATGTGGCATGGGTATATATCTTTTTAAAGTATTATTATGTTCTAAGTTTGCTATGATAAGTGTCAAAGAGGTGAATGGGTCTCTATAGGACATAAAACGACACTTAGGCCAATTTGAAAGAGGGTACCGCTTAATGCTAACCCATGTAGATGCCTTAAGAGTGAATACATGTGGTGTGGCCGATAAGGAAGGTTGTAAACATGATATTCATGAAGACTTTATAAAATATGAAACCAAATATGATGGTTTCTAGACTTGTGAGAAGGGACTCTAAGTGGATTAAGAGTATATAGTTGAGAGGTGAAGGAGAGTAAGGGTGCCTAGTAGATGGATTGAAGAATAGAGTAGGTTGATGACTATGTGTATGACCTATAGGTTATATTTATGATGTCATATATAGTGATATTGTGGGTTTTAATACTTGTGAAAGAGAGGCATGTGTAAGATTTTAAGAGAAAAGGAAAGAAGAAAGGGTGTGTGCCTAGTGGATGGGTTGTAGAGCAGATCAGGTTGATGACTATGTGTATGATCTATAGGTTATATTTTTGATGTCAAAGATAGTGCTCTTATAGGTTTTAATATTGGGGAGAGAAGTGAATGGTTAAAAGGACTTGACCACCCTAGGGGTAGGTGTTCCTTGTAGAACAGATGTTTCACTAAAGCCTGGTCAAAAGGACTTGACCATCTTAGGGGCAGGTGATCTTTATGGAACAAGTGTTTCATAAAATTTTAGTCAAAATGACTTGACCATCCTAGGGGTAGGTTTTTTTTTTCGAATAGGTGTTTCACTAAAGACTGGTCAAAAGGATTTAACCATCCTAGGGGTAGGTGTTCCTTATGGAATGGGTGTTCTAATAAAGTCTCATGTTTGTAATACCTTATAGGACAAGTAGTCCACATGTTTATAGGCTTGAGAGTGGGTTTTATTTCCCATTAGGGTTTTCCACATTAGATGTTGTGTTATGATGTGCTTCTCTTATTCATGTTTTTTATGTGGTATCCTTACTTAGATGGTAATCTAGTTGCATATGTTTATTGTGTTGATTCATGAATATCAATAAATGAATGATAAGTGAAATATTGGTTGAATAGTTAAACCCCCTAATCATCTTATACCTCTAACAATGATATCAAGCAACTTAGAATTGGCATATACTTGATCTTCTTCCATATAGTCCTGTATAAATTTGTAAGTTGGCAATTTGAGATTAATTATAAAATTTGGTTCTTGTCTATATATGAATAAAAATAGTGATGCATTCAGAGCTTGTTTCACTCTGGTTCTATCTTCCCACAGAGCATACTTCAGCAATTTATGCCATGTTATTGGTTGTTGAGTTGTAGACTTCTTAATAGCTTTCATCAGATTCTTGTTTGTAGACTCTGAAACTCCATTACCTTGAGGGTAATGATTATATGAAAACATAAGAGATATTTTATTATCATAGGTCCACTCGGTCATTTCTATAGATGTAAATGCTAATCCATTATCATAGACCAATGATACTATCATCCCTACCTAGTGCAAAAGTTCTCTTCTAAGAACTTGATAACATCTTCAGTCCTACATTGTTTTGTTATTACTACCTCTATCCATCTTGTATAATAATATGTGGAAGTAAGAAATTTTTTTTGCCTAACTGAAGAAATAGGGTTGATAACCCCTACAAATTCTAAACCCCACTGAGAAAATGGTTTGTCAATTAAAATTGGCCTCAAGGGCATAGTTTTGTAGGTTTTTTTGTATTGAATATTTGCCATTGATGACATTCCTTGACATGCTTATGAGCATACTTAAAAATGTTTGGCCAATAATATAATACCCTTAGGATTTGTAAGCTATTGTTTTCCCAGAGGGGTGTCCACTCCCAAGTTTATTATGAAACATACTTAAGATTTCAATAGATTCTTCCCTTGAAATAGATCTCAAATATATTCCTTCATAGTTCTTCATGTAAAGTATTCCATCTTTGATAAAGAAGTGAGTTGCTTTGAGTCTCAAGGCTCTTTTCTATTCTCTACTTAGTCTTATAGGACAAGAACCATTGATCAAGAAATGAATTATTGCATCATACCATTCATTTGATTGAAACTATTGTTGGTCAACTTGCATGATGCTCAACCTAGGATTAGTGTTAGTAATCAAATGAATTAATTCCTAACACGTCACCAATTTAGTAGTTTTCATTTCAAGATAATATTTTTGAACTATGGACATCCATTTACCTCTTCTTTCTCCTAATCCACATTGAATCAACATGAGTTTTGTAGTTGGGTCTGGCAATATAACATGCACTTTATTCCTAAGAATATAGTGTTTAAACTTTTTGACTGCCTTAACCAAAGCAAATGCTTGTTTATCAATTAGGGAATAATTTAACTCAACATTTTTGAATTTATTACTCATAAATGCAATTGGATGATCACATTTATCAATTTTTTGAGTTAATATAGCTGTTATAGTATGTTCAAAAGTAAAAGAATAAAGATAAAAATATTTTATAAAGATAGGACTTATCAGCACAGGTGCCTATCCTATTACTTCCTTGATATCCTTAAAGGTTTTTTTAATTTCTTCAATTCATTCAAAATTTGTGTCCTTTTTTAGCATGTCATCAAGTGGTTTCATAATCTCTATAAAACTAAAAATGAATTTTCTTACAAAATTGATCTTCCCAAAGACTATATATCTTTTCTACTATTTGGGGGTTTTATTTTAGATATATCATTGACTCTATCTAGATCTATAGAAATCCCATCTCTAGTTATCACATATCCTAGAAATTTTGCTTCAGTTACACAAAATATTCTCTTCTTAGGGTTAAAGTAAATTCCATACCTTTGAAAACATTCAAATACTTGTTGTAAATACATTATGTGATCTTCCCTATTCTTGGCAAACATAGTCAGTTCATCCATATATATAATGATACATTTACCTATGAGACCTTGAAATACATGGTCCATATCTCTCTAAAAGGTAGCCCCTACATTGATGAGTCCAAAATGCATCCTCTTGTAATCAAAATTACCCTATTTTATTGTGAATGCAGTCTTCATTCTATCTTCCTTGTTAACAAGTACTTGATTGTAACCTAAAAAACCATCTAGAAAAGATATCTTGGTAGAAACACTAACAACTTGTATCACTTGGTCAAGGGATGGCAAAGGGTAATTATATTTTTCAAAATATTTGTTCAAGTTCCTAAAATCTATGCATAATCTAATCTCTCCATTTTTCTTTCTAACTGGTACTAGATTAGCTACCCAAGTAGAATGTCTAATTGGAAACACTATTTTTTCATCTAATAATTTCTTGACCTCTTTATAAATCAATGGTTCCAAAATAGGATTAATTGGTCTTTGATTTTCCTTGAAGGGTTTACAATCCTCTTTCAAGGGAATGGTATGGGTGATGACTCAAATATCAAATATCTTCAAGTCTTCATAAGACCATGCAATAACATCCTTGTACCTTATTAGTAGGTCTCTAGCATTTCTAGACTCTATGTTTGTGCATGTTGTACAATTGTTTACTAGCTGAGGTTAACCTTGAGTTCCTAGGTCAACTAAATTATAATCCTTCCCATTTACCTTAGGAACTTTAGAAATTTTAGCTAGCTTATCTTTGTCAAATAGTCTTTCCAAGGCAATCATGCCTTTGGGAATCTTATTGTCATTTAGTTGTATCATCTTACCATCAATTCTATCATCATCAAGAGAGATCTCATTGACCTCATCAATAATATGAGACTCAAACACTCTTTAGTTGTTCATGAATTCAATGATATGTTGGTCATCACTAAACACTTGTAGATGATTAACATTTTTAGGTACAGAGGGACATGGGACCAATTCAATGCTAAGGCTTCCCAGTTTGGAACCTTGATTTGGCATTAGGTTAGCTGTAATTGAATCTAGTTCAGCAGCAGTCTAGTTTCCTTCTCTAAGAATTGAAACAATATTGAAATCATAAAAATACTCAACCAAGTCCCATACTCTAAACTTCTATTTCTTCAGATAAGATAGTTTGCATTGATACTTGCTTTTGACCTAATTGACTACTAGTTCATAATCACCCTATACTAGTAGTTATTTAAGCTCGTGTTTAATAATAAATTGTAATACTAAGATCAATACTTCATACTTTCTCAAGTTATTGGTGCAAGTAAACTAAAGTTTGTAAGAAGCATTATATTCTTTCCCAATGGGGTTGATTAAAACTATTCCTACTCCAAATCTAGATTTTCATCTAGCACCATCAACATATAACTTCCAAAGTCCACACATAGCATGAGAGTCCTTAGAATTACATACCTAAGGAGTGTCAAGGGTTTAAACCCCTAAATCAAAATTAACCACATTATCTCTTTCATTGGTTGCATTATATTCAGTGATCATATGCTTCATCTTTGGTTCCCTTTCAATCCAAATTTGATTAGGAACTCCCCCCCATGGTAGCCACATTTGAAAGCAATTAGTTGACATGTTTCCATTCAAATATTTAGTGCAATCTCTATTATTCAACATCCCAAAAGCATCTGGAATGTCCACAACTTGAATATCAATAAATTGTTACACTCTTAGTTCCAAAGTAAGTTGCATATGCACATTTACCAATTCACCAATCACTTTAGATTTGTCTAATTGAGTCACTAATATATCATAATTAATAGGAGTTAAATCAAGCTTTTCACAAATACATGATGGAATAATATTTGCAAAGGCACATAAATATAACATATGATTATGCAAGTTTTTACTAAAAACTCTAATTGTTAGTAAAAAGAAGTGGAACCTCTAGTTTATTCTTATACATTACTACATTTGCATTTGTAGGTTTATGTGATTTACTAGGTTTTTTAGTCAAATATTCTAGCAACAAGTCTCTCTATTCAGTTATTTGAGTCAATTCATGTAATGTGATATTAATGTTAATTGTATTCATATTCTCTAATATGTTATACCCACTCCTAGTAGAAGAACTAGATAAATCAGCATTATTTCTAGTGTTACTTCCCTTTGGAGGTTCTAGATTATTATCTGCTTTGGGATCAGGAGAAGTATCAATGTTGTTTGGTGGATTAGAATTTTTCATCATTTCTTTTCATTCTATGTTCCTCAATGGATAAGTCTTCTTCAAATACTATTGAAAATCATGAATCTCCTCTGGAGTGTCTTTGAGTTCATTCTCATCTTGAAATATAAAATCAAAGGTTTCCACCATAAGAGTTGTTTTAGAAGATTTAGATGTCTCTAAAGATCTAGATGACGCTACAACATTATCTTTTTTAGGCACAACTTCAAATGTATCCAATTCATCTTGAAATACTTCAAAATCATTACAACATTTTATATAGTCTAATTCACCATGTTTTACAGTATTATGAACCCTGCAATAATTAGTTAAGCTACATCACAAATTTTTATTTCAGGCATGTTCTTAATTTCATATTATTATTGTTTTAGTATGAAACCTATTTGTAGGTCTGTTAAACTTATGATAAGAATAGTTTCTATTGGAATTCTTCCTAGTGTTACCTACCTATTTTTGTACTGAAAAAAATCAGTGCTTAGCTTTTGAACTATTTTCAATATAAAGTCATTTTCATTCTTAAGTGCCTCTAAATTATGAACTTGAGTACTAATACTAGCTATTGGCACCATAGATTATTGATCTTGTGGATGGGATTCACTTTTAGAGTTATTTACTAATCCTAGGTTCTAACTAGGATGAGCATGACTCAAAGGCAAATGGTTTAAAACTAGAGTTTGATAAAAAGTAGGCATATTCTGATTAGTATTTGAGATGATATTAAACATATGTAAATTAGGATTGATACTAGGAATATCATATGTTAATTTACCTTAGGGTTGAATTTGATCATTAATTTTCATAGCTTCAGCATAGGCCAAAGCTAATGTATTTATGGCTCTAACAACTCTTTTTAGAAATATAGAAATCATTGGATCTAAAGCATCTTTATAAATATCTAAAGATAAAGCTTGATCATGATTATAGGGAGTTATAGTTCTACTAAACATCTTTTAAAATCTAGTATTGAAAGCTCTAATGGTTTCATATGATTCTCTTTTCACCATAGTGAACTGTTGATATAGAACATAGGGACTAATGATCTTTCCAAATTGATCAATGAAATAATTATTGAAATCATTCCAAATGATGATGTAATTTTTAGTAAGATTAAGAAACCAATCATATATTGCATCTGTAAAGTTAAAAGGATATAATCTTCAAGCAACATCTTCATGAACAACGTTTAACAATCTTAAGGTAGCCTTAAAAGACTTGATGTGTTCTTCAGTAGTAACAATGCCTATAGGACTAAATGAAGGTAAATATTTCTCTAGATTTATTGGTAGGTCATGTACCTGACTAGACACATTGATATAATATCCATCTAACCAATCCATACCTTGATGAAGATTGAATACAGCAACAAAAATAGGTGAAGCAGGTTGAGATTTAAAAACTTTATGCTTGCCTTTATCCATTCTTGTTTTCCTATAAATTTCCAAGGAAAGAAGAGGTTGCCTTGTCTCAGACCTTGACCTAGTTCTTATTTGTGGCAATTCTAGCTTGTAAAATCCAATTCCTATTCAAAATAAGACATAAAAACTTTATCTTTGCAAAGATGAATGATCTTCAGTTCAAATCTTACAAATAAGTAGATTTGTACATTTAGATTTCTAAGTTCAAGCAAACTTTAGACAAATTCATATAAATCTTTCAAACAACGACTATCCTTAATTATATTAGCTTAAAGATACATCCAAACTTGTGAATATCAGTTATCTTTGAATAAAATTACTATCACTAACCTTAAACACATCATATTCATAAAGCTTAAACAACCTTTGCAATAATTTCACATAAATCTTCAAAGAATAACTATCTTTAGCTAAGTAAGCCTAAATACTCATCTAAAACCATGAATATAAGTGATCTTTACAAATTTAATCTAATAAAAACACAAATTTGTAAAGGATTAACTGATCTTTAAATAAAATTCATAAAAATTAGCTCAAGATACTTCAGATTCACAAATATTTATCTCAGGCCCTCCATCTAGCACCAATTCTAAATGCACGTTGATGCACGTAAATGTATCATAGGGTTCTCATAGTGCTGAAAATACTTCTTATTTAAAGATTTAAAGAATCTTTTGCATGAGTTTCTAGTTGTGATCTTCCTGAGATCTGTGGTGGAGTAGCGGCCAAGCTATTTGACTATTTCAAAAAATAATTATGCAAGTGGTTTTTGGGAGCAACTATAGTCCTAAAGTTTTGTGAATAATCTAAAGTTATTTGAGCTAAATTTAATGAATAATGATCAAAACCTAAATTCTAAAATATAATCTAGCATGAATATTAACAATGAGAAAGTAAACTACAATGATTTGATCAAAAAATGAGAAAATGGGTAGGGTAAGGTCACAAGAAAGATGCTTTTGTTCTTTAGTTCAGACATCTTAACAAAGCTCTAATTCCATTAAAGATATGCATCTTCAAACCAGTGTATGACATGAAATTCTCAAATAGTATAGATCCTATCATATACCAGGTAAATGTATAAAGATATTTTAAAATATAAAAATTAGAGATCAGATTCACTTTAAAGATTTACTTAAAAAAGAAAATTGCATTTGCACATCTTCCAAAAAAGCAATGATATTGAAATGAATCTAACAACTTTCTATTAACCTAGTGTAAAGCTCAAATTAACAACTTTGCATTAATACATGCACATCTAGAATCCATAAAAGCAATTCAAATATAAACATCAGAACATAAACTTGAAGAAGCAGCTATGATAATAAATAATTAGATAAAATGAGATAATCTTTACAAAATTATATTGCTTGTATTACTTGCTCTAAAATTTAAAAAATAGTTTTGCTCTCAAAATTTCCTCCCTTGTTCAAATGATAATAACCCTTTTTAGAGGTTGAAATAGAAACCTATGAGGTATGTTGGTTAGTCTTTATTAACTGGTAATCAAAGAAGTTTTAAGGATAGATGTCCTGGTATAAATATTCTAACATCAATGACACTTTTCAAATGTGACTAACCTATAAGCCATTTGTGTTACACATTTCACATGCTTTTACAAAATAGTATATTTTTTTAAATGATTTACATGATTTTGATATAAAAGAATATTCTAAATCAACCCTATTGACTTTGAAATGCCCCTATAGCTACAGCCTTCTACTTTTGTTACAAAATCTTCATGGATTTATCATATTGATCATCAATCAACTTGAGATTGATGATTGGCTCTATGAATAGCTCTTTTGTTTGTCTTGCAAAATATTTAAAGATTTCATCTATTATTCCCATAGAGTCCTTGATACTCCTAGAATTACCAATATTTTCATTTACAAACAAGATCATGCCCAAGATACATTTGTTATCATCTCCTTTAGTGCCCTTGATTCTATTTTTGACCTATTGGATGAACTCAGTAGCTCTCTACTGGAATTCTCCATCAGTTATTAGGCCTATTTGACTAAGGATGGTTGGATCCTTGATCAAAGCTCATAATATATGTATAATCCTATCCTCTAATTTTTTGAATTTATTTGAGAGGCTTTCAATGCCTTTTGACCATTTATTTATGTCCCTAATTTTCTCCATCAAGATTATCATGGCCATGTTTAAATGTCAGTGGCTAATTGTTTTGAGCTTAGGGATCTAATTTTCCATTATTATCTTGATCAATGCCTTTATTTTCTTATCTGAGCTTTGCCATTGATTGACTTGGTTTAGATCCATGGCATGTTTTTTATTCAATATGTCCAATTTGGACCTTAATGCCTTAAAAGAATTGAATGTCTCAAATATAGTTGCTTCAAATTTATTAACAATGTCCATTGGTGTTGACAAAATAGATTGTTCCTCTAAATTTTTCTTCTCTTATATTAATATTTTAATGCTAGCCTATAACATTTATGATTGGGATTGGACTAGCTCCAAAACATCTTCTTCAAACATAGGGGCTTCCCCTAGTCTCTATCCTTTCTTTTGAGTCAAGTGAACCAAAGGATCAACCCTTTGATGTACAACCTCTTGACCTTCTTCCATGATAATTATCTCAGTCACTCTTTATAGGCCAGTAGTAGTTGAATCATACCTAACTCCCATTTAATACTAGCCCATGTGCTTAATTAGCACCTCTACTTGTAATTGGTCTGTTGACTGAGATGTAGTATCAAGTCTTTTTTCTTCTTCATCTTGTAATGTTATGATCTAAGGCTTCAACTCATGTTGCATAGGGATGTCTTTATTCTTTACTAGAGCCCATGGGTGATAAGCAGTAGGAATTTTCTCCATTCTTGGTACATATATGAACCATTCAGGTATAACTAGTCCATAGATTGGATTCTCTTCACTAAAAAATTTGATGTCTTTCAAAGGGGGAATGATAGCTATTTTTGCTTTCTTTGCCTTTGAGACAATTATAGTCTCAACCTTCCTTTTTGGAGGATCAATGATCATTAAGTCCAACGGCTTCTCTTTTCCCTTTTCCTGCTTGAATTCCTCAACATATTCTTCTTCTGCATTTTTATCTATTTCATAAGTCATGGAGAGCATTCTCAATGCATTTTCTATAGATTCTTTTGGATCCAAAGCTATCATGTGAATCTTCTCATGTTGAGGCAAATCCTTCTCTATTGTTCCAGAGGACTTAAGGAATAAGGAGCTTGAAGCAACTTCTCCTAGTATTCTTTCTTCAAATATATGCTATGTTTGTATGTCATATAAGGGAAGCCTAGAATATCCAACATCTACCATAATGATATTATCTAGGACCAAGCTTCCATCTATAGTCCATATTTTGATCTCTTAACAATTTGGATTTAGGGTTCATGTTATATTCCTTTACTCTTCTAGAAACTTCATGATAAGTTGTTGCCTTAGTATACACAAACTTAAATGCACTAGGTTCATGTTCATAAGATATAGTCAGAATGCCTTTGCCCTTTAAGTGTTCTTTTACTCTACCATAGGGATCCCACTGTCTATGGTCATCTATTTACAAATTGAAAGAAAGCCTTTATTTTTAATCAACTTCAATTTGGTCCCATTGCCTAAAAATGGTTCTACCCATTGTCATAGGAAAACCATAGAGAATTCCTTTCCTCTTGATTTTGTAAATCCCATCTATTTCATTGAATAATTGGTATGCAACTTCTTATTTTGTCAACTTATCTAGCACATGTATTGGCAGTTTAAGGGGGAAATTTGGGTTCCCTCTATTCTAATAACTATGTAACTAGGGTATATCCAGATATCTCCCATAATCTCAATGTACTTCTTGATTAAAGGAGTTACCCTCATCATGGGAACACCATTGATGGTTTGGCTCAAATTAGGATATACACAATCACAAAGAAATTAGATATGGTCCCTATATTTATAAATATGCAGTTTTGAATATATTGGGACATGATTTGGGTGCCATTTGGAGACCACTCTCTTTGGTTGAGGATTTTAGTAGTGGCATAGAGGGCATATAACAAATATGACATCATGAATAAATCAGTCCTCTTCTTTGTTTTAATCCTATAAATCAGCATGCTTAGGGAAATGCTAATGATTTCACATGTGTAGTATGTGCAATTCCATATAATTTATTCAGCATTGTCATAACCATTATGACTCCTAGTCTGAATTAGCTCACAGGGATTTTCTTGTTAGGATCTATAATAACCTTGTCACCAGCTTCTAACCATTTCTTGAGGATGTCCATCATGTTATGTTTTTGGGCCCATGCATTAATGGAGGTGAGGTTTATATGGGGCATTGGTAACTTATAATAGGACTCAAAAGTATTATAAGATATGTTTGATATTTTCCTCAAACTAGGTTCATGGATAAGCATACCCTTGTCAATTTTAGCATCTTTAAAAATAATACTAAGAACATTGATGTAGTGTAATACCTCTAGTTTGGCAGTAACATAATGGAGTCTTGTGAGCTAAATCATCATGATGTCATCATACAGTCTCTTTATTGGTAGTAGCTTCTCCTCTTCCTTGGTTAAAATTCCTTGGTTCTCTATCGTCCAAAACAAACTCAAGTAATTATTGTCTCATGTATTCAATGAAGAAGCCAATAGTCTGTATCTTTAAATATCCTACCCTCTGCATCTAATGACAAGTATAATTCAACCACTTTATTCAAAGTGTCTCCATAAGTAGCCATTGTTATGACTCTGATTAAATTTCCCATTTGTGAATGATAATTCAAATTTTTGACTATTTGGCTAGACTCTTCTGGTTTGAAATAGTGAATACAAGAATAATTTTAGGGTTTTTTCATATGTCTGAGGGATTTTAGAGGGTTTAATTGAGATTTAATGGTGGTATAGGAGTTTGAAATATTTGATTTGGTGACCCAAATCATATTTTAATCTTATATTTATACCTTTGCATGCTTGAGTCCAAAAAATATTTCAATCTGACATGTTTGCCTATGTGGCATCCCCTTTTCCACGTTGTTAATTTAATTTTAAAACATGATTGTTGTCACTTTATACATGTGTCTTCATCTCGTGCCTCAAATTATCAAATTCACTTCCTTGATCTCTTCGAGAGTCTCCTGGCCTTGACTTTTAATCCAACCATTTATCTTTGATCTAGGCTTCCAAAATTGTGACACTTGGTAGCCATGCGTGTTTTCTATGTACCCTACTGACGGTCTCCATCTGGGTAATGTTCTTATTCCATATGGTATACTTATGTGCAAACTAGGCTTATTGACTTATTGACTCCATTTTCACCATTCATCTCTATCTGTATGGTTTAATGCATGCCATTGATCTTTGATCTTAATGATCAAATGCACTTTGTTGATCCATTAAACACACGATCAAATGCAAGTTATTGATCTATTGAACATTCACCATGATTAATACACTTTTCACCATTACATTTAGACTCAGGATCCTTTGACATATTGACTTTGTGTTCATTGTTAGATCTCCATTTGCATGATTGAATGTGCATCATAGATCTATCTTGACTTATTAACACCAGTATTCAATGTGGATAGTCGATCAAAATTTATACATATGAATATGCACCATTGATATTTGATCTAGGTATTTTGACTTATTGACTTTGGGCAATCACCCATGTACCATTGATCTTAAATTTCATTGAGTGAGACTTCAACACTTGGCAATCTTGCATTCAATTCGTACCTAAGAAAAATAAAATCAAAGAATAAGTGTTTAGGACATATAAAGACTTATCATAAATCTTAGATTAAAGTTTTAATGAATTAATAAACTCGATCAAAACTTAGGTTAAAATTAAACTAAGGCTATGATGGAATAAAGTGACCCATCAAAGATATTAATTGATTTTAATAAGAACTTACGCTAAAATAATTTAGACTAAGGTTTTGAACGTCATTTAAAATTAGATTCAATTAATCAATTAAGGACCAAATGTTAACATAATGACTTGAATGGGACCATATTAGTTAACCAACTAAGGGTCAAATTCATATTGAAGCATAAACCCATGACATTTGTTCATTCTAATGAAGATCCATTGATCCTACAAGATGGAAACATATGAGCCAAATGTTAGCAACATTAGATAAGATCAAATAAATATAATATGCTATCATGTCAATGTAAGCTAAATCAACACATGATATTCATTAATGAACTCTGATCAAGTTGAATACCTAATTTATAGCATAATTTGTAAAATTTTAACAAGGGTCCTCATTTTTTTATAAATGAGGGATGTTGACCTCAACTTAGGTATCGATAGACAACTTCATACATGAAGATATGTATTAGGCCTCTTCTTGACTCCTCAACATCTTCCATTTATTCTTATAGTTCGTACATCATGCATTTGAAAGAAACAACTGTGAACTCTCATTTGAAGGTAAATTAAACTACCATTTTGAACCTCTCATGATTCAACATGTGAAATGTAATCTAAATAAATTCACACTGTGATATATTACTAGTGTTTTATCCAAAATGGTAGTCAAACTTCTATCAAACTATTCAAGCATAGACTATGTCTCCCAAAGAGCAAATACTTGAAGATATGAACAGGAAACACATTTTAGACAAGACAACAATAAATCCATGAAATTGAGGGAGTATCCATGAATAATTAATCACTATAAACCTTTGAGAATCACTACCATGAAGATAAAATAGAGACTTGCAGTAGAATTCACTGGAACACCCTGTACACTAAAACATTATTCATTCAAGTGAAATCACCACATAGATATGTGTTATATGATGAAACCACCATTAAATGGAGATCCAAGACCTTTTAAAACCAACCTTAAAATCATTCCTCTCCATAAATTTTTGAGTTGTATAAATAGGTGTAAGAACAGACCCCTCTTAGATGCATAGGCCATAGTGACCTACTATCACTCTTAGTGATTGTTCATAAAGAATAAGCCATCAATATAAAAACCAATGCCACTAATTTCAATATTTATTGTACCCCTATAATGTCCAAATTTTTAGTTCCTAACTCTCTCTCTTTCCTAGTGGTACCATTTAATGCAAATTTGCCTTCTTAAGATTGTGAAGGTAGTGATGAAGGAGAAATGGTTATTGGAGTATTATTTTGAATTAGAACCTGGTCCAAAGATGGAAAATGGTCTAAGGGATCTCAATGGACACTTATAAACTTATTTCAACTTAAAACTAATCTTGAAAGGTTGTATAAGTGCTTGTAAAGTGTCCTTTTACTAAGATTAGGCATTGAACTATAGATTATGTTAGACCCTAACTATTCATGATCTTTATCTAGTTTTTTTTTATACTAGTGGTGTATGTAATCTTCTTGAAACATTCTCTTATTAAGGTGGTATGTCCAACCCTTCCAAATGGGCCAAAAGGTGGACAAATTGATATTTTTTACAAATAGGAGATAAATAAAGGTTAGAGCTTGGTATTTTAATATAAATGACATTAAAATAAACTTTTTTAATTACTTTATACCAAACTAAACCCTTTTACCATGTTTGATCATATAAGACCTTGTGTTTGGCCATAGAACTAGACAAGTGAACATAAGACTAGAACTTGGACAATGCTAGACAAGGGCAAATATGAGCATATAGGACTATTTAGGACCACTAGAGACCATGAAAAACATTAGATACTTATATGAAGTTTTAACCTATAGGGGATGACCCAAATTTGACTTGGGGCCAAATTTAGTCAACAGTAGGTACAAGCACAACATTTGTAGCTCATAGACCATCGCAAGTGCTCCACACTCAATTATTGTGTAATCATGCTCAACTTGAGTGAGATTTTGATTGGCAAATTTTATAGGATGATCAAATTTATCATCCATCGATTGTGCCAAAATGGTGCCAATAATTTTTTTGATGCATTTTTGGACATGGAATGGGGTGCTCTAGTCTGGAAATTTTAAAATTGGTGCACTTGTAAGATTATAGTTGAGAGTGTTAAATTCTTCGTACTACTTTTCAATCCATATAAACATGTCATCTTTTCACAACAATTATTCTAATAGTTCATAAATTTTCACATATTTCTTGATGAACTTGAGATAATAGCTTGTGTGACCAAGAAACATGTGCACATCCCATTATGTGGTTCATGATTCTAATTTTAAAATAATGAAAATCTTAGTTGGATTGATGAGTATAACCTATTTACAAATGACATGACATATTTACAAATGTCATGTCCAAGTATATTCTTGAAGAGCGTCACAAAAACACACTTCTTCAAAGTTTATTAAATTTATAACTATATGCAATGCTTGAACATCAAGTGAAAATTATCATGGTGCTCTTTAACCAATCTATAAACCATCAAATCATTAAGATATACCTAGAGTAACTGATTAATAAAGTCCTTGAAAGTGGCCAAAATAACTCTTTAGTTCATCAAGAGCACATAATTTAGCCCAAAAAGGCATGACATTATAGGAAAAATAAACCCATTCAATTACAAACATTGTTTTTGGCTTGTCCTCCTCTTCAATATGGATTTGGTGATACCCATAGAACCATTAGTGAAGCTACATATTTTATAACCCAACACCCCTTACACCCCTTATAGAATTTTCTCTATGAATAAAGTGGGAAATGGGTTGGTAACACATGTTGTGTTAAGGAGCCAAAAATTAACACATATTTGAATTTGTTTATATATTTTATGTTGTTGGCCTTGTGACTCGCCCATGTAAAATCTTCCACTATATAAATGACATCATTAGGTAACTTGTTATCTATTTTGCCTTCACTTTCATGTACATATTTGGGTTCATCTTATGCAGTCACTTGTTCACTATTATAGTGTCATCTATGAGCTTGATCTTCATTTTCCCCAAATATGGGTACACATCTTTCACTTATTTGTAGCTTTATTGGAAAATATCCTAGTATTCATGTAGAAGCTTATTGATTTAATCCAATTATTCTTTCATATAATAATCACCAACTGTGGTGATCTTAGTTTCCTCCTCTAAGCATATATTATTTTTTATAGTTTTGAATGGCTCAAATTATTTCTTATGCTTATATCCTTGGGTATCCACCACCTTGCACTTCTCAAAGGGTGTTTCATCCTTTAAATCATGTGCAACATCTTTAGGTGACATGTCATCCATGTTGTGTACCACCTTCTCTTTACCATACTTGTATCACCAATTTTAATTCAACCATACCTCTTCATATTCCTTACTAGAATCACTATCAATGATGTATTCCTTAAACATATTTAGAAATGTGATGCCTTTCTTGTCAGGGATGCGAAACACCGGAAGCATACAATTGATTACCAAACTTCAAGCAACTTAATATGCGGAAATAACCAAAATCAACAAGTAACTAGAATTCAGAATAACACAGCATATGAGAGACAATACACAACTTGTATTAACACTTTATACAGAAAAGAATACAATAAAGAAGATGCCACTTCTTCTCCACCACCTTACAAAGGTTTCCCACACCTTAAGTGAACAGTAATTCTTCTCCCCAAAGCTCTCCCTCTCACAGGTCCCAACACCCAACTCAAATACAGAGTTGGTGTTCACCTCCCGTGCTCCACGCACACCACAAGTGCTCCACGCACTCCACAAGCACTCCACGTGCTCCACAAGTACTCAAGGTACTTCAAGTAGATCTCCCATGAATCTGCAACAACCTGCAATTCAACAGACCATACTTATGGAAGGAACTCCCTTGCCTTCCTCTCTGCTCTATCCGAGTACACACCTGTACTCCAAGTAGATCCTGCCTGATACTGCTCCTTGTTGTGTTGCTGTCTATATGACCTTGCACACCTGCAAATCAAACAACGGTTCTACTCACCTGTGAACCTCGACCTTGCACACACATACACCTGCAGATCAACGATCTTACTTACCATGTAGATCTCTTATATAGGCCATGCAACTGTGACCAAGATCCTACACTCCTGAAGAACCTAGCTGGCTCTCCAATCCAGCACCAACACACCTGGTACTGAGGCACTAGGAGGAACGCACCATTGCTCTACCTCACACACAGAAGGAGCTTATAATTATGCTCTCTTACTCCCTAGCACACTTTTCCAATACAACCATGAGTCTATTATATAGATCTCATCCAAACAATAATTAGACATCTAATTACAATAATTAGATCTGCAGCTCTCAGTCTAAAATTAGATCTCTTCATGCAAACACTTGGTTCGTTAGCTAACTGCCTGTAAATAGCTCGCAGTTGAACCACACAGGCGACCGACGTCGGTCCCTGTCTGCCTGGAGGTGACCGATGTCGGCCGATATATGACCGACGTCGGTTGCTTCTCTATGCTATCCCGCTGACGTCGGCTGATCAGATCGACCCCAACTTCTCTGCAACTCAGCAACCTTCAGCAACCTCCTCTCCTGTTTGCATCAGTGAAGCTTTTAGCTCCACAATCCTAACAATCTCCCACTTGGAGATAAACAGCTACACTGTACCTGTACCTGTACTCCGTCTAATCTGTTTCCTAGTTTGTATCCCTCTTCAAGCTCCCACCTGAAGACAACCCACCACACATCTCGTGGTGTACCACTTGTCATTCGAGTACCCTGCCACATCCGAACCTACAAATCCATGTAGTGAAGTCCTGACCCTGCATAGCAACACCTGCTGCCGGTCCCTCTCAGAAACCTGAGAACCCACTTCCCTGAATTGGCTCCTAACTCTGACAGTTCCCATTGCATGGGAATACTCAGGTCTATACCAGACCTCATGTGATTTCGAACACTGTACCTGTCCAGCCCTTAGTGTGCTCCAGTTCTGCATCTCGAACCTCGCCAACACCTAATTCACATCAGCTCCCACTCGAGACAAAATCAACCTGTGATCTCCATGCCTCCCATGTCAAAGAATTCTGCTGCTCCAAACTCCTCATGACATGACACTGAAACTAATCTTACCCTTAGCTCAGCAAAACCCTGTATGTACTAACCTGCTATAGCAAAACATACCGTCCACATATAGTAACCGAATGATGTCATGACCATCATCCTCCTGGTAAGACAAACCACAGTTGTTACCCTGACATCAACTGAAGCCATGTTTCGTCCTCCACCTGTCAAAACCTGTACCACTGTCCTGCAGCTCCTCAAGACCATATGCCTGGTCTTCCATCTCACGTATCTGTTCTCTCTATTCTTCTACTAAGGAATCCATTCATCTCTATGCTTTCATCCAGCTGGCAAACCTACCAAGACACCTGTCTGGTTCTGCATCATATCCCTGCCTAGCTCACACCTATATCCTGGATCCTTCCTGCTCTACAATCAGCAACAAGTATGAAGAAGAGGAACACGAATTTGAGGGCCTACTTATGCCTTCAGTCCTCCGTATGGGTGTTTGAGACTCCTTGACAGCGTGTTGTCCACCCAAAATTTTTTACAGTGACCGACCTCGATCACCCCACAGTCTGCATCCGACCGACGTCGATTCCATGCATCTGTACCTGACTACCAACCTGCCAGTACTGGTGTCCCTGCTGCCGACGTCGGTCCTCTTGACCGACATCGGTCTTACATACTACCGACGTCGGTCCCATGACCGACGTCGGTCTTACCCTGCCCGACACTGCCGGCTTCAGTCTGCACATGACCGACATCGGCACCTGTCTGTTCGACGCCAGTTCCTCCTGACCGATGTCGGTGTCTGTGTTCACCTGTGAGTGATGACTTTTTACCTACGAGCTCCTTTGGATCAAAACACATGTCCAAACTGCTCTGCTCAGATGTATCCAGCCTCATCCACTAAACTCTGTCCGCCATCTCCTCCAAGAACACCAAGGCTTTCCAGTTCTTAAGCCTGTCAAATATATCTGTCTTCCGCTTAAGAACATGCATCTCCTTCCTGCTCATGTGACCAAGCCTACGAAGCCACGTCTCTGCAACAGAAGAAGAATCAGTAATATAAACAAGTAGATAAAGAATACCTATTTTCTTACCACCAGCTAATTCAAGTGCTACCGCTGTGAGAGTTCTTGTGCATCTCTCATCACCCAATCTTTCTGAAGAAATTAGCCATATCTCCAAACCTGGGACCTGCATGACCTTCATCAACACCTGTGTGTTGGCCGCCTGCAATTTCAGCTTCACTTCCCCTTTGCCAATTCTTTGGCAAGGCTTACCAGCTCCTCTACCTAGGGCTGCATGGAAAGAGGCAACCGAATCTTTTAACCAAGATTCAACTTTATCCAAGAAACCTACAAACACATCCTGTGCAACAACACCTGCTTCATCTGTATCTTCAGTTTCTTCATGCTGATCTGCTACCAACCAACAATATTCTTTTTCCTGCTCTTTCTTTCCATCGGGCCGTGAGTAACCGTCTGTGCTTTTCAACTCCTCCATTCTTAGTTTACTTTGATCTGCCATTGCTCTACTCCCACTCAATCAGAAACCCCTGAGAGTGCCCTGTAACCAAAACACAACTTGCTTCCTGCAACCTTAGCTCTGATACCACTTGTCAGGGATGCGAAACACCGGAAGCATACAATTGATTACCAAACTTCAAGCAACTTAATATGCGGAAATAACCAGAATCAACAAGTAACTAGAATTCAGAATAACACAGCATATGAGAGACAATACATAACTTGTATTAACACTTTATATAGAAAAGAATACAATAAAGAAGATGCCACTTCTTCTCCACCACCTTACAGAGGTTTCCCACACCTCAAGTGAACAATAATTCTTCTCCCCAAAGCTCTCCCTCTCACAGGTCCCAACACCCAACTCAAATACAGAGTTGGTGTTCACCTCCCATGCTCCACACACACCACAAGTGCTCTACGCACTCCACAAGCACTCCACGTGCTCCACAAGTACTCAAGGTACTTCAAGTAGATCTCCCATGAATCTGCAACAACCTACAATTCAACAGACCATACTTATGGAAGGAACTCCCTTGCCTTCCTCTCTGCTCTATCCGAGTACACACCTGTACTCCAAGTAGATCCTGCCTGATACTGCTCCCTATTGTGTTGTTGTCTATATGACCTTGCACACCTGCAAATCAAACAACGGTTCTACTCACCTATGAACCTCGACCTTGCACACACATACACCTGCAGATCAATGATCTTACTTACCATGTAGATCTCCTATATAGGCCATGCAACTGTGACCAAGATCCTACACTCCTGAAGAACCCAGCTAGCTCTCCAATCCAGCACCAACACACCTGGTACTGAGGCACTAGGAGGAATGTACCATTGCTCTACCTCACACACAGAAGGAGCTTATAATTATGCTCTCTTACTCCCTAGCACACTTTTCCAATACAACCATGAGTCTATTATATAGATCTCATCCAAACAATAATTAGACATCTAATTACAATAATTAGATCTGCAGCTCTCAATCTAAAATTAGATCTCTTCATGCAAACACTTGGTTCGTTAGCTAACTGCTCGTAAATAGCTCGCAGTCGAACCACACAGGCGACCGACGTCGGTCCCTGTCTGCCTGGAGGTGACCGACGTCGGCCGATATATGACCGACGTCGGTTGCTTCTCTATGCTCTCCCGCCGACGTCGGCTGATTAGACCGACCCCAACTTCTCTGCAACTCAGCAACCTTCAGCAACCTCCTCTCCTGTTTGCATCAGTGAAGCTTTTAGCTCCACAATCCTAACATTTCTCACTCTAAAATTTTTGTATGCACTTTTCCATTATAGCATCATCTTTCATAATCATGTGATGCATATATAGTTATGGCTTTACAAGTTTTGGTTTAGATGATGAAAAGGAAAATGTAATGGTGAAATCAACCTTCATTGTCTCCCAATTTGTGGTCTCCCTATGGGTTTCACTAATCATGTACCAAGTGTGTGCCAAATTTTTAACATCTCATAGAATGCTTGAACTCACAACCTGATTAGAAGGTGATACATACTTATTATCTGTAACTATTCACATTTTCATAAATTATCTATTGGATATATGCTTATGATGCCTTACTTAAATTTATTACACTCAAATTAGGTGCAAATAGGTTATTTTACCTTAGCCTAAGTAGGAAGGTTGGGCTTATGCAATACCCAACAATGTGTAGCTATGTTCTTTGGGGTGTATAATAATGCACTAATGCATTAATTTTCCTTTATAACATATTATTATAGGCTATTAACAAAATCTATTTCATTATATGATCCTTCATAGCACGATAAGGAAGCATGTCTACCATTGTAAAGACAAAATACTCTATTCATTTTTGGTACTATGCAAGGAACCCAAATTTTGTGGCCCTAATCCAAATTTTCCTTTGGAACTCCTTAGATTCACTTGTGGCATCGGTGATCTAAATTCTAAATTCATGTGCCACACTTACACCTAGTCACTTCATAAGATGCTTGTGCCCATCGGTCACAAATGACACTTGTAGTCTATGAAATATAATTGGCATCTTCCAAACCCAAAAATCCCTTGTTATTTGTATCCATATATTCAGTACCCTTTTTATTAATGTTGTAGATGTGTTTAGCTCATTCATCCATATCAAAATTTCAACATATGCAAGTCCATGGTCTTTATCAAGCGTGATGACTACATGTTGTTCCTCGATCTAAAAGCTCCTATAGTGCTTATTGAAGTGCATATCGACTTTATTGGCATAATACCATGGTATTCTAAGTAATTTTGGGTATTTTTTGGATTTTAACAACTCAATAACTTTGAAATATACATGAAACTTCACACCCATAAAATCAACACAAGCATTATTCAAGATTCCTAAAGGTTGTGTGCGGGTCTTGTTGGACATAAATAAAACATGAGGTGAAAGCCTCAATTCAAGGCTCCCCATATTTTTACTAGCCTCATGTGTTAAAGTGTTTACCTTATCACCTATGTCAAAAAAAATATCATACACTAACCATCTATCAATGCTTACATAAATGAGCAACTCTTGATCATATTTGTTATTTTGGGCATTCTTGACCTTGCGCTCTTAATAGTCATTATGTGATTACTTCATTTATTCCTTCAACTTGATGTGACAACTAATTATTAATCATGAGGATTACTCCCTCTAATCATAACAAGGACAAGATCTTATAAATCGCATTCCCATCCTTGTTTCTTGATCCCTTTTCTAAAGCATCTCCTTAGCTTTTGCCTCTAAGTTGTCAGCATGTTAAAGCTCACCTTTCAAGTTTTGATTAAAATACATGGCATCCTAAAATATCTATTTTTAGTGAAATTTATCGAGATAAGTGGTGGAATCATTTGCATCATGCACCTTCTATTCTATTCTAGGCTCATATCCTAGCCAACGCCTTCGTAGTTGGTGCAGCCTGAGCTTCGGTAGTGGTGCCACTACACATTATAATATTCACCTTTGTTCTTTGACTTTTCTTACCTTCCTCCTTTAGCATTCATTTAACCATTGGGATTATTATGCTAATCATCCTTTTCCCCTTCTTCAAATTATCTTTTCAAGTTATCTTGGAAAAAAGGTTGGGAAAATATTTAGTTTTTTGCTCACCTCTGTAATACCCACAAGTAGGGAACTTTAGGCAATCTCTTTGATAATGCCCTATCAAATGCACTTATAACAAGTGAATAATGGAAATCATCTGCCACCTCATCCACCACCTCTTTCATAATAAGGGTGATGAACACTATATTTCCCTTCATTATGGTTGGAAGGACCAATTGTTGTCTAACATACTCCCCTTTCATGCACCTCGTGGATCTTATTTATCACCCTACAATATTTAGTATTGTAGGTGGAGGCCTCACATATTTTACACCACGAGGAGAATTTTATTTGGGTTTCCCATTATATAAGGGTAAAATTGTGCACCTCATGTCTTTCATGATAAATTTCACAAGATGCAGGAAGTGCCTAGATGTTGCACCAAGGGAAATTTTTCATATTATTCCCTTTTATTTCATAGTCAATGCACCATAATCGACTACACATTTCATGTACAATATTTACAGTGAGATTTTGTAATTGTGAGGCCATCAAAGTAATATGTGCTTCCATAAATGGGAAAATTCCCATATCAACACTCCCAACTATCTCTACACTCAATGTTGCATCTAAAACATCACATGGATCCAAAAAAATATTCATTGACAATGTGCACATGAATGACAATAGTATTCCTTTCATGAAACATTGCACATATTATACGAGATGAATATAAAAATATAAATTTTATATCAATGTCTTGAATATCATGTCATAGGCATGGATGCTCTCAATTAGCTCCTACTTGATCTCATTTAAAGTAAAGATACTTTGCTATTCAAAACTCTAGGATATCAAATACATTCAAAAATGCTTCATTCAATTATTCATAATCTGTGATAGCCTGATTTGGGTCATACGTGTGGTACCAAGTATGAGTGTGATCTAGTAGTGTTGTAAACAAATTGTCTCACTTTCTTTTATGGTATAGTAACACTTATGCACATGATACACAACATTGTTTACTCATTTATATTCTTGCAAGCTCAAAGAGATCTTATAAATAATCTATCGAGGATATATCATATATGTAACTGGTGTGACTATCATACTCATCATTTCTTGAGAACTTGAGCCTTGGCCACTGCCTAGGTAACCCCTCTAAACGTGTCACATTTCCACCTTGGATAGGTTTTGTGGCATTTGTGCCAACACTAGATTGAAGTGCAATTAGATTAGCACCGTGGGTTGTTACAACAAGTCCTACAATTTTTATTTTTCCCAAGGCATTACTACTTAAGATCCATATATTATAAAATCATGGCTTCATTTCAAATCTATTTGCTATATATTTGGCACTCATCTATACACTATTACACATTGATAAAATCTGCGATATTCTTCACAATTTGCATATTATGCACTAGGAGTATTCATAAGGAAAACCTGAACCAATAAAAAATTTAGGTCAAAGCAAGCATTTTTTCAAGTATAAAATCCAATCATTAGTTGCATAAACATAGTGAAGAATCATAATTGCACAATCACACTAGGTGGGAAAACTATGTGTGACTTGATTTCCCTCTTTGGAGTATTAGATACATAGCTAATATTTAATCATTAGATGGATGTGATTGAGCTTAACTCAGCACATTACACTTCCCCCATTTTGTAGGTTTCTAGCTTCACAAGCAAATTTTAAGTTTTTAAGGCAAAGGAGGTTGATTTTTGGATCTATGTGCATCATCAAGGTTCAAGATTACAAACAAAGAGCGAGTAAAGAAATCATAGGTGATTATAAAGTCATTATGTTTTATATTTTTATAGGTCAATTTCAAGTAGCATGTCAGTATTGAACTACAATACTGACCCAATCCTATGGAACCTATCCAGTGCAAGTAGTAGATCAGTTCTTGAACCAATTGAACTAGAGGTATGATTATCCCTATTTTCCACTTCTAGAGCATATTCATAGTTATAAAATCAACTAGAAAAGTTAATTATTGTGATTTATTTAGTATTTTCCATATTTAACACATGCCCTAATCAAATTAGAAGAATAATTGTCAATCATTTACATTCAGATTGTATGCTTCAATACCATATCTATTAATCTATATTCTCTATCAAAGTCGTATATTAATTAGATTAATATTACCCAATAAATAAAATTTTGGATACTAAAATTTGGTATTTAAGTACTTGACAATGGAAAACATGAGACACATTTACCATGCATGATTTGAGCAACCAAACAATGTCCTAATTTTCCATCCTCCCACAATTGCATGTTTCTTATCAATCAACCCTTCCATTTTATTGTCATACACCTACAGGAACCTCATTGTCTATTTCAAACATGTAAACTATCCTACACATACATCTCCAAACTCTTAGAGTAGTCAACTTGTATAGGATCAGTTTTGTTAGGACATTTGGGAGCACACAATTGATTACCTTGTATAAGCAACTTAAATGCAGAATTTAACCAGAAGTAACAAGTAACTAGAATTTAGAAATAACACAGAATATGAGAGACAATACACAATTATATTAATACTCATCCAGAAAGAAAATAAAATAAAGAAGATGCCACTTCTTCTCCACACCTCTCAAAGGATTCCCACACCTCAAGTGTATAGTAATTCTCAATCAAGAGTTCTCTCTCTCTTACGGTCCCAACACACAACTCTAACACAGAGTTGGTGTTCACCTCCAACCAGTCAGTATCACTACTGCCAGTACCATTGAGTATATACTCAAGTTCGAGTACACAAATGTACTCCAAGTAGATCTCCCATGAACTGCAACAACTTGCAACCCAAATGATCTTACTTATGAAGGAACTGCCTTGCCTTCCTCTATAGCTCCGAGTACTCACCGTAATCTAAGTAGATCCTGCCTGATCTTGCTACCTGTTGTGTTGTGATCTCCCTAATATTGCTGCCACCTACAAATCAACTTGGTTTTGCAACACCTACAAACCTTAGATCAAAACATACACAAACACCTATAGATCAATGATCTTACTTACCATGCAGATCTTCTAACCTGGCCTTGCACACCTGCTGACCAAGATCATGCATACATGAATAATCCTACTTGATTCTCCAAACCAACACCAACTCTTGGTACTGCTGTGGAACTAGGAGAAGCTACCCTTGCTCTCTTCACACACAGAAGGAACTGGCCTGCTCAACTCAACTAGCACACTTTACAATACAGAGCATGAGTCTAATATATAGATCCCATGCAAACAATAATTAGACATCTAATTACAATAATTAGATTTGCAGCTTCTATAATTGGCCTTTGACATGCAAACAATTGGTTCGTTAACTAACTATCCGTGAACTGGCAATTCTGGAACCACACAGGCAACCGACGTCGGTCCCTGTCTGCTTGGAGATGACCAATGTCAGCTGATCCCTGACCGACATCGATTGCTTTCTAACCACCACTAGCCAATGTCGGTCAGCCTAACTGACATCGATGACTATGTCACTCAGCAACCTCCTCCCTTATTTGTATCAGTGAAGCTTTTAGCTCCATAACCTAACAATCTCCTACTTAGAGATAAACAGCTACACCTGTACCTATACTTGTACTTGTACTCTATCTAATCTGTTTCCTAGCTTGTATCCCTCTTTAAGCTCAACCTTGAAGACCAACCACCACAAAACCTATGGTGAACCTCCTATCATCCAAGTAACTTGCCACATCTGCATCTACAAACACATGTAGAAAAGAACTTGACCCTGCATAACATGTTAACATGTTATTGGTCCCTCTCAGACACCTGAGAATCCACTAAATTTCCCTCTAGTGCTTCTTTCCCATATTGGCTCCAAACTTTTTGATAGCTCTCGCTGATGGGGAAACCTAGGTCCAGTACGCATGTACTTAACCTCATCATGTGAATCAAGACACTGTTCATCGAACTGTCCAACCATCGACGTGCTGACCGGTTTCACACAATCATTCGGAGACAAAATCAACCTATGATCCCCATGTCTCTAGAACACACTTATGCCAAAGAATTTCGCTGCTTCAAATTCCTCATGACATACCATTGAACTAACTTTACCTTAGCTCAGCAACCCTACATGTGTGACCCTGTAACAAGCAAACACACAACATACAGTAACAGGATAATGTCACGACTCATCATCCACTTGGTAAAGAGACCACAGTAGTTACACTAACATTGACTAAAGCCATGCTTTGTCATCCACCTGTCAAACCTGTACCACATCCTGCAGCTACCTCAAGACCATATGATCTGGCCTTTTATCTCACGTATCCATTCTCTCTATTCTTTAACTAAGGAATCCATTTGTCTCTCAGTGCTTTCTTCCAGCTGGCAACCCTACCAAATCTCCTGTCTGGTTTTGCATCATATTCCTTCCATGCTCCCACTATTTTCTGGATCCTTCCTACTCTGCAATGAGAAATGAGTATAAAGAAGAGAAACAACGAATTTGAGGCTTACTTTACCCTTTCAATCCTCCATATGGGTGTTTGAGACTCCATGACAGCTTGTTGTCCACCCAAAATCTATTACAGTGACTGACCTCGATCATTACACAGTCTTCATCCGACCGACGTCGATTCCATGTGCCTGTCCTGACTATCGATGCCAATTTTCTTGACTGACGTTAGTGTCTACCTGTTGCCGACATCGGTCCTCCTGATCGACGTCAGTCTTACCTATTGCCGATGTCGGTCCTCCTGATCGACGTCGATCTTACCCTACCTGACACCACCAGCTCTGGTCTGCATATGAATGACATCGCCACCTGTCTGTTCGATGCCAATTCCTCTTAACTGATGTCGGTACCTGTGTTTGCCTGTGAGTGATGACTTTTTATCTACAAGCTCTCTTTGGATCAAAACCCTATCCAAATTGCTCTGCTCAGAGCTACTCAGTCCCATCCACTGATCTCTATCCATCATCTCCTCTATGAACACCAAGGCTTTCCAGTTCTTAAGTTTGTCAAAGATATCTGACTTCTTGTTAAGAACATGCATCTTCTTCTTGCTCATGTGACCAAGCCTACAAAGCCACATCTCTACAACAGAAAAAGAATCAATAATATAAGCAAGTAGATAAAGAGTACCTACTTTCTTACCACCAGCTAATTCAAGTGTATCCATTGTGAGAGTTCTTATGCATCTCTCATCACCTAACTTTCTTGAATAAATTAGCCACATCTCCAGAACTGGGACCTGCATGACCTTCTTCAACACCCATGTGTTGGCCGCCTACAATTTCAGCTCCACTTCCCCTTTGCCAATACTTTGGCAAGGCACACCAGCCCCTAAATAAATCTTTCCAAAGTCTCCAAAGACCTTAACATGGAAAAATACTCTATTTCGAGCTGCATGGAAAGAGGCAACAGAATCTATAAAACAAGATTCTACTTTATCCAATGAACATCCCAGAGCATCCTGTGCAACCACACCTGCAACATCTACTTCTTCAGTTCTTTCATGCTGATCTTCTACCAACCAGCAATCTTTCTTTACCTGCTCTTTCTTTCTATACCACTGTAATTAACTATTCATGCTTTTCAATTCCTCCATTCTTAGCTTACTTTCTTCTGTTGTTGCTATAATCTCACTCAATCAAAAACCCCTGAGAGTAACCTGTAATCAAACACAAACCTGCTCTCTGTAGCCTTGGCTCTGATACCAACTATTAGGACATTTAGGAACACACAATTGATTACCTTGTATAAGCAACTTAAATGCAGAATTTAACCAGAAGTAACAAGTAACTAGAATTTAGAAATAACACAGAATATGAGAGACAATACACAATTGTATTAATACTCATCTAGAAAGAAAATACAATAAAGAAGATGCCACTTCTTCTCCACACCTCTTAGAGGATTTCCACACCTCAAGTGTACAATAATTCTCAATCAAGAGTTCTCTCTCTCTTACGGTCCCAACACACAACTCAAACACAGAGTTGGTGTTCACCTCCAACTAGTCAGTATCACTACTGCCAGTACCACTGAGTATATACTCAAGTCTGAGTACACAAATGTACTCCAAGAGGATCTCCCATGAACTGCAACAACTTGCAACTGAAATGATCTTACTTACGAAGGAACTGCCTTGCCTTCCTCTATATCTCTGAGTACTCACCATACTCTAAGTAGATCCTGCCTGACCTTACTACCTGTTGTGTTGTGATCTCCCTGATCTTGCTGCCACCTATAAATCAACTTGATTTTGCAACACCTGCAAACTTTAGATCAAAACATACACAAACACTTGCAGATTAATGATCTTACTTACCATGCAGATCTTCTAACCTAGCCTTTCACACCTGCTGACCAAGATCATGCATACATGAAGAATCCTACTTGATTCTCTAAACTAGCACCCACTCTTGATACTGTTGTGGAACTAGGAGAAGCTACCCTTACTCTCTTCACACACAGAAGGAACTGGCCTGCTTAACTCAACTAGCACACTTTACAATACAGCCCATGAGTCTAATATATAGATTCCATGCAAATAATAATTAGACATTTAATTATAATAATTAGATCTGCAGCTTCTATAATTGGCCTTTGACATGCAAACAATCAGTTTGTTAACTAACTGTTCATGAACTGGCAGTTCTAAAACCGTACAGGCGACCGACATTGGTCCCTATCTGCCTAGAGGTGACCGACGTCAGTCGATCCCTGACTGACGTTGGTTGCTTTCTGACTACCACTGGCCGACATCGGTCGGCCTAACTGACGTCGGTGACTGTGTCACTCAGCAACCTCCTCCCCTGTTTGCATCAGTGAAGCTTTTAGCTCCACAACCTAACAAGTTTCACCAATTAGGCCATTACCACCAATTGGTAATGACTTAATAGGTCAAAATCATCCCTCTCCCTACAATGGCTATTTTTATAAAATCAAATCCATTCTTAGGGTTAGCCTATAAGCCTAGCATGTTGGTAGTGTGAGTAATTATTCAAAATGATCCATATATAAACAAATCAAGGCTTCATTTGAAATCTATCTAGGATACATCTGGTATCTATTTGGCACTCATCTATACATTATTGCACATTGATCAAATTAGACATATTCTTCTTAATTTGCATACTATTCACTAGGATTGGTCACAAGCCAATTTTGAAGCACTCAAAATCTAGGTAAAAGTAAGCATTTTAAAGTACCAAATCTAATCATTAATTTCACCCACATTGTGAAGGAGCACAATTACAAAATCACACTAGGTACGAGAACTATGTGTGGCTTGATTTTTATCCTTATAGTATTTGATACATAGGCAGTGGATAATCACTAGACAGGGGTGATTGGGGTCAACTTAATGCATTACACTTCTCCTAATTTTGTAGGTTTCTATCCCTCACAAGCACATTTAGGAATTTAAGTCAAAAGAGGATAATGTTGATGTGGGTTTTATACACACCATAAAAAAATTTATGAGGTAGCCTCTAAAATATTAGGATTGGTGAAAATTATTCACTCCAAAACACAAGTTACAAGGTATTAGGTTTTATAAATGACATGTTAGTGGAATAGCAGTGAGTGAGGTAATTTGTTTACCGTGGATGGGTTAACTATGGATGAATCTAAATCTACTTGAGATGAATGGAGTGATGATGGTTCTAACCTAAGGTGGGTAGGACTTCAAATGAAACTCAAAAAAGAGGGAAAGGTAGGGCAAGAAATGAGGCTTTTGGACCACACTAGATGAAACTTTTCAAGACCAGCACTTGAACTAGGTTGGATAAAAATATCACATACCAATATTTTTTGTAAGCTATTGTATCACACCAATAATCAAACATGGTTAGTCCCAATCGAAGGAAACCAAAATACAACATACTTAAACACATGAAATTAAAGGTTGTTATGTTTGTTAGACTGTAATAGCATATCTACAAGGGGGATTATGATTTATATGTAAAAGGTATTCAGATCAACTATAGCTTAATATGACTATATATAAAAGAGATAACTCATACACAACCAAAATACTAAGAAACCAGAATGATATAACTTCTTACACGATCCACAAATTAGATAAGAATCAAGATTTACGCATCAAAACTAAAATTGTAAAACTTCTCAAAATTTTCTATTAATCTTAACAACCAAAATTATCCTCCCTTTGGGACTGGGTGGATACAATTATAAATATATTGGGATGGAGAAGGCCTCATCTCTCAAATGAATTCTAAAAATACATTTATAAAAATAGGACTTGCATCCAAATCTCATGCAAAGGATGCATGTACAATAGTCAACCCAAAATATAATTTCACAATTAAAAATACAATATATACATGCAATGTAAATTTGGAACCAAAGTTCTAACTTAACACAAACATGTAAATATGTAGTTATATTTATCAAGGTGTTGATGTGGCACATATAGCCAAAAAAGATGATGAAGTGACAGTTGGAGGAACTGAAGTAGCCACTAGAGTTGCTTGGGGAGTCAAATCTAGGCTTGTTGGAGTTTGCATGATTGTAAATCTTGAAAATTGGGAACTTTGAGATGATGTGGCAACACTAGCAGTTGGTTGTGTGCTTGGTGCTAACCCTAAAGCTATTTATTTTGTCTTGAGTTCTTCAAGTAATGTGTGTGCTTATTCGAACTCCTTATTAATGATGTCAAAATTAAGCAAGGAAGGTTTAAAGAGTTTGATAGCCTCAACCATCAATGTTATCTATTTACATTCTAAGCTCTTAAATTCTACTCTTAGAGACTCAACTCTCATCACCTTATCATTGGAAAAAATTACTAATTATAAAATTTCATCATTGGTCCTATATCTTGTGCCTTCATATTCCTCCTTAAAGTTGTTTGCAGCTACTTGGAGGAGGATCTCAAAATTTGGAATGTTGACTAATTCACCTATAGGGGTAATCACATTATTGACCCTCATGTCTTTCAAAATTTCCAAGGCCTCACATTCATGATTTAAAAAATATCCCAATAGAGTGAACCATGCCTTTTTACAATTTCATAATTGAGGCACCATGATGCATCCAAACTGGACATTAAGTTCAATTGATTGAAGGCATTGGTTATGGAGTATTGGACCAAGAAATTCAATATTTCACTAATTCTTTCAATTGGTGCCAAAGTTTAATCACATTTATTCTGCCTGATTGATTTCCTACTATGGCAACCCAGATATTATGAAAAATATTGTATAGCTTAGTAACTATACACTTTGCACATCATCTATTATCTCCTAAGGAACATGTATAGTTTGTCTCTATTCTATCCTCTATTGTGCCTCCTCTTTGCTTTTATACATTTATTTCATAGCTTCACTAGTTAAGTCCATAAAAGCATAGAATTATTCAGTATATTCATTAGGATCCTTTGGATCTTTTTTGGACTTCTTTGCCAAGGGAAATAGACTTTCTCTTTGTTCAAATTCCATATCTTCCCTTGTATCCAAATTTAATGCCTTCCTCTTCCTCACTATTTGGATTGTTCCAATCTTTTTGTCGAACTAAGTAGAGTTTATAGGTAACTTTGTGACAACTAGGTTCAGTCTCTCATCCATTGTATTTTGTATCTCTTTTTCCCATTGGGGAATGACAAGTTTTCTTGTTTATACATCGTTTGGGCTCAGGTCTTTAGATATGAAAGGTGGAGGATTCATTAGAGGAGTTGTTATTTTTAGTGGTGTCAATGATGGAATTATTTATATTATAAACTAGAGATGTGGATAGAAAATCATCTCCCATGGTGAAGGTTCTCTCAATGGAGTGACTTTAGCCACATACTTGGTCAATCCTAGGGTTTACACATTAGTCATAGTGGCTGACTATATAGGTAAAAATTGTGGCATAGGCAACTCTAGTTGAGTTGAATGTTTCTTAAGGGCTAGTGGGATTCTAGAGTTGCAAGTAGAGACTGTAACCCTACTCTAAAAATAAACTACTTTCTTTGGAGTCCTTATTTGCTTTGAAGTTGAAAGAATGGGAGAGTCAACAGAACTAGAAAAAAGAACATTTGGAACAGCTGGAGGCAAATCTATAGATGAAATATCTAAACTAGAAATAAATGAAACAAGAGAAGAGACTACTTCATTTATGTTTTATCTTTGCTCTTCTATGAGGACTTATTGATCTAAAGTACCAATCAAATTTTTTCTTCTTGTAGGTCTTATAATCTCATAGCTTTAGCCTCTTTTGACTCTAATTCCTCATCATTTTGGGTTGTCTCTTCACTTATTACAGGTCATGACCCCTTCATTGTTTATACATCTTCACCTTCACCAATTGAATATTTAACTAAATATATTACTTGTGTATGCTCCTATCTTCCTGCTTCCTCCTCATCAAGGGATTCCTCTATGATGGGGAGACCAAAAGATGGCCTTTCTTCTAATTGTTTTCCATTAAAGGAGGCAAAAGGACCCTTAGATTTCCTCTAGTAAGGGACCATAGGGGGAATGGAAGATAAGGGAGATGGTGAAATGACTCAAAGAGCTACAATGGTATAAAGTATCATTGTAGGTGGTGGTGAAGGAATGGTTTGTGGGACAACAATAGTGGAAGGAAAGGTGAATGCAGTAGGGCCCATCATGGTAGGGAATGCTTGAGAATATGCCTCCTCATTGATGGTAGTGGATGGAAATGGACTTATCATAGGTGCCTAAAGAGGAGAAGGAGCAGTTGAAATAGACATGAAAGAAGCATGTAAAAACTTGGGGAGACTAACATGGGTGATAGTTATAAGTGGTGATGGAGGTGTCACATAAAATTTGCTCTTTTATTGGTCTGGAAGAGGTATAGTTTTATCCTTAGCAATGGTTTTTCTCAAAACTATAGTAGTAGTATCTGGTGATGTAGAAGGAAATTGAGGATGGGGAAGGCCTCTTAGAATTTCCCTCCGTATTTGGGGATTAGACTCCCTCTAGATACTAAACTCTCCCTCTTTTAAATTTGTGTGTTCTCTTGTAGGAGAGGAAGGTTGAATTGCCCTTCCAAATCTTGTGGCTGAGTTGGAGGCCACAAATGGTTCCATGTTCTTTGTTCTTGTTCTTCCATCTCTTTAGATTGTTCTGCAATAATCTTGGGATTATATTAAAGAGCTTGAGAAAATATCATAGACATATATTTATCTTTCATCCTTGTCCACATCTCAGTATCATTTGATGCATTCAAAAAAATAGCATCGTGATCATATTCCTAGTGACCATTTGAAATGTTCACCTTCTTCTTTTCCTTGAGGTACTTGAGATATGTCTTGATTTTATTCTTGGGGTCCAATTCTTTGAATTGGGACACCTTTTAATTATAGTGGGATCTGGCTTTCCCATCCTGGTTAAAATGTGACTTAATCACAAATTGAAGTTATCTAATGCTCAGAGGAGTTTTATAATAATAGGTTTGATGTTTAAGGCCAAGTTCTTCATCAATGCTATTGTAGAGTTGAAAAGCCACCTCCTATTTTGTAATGTTGTTTGGGATGTGGCATGGTAGAAATAAAGGAGCTGCCCTTATCCCTTAAATATGGATGACTATGCAATCAGGGTAATACCAGTAATCCTCCATTTTACCAATGCTTCTTGTTAGGCTTTCAGACAACCTAGGCATCTAGGTGCCATGAATCTCTTGATATACTAGAGGATAGATTTCCTCACATATCCTTTGAATTTCATTTTTGAGTTTGTATATAAACATGAAAGAGTGATCTTCATAAATTCTATTACCTGAATATTCTATTAAGAATTTACATAACTCCCCGTGTGTTTGTTAAATGTGTCTAATATTGCATCTAGTAGATATGACATCATATAAAATTTGCCATCAGTTGGTCTTTGTTCAAGACAGAACATCTATGTTTTTAATCTGACACTTATGACTTCCCCCATGGAAACTAACTTGTCTAAAGTCAAAATAATATGCAACAAAAGGGACCCATTCCACTTGTACATAAGTTATTCTTTCAAAACCATATACTCTGTTTGAGAGGGCCATAGTTATTCTAATCCCAAGTCTGAATTTGATAATGCAATTGGAGGAAATGCCTCCTTTGGGATTCAATCTTTGGCCCTTAACCAAACATTGTTTTAATTTTTCATCTAATGTGTTATGCTTAAGCCAAACATTAACCGAGACTTGGTTATAAGTGGTCTCAGGCCAAGGAAGTCTAACAAACCTTTAAAGAGCCATCATGTTAGGTTGTGGAGCTAAAAGCTTCACTGATGCAAATAGGGGAGGAGGTTGCTGAGTGACACAGTCACTGACGTCGGTTAAGCCGACCGACGTTGGCCAATAGTGGATAGAAAACAACCGGCATTGGTCATGAGTTGGTCGATGTCGGTCACCTCCAGGCAGACAAAGACCGACGTCGATCACCTGTGCAGTTCAAAACTACCAGTTTCACAGACAGTTAGTTAACGAACCAGTTGTTTACATGTAGAAGGCCAATTATAGAAGTTGTGAATCTAATTATTGTAATTAGATGTCTAATTATTGTTTGCATGGGATATATATATTAGACTCATGGGTTGTATTGTAAAGTGTGCTAGTTGAGTTGAGCGGGCCGGTTCCTTTTGTGTGTGAAGAGAGCAAGGGTAGCTTCTCCTAGTTCCACAGTAGTACCAAGTGCAGGTGCTGGTTTGGAGAATCAAGTAAGATTCTTTATGTATGCATGATCTTGGTCAACAGGTGTCCAAGGCCAAGTTAGGAGATTTGCATGGTAAGTAAGATCATTGATCTACAGGGGTTTGTGTATGTTTGATCTAGGTTCGCAAGTGTTGCAAAACCAAGTTGATTTGCAGTGGCAGCAAGATCAGGGAGATCACAACACAACAGGTAGCAAGATCAGGCAGGATCTACTTAGAGTATGGTCTGTACTCAGAGCTATAGAGGAAGGCAAGGTAGTCCCTTCCAAAGTAAGATCATTTGGGTTGCAGGTTGTTAGAGTTCATGAGAGATCTACTTGGAGTACGTTTGTGTACTCGAACTTAAGTATATACTCAGTGGTACTGGCAGTAGTGATACTGACTGGTTGGAGGTGAACACCAACTCTGTGTTTGAGTTGTGTGTTTGGACCGTAAGAGAGAGATAACTCTTGATTGATAATTATTGTACACTTGAGGTGTGGGAAGCCTCTGAGAGGTGTGGAGAAGAAGTGGCATCTTCTTTATTATATTTTCTTTCTGGATGAGTATTAATACAAGATTGTGTATTGTCTCTCATATTCTATGTTATTTCTGAATTCTAGTTACTTGTTACTTCTGGTTAAATTCCATATTTAAGTTGCTTATACAAGGTAAACAATTGTGTGCTCCCAGATATGTCCCTAATAGTTGGTATCAAAGCTAAGGTTGCAGGGAGCAAGTTTGTGTTTGATTACAGGTTACTCTTAGGGGTTTTTGATTCAATGGGAGTATAGCAACGATAGAAAAAAGTACACTAAGAATGGAGGAATTGAAAAGCACGAATGGTCACTTACGGTGTTATGAAAAGAAAGAGCAGGTAAAAAAATATTGCTAGTTGGTAGAAGATCAGCATGAAGGAACTGAAGAAGCAGATGTTGCAGGTGTTGTTGCACAAGATGCTCTGGGACGTTCCTTGGATAAAGTAGAATCTTGTTTTATAGATTCTATTGCCTCTTTCCATGTAGCCTGAAATAGAGTATTTTTCCATGTTAAGGTCTTTAGAGACTTTGAAAAGATTTATTTAGGCGCTGGTGTGCCTTGCCAAAGTATTGGCAAAGGGAAAGTGGAGCTGAAATTGCAAGCGGCCAACACATGGGTGTTGAAGGAGGTCATGCAAGTCCCGATTCTGAAGGTGTGGCTAATTTCTTCAGAAAAGTTAGGTGATGAGAGATGCACAAGAACTCTCACAGCGGGTACACTTGAATTAGATGGTGGTAAGAAAGTAAGTACTCTTTATCTACTTATTTATATTACTGATTCTTCTTCTGTTGTGGAGACGTGGCTTTGTAGGCTTGGTCACATGAGCAAGAAGGAGATGCATGTTCTTAACAGGAGGTCAGATGTCTTTGACAGACTTAAGAACTGGAAAGCCTTGGTGTTTATGGAGGAGATGACAGACAGAGATCCGCAGATGAGACTGAGTAGCTCTGAGCAGAGCAATTTGGATAGGGTTTTGATCCAAAGAGAGCTCACAAATAAAAAGTCATCACTCACAGGCAAACACGGATACCGACATCGATCAAAAAGAACCAGCATCAAACAGACAAGTGTCGATGTCGGTCATGTGCAGACTAGAGCTGACAGTGTCGGGCAGGGTAAGTCTAACGTCGGTCAGGAGGACCGACGTCGACAATAGGTAAGACCAACGTCAGTCAGGAGGACCGATGTCGGCAACAGGTAGACACCGGCATCAGTCAAGAAAACTAGCATCGGTAGTCAAGACAGTCGCATGGAACTGACGTCAGTCAGATGCAGACTGTGTGGTGATCGAGGTCGGTCACTGTAACAAATTTTGGGTGGATAGCAATCTATCAAGGAGTCTCAAACGCCCATATGGAGGACTGAAAGGGTAAGTAAGTCTCAAATTCGTTGTTCCTCTTCTTTATACTCATTGATCACTACAGAGTAGGAAGGATCCAGAAAATAGTGGGAGCATGGCAGGAATATGATGTAGAACCAAACGGAAGATTTGGTAGGGTTATCAGCCGGTATGAAAGCACTGAAAGACGAATGGATACCTTAGTTAAACAATAGAGAGAATTGACACGTGAGACGAAAGGCCAAGTCATATGGTCTTGAGGAAGCTCTAGGACAGCGATACAGGTTTGACAGGTGGATGACAAAGCATGGCTTTAGTCAATGTCAGTGTAACTACTGTAGTTTTTTTACTAGGTGGATGATGATAGCTACATTATCCTATTAGTGTATGTTGTGTGTTTGCTTGTATGCAGGGTTACACATATAGGGTTTTTCTAAGCTAAAGGTAAAGTTAGTTCAGAGGTGTGTCATGAAGAATTTAGAAGAGCAAAATTCTTTGGCATAAGTGTGTTCTAGAGACATAGAGATCACAGGTTGATTTTATCTCCGGAGGATTGTGTGATACCGGTCAGCACGTCGATGGTTGGACAGTTCTATGAGCAGTGTCTTGATTCACATGATGAGGTTAAGTACTTGTGTACTAGACCTGGATTCCCCAGCAGTGGGAGCTGTCAGAAAGTTTGGAGCTAGTCTGAAAAGAAGCACTGGAGGGCAGTTCAGTGGATTCTCAGGTGTTTGAGATGGACCAGTAGCAGGTCGACATGCTATGCAGGGTCAAATTTTTTTCTACATGTGTTTGTAGATGCAGATGCAGTAGGTTACTTGGATGACAGGAGGTTCACCACAGGTTTTGTGGTGGTTGGTCTTCAAAGTTGAGCTTGAAGAAGAATACAAGCTAGGAAACAGATTAGACAGAGTATAGGTACAGGTACAGGTGCAACTTTTTATCTCCAAGTGGGAGATTGTTACGTTGTGGAGCTAAAAGCTTCACTGATGCAAACAGGGGAAGAGGTTGCTGAGTGACACAGTCACTGACGTCAATTAGGTTGACCGACGTCAGCCAGTGGTGGACAAAAATCAACTGGCGTCGATCATGAGTCGGTCGATGTCGGTCACCTCCAGGCAGACAGGGACCGACGTCGGTCGCCTGTGCAGTTCAGAACTGCCGATTTCACGGACAGTTAGTTAATGAACCGGTTGTTTGCATATAGAAGGCCAATTATAAAAGCTGCAGATCTAATTATTGTAATTAGATGTCTAATTATTGTTTACATGGGATCTATATATTAGACTCATGGGCTGTATTGTAAAGTGTGCTAGTTGAGTTGAGCAGGCCAGTTCCTTCTGTGTGTGAAGAGAGCAAGGGTATCTTCTCCTAGTTCCACAGCAGTACCAAGTGCAGGTGTTGGTTTGGAGAATCAAGTAGGATTCTTCATGTATGCATGATCTTGGTCAGCAGGTGTGCAAGGCCAGGTTAGGAGATCTGCATGGTAAGTAAGATCATTGATCTGCAGGTGTTTGTGTATGTTTGATCTAGGTTCGCAGGTGTTGTAGAACCAAGTTGATTTGCAGTGGCAGCAAGATCAGGGAGATCACAACACAACAGGTAGCAAGATCAGGCAGGATCTACTTAGAGTATGGTTTGTACTCGAGGCTATAGAGGAAGGCAAGGTAGTCCCTTCCAAAGTAAGATCATTTGGGTTGCAGGTTGTTGCAGTTCATGAGAGATCTACTTGGAGTACGTTTGTGTACTTGGACTTGAGTATATAGTCAGTGGTACTGGCAGTAGTGATACTGACTGGTTGGAGGTGAACACCAACTCTGTGTTTGAGTTGTGTGTTGGGACCGTAAGAGAGAGATAACTCTTGATTGATAATTATTGTACACTTGAGGTGTGGGAAGCCTCTGAGAGGTGTGGAGAAGAAGTGGCATCTTCTTTATTGTATTTTCTTTTTGGATGAGTATTAATACAAGATTGTGTATTGTCTCTCATATTCTATGTTATTTTTGAATTCTAGTTACTTGTTACTTTTGGTTAAATTCCACATTTAAGCTGCTTATACAAGGTAATCAATTGTGTGCTCCCAGATATGTCCCTAACACATCCTAGAAATAACTGCATCTAAATTTTTATTTTTAGTAAGATGTAAGCAATCCCCAAAAAATATTCTATTGAAAAATAAACCTCTAAGCAAGTATATGCAAGGCATTACCTTTGGTTTTATCGTTGATAGATGGAGACCATGTGTCTTGATGGGTAGAAGATCGTCGAAATATTGTTTCTCATTTGGAGATAATTGATCTTGCACATAGTAGAGGACCATAGACTCTACATCATTCCAGAGCGTTGAATAGTGGAGGAACTTGAATTTAAGGGCACCTTTATTGAATACTGTGTCCATGTATTATGTTCTTCCAACACAAGAATATGCTAAGGGGGATTGAATGCACACTTATTTTGAAGAAGAGGCCATTTTGTCAATCTTAAACTATGTAATTTCTTCTGCAAATCATTTGGTTTATTCTTGTAGGTTTACTGAAAAAGCTACGGCTCTTTGGATGCTCGAGGGCTCAAAATTAAGAGGTTCAATTGATAGATTGATGGCAAAATGACTAGCTTCACTTAGATTTTGCATATATTTCCCAAAAGTCTAAGTCTTGAATGCATTCGTGTGTCATTAATACAATTAATAGCATTATGATTTTGTTCTCATTTCAATTAGAACATGATAGTCAGCATTGGTGGGTTTACTTGTTTTCCAAATGGCAACTACTCGTTAACTTTGTGTCTAGTCATCATGCTCTAGACCCCTGTCAAATTCTTGCTTACCCACTTCTTTGCCATGTTGTCAAACTCATGTATGTATTCTTTGAGCCTACATCTCCCAGATTATTACACTTGTCCATATTTTCATTCACTTGGGCCTTTAGATTTGCATCTTCACTTTATATACTCTAGGTTCATGAGTTAATGTAATTGTGCCACATGGAGAAACCTTAGGTCTACAGGGACTAGGAGGCACGGGAACACGGGCGCTTGACCTTTTGAACTATATACGTCTATGTAAATGTTTTGTGTTATGAAATGTCAACACATGGCATGATCTCAGGGCCTTGGAAGCATAGAGACTTGGAGCCATGGGGCCATTGAATGATCAACTTTGTGTTGATCCCTCTGTGGTTCAAGGTAAACAAAAATGTGCCAAGTGTCGAACACTCAGAAGCTCAAAACCATTAGACTGTAGGAATCAGAACCATTAGACTATGTTAATCCTTATGTGGTTTTGGGTAAATGAAAATGTGCCCAATGTCGAACTCTCATAACTCAAAAGCTCAGAACCATTAAACTATGGGAACTCGAAACCATTAGACTTTGTTAATCCTTTCATGGTTTTGGGTAAACGAAAATGTGCCAAGGGTTAAAACTCTTTGAACTCGAAAGCTCATAACCATTAAACTGTAGGAACTCAAAACCATTAGAATTTTATTTTCTTTCAACGTTGTTGGGGTTCTATGTAATGAAAAACATCATATGTGGTGTGCTCTTGGGGCTCGAAAACTTAAATCACTTAACATTTTATTTGAAGCGTGAAAGGTTTTGTGTAATGTGGTAACGCCACCTATCAATGTCTTGAAACTCAAGGACTTTGAAAACCTAGAAACTTTTCATGAAAGTTGAAGGCTCTAAGTAACATAGCAATGCTACCTGTCCAGATTTTGTGCAATAAGGGTAGGGATCGATTGTGAATGTTTAACAAGTCTTTGTCGATAGCCCTGCAATCATTTGAAAGAAAACTTGGGAACACTAGGACAAAAACATTAGTTTTGTTAGTCCATAAATTAAAAGCACCAATTTTTAAAGGGAAATATGAAAGCATAAGGTTTAAAATATGCATTCAATATTTGATTTTCATAGTTCGAACTCTTGTAACTTTAGAATTTTGAAGACAACCTTAGACTTTTGCATCAATAAATTCATATCATGGATTCCTAAGGTTTGTAAGACCCCAAATAGGGATTTTAAACAATAATGGGTCCTCGTTTGAATTTTTTTAAAAAGGGGTGTGTGTGTTAGGGCACAACAATTGATTTTTAGATATGCACGTCATTAGGGTTGAAGATTGCAAACACAAAGCAAGCAAAGGTAGTCACAATTGATCATACAATCATTGTGCCACATTTTTTATAGGTCAATTTTGAGTAGCAGGTTAGTATCAACCTACTATATTGACCCAATCCTATGTAACTAACCCAATGCAGGAAATAGATCAGTTCCCAAACCAAGTGAACTAGAGGCATGTTTATCCATGTTTTCCACTTCCAAAACATAATCACGGTCAAATAGTCAACCAAAAAATCCAAGTATGGTGTTCTCTTTAGTACTGTTCATATTTACACATTCCTTAATCAAATTAGTAGAATTAATTGTCAATCATTTATATTTATATTGTATGTTTGAATGGCATATCTATTAATCTAAATTCTCTTTCAAAGTTATATCTTAATTAGACTAATCTTACCCATTCATCCAACTTAGGGTAAAATAGTTGCAAAGATTCATTAAACAAGTGTTCCCCTTAGCTCTTTCTTTGTTTATGATGGTTGTTGAAGCCATCCACTTCTTACTGAGGGATGCCTCTATTGGACCTCTAGTGAGAGGTGTTCTGATTCCTAATGAGGACAAGCTCATTGATACTCCATTTGCAAATGATACTTCTCCTTTTTATATACTTGGTGAGGAGAATTTTTCTCAAATTGCTTTAAGGTTGGAAGTGTATTGAAGTGGTTTTGGTTTTTAAATTTCCCTTTACCAAATCTCTCTTATTGGGATTGGAAGAGACTCCTCCTAAGTGGGTGTCCATGTTTGGTTGGTCTTGGGGTGGCCCTAATACGTTGGTGAGATTTCTAGGGTTACCCTATGCTCTCTCTCCCTCGCTAAGGATATGTGGTAGTGGATTCTTAATAAGATATACAAAAAAGGTGACCAAGTGCCAAGCACAACTACTTCTTTATCAAGAAAAATTCGATTGTGTCAAAAAGCCGTCTCCTCTTTCAATATATATTACTCTTATGATTGGTTGTTTCATAGTTCTCACTTTCTTAAGCTTTATAAAATGGTTAGGGAATTTCTTTGGTCTAATGGTAAAGTGGGGTAGTAAAGGCATGTTGTTTTTTGGGATACTTGTTGTAAGCCCATAGCTATTAGTCAATTGGGTCTTAAGAAGCTTAGATTCTTGAGATTTTTTTGGCATTCCAAAGGATCTTGAGGGCCTTATATAGGAATGTGCCTTTGGAAATATTCATGAGATTCAAAATTGTTAATGAAACTCCTAAAACTTTAGAAAGGTTTGCACAGGGTGGATATCTAATTTGGCTATTTCTTTGTCAGACCTATGGACTCTAAATAGCATTTTCATGTCTATTTGGATGGCTTGGGAAAAAATTAAGCATGTAGTAGTGGGACATCTCATCTTCTCTCTATTTGACACTAGATGTTAAGGATTTAGATCTTTCTTGTGGAATTTGTTCTATAATAATACTACATGTGTTAACCTCAAATGTGTTCTTACTCTTGGTTTTCCAAAGGAATCAAGACTTTTTTATGATATATTTATAAATGGTAATTGGACTTCTTGGAGTGATTTGAAACCTTTGTTCAAATTCCTTGACTCTCACTTCAAGACTATAATATTATTATCAGTGCTCTAAAGCCTCCTTTTGCAAAACTCATTATGAATCGACTGAGGATTTTTAGGGTGATGTTAGAGGGTTAAAAAGTTCTTCGAAGTCTCCTTTAATCATGTTTATGATAAATTTGCCTTCTCCCAAGAAGTCTTTCTAGGTCTTAATAAGAAGTTTTTTTAAATCCGTATAGGAGGTGGTATGATAGGTTCTCTCTATTATTTGGTATTCTTGTGTTGAAGCTAAGAAATCTTGCTTTAGGTAGTTCATCCTGCATAAAAAAAAATGGTTGCATGTTCTTTACTTAGTAGGGTTGGTATTGGCAATAAGTTTTGTTTTGTTTGTGGTGAACAAGAGACTATTGAGCATCTTCTTTTTAGTCTCTTATGTTGTTTAATAATAATTATTTTTTTTGCTTAGGGTGGTGTTATGCCAAAAAAATTGTTTGGCTTGATCTTTTATTTGGATTGATCAATTGTGATCAACATATTCTATATTTTATGCAAAAAAATGGTTTGTTATGTTCACTAAAGTGCTCTAATTGTTACTGAAAAAAAGAAATAATGATGTGTTTCAAGGAGAAGACAGTGTACTTACTAACTTCATCAATGAAGTCATAATACATGTTTTGGGTTTGATATTCAATGTACAACTGAAGATCCCCCAAGATGAGCTCAAGAAATTATGCAGAAGTACTCCCTTGCCATTTCTTTAGATGATATTGTTGAAACTAGAAACTTTCACAAGGTCATGATTGTCACTGACTAGACAACTACTAGGAATTTATCCCTAATTCAAAAGATTTGAGCTAAGATTGAATAAGATTAAGCAATCTTAATTCTGACATGTTGAGCAAGAAGGGGTTGAACCTTCTAACAAGTCAGTGGATCATTCAAGTAACTCCAAAATTTTGCAAGGGAACCTAGCTTCTCAAAAGGACATAATGGAGGCCATTCATGCCACCCTACAAAGGATTGAGATGCACTAGGCATAGGAAAATGAAGGATTGTTGCACTAGGTTGATGCTAGATTTGATGATGTTGAAGAGCAAGGTGGAGGCTACAAATCAAACTCTACCATCTCATCTTCCTACCTCTTGCTCACATCCTTGCTTTTGCATGTAGGTTGGGTGAAGTGTTTCCATTATGGATTGAAAAGCTCATTGAGGCCTATGTTTGCAAGACTATTGATTGCATACAAAATTAATTGAATTACATGAAGAATGGAAAAGAAGAAGAATGAAGGTTGTGTGAACAAGTAGAAGGGACCTAGTATAGCTACTAAGAGACATGAACGAAAGGATTTTTTTTCTTGCTTTTGAATGAGTGTTTGTATCATCTAGTGATGTTATTTTTTCATCTTGCTTTGGTAAGACCTATGTGGCTTATACAACATTATCCTTTGTTTTGAGTGGGTGTATACCCTTGTGACTACTTGGTTTGTGGCTCTTATGGGGCTTTGCACTGTTCTCTTTCATTTTTTCCAATTTATTTGCAATTATGATGATTCATAGTTTTTGCAAATTCTTCATACTATGTAAAACAAATCTAAAATGTATTCACAAGCCCTTTCAAGGCACAAGGAAACCCTAGTTTGAAACCATTAGATATGTATTCAGCCTAGATATTCCTATGCATGATTCAACAACTTGAAATTACTTTTCATTGTTTGTTGTTTCCAAATTCTATGCTATAGAAACAAAAATCTAAGGCTGCAAATAGATCTTTCCTACAACTATATAGCTATCATCTTCATCATATATGCATCGTGCAAATCTACACATACATGCCTACATTCATTATATATCATATTCCATACCTCTTTTATTGCTACTTCCAATATGTGACTCCTCTTATTCCACAAGACCATGGTGCACAAAAGGTACATCGCTCCTTAACTTTTAGTGAGATTGGATTCCATTCCTATTTGTTGTTATGAACAAGTATTGTACTACCATAATTGTTTGTAAGCAATTAAACATAACATTCTTATGTTTCAAGTACTTACAATAATGAAGTGGTTGCATGAAATGGAAGTAATAAGTAAATGAATCAAACATATGGAAAAAGATTGACGTAAAGAATTATTCTAGAGAAAATGTTAAAAACTATAAAAGAGTGAAGCTACACTTCCTCATTTTCCGCACAAGCTTACTACCTTTTCAAGACCTTCAAGAACCCCAACAACAAATTAATAGCTTCCCAACACTCGCAAAAGTTTTGCAACTTGTTGTGGATTACTTGCTTCTTCAACATTCTTGACTATTGTTTTCAACCCTTTGAGTTATGAATTCTTCCCTTGCCTCAAAATTCCCTTAGATCGCTCTTAGCAATGCTTCTAAGCATTTGCATGAATTGATTTTTTTTTATGACCCTGCATAAGTGTTTTATGCAAAAAGTTTAATATGACTCAAACATGAGATCTCATGAGACAAGGAATTGTAGAAACTATTTCTTTCCATTACTCTTTTTATGCATTTGAAACAAACATAACTCTCACAACCCTGCCATATTTAGAACCTATCACTAACAATATTGTTCCCTAATTCTTGATTAGAAGGTTAAAAACAAATCTTGTGCTTATAAGGTATCATATGTTCCAAATGTTTTGTCAAAGAGGAATGAGGTTAACAAATGAGAAGCCCATCACTATAGATTAAATTCAACATATTTCCCCTAATAACAAATGCTTATGGTACTTCTTTGCTACATGAATCCCCTTGCTTTGCGATTATTACCAAAAACACAATAAAATATAATTATAGTAATGACTATTCATGGAAATCACCTTGAAATGACTTAAATAGACATGTAAAATCCCCACAAAAATTAATAATAAAATTAAAATTACTTATAAAAGCCTTCAACTATTTAATACATATATCTTAAACTCTTCCATATTTATTCAACGTATATGAATCAACTCAATAAATATAATTATAAAACCTTTTATGTTACCATGATGTATGCAAACCAATAACTAAAAAAAAACATAAATTGTGATATAAATCATGTTTGGTATTAATCTTTAAAAGTCAATATGAATTCAGAGTTTAGTTCATATAATTATCAATGAAAATGCATGTTTACTCCACCTCTCGACAACACCAACCTTATGTAAACTTGGATGATAAGAATAACATTGGACTTCACATCAATAAGGTAGAGGAGCCAATAGTTGTGATAAGACCAATACTTGTAATAGTATATGAAAAAAGAATACTTACTATTTTGAACAAGTTAAAATAAATAGTGGTAGGACAGTTTATACATTATTGGACTTGTATCCAACAATGGTATAAAATAATCAATCACGCCATGACATTATATTTACATCTATTGATGTTTAACACCAACTTCCTTTTTTATGTAGTTCAAAATTTCTACTTTAAATCAATTCAAAATGTTATTTCCCCTCCCCTTAAAAACACAAAACAGAAAACATATATTAACACAAGTTAACGCAACTACAGGGTGAATTTCAAACACTGATGTGGCACCATTTAGATGCCACATGGATGCCTTCCAATTCAAATTATAATCTTCCCCCCTATGTGTTTATTATAGCCTAAAGTACAATAAAATTTCTTCCTCTATTTGAACATTAAATCCTAGATTAATATGATCTCTACGAATTCACATTTGATAAGATTTAACACCAGTACAAATGTCTTAAATATATCTATCAATATCTCTAGAGATATCAACCTCATAAAAAATATCTCAGATTTTTCATATACCACATTAATTAATAATTCTATTACTTGCTCCACTAATTTCCCATTAACTAGGAACAAATGGCATCAATCTAACTACTACGCTCTATCAAGCTTAAAAATATCTTTCAATGGATTTTAAAATGGGCTCCAAACTCCAGCACATGTCCAACATTTTGTAATCTTTTAATTGAATTCTCCAGAACAAAAAAAAAAAAATTGAACTGACGTCCAGATAGACGTCAAATTTAAGTTTGAAATTGGCGTGTAACAATCAAATTTAAGACCAAACATAATTGTCAACAACTCATTACATCACACCCCACCCCCTGCCCTTGTCAAACAACTATTAACTTAATAATCTAACATGCCTTTTACATAAACTATTAATAAGTTTACATTTATGATTAAATATAATTACAACAATTAAATTGCCATACTCCTATCTACAAAACTGCTGCCACGTACCTAAAATTTTGCATAAAACAAATGCTCAGTCCTTAGTCTTCTAGAAATAGGGCAATTAATCAAGACAATATTGAAAGGAGTTCTCAAATTTTAAAAACAAAATTGAATTAAATATTAAACTTAATTATATTGTCTGAAATTACCATAAATTGCAGTTGGAAATCAATTGAACCTTTAACCTGCTTCCATGTTGCAGCTCTGCTTTCGATTGAAATGGTAGCTGTTCCAATCAAAGTACGGCTTCCATTTGAAATTCTCGAATGCCAAAGGCTCTTAATACTTATGAAACTCTGAATTCTCAGTAGATGGATGACACAACTCCGTTAAAATTACTCTGGATATGTCAGGCATGCTATTGGAATTGCATACCATATTTATCATACTAGTTTCGAGAACCTGCATTATTAAGTAGTTCCTACATAGAACAGACAAATCTGCTACAGAGCCAAGAGATACCAAGAAATAGGTACACACTAATGAAAAGCCCATAATTGTAGTTCCCTCTGACTTGTTGGATTCTTATTCTTAGAATTTCATATGATTGAGGTATAAAAAATGGCCTTGTCACCATATGCATTTATCACAGATGACACCTGCTTCAATTTAAGAATCGAGCTTCTGGCAATGATACACTAATTATTTGGTTATCACCTCATGCCTAAGCAGGCTTTCTCATTATCATCCTATTAACCTAGGAACTTAGCACATAGAAGCAGGAATTGAAGCTTACTTCTGTACTCTTTCTTGACAAGCAAGTGCATAGAATTATACTGGGATGGGGGCAGAAGAAGATGGAGCAACATACACGTCCCATGATGAAAGAAAATTATTCACACTTAATCGAGCTGTATATATGGCTGACAAACAGTAAAGAAGATCTGAAACCAACCGTTCCAAGCATTAAGAAAAAGCCATAACATATGCAAGCCATGTACCCAAAGAAGAACGACACTTGCATGAATCCGGTCATATCTGATCGTGCTAGGTAATAGTAAAAGCAATATCCAAAGACAAACAAACCGGTGGATCCTCCACATAGAACAGACCTGCATCAAAATCATAGAAGTTTTCAGCAAATCCCATTACTTAATTAAATCAGATAAAGAAAAAAACACAATTCATGTTAAGTAGCCTTCAAAAATTTTTTAATTAATGTTTAGGAAACAAAATTGTTAACCGTGGAAAAAACCCCTTAAGTTCTAAAGAAAAGATTTTCTGAATTCGATTAGGAAAATGCAACAATACCATCTGTAGAACCTAAATGACAAAGTTATCCCAGCCAAGACAAAAAAGAAAAGTTTCACTAGCAAACTTCTAAGAGAGAAACCATTGCCTCTTTAAGTAATACATCAACTATATACTCAAAATATTATGCTGGTACGAGTTCCATGCATGTAACTAAGCTACCAACTGGTCACTATGAAAGACTAGAATTGCATTGCACCAAAAAGACGATAAGCCAAACAAATTCCCTAGTTCAAGTCGAGAAGCAGTTAAAATTTCTAAAATTACTCCCAGTTGAGTTCTGTAAGGCTATAAGAGAGACATAACGCTAAAATTCTAAGTGGACCAACAATTTTGGAATTCCCATAATATATGCTCAGTTACTAGTTATGTACCCAACTAAAGCAACCGAGAAAATCATTCTTATTACTTGATCTTATCGGTCCAAATATCTGCCAGCCACTTTAAGTTTCTAATAAACAGAATCTCTAGAACTAACTGCAATCTCTCCTACAAGCTAACAAATGAGAGATTATCCATCCGAGTTGCAATATATTTTTCCTTTTACACAGAACCTTTGTACAGCAATGTCGCTACTTGGTATCTTAATCTAGGTAGAAAGTAAGGAATTCTTGTCAAGTTTTGAGATCAATCATGGAGATCAGAAAAGTTAGTTACATAACTAGCTCCGACAAAGCTATTCATGAAAGATTTGAAACCCCAATGAAAACATTTTCCAAAAGTCACACTAAGGGTATTTGCAGCACACATGGAATCCATGATAAAGTGGATACATGGGAAACCGTCTAGCAAAGATTGAATGATGAATAATTTGGACCTGTTCCCATCCAATGCATTATGTAAACACCTTTGTTTTCACCAGGTACAGCAACCCTAAGGTGAACCTTTGAGATTCTAATTTATCAAACTCGTATGCTGGAGCATATTCCATTCTAAATAATAGAGTCTATCCTGTGTTTCAAGAAGGGATTGAATATGTTTTAAGAGAGGTCAATTATACAAGCATGCTTTCTAATAGTAGTACATTAAAAATAAGTGGGTTTATAATACTTGAACCCAAAGAGATCAGAAAATAGGGATATTATTAAAAAAATACTGGATTTATCTTCTCTAAGCCTAAAGAGATCAGAAAATTGGGTAATATACATAAAAGAACCCCTTCCATGAGAAAGTGATTATCTGCAAAAAGGATAATTCATGAAATCATCTTAGGGGGTCATTATTTCCTAAATGAACTAATTAATGTTTATGAAAAATTTATTGCAGTTTGTTACAAGTAATTTTAGAAAGTCTTTTACTGTCAGAATCACACAAAATTGCATTTTACTTTACAAATCTGCATTTAGTTTTCCAAGCTGCCATTTTCGAAGCCATCCATAACACACCCATAATTCTTAGACACTTATTGTTGGGAATGGGAAAAATTATAATTGGGCTTCCACCTGATGTTCCTGGGAGCCTTGCATTTGTTGAATCTTATGAGGACAAGTAGTACTTGGCCCTGATAAGGCAGGTTTACCTTTTTGTCGATAATTTGTTTAGCACTATCATCTGCTTGCATTATCATGACTAATTAAACACAAGGAGTGCACACAGCAAGGTTTGAACTTGGCTCATCATCATGGCAGTTGCTCCATTTTACCAGTAACCCACTTGACTGTTTGATTCAAAATGGCTCATATCCTACAGGAATGCTCAAGACCTCTCCCCATCAATAGATGCTGTTCGCACTGTCCCGCTTTACCATAATCAAGCAGGTACTATTACTTCTTTTGTTTGGAAGACTATTCATCAACAATATCCCTTAGATACGCGTTCAAAGTTATTTTTAAATTGGCTGCTCTAGAAGGCTCTCCTAGCACCCTTTACTGGTCACGCCTCAAACAGTTTCTCCATGCACATTGACACAAGAGTTCCAGCTTCAAATACAAAAGAATCAGCAATTTCCTCCAAAATGACAGCCATTTCCATTATGTGGTTATACAATATCAAAGGAATGGTTCTTAATTGACTCCACAAGATCCATAGGAGTCTAGGACATTATTACTTCACACAATGAAGTCCATCAGTAACCTAAAGGTTTCACTATGTTCAAGCCCACATAGCAATCAGTTGATCTTCCAGGATCACCAATATTGAATCAGGCTGCCAACCAACCACTTGGCTAATAAGCAAAACCATATCCAATCCAACACTTCCTTTTATGTACCTTCATATCTCCTTAAAATTGGATGCCTTATGCTAAACACATGCACTAAAACTTCTCACTGTATAACAATCTATTATGGACCGGGTACCTATCACAGGCACTTTCATAAGCGAGAACACCCAAAAAAACTTTTCTCCCACAAAGGACCTAATTTCTATAATTCCTATATTTTGTCCGTCATTATTAAGAAACATCTCCATTTCCTAAAATTAAGTTGGTTAACTACTCACCCTCCTGCACGTGCACTATCAAATCTATTGTGCAAATGCAACCTCCAGCCGACATTATAATTTCTTGGGCCAAGAGACACATCAACGGACAAATGACAATTTCTGAGCATCCGTCATGTTTTTCACCTTGAGAAACATATTTCTTGACAGCATGGAAACTTGTTTTTTGACGGTTGAAAAATGTGTTTCTTGACCATTGCTTCCTACTCATTTTTGTGACTATTAATATGACATTAACTTATTTAACTCAAGATGATGGAGATTATCGGTGTTTGCTTTCTTATTTTAAAATTTTCATCTTCTTTTGTTTTGCAATTTATGCTTATGATTTAGTTATTGCCAATGACTCAGCACTAGCACGATTATATCTGCAACAAATCAATTAACATTTTTGTAGCCATAATGTTATCCTTCGAGCTACTTGGAAACACTATTTATTTTTAGTGACTTCTGAGAATCATTGTGTAATTGGAATAAGCAACAAACACCATCCAAATTTTAGCCACTGCCAAAAGCTATAATAAAAGAGACTAGGCCACCAATAGGGAATTTAGAGACAATTTACTCTAAGCAGGATAGAAATGATGACCATCGTGGATAAGTGTTCATCAGGTGCTATGAATCTAAGTTTATTTTTTAGTATTTTTCTCTTATAGCATATTTTATCTTAAATGGGCTTTGCCTTTAGCGGAGTTCGTAGTTTAGGGGAATGTAATTCCCGTCTAAATAACACCTGTGGTCAAAACTTTTCTACATTATTCTTTGTCACTTTTTAAGGTGTCTTTCTTCCAACAGAAATTTTCAGTTGTTGAAGGCCCTCCATTTGTTTTTCCTTCCGAGCAAGTATGCATTTCTTGGAGTGTACATACACGTCCAGCTGACAAAAATACAACACTAGTTTTCAACCTCATCTCCAGCTTTGGTCTTCATTTGCTCCTTGTTTCCCTAGAGGGGTTCTCCCCTCGCTTGCTATTTATATTTATAATTGTATATTATGGTCTCCTTGTTTTGGACCTTGGTGCTTTAGATCTTATTTGGCTCCTAGGATTCTTTTAACCCTACTACTACTCTATTATAGCTCAATGTGCTTTCGAATCCCACTGACCTACTTCGGTTATCCATTGACATGAACACAATTTCTTTCTTTCTATTGTTTTCGATGTCTTGGCTTGAAACCCAAAATATATGTTTTAGGTTTGCTCACATTGCTCCATCTCTAACTAGATAAGGTCAGTTGAGAAAAATAGTTTAATGCAATAAGCATGAATGAGCCAGACAATGAAAAGATGATTGGCAACACAACGTAAGCATTAAAACAAAATTTAGGGCCACCGTAAACGAGACTGACATACAAGAACATGTAAATTTGCAGAACATCCAAAAATGACCATCTAGCAATGATTGTTTACATAATAAAGTTGTATTTACTATTTATACATTGATGGTTATACATTTTCTTTTATATTGTTTCTCTTTTATATAGGCAGTTTTTGATACTCACCCCGATAAGGGGTAACACACCATCAAGCTTACAACACCTTTCAGCATTGAAGCAACATCCAAGGGGTTTCTTTGCCACCCAAATTCACCTAGACTTGCACCCATCCTCACCCATGCGTGACTCAGTTTAATATGGCTGCTTTAAAACAATCCCAGCAGGGCTTGAACTTAAATCATCATCATGGCAGCGGTTCCACCTTACCACTAGATTATGAGCCTATACACAGAATGTTAGGGCAATCATTTGAGTAGAGGTCAGAGAGAACATGGGGGTGGGGGCTTAGGTCATGCATTGCCAAAAGTCTGACCCCTTCCTCCAAGTGTCCTTATGGCTGCTAGAAAGTGTCCAAGATATTGGGGGGATGGAACTTTAGCTTATAGTTTGAAACTCATTTTTCCCATGTGTGACTCGCTTAACATGGCTGCCTTGAAATGGGGAGCATGTCTAACAGGACTTGGATCTTCGGTCACCATCATGGCTAGACAAAATGTTGGGTAATCATTTGGGCAGAGTTCATTGAGAACACAGGGGTGGGCTTTGATCTGTAATATGGTTATAATTGATGCAGACCTCCAGGTGCCCCTGATGGTCATACATAGAGATGGGTTTTGGTCATGCATTGCCATAATTCAAACCCTAACCTTCAGGGGTCCCTGTAGCTACTTGGCGGTGTCCAAGAGCCTATGGGATGGAATCTTGGCTTATATTGTGAAATTCATTATTCCCCATTGCTTGACCAAACCCAATTGGCCTTTTTTATTGTGTTCTTTATCTTATGCTTTCTGCTAACATAATCTAGTACATTGTTTAGCTCCACTAGCATGAAATAAGCAATATTGTTGTGTCGTATTATCAATGTTCCTTAGTTAGATGGTTTCCCTCAAGCCAAAGAGGCATAATCCCATTCATAGAACCATAAGACAAGAAGAGAAGCCTAAACTCATATTATGTGGTGTTCCGTTCACAACTCACTCGTTCTTCTTCATAACTCATTTTTACAATCTAATGTAAAATAAACAGCAGAAATGCAAAATTAACAAGTTGTGTACCAAAGAAAAAGACTTAGGTGTGTAGACATCCTAAGGTTGAATGCATCCCACTTGACCACGGATTCCTGTAGATTGATATGTCCCCATCCAAGGCATCTAATTGTTGGCCTCTCCAATCTCAATAGATTCCAACCAACTTCATAGGTGACAAAACACCCCAAAACCCTTGCCACTAGTCCAAGTTAAAACATCTGCAAAACATAAAAGCTTAGATCCCAAGGTTTCCATTGTTTTTTGTCAATAAAACTTGCTGAAACTAAGTGCATATATCTGAGGTAATTTCACTCGTATTTTCACTGAAAACTATCCATTTTCTCAAGAAATTTGACAAGAAATGCCAATCTTGAAATATCTCTATGTCCCCTCAGAAATTAGGGTGTTTAACAAGGCTGAGTTCTGATTTATAAATATGATTAGTTTTCTTGCATCTATGATCAACAACTAGCAACCTATTCTCACACATTTCCTGATCCTTCATTTCTTATTGATACTTCCTTTTCATTAACACACAGTGCACACTCAACATTGAATAATATAGCTCTAATAATACATTGACTAATATAGCACTAATCATCATTTGTGTTTACATTTCATGATATGCCCAGCTGACGTGTAGTTTCTTTCAGATCTTACTGCAATTAGAAAATGACTACACATTTCTGTTTTCAGTAAATGACTTTCTGTAAACAAATACAACAATCTATGTAACGATACCTTAATTTAGTATATAGCAGGTCAAGCTCTTACAAAGCACTACAGTTTCTTATCTCTAAGGTACCTAAGACACTAACTGGTTTGGATTACCTACAGGCCAATACTTTCCTACCTGAGGCATAAAAACTAGCTTAGTTGACCTTGTTCACCCCCCAACTAGGTTTAAAGTTTATACAGCCAAATACCCTACCATTAGTAAAAAATTCTCGTATCTTGAGCACCTTAAACTAACACCAACCTATTCATTAAAATTGAATTGGAGAAATGTGATAGATAAATGCATTTATCATAAAATATGGAAATATTTCACAAGGCGCACTTGCCCCCGAAAAAAATGAAATTCGTATATTATAGTTGTACTAGATGATCATAATAAAAACAATTAACATTTTATACCATTGCAAAGTTTGAGAGCTTCAACAACACAAAAAATAGTATAATGATTCCTCCTGCCCTATATACGCACATGGAAACAAAAAAACTGTCAAGTGTATTTAGCATGCAACACATACCTACATAAGAATTATGGATATATGATGTTAGGTTATTATTGAGCCCCTTGAATTGGAATAAAAAATGGACATCATCAAACACCCACAGCCATGCAACTCAGACTCACCAACAACTTGAACAGCCAGAATGGTACAACTCGTTAATAAAATATATTATTGGTAGCCAACTTAATTCTGCTGTTAATAATTGTAGTGCTGGATTTGGTAGCGTACAAGTTTTGAACGGTTGGGTGACACTTGAAAGCAAGTCAAATGTCGGCGTAAGGGCAGTGACGTGACAGGACCTATCTGTACCAAGCATTGCACTGTACATGGTATGTTATTGTTCTCTCATATTCTTCTATGTTATGTTCAAGGTATGTGATTGTATTTCTGCAAGTACGGTTCTTTGGTATGTGTCTAAAAGTAGTGTTCTTTGGTAGTGTAGCATTTTATAGTAGACACTTGGCACTAGCCAATAACTCTGCAAAGAGCTAACTAAATGCAAACTCAAACCCAATATTGTGACTGATTCCTCTCACCCTGCATACACACATGGAAACGGGAAATGCCAGAGTATGGTCAGCATGTAATGCACACCTACTAGGGAATTATGGGTACATGATGAATAAGATATTATTGAGTCCCGTGATTGGGATAAAATAATTATGATCAACACTGAACCTCCCATAAGGTGATAGTCATAGTCACATACCTCAAACTTGGAGGAATTTGCAAGCGTGAAGAGAAGAGTTAAGTGGGCACTCAACAATTACTTGACAAAGAGCTAAGGAAATGCCAACCCAAAGCTTCCAACTCAAGTTCATGAAGTTTCATAATTAGTTTTGATGCTAGTTTCATAATTAGTTTGTAACTTGTAGTATAGATAAAGTCTACTAAGATACTAAACTAGAACAAACAGAGAACAGCAATATCAAAACATACCATGTACGAGTGCCCACGAAGTAGTAGCTTTATATTCCTGAGTCATAAATCTTAGTACAATTCATTCGTTTGGGGAGGAACTGATAACAAGCATCCTTCCCCTGACGTTCACTATGCTTCTTGAAGGACAAGACCGAGTGGTTGGCAGTTAACCCAACCATCACAATTAAGTACCTAATACTTGCTACTAACTACCCATATGCCAACAAGAGACTTTACAAAACATGCCGGCAATACTTATTCATAAATGATATTTCAACAAAATACATTATCCCTACGCCTTTAGATAAGTCGGAGTCCTTTCCGACGATAACAATAGAAAAAAAATGAGCTTGGGAAGAAACAGTAGGAGGGGGGAAGAAGACGTCCTTGGACTGAAAGAAGAGCCAGCTGGAGGAGAGCCTAGAAAACCATCAGCTGGAGTAGATCTTGAAGACGCTGCATGTCCCAACTTTAGCTGTTGGAATTCTGCATGACTGCAATAGCTTGGTGACAACAACTTCTTGCTCCCGTGGACATTTTACCATGCAGACGCCTCCTAGAACTTGGCCTGCCCTTAAGAAAGCTGCTGTTCAAATTTGGCAACCCTGTCTATATGCACCTGAGTAAGCTGAGTTTATTGGCTCAGCTGCTCTTGAAACCGGCCTCACTGATCCTCCAACTGCCTCTGAATCTCCTCAAGTTGAGTAGCAGAATTGTCCTAATCGACCTCCAATTCCCTTTGTTGGTAGAAGCCCAACTGGAGTAACAAGCACTAATACCAAAAGGTATCCTGAATAGTAATGAGGGACTCTTAAGATATTTTGCATGGGAGAAGTGACAGAAGATGGAGTTTGCAGAGGTAACCATTAAGCCTACATCTCAGGAGTATTGACCACCAGCCAATGTTGATTAATGTAGATCCGGTGAATTTGAGATGACAATATTCATGTATGAACCTCTACAGTCAACCCACTGCATCCAAGAGAATCCAGATTCGAGATGGCCTACCATTCACATACAACTGCCTCACCATATCATGTTATGTCCTGAAGCGTTTAAAGCATGGGACCCATACCCTACAAATATTGACCCAATGTCTCATAGGGGCTAGTCAGATTGGGGTTCAGAAAGAACAAGGGTACTACCTCATTATCAATAGACTCTAGAGGTTTTGACTCGGATGGCCCTACTTCTGAAGCAATCAAAGGAACCTGTGCTACATGTGTATAATCTCGTGATGATGGACCCAAGGGACTTCTTGGAATGTCCAAATCCATATTAGCTGGTTCCCAGTACTGATCTTGTTGCCCGTAATCTCCCATAGGTTAGGAATTGATCATGATAAACTCAAAAAAAAATATAACCCACCATAGGTGGAAGCCCATCATTGTCCCCCTCATAGTCATCGACATTCTCCTCTAAATCAAAACCTTCTTCATTCTCCTCTAAGGTATGTTAAGAAATGAATGCTGAGATAATGAAGAGAAAAGTAAGGCATACAACACAGTTACACACTTATGTGTCTATCTCTTTTATTAAGCAAAAAGGAGTTACGACAGTTGGAAAGGCTTATAACCACCCATTAGTTAATGCTTACCTAACAACTAGTTAATAACTTTAACACCCTCCCTTAATGACTAAACTAGGGACTACTCCAAGTTTGTCCCGATATTTTACAAACACAATGGGACTAAAGAGCTTAGTCATTACATCTATAGACTATTCTAAAGATATTAACATGAAATCTACAATCCTCTGCCATTTTGTTGATGGCCAATGTAGGAACTTCAGTGTAGACAAAAATTGAAAAGGATAGCCAACAGTAAAACAAAGATCTAGTCGTGTGGATATAAGATGTATCAAGTTGTCCACCAATTAGTTGTAGGGCGATTCATTGACTAGTGGTGAATCATCATTGGCTAATAATTTCAACTCGGTCTCCATTGCTCTGAATCCATAATCCTGAAGATGTTGCTCAAACAAAGTATACCAGGCTTGTGGAGCTTGTTTAACCTTGTACAAGGACTCAATCAACTTGCAAACTAAATGATCACAACAAGGTACCCGAAAACCTTTAAGGAGCACCATGTAGACCTCATACAAATTGCCGCTCAAAAAACCAAACTGAGCTATTGTAGAAAGAAGCAACCGAAATGTGATCATCTTCATACTAGACGTAAAAACCAACTCTGCAATAGGAGAAGAAACCATCTCCTTGTCTATCCCCTCCTATTGGGAAAAAACATTTCACAACCAAGTAAGTCGTGTGCTTGTCCAAAGTACAATTGTGTTCGTGTACCATACAAAGGTCAAAAGCGAGAGAAAAATGACCATGCTCTCCTAAAATAACAACCTTTTTCTCGATCCTCTGAGCCAATGTCTATGACTGAGGCATATCATCCTCCTACACAACTCCCTGTGCATATGATTGAGATTGAGGAAATGCATCCCCTGCACATCCGGAATTGCATCCTCTAACACGTCCTTTATAGTGGAAATTACCTCCACAACTAGTGCATGAAAGTTGACTGGATTGGGGTCAAAAAGCCACTAAGGACTTTCATCCTTTTGTGCAACTTGTATGATAGAGTCTTCCTCATACTACATGAATTTACATGCATTTATGTTGGTTGTGGTAGGGTCAACAAGCCTCTACAAGACACCTTGCCCAACGCCTAGGGCAACTACTCTATCTTATTTGACATCAGACACAATACATTGTTTCCAAGAGAAATGTACAACAATGTTGGAAATTTTTGTAAACTGACTAATAGATAAGAGATTTTTATTCATGCTAGATTCACACCTAACATTTTGTTACTTTGATTTTTCTAGCATCATTCAATACCATGCTAATATCCCCTATCCCCTCTACTGCATATCACTGAACATCAGCTGATAAACTAAACCAAAAAAATTTATACTTGCAGTGAATTTAACATACTCATCCTTACAAGTGAAATGTTAAGATGCACTGAAATCAATGAACCGACAACTAGTAGTACTAATGTTCAAGTATAATGCTACAAGGGCATAATCTTCCTCAAAATCCTGTCCTTCATCAACTGCTACCATATGTTGTTTGACTGCTTTGTTGAGAAAGTGCATACTATCGCTTCCAGCAATTATTTTTGAGATGCTCAATCTTATGACAATAAAAGCATTTTACATAATATCTAGAAAATAAATCAGCAAGGATATGTTTCCACTTCCCTTTCGGCTGAGAAGCTGATGCACTCTCTACTCGTCCGACACTGGATTCATTAAGTGTTTGTCTACATTCTTTTTGCAACAAATAAGAATTAAATTGATCAAATTGTTTGCACTCTTTTTCCAGCAAATGGCACTTTCCACCATCAAATGTAGACCTCCACAAAAGATTAATATGGGGATGTCACGTTGTTCAGAAAAAGAGCCACATATCGTCGTTATCAACATTTTTGTTAATGGATCCTAATTGGACTCAAAGATCTTTCACCCGAAGATGTTTTGACAAATACTCATCCTCTAACATCTTTGTGGAAAAAAAACAGATTTTTTAGGTACAAAACCTAATGTTTTCTCTGAATTATGGTATTTATTTTTCACACTGATCCACAATGCACTTGCCTCGGTGGCATTTCAAACCTCACACAAATAACTTTAACAACAAGAAGGCCTCCTTATGACATTTGTCATAATCAGCAAAGTTTGTAATAGGCCCTGCTTCAATGCTGAAAATGATTGTCACAATCAAAATCACGATATTCCGCAATTGTCAAAATCTTACAATTCCAAAAATTCTAGTTTTGACCAGCCAACTTCTACACTTCCAGCAGAACCTTATTTCGTATGTTGGCCATTTTACACTCGGAAAACAATATAACAGGTAAAGTACAATACAAGGCTGACCCGAAAACAAATGCAACAGAAGTACAATTTTCTAACTCAAAAATCAATGCAACGAAAAAAGTACAGTTTTCTGACCAGAACATCAATGCAACAAAAAAGTAAACTTTTCTTTGACTGGGAAATTAATGCAGAAAAAAATACAATTTTATAGTTTTGTTGATAAATGTTACTTCAGAAATTTACTTACAGCAACATGCTGTGCTCTAATGCCTCCACTTTCTGATCATAGTCACGTCCTTCCCATGCCATAGCATGTTATGCTTCTGCTGTAAATCGTGATTGTACCATCTGCCCTAGCCATTGTGAATTGCAGCTATATTGTTTGCCCTAATCGCTGTCAATCGCACCTGGAAATTCTGCAATGTAAATCCCGTCAAAATCATGCACTAACGCAACTGGAAATTGCATCACAAATCTGCGATTCTTTCTACTACAGTTTTGTTGTTCTCTTGCTCGCGTTTCTATTGTTCTTTATCTTCTTTGATGTCTACTTCCTGCGTTTGGCACTTCTCTGCTCGTTCCCTACAAAACTACATTTTCCTAGACTAAGTAATGCATTTTCCTACACTACGTTTTGCCCTAGCACCCTGTCCCTTTGCTCTACCTCTACAAGTTAACCTCTTCTTCTTTTCCACAATTCGTACCCGACTAGGTTTTCATTGAACTATGCGCGTGATTGTTCATGCCTCTCCTAGGGCTTTCCTTGAACAATGGTTGTATCCCTGTTTGTACCCAACTAGGGCTTCCCCAAACAATTGGCTCTAGTACCAATCTTGGCAAATGAATGCTGAAAGAATGAAGAGAAATAGAAGGCATACGACACACACTTTTATGTCCATCTCTTTTATTAAGCAAAAAGGAGTTACAGCGGTTGGGAAGGTTTATAACCACCCATTAGTTAATGCTTCACTATCAACTAGTTAATAACTTTAACAAGGTGAGCAATTCTATTGTTTTTATTTTATTCATCGCTCCCCTGCATTCCAGGTGATCTTTTTTACCCAGTAAGGGGATAGCTAGATTCTTGCAACGGAATACCAAAGGTCCAGCTGGTTCATATGAAGTTATGAACTATCAAAAGAAAATTCTCCACCCATGGCACCCTGTGTATGTACAACATCAAGGAATAACCCAATGGCATGTTGGGTCATGTAAAATCCCTTACAAGCCAAGGATAGAAACTCGTGAATCCTTGCAGGTAATAGGTAAACCCAGGTTATGGATCTCACCTCTGTATAGCCCGAGCATATACTTTGTCATCCATCCTGCAATGTCAAATGCCCGAGAGGCTGCCAATAATCTACAACGAACACATCCAAAATACATGACCACTCCTTAGATACCGGACACACTTTTTTAATTCCTCATTGGCCCTTTTGCCCACATATTATTTATTTCTTCTTTCGACACATCCTTCCTGCATAGATTTTGGACTGCAAAGTCTTTATGTACAATGGTTAAGTGAGGATTGGTAGCCTTGCTAGCAGCTAATCCATGTGAGGGTACCTCAAACACCCATGTAAAATCTTCAGGTGTATAGGTAATTTTTACTTCCTTGTCCTTGTAAGAAATGATGGAACACTGAGCGTCCCTGCTGCAATTAGACACCGTGCCAACCAAGGTTCAAAGTCTCTGACCTGGAAGTAGGGCATTTGTAGGATGTTGTCCATGCCTGCTCTATGCAATGCGCCCTTGAGATCATGCGTATTTGGTTTACTTGCCTGCCATGTACGGGAGTCTATAGCTGGCAGGCTCTCCCAGGTTAGGGTCTCAAAGGTGGGTGCAGCTTTGGGTTTAGTTTTATGCCCTGAATCACCCCCTTTTTGCATTTTATTTCATATTGCTCCACCTTGCTTGGAGCTCCCACCAGGTTGGGATAGAGTTTTGCGTTGAAATTATTTGGTCTTCATGAACTATGCCAAACTTTCCAATTGCAGCTTCTAAGGCAATTTCCTGCTTAACCCTAGCTTCACTGGTGCTTGGAAGGGGAGGGAGGTTTGTATTCCTATCAACCATACCTGCTGAATTTAATTCAGTTCTGTCGGGCCTGAAATAACTGCTAAACCCTACCTTCTGATTTTGGACCAAGCTTGGCTGAGTCCCTTGAATTGTGGTTCTTTCCCCGAACCCTGCCTAGACTTTGTATTTTGAAGCCAAGACTGAATTTGACAAACTCCCTTGTTTCTTTGGCAATAAAGTACTAAATTCTTCTAGTACAAAATCTTTATTAGTTGCTGCAAAAATTAAAATTTCCCTTTTGTTTTTTTCCTTTTGGTTCAAAGGGTCAACAATCTGTAATGAAGCATAAACCAACAGAGTTGGGTTGGCAAACCCAAGAAGTGTGGCTGTAGAGATAATAAACAATCCGGTTCATACAGCTGCCTAAAACCCTCTAGCAAGTCATATGGCAATCAATCTAGATCGCCAACTTTGAGCATCCTTCAGGGATGATCAATTGATCTGGTTTGAATGGAATCTGTGGTGAAAATCCTATGGACTGGTATGTTGGCCAAGGTGGCACGATGCAGGTAGTTTGAACACACACAAAAAAGTTCAAACAGGGAGGGACATATAGAACTTGGTCAAACAGCAGACGGATCGAGCAATGAGGGGCAATAATCGAACCTCCAACAGTCAAGTCTTAAGCAGTCAGGTCAACAGGCAGATTGAAGGCAGTAGAGGTCAAACCATCATCATGCAGATCGACAAAAGCAAAGACCAAGCTGAAATATGTAAGGTCAACAGAAGAAACTGAGGCTTGGCCTAGCAAGGTCAAAGCATGCAAAAGAGAGGTCAAACAAAAAAATTGCAAAGAAGAGAACGGCCTGTGCAAAGGAATGATTGAACAGCAATTGTTTAGGGCAGCAAAGAGGGCAGCATCAAAAGTCAAATGGCCTGATGGCGAGGTCGAACCAGAAGGGTCAACAAAGGTGGCAGAATCAACCAGAACTAGAAGATCGACAAGGTCAGCAGGCAGATGGACGAGGTCAGCAATGTCATTCGCAATAAATAGGTTGAGGGGAGCAATGTGTGAGATCGAAGCTTTTGGTTTTAATATTTTCTCAAGAAGATTGACTTGGTCAAGCTGTCTAGGTGGGTCCCCATTTTTTGCTTTTTTCTCTTCTTTATATGGGGCATCTATTTCTATCATGTAGTTACTGTTGGTCCTTGCTTGATAAAGTTTTAGCTTAAAGCAATTGACTATGTCTTTAATTGGGTCCACATTCAAATATTTGAATATTCCAATTTGACAGCTCCATTCGCGAAAATTTCTAGGATTTTAAATGGTCCTAACCATAATACTTCAAACTTAACCCGCTTAATTCTGCACTTTCCATTCTACACCTTAACACGAGAGCTCCAACTTTAAAGTTCATCCATCTAAGATGTTTGCCATGCCAAAGTTTTCTCCTTTGTGTGACTTCAATTGCCCACTATGCCACTACTTGGCATTCGTCTAATTCATTTAATTGGAAGAGTATTTTGTTGAGGCCCTCATCATCCCCCAACCTATTTCGCCCAACCACCTATATACTTGGTACCATGGGTTTTATAGGGACAACTGCCTCTTGACAATACATCAACTGGAACAGTGTAACCAGCAGTGATTTTTTATGCCATTCTATCAGCCCACAGTGCCGCATGTAGATGCTCCTCCCAATCACTTCCTCCTATACCGCATGATTTCTGAATGACCAATATCAACACTTTGTTCGTTGCTTCCGCTTAGCCATTCGCACATGGGTAATATGGGCTTGACAAGGAATGAAAACTACGAAATTTTGAAGCCATCAACTTGATCACATGGTTAACGAAATGGCCCCTCTGTTGCTTTTGATTTGCATTGGAATCCCAAATCTCATCACCACTTGTTCATAGATGAACTTTACCGTGCTCAGGGCCTTTTGTCACGCAATGCTCTCTCTTTTTCCCACTTAGTTAAGTATTCGGTGGTCACCAAAATGTATTTGCAACAGCGAGATTTACTTGTTTTCAAGGCCCTGATGAAATATAGGTCCCAACTTTGAAACAGTTCATGATTGTGACAGTCAAAGAGGCATGAAGTCTCTTTTTAGTAACTTCCCGGTACGCTGGCAAGTGTCACATTCCATCGCCCAATCCTTTGCATCACGGTGCGATGTTGGCCACCAAAGTCCAACCAATAATACTTTCCTAGCAGTAGCATCGGGTCCCATGTGGCCCTTCATGAGCTTCTGCTAGTACAACTCTGATTTCCTCTTTTAGCACACGCCAACATGGTTTGGACCCATCATATATAATAACACATTAGTTGGAATGTTTGGGCTTTAAGTGTCAGTTTCCTTCACTCATGAGGCTACATATCCTTTGAGAAGGATAACAAAAATAAATAATCTTCAATATTCTCATACTGTTATTCTCCAATATTCTCATACCATGCTAGTAAAATTGCAATTTGGATTCTGGAATAAGTTAGCATTGGTAAAACCTTCATCAACATCCTTCGCAGGTTTTGATTTTCTTCTAGAGAGTTGGTCAACAATCACATGGCTTTTACCTAGTCTCACAATAATTTTGAATGTGAACTCCTCTAACAACATCAATCGTCTACTTATCCTTCCTTGAATGATTGATTTGCTCATTAAAGTACAATAGTGCCTGATGGTCCACTTAAAACAAGAAGGGGGTCGCCAACAAATAATGCCAAAACTTTTGCACTATGTATACCATACATAAAGCTCCCCATTTCATGGTGTTATAGTTCTTCCCTGCACTAGGCAAGAGTCTGCTTGCAAAGAACATCGGGTGATCCAACCCTTGAGTTCCTACTTGTGCTAATGTTGCCCCAATGGCATAGTTAGAAGTGTTTACGTTAACATGAAATTCTTTGTCCCAATCTGGATATACAAGTATAGGAGAATTTATTAATCGAACCTAAATTTCCTTAAATTCATGCTCCTATTCATTCAACCATGCAAGTGGGGCCACTTTTCAGGTGAGAATATCCAATAGATGAAAGACTTGAGCAAAAACCACCGGTAATATCCAAAATGTCCCAAGAAGGATTTTATCCCTGTGACATCCTTGGGTGCTTCCATTTTCACAATTACCCTTATTTTGTTTAGATCCATCTTCAATCCATTTTGAACATTGTGACCAAGAATCTAGCCTTGTGGAACCATGAATTGGTACTTCTTTCAAAGTGAACTTTGCAGCGTTGCATCGTCTCATGCATTTTGTCAAAGCCCGTAGGTGAGATTCTTGATTGTTGTAGATTGACCAGTCGTTGACAAAATCTTTCAAGTTAATTGTGACCATCTTGTCGAAGATGTGTAGTATGATTCACTTGAAAGTGCCCAGAGTATTACAAATCCCAAATGGCATTCGGATGTAAGCATAAACTCCATCTTCCACTATAAAATTGGTCTTCATTTAATCTTCATCAATAATATTGATCTAGTTGTATCCTGAGAAACCATCCATGAAGGAATAGATCTCACTGCCAACTACTTATAGTATAAGGTTTGTGAATGGAATTGGGAATGGGTCTTTGATGGTAACTATATTCATACTTTCGAAGTTGACACATATGACTCCTTTAGACTAATTACCATTGGGGACACCCATTCACTTGTTTCTACTTCGAAGATGATTCCTGCTTCTAACATCTACTCAATCTCTTCTTGGACTTTGGTGCCATAGTTCTTATTTGATTTGTATGCTCTTCTTCGAATTGGTTGAGCTCCTAGCACCAAAGGAATTCTATGTACACACTTTTCTAGTAGCACCCCCTTCAAATTCTTGTAGGTCTATGCAAACACATCCTTGAAATCTATGAAGATTTGGAACGTGGCAACCTTCAACATAGGGTCCAAGTCATCTCCCATTATAATCATTTGAGGTTCGTTATCGAATCCAAGATTTATCTTGACTATAATCGGTTGTCTATATTTCATGTCTTCCACACCTCTAAATTGGCGAGCAAGTTTTTCTAAACTTTGCCCTCATTATCTCTACTGCCATTCGTCTCACAGCTTGAGGTTTCCCCTTGGCCAGATGAGAGTTTGTTCTCAATAGTTACGGGCTGAAACAAACCATCACATTCTCTATCACGCCCAGATATGTCGTCTTCCAGGAGGTGGAGACCAAGGAACACTTCATTTTTAGATGCCCCATTTATTATGAGATCGAGGGAAGATATCACAGCCTCTACAGAGACTCACACAACACTCTAACTACTTTATTCAAATATATAAACCAATAATGCCTAGCTATTTATCTTCGTGAGGTTGTCACCCTCGTGCACAGATTCCTAAAAGAGGAACCTTGATGCTCTTGAGCTCCCATATTGATCACCTCTTTCTTTCAACCCATACAGGGGATTGGTAGCACTAAGTGTCCTTTGGACACTGATATATCACACATCAAAGCTGATAGATCAATTAGGTAGCACTTCTCTCAGCACATCATTACTACTCAAATCTCTAGGCCTGCTATCTCTCGACATCATGGCTTTACTTTGCCCCATCGGCATGGCTTTGCGCCTCTCCGACGACATGGATCTAGTACTTGCCAATTGCACCCCAGATCACAAGGGCAAATTGATATTATGAGATTATTTTCCACTATGGGAGTTACATCGGCCATGGATGTTAGGAGAGATTCTAGAGTTAGTGTCTTGCTTCCTCCTAGGATCCCCCAACCTGGCTCCTCCGACCCTATATACTCACTGGACAACATTATCGAATCTTTCATAGTGACCGATAGTGTCTCAAATAACTCCTCCACTTCAAGCATAGGCATAGACATTCGATGACATTTGCCTCCAATCTTCAGTAGCACATGCTTTTCGGGCATTTGTTTCGCCCCTCATTGCTATTTGTATTGATTTCTTTGCCACTTGTGTTAGTGGCACATTGTTCTATTTTGTCTTTTGTACTTTATTTTGTGGTTCGCCTCTAGGATTCTCGCTTCCTAGAACTTTCTATTGATATTGGTTGTATCCTTTAGTCCCATTGACCTACTTTCGGTCATTTGTGGACATTAATATAATTTCTTTCTTTCTTTCTTTGCATCACCTACTCTGTGAACTTAGGGGGGGTAGGTTGGATCCAACGATGATTGTTTTGCTTGATTGGAAACTACAAGTTGTCCCACCCTTGGTTCAGGAATGATTATGTGTGCTCATCTCCTTCAAAACCTTCACATTCCTCTATCTCCAAAAACTCAATGAAATTGCATCCAAGTTGGAATACTTTGTAGTCCTCCATTTGCCAGTGGAATATACAGCTAGGGAATTTGTTTAATCCTCTAAGCATGAGTCTAACTCATATAGTCCTCCATCTAGTTCCATTGTGCCTTTGTTCAAATGTCGTGAGTGTTCTTCCCTATCGTTCATGTCATAATCTAATGAGTCATCCAATGAGGTTGTCTCTTCATTGACTGCCAAACTTTTAAGATCTATAATGTATTTTCAACCTCTATTCTCGATAAATATGATGTTCCTTTTCCAATTGTGATCTGCCTTGGTTGCATTTAACCAATCTTGGCCCAATAATGCATCATAGGCTTTTTTCTTTGAAGAGATGACCACAAAGTTCAATATGAAAGGTTTGGTACTGATAACTACCTTTTGAGCCATCACGACTCCCAACCCCTGTATTCAATTTTGATTAGCGCTTACCAATTAGAAAGTTGACGACCAAATAATCGGCTCTTTGAGACTTTTCCAAGTTTCTTACGGAAGCACATTCACACCAAAGCCAAAATCTATAAGACAAGATTTAACTTTATCCAAAAAACCTCCCAGAGCATCCTGTGCAACAACACCTGTAACATCTGCTTCTTTAGTTCTTTCTTGCTGATCTTCCACAAACCAACAATCTTCTTTTACCTGCTCTTTCTTTCCATGGGACCGTAAGTCACCATCTGTGCTTTTCAACTCCTCTATTCTTAGCTTACTTTGTTCTGTCATTGCTCTACTCCCACTTAATCAAAAACCCCTAAGAGTGACCTGTAACCAAACACAAAACCGCTTCCTGCAACCTTAGCTCTGATACCACGTGTTGGGATATGAATAATCGAAAGCACACAATTGATTACCAAATACAAGCAACTTAATATGCGAAAATAACCAGAGTCAACAAGTAACTAGAATCCAGAAATAACACATGATATGAGAGACAATACACAACTTGTATTAAAACTCTTGCAGAAAAGAATACAATAAAGAAGATGCCACTTCTTCTCCACCACCTCTTCAGAGGCTTCCCACACCTCAAGTGAACAGTAATTCTCTCCTCAAAGCTCTCTCTCTTAGGTCCCAACACCCAACTCAAACACTGAGTTGGTGTTCACCTTATCCCTGTGCTCCACGCACACCACAAGTGCTCCACGCACTCCACAAGTACACAAACGTACTTCAAGTAGATCTCCCCTGAACCTGCAACAACCTGCACCTCAATAGACCTTACTTATGGAAGGATCTTCCTTGCCTTCCTCTTTGCTTTGAGTACGCCCCTGTACTCCAAGTAGATCTCTCCTGATACTGCTCCCTGTTGTGTTGCTGTCCTCTCTAACTTTGCACACTTGCAAATCAATCTGGTTCTGCACACATGTGAACCTTGACCTTGCACACACATACCCCTGCATATCAATGATCTTACTTACCATGTAGATCTCCTATAGAAGCCATGCGCACCTAATGACCAAGATCATACACTCCTGAAGAACCCTACTGATTCTCCAAACCAGTACCCACCTTGGTACTGTGGCACTAGGAGGAACACACCATTGCTCACCTCACACACAGAAGGAGCTTATAATAATGCTCTCTTACTCTCTAGCACAAGTTTAAAATACAACCATGAGTCTATTATATAGATCTCATCCAAACAATAATTAAACATCTAATTACAATAATTAGATCCGCAGCTCTCAGTCTAAAATTAGCTCTAAACATGCAAACACTTGGTTCGTCAACCAACTGCCCGTAATATACTCGCAGTCGAACCACACAGGCGACCGACGTCGGTCCCTGTCTGCCTGGGGTCTGCCGACGCCGACCGATCTCTGACCGACGTCGGTTGCTTCCTGTCTCCTTTCTGCCGACGTCGGTTGGCCTGACCGACACCGGTGTCTGTGACACTTCAGCAACTCCTCCAATGGCCTTCTCCATGTCTGCATCAGTGAAGCTTTTAGCTCTACAACCTAACAATCTCTCACTTGGAGATAAACAGCTGCACTGTACCTGTACCTGTACCTGTACTCCGTCTAATTTGTTTTTTGGCTTGTATCCCTCTTCAAGATCAACCCTGAAAACCACCCACCACACAACCTGTGGTGTACCTCCTATCATTCGAGTACCCTGCCGCATCTGACCCTACAAATACATGTAGTGAAGTCTTGACCCTGAATAGCATGAATCCCTGTTGCTGGTCCCTCTCAAATACCTGAGAACTCACTTCTCAAAAATTGGCTCCTAACTCTCTGACAGCACCCACTGTTTGGAAAAACTCAGGTCTACCAGACATGTGATTTCGGACACTGAACTGTCCAACGCTTAGTATGCTCCGATTCTGCATCCTGAACCTCGCCAACACCTAATTCACATCAACTCCCACTGGAAACAAAATCACCCTATGATCTCCCATGTCTCCCATGCCAAAGAATTTCGCTGCTCCAAATTCTTCATAGCAAACCACTGAACTAATCTTACCCTTAGCTCAGCAAAACCCTGTATGTACAACCCTGCTAGCAAACATACCATCCACATACAGTAACAAAATGATGTCATGACTCATCATCCCCCTGATAAGACAAACCACAATGGTTACCTGACATTGACTGAAGCCATGCTTCGTCCTCCCCCTGTCAAACCCTGTACCACTGTCCTGCAGCTCCCTCAAGACCATATGACCTGGCCTTCCGTCTCACGTGTCTGTTCTCTCAATTTTTCAACTAAAGAATCCATTCATCTCTATGTTTTCATTCTTGCTGGCAACCCTACCAAATCTCCCACTTGGTTCTGCATTATATTCCTGCCACGCTCCCACTGTTTCCTGGATCCTTCCTGCTCTGCAGTAAGCAACTAGTATAAAAAAGAGGAACAACGAATTTGAGGCTTACTTACGTCTTCAGTCCTCCATATGGGTGTTTAAGACTCCTTGACAGCTTGCTGTCCACCCAAAATTCGTTAGTGACTGACCTCAGTCACCACACAGTCTGCATCCAACCGACATCGGTTCCTACGCCTCTCCTGACTACCAACCTGTCGACGTCGGTGTCTCCTGCTGCCGACGTCAGTCCTCATGATCGACGTCGGTCTTACTTACTGCCGACGTCGATTTTCCTGCAGACGCCGGTACCTGTGTTTCCTGTGAGTGATGACTTTTTACCCGCGAGCTCCTTTGAATCAATCCCCATGTCCAAACTGCCCTGCTCATAAGTATCCAGCCCCATCCACTAGTCTCTGTTCGCCATATCCTCCAAGAACACCAAGGCTTTTCAGTTCTTGAGCTTGTCAAAAATATCTGTCTTCCTTAAAAACATGCATCTCCTTCCTGCTCATGTGACCAAGCCTACGAAGCCACGTCTCCGCAACAAAAGAAGAATCAATAATATAAACAAGTAGATAAACAGTACCTGTTTTCTTACCACCAGCGAATTCAAGTGCATCCGCTGTGAGAGTTTTTGTGCATCTCTCATCACCCAACTTTTCTAAAGAAATTAGCCATATCTCCAAACCTGGGACCTGCATGACCTCTTTCAACACCCATGTGTTGGCCGCCTGCAATTTCAGCTTCACTTCTCTTTTGCCAATTCTTTGGCAAAGCTCACCAGCTCCTCTACCTAGGGCTACATGAAAAGAGGCAACCGAATCTATAAGACAAGATTCAACTTTATCCAAGAAACCTCCCAAAGCATCCTGTGCAACACCTGTAACATCTGCTTTTTTAGTTCCTTCTTGTTGATCTTCCACAAACCAACAATCTTCTTTTACCTGCTCTTTCTTTCCATGGGACCGTAAGTCACCATCTGTGCTTTTCAACTCCTCCATTCTTAGCTTACTTTGTTCTGTCATTGCTCTACTCCCACTTAATCAGAAACCCCTGAGAGTGACCTGTAACCAAACACAAAACCGCTTCCTGCAACCTTAGCTCTGATACCACGTGTTGGGATATGAATAATCGGAAGCACACAATTGATTACCAAATACAAGCAACTTAATATGCGAAAATAACCAGAGTCAACAAGTAACTAGAATCCAGAAATAACACATGATATGAGAGACAATACACTTGTATTAAAACTCTTGCTGAAAAAAATACAATAAAGAAGATGCCACTTCTTCTCCACCACCTCTTCAGAGGCTTTCCACACCTCAAGTGAACAGTAATTCTCTCCTCAAAGCTCTCTCTCTTAGTTCCCAACACCCAACTCAAACACTGAGTTGGTGTTCACCTTATACCTGTGCTCCACACACACCACAAGTGCTCCACGCACTCCACAAATACATAAACGTACTTCAAGTAGATCTCCCCTGAACCTGCAACAACCTGCACCTCAATAGACCTTACTTATGGAAAGATCTTCTTTGCCTTCCTCTTTGCTCTGAGTACGCCCCTGTACTCCAAGTAAATCTCTCCTGATACTGCTCCCTGTTGTGTTGCTGTCCTCTCTAACTTTGCACACTTGCAAATCAATCTGATTCTGCACACTTGTGAACCTTGACCTTGCACACACATACATCTGCATAGCAATGATCTTACTTACCATGTAGATCTCCTATAGAATCCATGCGCACCTGATGACCAAGATCATACGCTCCTGAAAAACCCTGTTGATTCTCCAAACCAGTACCCACCTTGGTACTGTGACACTAAGAGGAACACACCATTGCTCACCTCACACACAGGGGCTTATAATAATGCTCTCTTACTCTCTAGCACAAGTTTACAATACAACCATGAGTCTATTATATAGATATCATCCAAACAATAATTAGACATCTAATTACAATAATTAGATCCGCAGCTCTCAGTCTAAAATTAGCTCTAAACATGCAAACACTTGGTTCGTCAACCAACTGCCCGTAATATACTCGCAGTCGAACCACACAGGCGACCGACGTCGGTCCCTGTCTGCCTGGGGTCTGCCGACGCCGGCCGATCTCTGACCAACGTCGGTTGTTTCCTGTCTCCTTCCTGCCGACGTCGGTTGGCCTGACCGACGCCGGTGTCTATGACACTTCAGCAACTCCTCCAATAGCCTTCTCCATGTCTGCATCAGTGAAGCTTTTAGCTCCACAACCTAACAACATTCACACCAAAGCCACCATCAATAATAGTATTAGTCAGGTTCAAAACTAAAATCTACATGTGGACAACCATTGGATGTCAGGGTAAGTTCGTTGTTAGGAGCATCAAATCAATTACGTTGTCTCTTGACCATGGGGTTCAACAATGGGATCCCTCTCTTTCATCATGGTTATTGATGTTCTACCTTTTCTCACCAGGTGTAACCCACCTTGTGTTGTGCTCATCGTCTTGTACAACGTTGGGTATAACATTCTTAAGTTGTGGAATCCTCTGTAAGAGATCCACTAATTTGATGTGCACAATGCTCTATAGAACTTGTCTTGTAATCTCCTTGTCGGACTCTAGCCGACATGTCACTATACTTGTACGTTCACTAGGATTCTTCATTCTTCCCTCATTGCTTGTTCCGCCTTAATTCTTGCTTCAACCATTTGTTACTTTTCTAAACAGGGGTTGGGGTAGGTTAGCTTCTTCACTTGGCTTCTAGGGATTGCCATCACCCCTTCATTTCTTACATCAATGATGTTTGCTTGCTTCAAGCACTTAGCGTCCTTATGATCTCCAAGTCCACACCATCTACACAAGTCCAATGTTGACTTAAATGGTGGGGCAATCCGTTTCAAAATGGCCCCACTCCAGCACTAAACCATCGTCTGACCTTGTTCATCAAATTGGATGTGGCTACCCCCTCCCCTGTATTGTTTTGGCATTATGCAATGTTCCATTGATTTTTATATCCCCCATGGATGCTCTCGTATTACCTTGGAACTTTGTTGGTGTGGTTGGTGGTGTTGACTATTCTCCTTGGGTAAGGAGGGCTTGGGCATCCCTGTTTTTAAAATTATATGGGCAGCTTTTTAAATCATGACCATTGACCTGACAAATTTCACAAAATAGTCTTCTTAGACAATTGACTTGATAGCCCTTTTGTTTTATAGTGGATGCACCAAAGATCCTTCACTTCTTTCAGTTCTTTTTTCAATTCTCTCATTATTTAGAGCATGTCCTCCTGAAGGACTCAAACAAATCTTGGTTTGTTGTCACTAGAATCAGAGTCCTCGTCTTCATTTCATCTTCTTGTGTGCAACGATGAAGTTTTGTTCTTGGTCTTTATGTCCATCGCTCTATTATAGGCATCTGTGTATGACACAAGCGGAACTAACTTCAATTTTTTTCTTAGTGAGGAACCAATCCCTCGATAAACCACCAGTTTTTCAGCCCATCGTCTAGCTACTCAAATTTGCCACCAACTCCTTGGGTCTCCGATTGTAAGCCCAAACCATTTTGTGCTTAGATTGTCGTGTTGTAGATTCCCACTACAATTTCATTGTCATCCCTAAGCAGTTTGAATTCCTTTTCAAACACTTGTGGGAGGGATGCCCATGTTGCTTTGTCAATACTTGGTGCATCAATATACCAATCAATGGCCATGCCCTGAAGGGCCAAAGAGCATCTTAGCCACATCCACCCATCTAACTTCCCATTGGTAGTCTTGATAGTGATGCATGTACAACAATGTCGTACCAGGTCTTCAAATCCATCATTGGTATATTTCAGCATTTTTTGTATTTTTGGTGATGGGGTCGAGGTACCCATTTCTCGTGGGTATTCAGGTATTCTCGTGGGTATTGAGGTCTTTTGCAGTGGCCTTCCAAACATGATCTCCCTCCTCAGAGTGGTCTCTTCCAAACGTTCCTCTACTCCAGACACGCCTTTGCACTTGACTCGTCCTTCCACAGTTATCTATGTGCTATCTTGTTCACGCTCAAGTTCCCTCTTTGTGGTCTTGCTCCCCCTTCAAGATGTTTTGGTTGTTTCAACTGCAATGGTGTCTTTGGTATTGGATCTTCAATCAACAATTCTTCGAATGCCCTGATATTATTTTCATAAGAAGTTTGCTCTTCTTTTGTGAAGACCTCATCTTCAATCTCTTGATCAAAAAGGAAACTTAATTCCTTTGTGGATTCTGTTGGAATTCCCATGCATATCCAAAGTAATAAGTGTCTAGCGGAGGATGTTTCGTTACTTGTTCTGGCACCAAGAGAACCTTTTCTCAGTTTCCACTCCTACTCCAACTTGGTCTTGGGCTTGGGCTTCCGCCTTGGATTGAGCTTCAACAATTGTTTTCCCGGTCTTAGTTTTTTGAAGTAGTTGCTACTTGTAATCTTTTTCTTTGTTGCTCTAGATCCAATAGTCCAGTCGATCTTCTTAGTTTGATTTCCTTTGTTCTGCCAAGTTGTCATCTTTGTCCTCCTTTATTTGGGTTTAATGACATTGACGTCTATCCCCTGATCTCGCTTCCTCTTTACAGCTTTGTCTTTGTGTGTGCCTTTGCAGAGGTGGTTGTCTTTGAATCTCTCAGTCACGTTCGACATGCATGTTCTACAAAACTATATAGTACCTAGCAAGTAGTCATGGGAGATAGTCAAGGAGGTGCTCTACTTCTTATGTAACTGCCAATTTACCCCCATATGGAATTCGTTAGCACTTGAGTGCAATCAGCTTCCTCCTTCACGTGTTCCCAAATGGGCAGGTCCCACCGGTATTTTGAGTTTTTAGTGAGTTCTTGTTCTTGACTGATTTCAACTACTTCTTTGATGGGTTGACCCATTAGTTCTCCATGTCATTGTCGATAAATTGGTTGTCAACTGGATTGTTCATCCGACTTCTTTTAAGACAACGATGCCAAAATGTAGTATAGATATATTCTACCAAGATCCTCGACCAAAGCAAATAGAGAACATCAATATTAAAACATACTATGTACAAGTGTCCACAAAGTAGTAGCTATATATTCCTCAGTCATAAATCTTAGGACAATTTATTCATTCAAGGAGGACCTAATACAAGCGCCCTTTCCTTGTAATCTTTTTCTTCGTTGCTCTAGATCCAATAGTCTGGTCGATCTTCTTAGTTTGATTTCCTTTGTTCTACCAAGTTGTCATCTTTGTCCTCCTTTATTTGGGTTTAATGACATTGACGTCTATCCCCTGATCTCGCTTCCTCTTTACGACTTTGTCTTTGTGTGTGCCTTTGCAAAGGTTGTTGTCTTTGATTCTCTCAATCACGTTCGACATGCATGTTCTACAAAACTATATAGTACCTAGCAAGTAGTCATGGGAGATAGTCAAGGAGGTGCTCTACTTCTTATGTAACTGCCAATTTACCCCGTATGGAATTCGTTAGCACTTGAGTGCAATCAGCTTCCTCCTTCACGTGTTCCCAAATGGGCAGGTCCCACCGGTATTTTGAGTTTTTAGTGAGTTCTTGTTCTTGACTGATTTCAACTACTTCTTTGATGGGTTGACCCATTAGTTCTCCATGTCATTGTCGATAAATTGGTTGTCAACTGGATTGTTCATCCGACTTCTTTTAAGACAATGATGCCAAAATGTAGTATAGATATATTCTACCAAGATCCTCGACCAAAGCAAATAGAGAACATCAATATTTAAACATACTATGTACAAGTGTCCACAAAGTAGTAGCTATATATTCCTCAGTCATAAATCTTAGTACAATTTATTCATTCAAGGAGGACCTAATACAAGCACCCTTTACCCAACGTTCACTATGCTTCTTAAAGGACAAAACCAATCGGTCAATAGTTAACCCAACTGTCACAACCGAGTAACAAATACTTTCTACTAACTACCCACATGCCGACAAGAGAGACAAAAAAACATGTCGGCAGAACAAATAGAGAACAACAATATCAAAACATACTATGTACAAGTGTCCACAAAGTAGTAGCTTTATATTCCTCGGTCATAAATCTTAGTATAATTTATTCATTCAAGGAGGACCTAAGACGAGCCCTTTCCCCAACGGTCACTATGCTTCTTAAAGGGCAAGACCAATCGGTTGCCAATTAACCCAATTCTCACAACCGAGTAACTAATACTTCCTATTAACTACCCACATGCCGCCAAGAGACACAACAAAACATGTCAACAATACTTATTCATAAATGATATTTCAACGAACTACAAAACTCAGTAATAACTGAACAAAGAAATTATTCTGCTCCATTGGAGATTGCTCAGCCACTCCAGAAAGTATTGTGATTACAATCATACCAAGAACAGGGAACGGATTTCGTGGCTGGCCAAAGGATCCCCCTAAAATCCATGGGACGAGGGTTTCAAATGGGAGATCAACTCCAAAAGAAATAAAGCATTTACCCTGAAAGAGACAGAAATTCAAGTTTTAAAAAAAAAACAATTAGTGTAAAGCTGTTTTGTATATATGATCAATGAATAAACAAAATGATCAAAAAGGTTTCATTGCATCCAATTATATTTTGATATGTTTGCATCCTGCTTTGCTCAACTATAAATTCCTCTACCACTGGGAGATGTGTCTTTCGGCAAATGGTACAAGCCTAACAACAAAAACAAATCAGGTAACATTAAAATTGATCACCTGTTACATTTAAACCCCACCTTTAACCATTTAATCACTATAACACCACTACTAATAAGTTTATCTACCACAATGAATGAGACACCAGTATTTTAGCCATCTGATGGTATCCTCTTATGTAATCACAAAGACAATCTACATACAATTACAATTAGTTAAGCATGTAGTAAACAACCAAATGGTAGCAACCCGGCCAATTTACAGTACTAGGCCATCCAGTAGCAATAAAAAACCATTTGGGAATGCAACTAGGATATAGGAAGAGATATACATAATACTGTGACCATATGATGTCCTTTATCAAAGTAATACTGCCACTTAAAACGAATTGTTAAAAAAAGTAGAAGAGAATGCGGAAAGAGATGGGGCCCTATCCTCCCTCTCTTTGGAACACCTTCCCTTATCTCACATCCTAGTAAGATTTCATCAAAATAAGCTGGATGAATCAAGGAGAAGGAAGGGTTAGCGTAGTGTAGGGAGGATAAATGATAGATGCCTTTGGCACATGGCATGTCATTCTTTGAGGACTCATTAGATTCGTCACTTTGGAAGAGATTACTTTGCTTGGATCTAGATAAGCAGTGGTGTGCTCTCTATAGGAGCGTAGCTTCTCATGCTTATTCAAAAACCTTGGATAAGACCAAGCTCAAGTGTTGCTTTATATGGTGGTTAGTCAAGCTATGGGAGAGGAGAGATGGGTTGTATGACCTCATCAGTCCACATTTGCTCAAGCTTGTGTTTTAGCAGCAATTTGAGAATACTAACCCAAATCTTGAGGTTCTCTAATGGGCATTCGATGGTTGTTTTGGGCTTATGGGAAAGCAACACTTCTTCAGGACAATCCCCTTTATGTTCTATTTTGTCTTTGGCAGAGGCTTCTTGTTGACCATGCAATTCCCGTTGGTGCCAATTTTGGAAGAGATTACTTTGCTTGGCTCTAGATAAGTAGTGGTGTGCTCTCTATAGGAGCGTAGCTTCTAATGCTTATGTTCCTAGTAGCTTGTTCAAAAACCTTGGATGAGACCAAGGTCAAGTGTTGCTTTATATGGTGGCTAGTCAAGCTATGGGAGAGGAGAGATGGGTTGTATGACCTCATCAGTCCACATTTGCTCAAGGTTGTGTTTTAGCAGCAATTTGAGAATACTAACCCAAATCTTGAGGTTCTCTAATGGGCATTCGATGGTTGTTTTGGGCTTTCGATGGTTGTTTTGGGCTTATGGGAAAGCAACACTTCTTCAGGACAATCCCCTTTATGTTCTATTTTGTCTTTGGCAGAGGCTTCTTGTTGCCCATGCAATTCCCGTTGGTGCCAATTTAAGACTTTAACTTCTTCTTCTCAACTACAGAGTCTATTGTTCAGCCTGTGTGCTGAGGATCTCTATCCCTAAACTCTGGCCATAATTTTGTTATGTGGGGATGTTGATTTGTTGCTGCTTCGTATTCTGTGGAAGCTTCTGCAAACTAATCGTTTGCCCCTTCTGAGGATTACAGTTTGGGTTTTCTGTCATTGACTGCCTTTTATTTTAGAGATCACATTTTGCTCCAACATGGTTCCTGGTGATGCTCTGTTAGGGCTGTTGCTGCTTTGATTTTTCTAGTATGCTTCTCCTTGGCACGGCTCCCATTTCTTTTTAAGAGGACATTCCTGGTGAGGATGGTTGTTGTTCAGTGTCTGTTCTGTAGCACTTCCTGTCTTCCAGAGGAGCTTGTCTTTCCACTCAAGGCCTGCATTTGCAGGTCTGTTTTTTTTTTTCTTATAGATGCTTTGTACTCCTATAGTTATTGTTTAATTGCAAATAAAGAATTTTTCAGGTAAAATAAGATAAGAGAACACAATAACAAGATTTGCCCCTTGAAGCTTGATAACGGCTGTGGCATCAAGTGATGTGATCATGAATAAATACAGAACAAAAATAGTGCATTTCAGACTACATTTATGAAAGATACACAGATTTTCAGGGCTGTGGCATCAAGTGATGTGATCATGAATAAATACAGAACAAAAATAGTGCATTTCAGACTACATTTATGAAAGATACACAGATTTTCAGCAAACGTACCTCCACCACCATTCATGGTCCTCTGCTGCAAGCTGGAAGTATGTTAATGCAATGGTAATAAATGCGGTGACAATGATGAGGATGATGAAGACAATGAAGAGAATGCTATATATTGTGTATATCTTGTGACCCCATACACTCGCAAAGATGTAATATAGCTCAATGTAAATGGCACTAAATGGCAAAAAACCTGCCATAGCCATCTGAGGAACTGTCTTTCTGTACCATGGCAAAGCAGGAATCTCCCGGGGATACTTTGTGGTACGGCATGGAGCTTGAAATTCTGTCTTGCTGTTCTTACCAGCAATGCCACCCAAAACAAGCAAGGGGGAGGTGATTAGTGTCCAAATTAGGAGAATTACAACAATAGTCCCAAATGGCAACGCTGCTGTAGCATTATACGCAATTGCTACTGTGTTCAAGAAGCAAAAGGTCAAGAACAAAGGCCCACAAAATATGCAACCTGTCAGCAACAGGTTCCTTACCTGCAGCATGAAAACCTTAGATGATCATATTCATTAAACAAAAAAGTAAAGATAAAGATATATTCAACAAATTAGAAAATTTGCATCAGTGAGAGAAGAAAAGCAACGACATTTTTCCAATACCCAGTTTGCTCCTTCAAGTTGACCATAGAAGGAGGCTGCCACATAGCCTGCAATGCCAGACGTAAGAGAATATATAATCACAAGAGCAGTATATAGGGCTCCCCTGTTGTATGGATAGAAAACTCCCACCAGTGCAAGCATAAAGATGAAGATAGCACTGCAATGCAAAGATGGAGCAGCATTGTCTTAGCAAGCTGTTAATGTTTATAGAATACTTATTTCAGTCTACTGTGCAGCTTACAATTGGTGAAAAAGATTTTCAGCATCATCTTGGGCATGACGACATAAATGAATGTAAAAGATCCACATGCAACAGGCTATTCCCAAAGTCAAATTCTAGGAGCAGAAGCAAGAACAAGAGTGATTTATTTCATAGAGCCAAACTCATATACAGAGTGTATTTCAAGAAACTTCAAATCACTGAAGAAAAGTAAAATATCCACAAATTAATTCAAGCCTACTTACAGGGCTAGCAGCTGAGTTCCAGACCCCAGAACAGCAGCAAACAGAGACTTGTGTGAAGGATACCGGAAGACATCTCCATGAATGTACTTCCATCCTGTCTCTTCTTGATCATCCATTGACTCCTCATCTCGAGAGTATCTTCACATTAATAGGACATGAGACAAATGAGTTTAAAATAAAACACCAAGACATGTTCATACAGTAGTTCTGATTCAAGAACATAAGTTTCAAGGGCAATAAAAGAATAAGAACCATTACTCATAAAAGGATAAAACTCCTAATTCGCGCTATGAAAAATCAAGCTACATTACTTGATAAAATCATTCTTCAGAATTCGCATGAGTATTGTTGCAAGGAATCCCGTCAGAAGGAGAACAGTCACACATGAATTAATAATAGAGAACCAATGGATTTCCAAATGCTGAGGTAAAAATGAAGATTTTGCATATTTATCCATACGGCGCTCAAAAGGAGTGGTAGTTTCTGACCACTTGACAGAGTACATGAACTCAACCTCAATCTCATTATCATCAGTAATATCCACTGTGTACTGAGGATCTGTACGCACACTGATTTCTATCACTCTGTCATTGTTGTATAGAATATCAAAGTGCAAATGTTTGTAAAGCAAATACCTACGATCCTTATGTTCCCCCTTTTCATTTTCAATCTTTCCAATAAAACCCCATATAGGCAAATCATCATAGTACATCTGAAAGTAGTAATCATTCTTAACTGCATCTCTGAACTTTGCCAGATCCTCTTTGGTCAGCGTTTTCTTGCAAAGAGACTCCAAGTCTTTGTCCACCTTGAACTTAAGCCGATGCCTAGCATCAACCATACGGTCACCATTCAATACTTCTCCAAGAGCCTCCCTCTTCTCAGTCACGTGATCTGCAATTATTACTCAATAAAATTAGAATGGTTCTCAGGACCAGACAATTTAATAAGAGATAATCCTGGAGCTCAGAAATTTGGGATAAGCAATCTCCCACAAAATACAGCATTTTTCATACGGGAAAAAAAAACACTTGGCTTGTACCAACCTGGCGGGCAGAATGGCAAATCAAAATACCGATAAGTCTCGCTGCAAAAACATCACAATTGCCGCATTAGAAAAACAATGTCTAGAAATTACATATTTTGTATGAATGAATGGTATACAATTTGGGTTGTGATATAAATAATTAAATATAAAAAAGTTAGCTCTCATGAAAGGCAAAGTAAACCTTTAAGCAGAAACTGTTAAGCTCTTGTAAAGATTCACTACTAAGTTTCCAACAACTAAATAATGCCTAAAATAAACAAAGATGCAGAGCAATCCAGCTACCACTAACATCAAAGTTCAATATATTTCCATTCATAATCAGCTTGCATTTATTTTTGAGACCTTTCATTTAGAAGGACAATAAAAACTTTAATAGAAAAAAGGAATGCCAAAGACGAATTCAAAAAATCAAGTAGTTATGTTTTCTGATAATAATTAATCCAGGGAAAACAACAATCCCTATTTACCTGAAACAATAATTGATCATGTGATTAAATGAGTAAAAAGATTCATTCAAATAGTTAACACACCTTTTTGCAATATTATATATGTACATCACAATCACGTAACAAAATTTGTTCATTATTTTAAATTTATTACATATCAATATATGATGATCTGTTTTAAATGACATCAGAGCAGACACCGTACCACTATGCATCCAACTTGTTTGTGGTTTCCTTAATCATTGAAACCGTTCATTCCATTCCATACAATAGGAGACCTTTATATTCCTTTTGATGTTTACTATTAGAGGACAAACGAAGACAGAGATAAAGGCACAAACGAAGACACAGATAAAGGCAAAAAGAAATGCCAATGCAATGGGATGACAAAAGGAGGTAAAATGCAGAGGAGAAAAAAGTGTCGATGGGAAATATTGTGTGCAATACAGAAAAAAATAAAAGGGAACAAATGTGAAAGCACACCAAAACCATTGTTAAAGCTGGTGACAAATGAGCAAAAAGAAGACACCGCAACAAAGGCCAGAAAAAATGAGGAATGGAAACCGAATGAGAGCAGAAGATAAAATGCTATCATTAAGGATATGAATAGTAAACGATAGATAATATTGCAACTAATATTCTTGGTGAGCTTGAGAACGATTTAATTAGACAGGACAACAGGAGATGAAATTGTTTGCACATGATACAGCAGAATGAATTTGTACTTCAGAAGAGTTAAGCTCTTGCTAACTTGAAATTCCACTCCACTGGATAGCTTATTGAACAGGTAAATTTCAAATGTTTCTAATCACATTCACCCTGAAAGAACCTGAAGGCCATATTTTCAGTGTCATTATTGATTTGCTAACCCAAATTATTAGCAGAGTTCTTTCATTCCTTCTACCAAGAATTTAAAGGCATTCACCCGATAAAGAAAGTAGAATAGAAGATCCATGGACAGTCCCAATTAAAGAATATGAGGGAAGTCAAGTTTTCAATATGGTCATGAAAACAGTGAGTGCATCGAATAATTCAGACTAGGCCAGTTTATATGGACACAGATTACAGAACTCTTATAAATGACTCAGCACAACCAAGAGAATAAAATTCCATTGTTTTCTATCATATTTTCAATATACATTTACTTGAGAGAAATCAACAGTCAACAATTCTGCTGGTTCCTAACAATTATTTGCTTGTTCCATCAGCGCCAAACTGGTTGATGCCAATTAATCATGTGCCAACTGGATTTGAAAGTCTCCTGGATGTTTACACCAAAAGCTGGACAGCATCGTACACCAAAGATCTTCCGACAAAAATACTACCACCAATATTATCATGTCAAACTGGCCCACACCACAACATGTTGAGAAGTTGGCAGTTGGCACCAAAATATTCATGCCAAAATGGCAAAATTGCCTGGTGATATTAGCACCAATCCCAAGCACTTGTTTGGCATGGGTTCCAAACTAATACCACAAAATACAACATGTAAGGCTCTACCCTCACAAATACAAAAAAGGTCGCCAAGAACTCTAATACCGCATGAAAGGTCTTCCCACAGGTATTAGATTGTGTATGGCACATGCCATCATGTCACTACATATGAAACAGAGTGTGATGATAACCTGACCTTATTACATGATTGATTAATAAAAAATATTCTATGCTAGACATGTGATAGGAAATACATGATGTCTAACAAATGGATTGTATGCATGCTAATCTGCTCACCTTAATCATTCAACTAACCTCGCCAATTATCTCGACTAATTTCATTTAACTAAATAACTATGTTGTTTGGGTACGGGTACGGGTACGGGTACAGGGACGTCTCGGGTACGCGGGTACGTCATTTTTCAAAAACCTTGATTTGGATACGTCATGGGTACGTCTGTGTATATATATATATATATGTATTACTCATTTTTTTAGTAAAACACTTGAAACTACATAATGTGAAAATATGTCTATAAATGATAAAACACTTAAAAAATATATAATATTCATTCATTCATTACTTCAAAGACAAGATGTACATTCAAATCTAGAATAAATCATCTCGATTGTCCACAAAATCATGAATGCCACTCCCATTATTTTTCAACTTTATCATTTACTGACACTTTCTCTCACAAGGGCTCATCGGTGCATTGAATCTCACGAGTGCATGCCTTAAGGGGTGCACAAGAAATGGGGTGGGATCGGCTTGTGGCACTTTGCCAGAGATATTCTCAAACTATTCTATCACGCATACATCCCTTCATGCAGCCTTCATACCTCCTATGATGTCTCCTTGAAATCTTGAAAACCTGAAATATGGCTAAGTTTGAAACCCTGAAACCTTGGAATCTGACTAACTCTGAAATATGACAGGATCCTCCAAAACCTAGAATTTGCATTATAGCTCCTAGTAGTCCGAAACCCCTCTCAAACACCCTGAAAGTATATAAATAAAATATAACTTAATAAATGTAAACTTATACTTAAATGTTTATTTTATTTCTATACGTTGGGTTCGGACAGGATTTACATTTAGGGTTGCTTAGTTTTTAGGGTTTTTTTTTAAGGATTTTCTAGATTTTTTTTAAAAACAATTCGCCATTTTTCTGCCAGAATCCCTTGGGTACGCGCCGGAAACGTCCCAGGTACTCCCAGAGGCGTCCTGGAGGCGCCCGTCGGCTTGCCGGACGTTTCCGGCACGCCGGCGGGCGCCTCCGGGACGCTTCCGGGAGTACCCGGGACGTCCCCGTGCCGGAGGCGTCTCCGAACAGGAGGCGTGTGGCTGGGGGCGTATCCCTGCAACACAGCTAAATAATCCTTTTCCTAATTAACAATCTAATCCCCCCTCGCACTATATATTTCTCACACTATACTAACCTTTCTACATACCCCACATTATATTAATCCATTATTTATCCCATTAATATTTCATTAACCTATTAATCCTATTTCATTTAGTCTCCACTTGCCCACTTCCTAATTTTAAATTAAAAATATACTAACTGCCCCCTACCCTACCTACCCATAGCCTTTCCTACAAACCTAGTTCCTTAATCCAATCTAAAACCCCTATCTAATCCTCAATAATCCCTAATGAAGTCTAGAGTTCTCTAACTCTAGAAGCTTCCTCCAATCTCTCCACTCATGTAGAACCCTCTAAATCTAGAGGATTCTTAGGAATTTTAAATTCCTTTTTATTCCCTCCACCACCCCTATAAATAGCCATGCAAAGCCCTTGGCTAGCCTAATTAGGAAAAACCACAAGCTTGCATAGCCTTCATACTCTCTTAAACTATGGCATTGCATCCATAATCTTTGTTTTGCATCCCCAAAGTCATTAATCCTTTTGTATCCATTTGAAGTCTTGATGCCACCTTGTCTTGCAATTCAACGTCATATAATCAAATTGTCTTGGAGAAGCATTTATTATCTTGGAGGGAATACTCAAGGAAGCAAGGTGATGGTAAGAATGTTTTGATTAAATTCTGATTGCTTCCTCATTCTATCTCTTTCATGTTTTGTAAATTTTGAGTGGATTATAGCTTATTGTGCAAAGTTCAAATCTATTGCTCAAATTTTGCATTATACACGGATACCTTCTGAAAAGCAGATAACCTAAAATGACAAAGGGATTTTCAGTTATTTGTCATGCAGTTATTTCATAAATGTTTAATTATCAAGTTGATTACACTTCCCAAAATGACTACTAAAGCAAATGATTAAAATAAAATTACAATGTACAGACACACAAGAGCAAGCAGTGGTAAATGAGGAGTTTCACACTGTAAGCTGAGCATCCTTTTCCACGCGCTCTCCAGCACCTAGAATTAGTCATATCAACACATGGAGATAGGGGTTGAACTTATAACAATGCATGTCCACACCACGCCATCATAACACAAACCCAACCCCAACCCCATGTTCTCCTTTAACACTTAAAGCTTTGCCACTAAGGCTTACTCTAAACTTAGTTTTCCCTTAAGAGCCTGGTGTTAGTGAATCATGGACCAAAGCAGAAAGGGCATTCCATATCAAAACCAGCTCACATGATTCAGAACAAGAAATTGCAAGATATACACAATACCAAAGCACCATGCGAAGAAGCCACACACAAGAAAAGAAACTAAAATATGGACAAGGATGGGTACTAAATCCCGTAAAATGCTCACCGTGCAATAGTAATAGAGAGCATGAGATGGTCAACAATAGCACAATATGACATTTAACCACAAACTAATTAATGGTTTACTTAAGGTAGTCAAACATATATGTATTAAATCGTCAGAGAATTGAACTACAAAGCACTAGACTAGCTTGTGTTGTTGACCAAAATGCCTATATGTTCTAAGTTGATGACACAAATAAATCCATATTAGTCATTCAAAATATTGTACTGTTTAATCTTAGCTCTAGAAAAACGATAGGAATATGCCTCTTATTTAGCACAATTTGGCCTCAAGCCATAGATAATGGGATGCCAATATGTATATTGCATTTCTCCATCTATTTGTATCTCATGGAAATTGATCTGCACCATGGGGCCCAAGATTCCGATGGGGGGAACAACCCTGTATGAGTAGCTAGCAATCTATGAGTTATAGAAAATGCAGTGGAAAACTATAACAGAAGTAAACCGAAACACATTTAAATGCAGAAGTATTTGTAGAATAGTGCAACTTCTACTCAATGTAAAAGAATAAAGGATGGTACAGATGTGTACAATATTTAAGAAGGCTGGGAATTCAGGTTCCCACAATCAGAAGGGGGAAAACAATTCCTGCATGTTTTCCTAGACTGGAACGTGACTACAGATGTGTATGAGATACTAGATACTCAAGGCATGCTAACATTCCACTATTTGGTGGCGTCTTTGATCCCTTAGGGGTTGGAAGGTTACAATATATACATCATTACAATAAGGCAGTTATAATAGTCAACAGTGACCAAAGAGTTCAGTTACAAGAATGGTTCATCTTCAGCCTAAGTGACAGTTGGACTTGTTGTAGGTGTAGCGGTTGAATTTACAGCATGCAGTATGCTGACAGGTGCTCTGACATGGTGCAAACATGTAGAGTGCCACTTGGCGTGTAGCGTGGCAACAGAGAGTTGACATATGGTTGTTGACTTTGGATGGACAGTGTTGCACGAGAATAATTTGCACATTGCACAGAGTTTGCAAAGTCCTACAGCCAGTCCCAAAGTGTTGCGCAAGTGCACAAAGGAGAAGTATGCAAGTTGGCGCAGTTGCGCAGATTAATCGCCCTTTCTTGAAGAGCAATTGGTCCCCATTTTGCTTGTGGTCAGTTGTGGGACCTAAACCTAAAGTTACTGAAGGTTGCACCACTTAGACTGAATGGCATATTGCCTTGCCTTGACCACTCTAAAACAACTAATGTGTGCCTTGGTGAGTGCACATTGTTGTTACTTCAACGATTTGATCCTTTGGTGTTGTGCGCAGGTGTTCAAGATCAAAGTCTAAAGGATGTTGAGATGTTGACTCCAACAAAGATGGAAAGTATGGCTTAAGAAGTTCCACATTGAACACTGGATGTAGGCCCAAGTACTATGGTAGATCAAGAAAAAAGGCATTCTCACCAACTATGCGCAGTATGGTGTAAGGACCATAGCATAGAGGCTTAATCTTCTAGTATGGACCCTTGAAATGTTCCTTCTAAATATGCAACCAGACCTTATCACCTACGTTGTACTCAAGGTGTGCAATGCATGTCAAGGCACTCTTTGTACTTTTGTTGTTGTTGCGAGAGCATCCATTAAAACTGTCAGTGAACAGTTTGGATGTGTTACATAAACTTTGTGCATTGTCCACGTCCCTAGGCGAGCAATTTTGTGAAGGATGGTGAGGGGTAGGATATGTCTAGGGGTGTCATTGGTTGGAACCCAAGACATATTAGGAATGGATTATGCCTTGTAGAGCTATGCAGAGCTCTATTAAAGGAATGTTGGATGTAAAACAAATTATCAACCCAAGTGCACAAATGTGCACTTTTGTACATGTGCAACAAATGAACTCGTGTGCAGTTGACAACTTTCATTTTTCTATCTAATTGAGGATGAAATGTTGTAGATCGATCCAATTGTGTGTCCATCATTTCCCACAAGGCTTGCCAAGCCAGGCTAACAAAGCACAGGTCATGATCAAACACAATAGATGTTGGAAGTCCAAAGTGAACCCAAACATGGCTGAAGAATGAGCATGTACTTTCCTGCGCATTGGTGACCTTCTTACAAATACCATGATAGCCATATTCAAAAACCTATCCCCTACAACGAACACCGAATCATATTCGTGCTTCATCATAAGTAGTCCAGTCATGAAATCCATGTTGATAAATTCCCTAGGCCTAGATAGAACCAACAGAGGTGGGTAAAGTCTCAGCTTCCAATTCATGGGCTTGGCAATGCAACAAGGACTACAAGACAATGTGACGCTCAATGACGATGCACATGTGAGGCCAATAGAAATGTTGTTGTAGCATTGTCAGTGTTATGATAACATCAAATTGCCCCATGGTCTTGGTGTAGTGTGCCTCCTGGATGAATCTTTGAGGAGGTGCACCATCACGAACACATAGATGTCCAAGCTTGTATAGGAGCTTGTCGGACATGTGGAATTCACGAACCTATTCACCTTGCTCGAGATGATATAGCTTTGACAAAGTCTCGATATGTTGACTAGAGAGATACCTAGTCCGAAAAGTTGTGGCCACATGTGTCAAGCATTGTGATGAGTGTTTGCATTGGGGAATGATTGAGGCAATAGTTGCCTTCTTGTCTTTTCCCTTTTTGTGTTTAAACACCATATGGAAATGCTACAAGTAGGTCATCCACTTTATGTGGCATGCATTCTCCAACTTACCTTGCGTATATGGATATGATCTTCTCCTCACCCAAGATGTAGTAGTGCTATTGCTTGATTGCTTGGACTATTGCATACAATTCTCTCATAGGTGGAGTAGCATTGATCCATGTTATTGAATGTCTCTAAGTGATGCATCGGAATGGATCTCAAAGGGGCAGACAATGTCGGGCACTGCCAGAATAGGTGTTGCAATTGCATCACTTGAACTCCTCATAGGCAAGTTATTGCGCGAGTGTCCAAAGGAATGTTGTTTTAGCGTGCATGATCTGACAGAGGGGCCATGATAGGTGCAAGAAACCAAGGACAAACCTGCAATAGAAGTTAGCAAGTCTAAGAAAACTCAACTCGATGAGATTGCGTAAAGTTGGCCAATCTTGGCTTACCTTGATTTGTAACGGATCTACAAGGATGTTTGCGCAGGGCCGAATGTACACTTGGCTAAGTTGGATTGCAACTTGTGTTTGTGTAACGTGTCCAAGACACACAAAATGTGCTCCACATGCTCATCCCAAGTCTTTTTGTAGATAAGGATCTCGTCCAAGTAGACGATGACGAAGGAGTTAGTGAAGTCCTGAAGTATGTCATTCATCATGCACATGGATGTCGTTGGGCACATCGGCCAAGCCGAAACCAACCACTCGTACAATCCTTCCTTTGTCTTGAAAGTTGCCTTCCAAATGTATTTTGGATGGACTGGTAGTTGATGTTAACATGAATTCAAGACTATCTTGGTGAAGTATTGTGCAACATGGAGCTGGTCCAAGAGGTCGTCAATATGAGGCAATGGGTAGCGATTCTTCATCATTATCTTGTTGAGCACATGATAGTCAATGCACAAGTGCCATGTGCCATTTTTCTTTGCCACGAGGACTATCAAGCTACCACAAGGAGAAGATTTGGCCCTGATCTTACCTTGCTCTAAAAGCTCTAGGATCTAGCACTAGACATTCTCCCAAATGGATATGTGGTTTAGTGGACTATTCGAAAGAGGGGATCCAAGAACCAAATCTCGTATATTTTACAGCACAATGTGTTGGTAAGCCTTTCGGTTCTTCAAAGACGTCTCCATATTGATCCAATAACTTGTCAAGTTGTTGCAACAATGATCGCATGGTATGGAACATTACCAATGCTCTCTTGCTCTAGTATGCAAGCACCATATGCCATCTTTCTTTGGCACAAGGACTATCGATTTGCCAAACGAGAAGAGTTGGACCTAATCTTGCCTTGATCTAGGAGTTTTTGGATTTGGCACCAAACTTCATCATTATCCCAAATGGGTTTGCGATACAATGGCAAATTTGGAAGAAAGGATCCAAGAACCAAATTCATTTGATGTTTTATAGCGCAATCTATTGATAGGGCTTTTGATTCTTCAAAGATGTCTCAATATTCCTACAATAATTTGTCGAATTGTTGGTAAGGTGACAATGATTGTGCGGCATGGCACATTTCCAATGTTCTCTTGCTCTAGTACATAGGTGCCTATGGACAAACCATAAGTAGCATGAACTTTTGCAGGTGCAAAATGATCTTGCAACATTGTTTGGCAAAGACCAACATGAGTTTGGCCTTAAGAGGTAAATCCCAAAGGTTAAAGATGCGATCTTTGACATGGATGGTCCACCGTTGCAGTTTTGTGTGATATGTAGCATCTCAGCCACACACATGTAACCTTCCAAGCAGAATGTCACAAACCTCTGGTGGCACAACATCACAAGTGGCTATGTCCTCCATAGGCTTGACTTTAATTGGAAAGTGCATTGTTTTCAGATCTATATATCTTTCCCCTACTAAAGCCATCCAAGAGAGTATGGTCAAGGTTGTGCTTCAATTATAAGACCTAGGCATTGGACTACATCTTGCGCAATGATGTTCTTTTGGCTCCCATTGTCGATGATGACATGGAGAGGTTGACCCTTGACCCAACGCTTGATGCGAAAGAGGCATTCTCGTTCCTTTGAAGTATTGATCGCAAAGGTGTTGGCTCTAAGACTAGTAGCATCTGAATCAATGCAATCTTCTTGCACAGGACCTAATGTAAGGATTGTTGTGTGTGGCAAGCGGAATCGTTGTGTGAGTTTGTGCAGTGTCTATGGCACTACTTGTCACCTTGGTTCATTTTGCCTTTGTTTGGCACAAAAGGCATTGGAGCCTTCTAGTGATGTGCAGCGTTCTAAGGCTTCTCTCCCTTGCGCAACATGTTATATTTCTGCATAGTAAGGTGATATGGGGTCCTTTGCATGGGCTGGCTCTTACATGCAATATAGGATCAAAAAGGAAAACTTCTACATCATCTTTGCCTTGGATTCGATCTTGGTGGTGTTGCATTACGCTTGCCCCAATGTGTCAAAACTAGAAGTCAAGGACCCCATCTTCGTGCACATCTAAGGTGAGAGTCTGTTGATGTCCTTGAACACATTGTGTTGCTCCATCAAGTCCTTGCGCATTCATGCAGTGTAGTAGTAGAACTCGTTGATGTAATCTTCAACCAACTGTTCCTTGCATTGGCACAACTACTAGAACTTGATGTACTCGTCCTCATATTGCTTGAGAAGGTAATACTCCTCCATGATGCTAACAAATGACTTCCACATCTCAATGGGCTCCAAGTCTTTCTCACACTATGCACTAAAGGTTTCCCACCAATGGGACACTGAAATGGACATCTTCAACACTAAGAAGGTGATCTTTGTGTCAATGAAGTGATTAATCGAGATGTAGGCCTCTAGTTGTTGAACCCAATTATCCAATGTTATGGCTTTAATTTTACCTTCAAACACTAGAATGTCAAGATTGATTTGCACTTTGAAAGGGCTTTGCTATTGAAACGACAATTATACAGGCCACATAGAAAGAGTAGCTTGTGGTCCGAGTTGCACCATAAGTTCATAGAATTGGCCAAAGAATTCATTGTGTTACTCCTCTAGGTTGTCCCAAATGCATGTATGAACATCTAGGGATGCCTCAGTAAAAAAACTTATGGACGTCAACCATCTTGTTCTTGCTACGACATTCTTTTGGGTACTCTGAAACAAATCCGAATGGTAGTCCTTTCTACTGCTATGCTCACGTGTTTACAAGCATATGAGAGCTTTAACACTAATACCAATGATCCACACAAGTCCCATGGTGCCAATGCAAGGGGCAACCTCGTAATATTGGCTAACAATATATGGGTTTCGAAGATGTAGTAGAAAACTATAACACTAAACCAAAACACATTTGAATACGGAATTATTTGCAGAATAGTGCAACTTCTATTCAATGTAAAGGAATAGGGGAAAGTACAAATGTGTACAATGTTCAGCAAGGTTGGGAATGCAGGTTCCCATGATCAAAAGGGGGAAAACACTTCCTACTAATTTGTTTGGACTATAACATAACTACAAATGTGTATGAGATGCTAGATACTCACGACACACTAACATTCCACTATATGGTGGCGCCTCTAGTCCCTTGAGGATTGGATGGTTAAAAAGTATACGTCATTACAAGAAGGGGGCTACAAAATAGGGCAATTACAAGAGCAGTTCATCTTTTTTCCAAGTGACAGTTGGACTCATTATTTCTTATAGCCGTGGCAACTAAACTTCCAGTGTGCAATATGCAACAAGGGCTCTAACATGTCGCGAATGTGGAGAGCTCCACATGGCAATAAAGCACTGACACGTGGTCCTTGAGTTCTAGAGAGTGTTGAGCAAGAAGCATCTGCACATTGTGAGAAGTTTGGAAAGTTTTGAGCAGTAGTCCCAAAGCGCTGCACAAGTGCGCAAAGGAGAAATGTGCGGACCAACACAACTGTGCACAGATCACATACAACTACAACCTCAATCTTGGGCAATTGCCAATGAATTACCTTTTCTCCACTCTCTCGAAATAATACATACTAGTTATTATGCTACCTTCCCTCAACCCAAAATGAAAAGAATGACAATAATAATTCTTGATATATCATATAACATGACCAAAAAAGAAATTAATAAGGCATTGTTGTCATCTCCGTGAGAAAAAATACCTATTACCATTTACCTTTCTAGTTTTGATACCTTTTTCATGTGTGGTACCTTAATATTCCTACTACTAAAAAGAAGCAAACAAATTGTGCGTGGATATGAATACTGTATAAGAGGCCAAGCTTCATCATTGCACAATTCTCAACATCAATTGGGGCTTAGTAGATTATCACTTCAACAACTATCTACACAGCAACACTGATGCCGGTTGCATGAAAAGTCAAAATTACACACCAAATCAACAACAAACTAGAAGAGTACGTCCAGGCCTACGATCTAGGTTTTTGCCATCCTACTGTCCTGTCCCATGCATCAGTTTTCTGCATGAGTTCATTTCCTTCTCATACAGCTCTGCCAGATGTTTGAATTGAAATTGGCATGCAGTTGTGCAAAACAAGGCCCCTCATAAACCATACCGATTAAAGTGTTTTTTTTTAATCAAATTAATTGGTGGATAGGCCACCACCTTCCATGCCACATTTGTTGGGGATCTCACAATCAGGAATCAAACCTGGAACCAAGTGCAGAGCCACGGCTTTGGCCAAGTCTCCCGATTATAATGTTAAAAATACAGCTTGTGCATTCCTGAAATCCACAAGCATTAGAACCCTTTTGTCATCAAAGAAACATTCAGTTGCAAGATCAGAAATTACTAGAGTCACCAGCATACTCGGGATCGTGGACGGGTTCATACCCACATCGCCAGGTGACTACATTTAAATATAACATAGCCGTACCATTATTCATATACACCCATACGTTGTTTCAAAATGATGTCCCCATACCCGTACCAAGATCCCATGTCTCGTGGTGAACATGGTGATTATATAGCAATCAGGGTTTATGCTAACTAACCAGCGTTCTTCTTACTGAGCACACGAAAGATCTTGCACTGGTATTTTGAAGAACATCATGTCCACCAGATTGGATCCTGGTTCTCCTCGTAGTAACCCCATCCCATCCCCCACTCAACCATGGACCTTTGGACCACCACAAGCACGTTGAAACTTACAACACAATTTACGCCACCACCTCAATTTCCCCAAGTGTACCAGATGCATTTCAAGTACATCGTGACAATACTCACTCTTCAATAATTACCATACTTTCGGAGCTAAAATGAGATACCAATCAAGATGGCCAACTAGATCTAGTAATCCAATCCTGATGCCGTGTTCATTAAATAAGACATAAATCTGAATTGGGTGTACAGATCTCCGGGGACCCACATGCTGATTGGCGATATGGATTTCTAGACTAACAAGATCTGTAAATTTGCAGCATGCATGACGAAGAGGCCTAGAGATCGGAATCCAAATGCAGTAAAAGAGTAAAAACGTACCTGGGATTCTGAAAAGGGCCGACCTTGTTGGCATACAATGGCACCTCATCCCCCACTTTGTACTTGTGATGTGATGCACTCCATCCAATTTGAAATCTGCACGACAATAAAACAAGAACACTAACCACACAGAACATCATTTTCTGCATATTCGTCACGAGTTTTACTGGGGTTTGTTTTGCAGGCGATCCAAGAAGTCAAGACGAAAGTCTTCAGCCCTTGATTGGATCTTGTGGAATTTAAAATGACGCATTGAACAATCTAGGGTTTTATTGAGGACTCGTTAAAAAATATAGGGTTCAGTGACCAATTTTTCAGAAGGCATTGAACTTTCTTGAAGGGAGGTCACAACCTGCGTCTATCCATTTTATTTTATTTTATTTTTGAAGGCCACCTAATTTATTATTTAATTAATTATAATTGAATAAATGAATTTCAATCAAATGCGACCCGTATTTTCATAAACATTTAATTACGTGGCAATAAATGTAATAGGGTCGATCAAACTTAATTAAATGATTTAAATATAGAGTAATATATTTAGTAAGAGAAGGTTTATAAGAGTATTTTTATTTTTAGATAATTGAAAGATAGTGGTTAAAATTTAAGAGTGTAAAAAATTTAAAATGATAATACATATTTAATCAAAAAAATTGAATAGGAAATTTCTCCAAAACCATACACAACATATTTTTAGGTTTCAGAGCATAGATAACACATTACTAGTAAATGATAAGTATGCTAAACTTGTTTTGACGATTATGTTTGTTAGATTTAGGGCTTCGAGAATCTTGTTCAATGTTTTGAAATTTTGTGCCAATGATTAGGAAATTGTACTTTTCTCTTCAAACACTTAAAAGGAAATATGACCATGCAAATGATAAAGAAAAGGATTTGTTTTGGGTCTATGTTCAAGGTCAGCGAGGTTTTAAATTTTAGTTGCTTATCTGGGCCCTTGACAATGTAAAATATGGAAGACAACACACCAAGTAAATGAAATGATGATTCACTAAGACAAACCATTGTGACGCAACGTGTTGTTATTATGAACTTTAGTGCTCTAATGAATGCTCTCTAAATGCTTTATTGATTTCTTTAAAATGCTTGTAAAGGCTCAATAGATTGTTGTGATGATAAATACTATGTAATTTTTCATTTTTCCTCTAGATTCTCCCTCGATGCCTTATAGATTCTTAAATGAATAAGATATTCATTTATAAAAAAATTACACTCATATCATGACCTTATTAATGTGCAAACCAACATCAAACGAGTAAAAAAATGAATAAGACTGGCCCACAAACTCTCGAGGGACCCTAATGAGAAAAAAACCTAAAAAAGGAGGAAAGAGAGAGGGAAGAGAGAGAAGATAAGGGGAGAGAGAAGTGAGAGGGGATACGAAAAAAATGACCCAAAGCACAACAATAATGCCTAAGTTGCACTAATAACTGAAAACTACATGAGAACCCTAGAATAATGCATATTACACGTAAAAAATGCATGTGACCTATTTTTAGGAGCCTACATAATGCCCGCATTGATGTGTGTGTGCGAATACATGTCAAATTAAAGTAGGCAAAGTGTGGATACAAGATTTAATGTCCCTGAAGCTCCCACAACAAACTCCAATGCACCTATGAATCCTGCAAAAACATTTAAACAAGGATAAGTGTCAATAATAATAATTTCTATAAATATAGAAGGAACAACTGAAAATAATACACTGAGTTTAATTAGATATGTAATGATGCCCTTGTAAAACCACATATCTCTAGATCTGTGTTAAATCCTTTATATATTTCTGAGTACAACTTTTAGTGACCAAAAAATAATATAAAAAATTAATCAAAGTCCTACAAAAATAAATACAAGAAATATCTTAAATATATCTTACGGTGGGAATAGTTGTTGCATCCAATGGTCAACTATGAGTAACTAAAATTTGAATGCCTCCTTCTATAAGAGCAAAAGTCGTGTCGAATGCCTAAAGTGTGGAGTCTAGTTAGAATGAGTGGAATATGTGCCCATTTTTTAATATTTAGGAGGAACTAGTATAATACATATCTCAAAATAAAGGAATTATGTGCATCATGTGTAAAATAAGAGATAAAATCACATATATCTAACATAAAAATATGTCATTTTGGAAGCATTATATTATAAATAGGTTACCCCGTTTGAGCCTGTGATGTAATTAATGTAAGCATATGAACAACATGTGCCCTTTAACCAATAAAATAAAAAGCAATATAACAAAAAGGGTTAAAAGAGTTGGTGTGCCCCATATGAACATAAGATATGAGCATTGTAATATCAATAAAAATGTGCCCTATTTTTGCAAATTTATATAAAGAATGTAGTACCAATAGCATAAGATGTAAAAATGTAAGGCATAAGTATGAGTTCTTGCCTCATATAGATGCATGACAAGAATCATGGAAACTTAGGAGAGCAATAAAAATAGTGTGCATAATATAAATCATGAAACCATATAACATAGTGTATGCACACAAATTTGGTCAAGCAAACCCAATTACTATGTCTTTTGTGATCTTGTATTTAGAAGCTCCCAATGTTAAATTAAGATCCCATTTGGCACGTGTTATTTGTATTCCTTTGTCTCTTTAGTCGTTCTTTCACATGGATGTTTCATTGTATTTGTTGAAGTTTTACTCTTCCATGTCATGCCTTATCTGAGTCACAAAGATCCTTGATCCTCTTTCTCTTTCATTTAATGTCTTCTTATTTTCATACAATACCACCCTATTTGGACTACCACACTCTACTAAGTTTTTTGAAAGGGACGATCTTGTCCAACACACGTTTCATAACTTTTTCCAGGGCATATTTTTTTTGGGTCTCTTTTTATGACCTTTTTACCCTTCTTTGAGTTAGTGTGTCAATGGATTTTTGAAGTTCAAAATTAGAAGTCTTATATTTATAAGGTTCCCTAAGGCATTTTACATCTAGCACTGATCTACTTAATAGAGCACATAAAATAAAAAACATGATACATTTAGTTCAACATTTGCATAATTATTTGAAGTTTATATTATACATCTAGACTTCATGTTTGGACCAAAGGAGGGCCTAAGAAAAATAACATTTAAATTAGTAGTTGCATATGATTCCAATCTCAGACACAGGGATAACTACATTAGCCTGAGATCCTTATTTTTGAGGCTATGTAGGTAGTGCTTAGTTTAAAGGAATTTTGAGGCCAACTCAGCCATTCCCACTTCCTCATCCCTCCCCCTTTGCATTTGATCTTCATTTGGTTTGTGTTATGATCCACACTTAAAATATTTGAAATAATGCAAAATATAATGTAGATCAACACAACACAATAGATATTGGTGGGCCAAGATGCCCAAATATTCAATATATGCAGAAATAGAATAATACACTTAAGGTAGGGAAACACCATACAATACTCCTTTAGGAAGGAATAACTCTATAGTGTCACTTTGAGGGGACAACCTCCAATGTTATTCTACTAAATAGAAGACTCAACACTCACTTGATTGATTGATATCCTTTACAATGATATTTATATACTTTATATAAACCTCTATTTAACTAACAATGGATGGATAACCTCCAAATCCCAATGTAATTTGACCATTACCCAATGCACTAATCCCACAAGTTACTCACTTATCCTAATATATTGGACTCATATAACTAATTAAGGAGGATATGTGCATATGTCATCATCTCCATCGACCCATATACATTAATATATCATATCTCTGGGTATGTAGTATTCCTTCTCTCCTTGATATGTTTCCTCCCTAAAACATAAGAAGAAACCAAATAAGGAGTGTGCTTCAAATCATTACACACTTGTCTCTGAGCTCAATCATCCAACCACCCGTATGTGATCTTGGTAAGTAATAGTTCTCTTACCTTTTTTCCAAATTCCATTGTGTTACTTTGATTTCATTCATGATCATAATTATACCACCTTGGTGTTTATGCATAATGATTTTTCCTTTTATTCCATGTACTATGTTCCATTACATTACTCTGATTCCATGTAGGACCATAGTAGTTATTCTTCCATGCATAGTCACAGTTATTTCCCCACTAATTCGATGTTCCACATGTCATTGAATTACTTTAATTATATAGCTGATTGTTATAGTTCTTCTTTGGCTTCCATGCATAGCCATTGTGATTGTTCCACTGATTCTTTGTGTAGCCATGATGATTGGTGCTCTTATTTCATGTATAACCAAAGTGATAATTGTTATGACACTCCCTTGCATGACTCCCTGATTGTTACCTCTCATGGTGATGTGGGTAACTATATACCTCAACTTTTTGTGATATTTTGACCTTATCAACATTTTCTTCTACCTCTTCCACCTTTTTCCTTTGGTGGTTCCTTTGTCTCTCAAGTAGATGAAGTTTTCATTTTTCATATTGGTTGGTCGAGATGCCTAAATATTTAATATATGCAAAAATAAAATAATACCCTTAAGGTAGGGCAACACCATACCATACTCTTTTAAGAAGGAATAACTCCATAATATCACTTTGAGGGGATAACATCCAATATCCTTCTACCAAACAGAAGACTTGATGCTCATTTGATTGATTGATATCATTTACAATGATATTTATCTCCTTTCTATAGACCTCTATCTAACTAACAATGGATGGGTGACCTCCTAATTCCAATGTAGGTTGACCATTACACAATGTACTAATTCCACAAGTTAGTCAATTATCCTAATATATTGAACCCATATAACTAACTAAGGGGATGTGTGCCGCATGTTGGCATCTCCATCAACCCATGTATATTAATATATCATATCCTAGGTACATAATAGTTTGTGTAGTATTTTTCTATAATTTTTAAAGAAAAAAAGGTGAAATAAATGTTTGATTATATGATCACACATATGTGACAAGATAAAAACACATCTACAGGAATATCCATGCAGATCATCAGTTTGTAATTTTATTGCAAGAGTAACTTGGACAACAATGCATCATAAAGACAATATAGCAGGGCACCACAGTCTAAATCCACTAGTCTTATCCCAGACAACATCCACATCATTGGATTTGAAATTGCCTTGGTTTATAGTCAATTACAGTCACCTACAATATGTGTTTTAAGAAAATATATAAGTTGTCCATCCCTCCATGTGTTTTTTGAATCAAAACCCTAATGGATCATATCATCATTATTTACAAGTAAGTGTGTTTGAATGTTCATTTCTTTGTTCATCTACTTAAATCATCTATTTTATCTGATTATATTAAATTCCATTAATCACAAATTTGATAAAACATATTAGTGAACCCATTTTATTTGTTGAACATTGCAAGCCATGGCTTCATCATGGGATTTCCATCTTAAAAATTGTCCTCATAGGGTTTCAAATTAAATATTGATTTCCTTCTTATGCTTGACTATGCATTAGCATTAGTTTCTTTTTTTCCTCTTGTTCACATTTTCTCTTTTTGGAAAAATTAAAATGTTTACTAAGAAATCTCTTCCTCATTACCTAGTTGATGCATTCATAGGCATTCCTTACAATTATAATAAATAATGGGCTAATTATCAAGATTGATAGATACTAATTACAAACATGACTATGTGTATAATGACGATAATGATTATTGTTGTCATAATGATTACAAAGAATAGTATGCAAATGATGATCAAAGTGTTAATGAAAGTAGTGTAGATGCATGCTCATCCCCTACTTCTTCCATTGGATTTCTACCAAGTAACAATATACTTCTAAAGGAACCTCTCATTGGTGATGCATTATTTGATAATAATCCTAGGTTATCAAAAACTTTTTCTGCATCACTTCTCAAAAATTCACAATATAAAACAAAGAATATTAACATTTCATTGCATGAGAAAAATGGCAATTGTGCATCTCAAAACTCACATTCTACACGTAGTAATGTTCCATTTACATTTGAAAATGATATAACTAAGTTTGAAAATGCACATGCATCTCCTATCTTTTCTTCTTTTAACACTAAAAACTTTGTTATTACATATATTCATAATGAAGCTAGTATTCCTTTTAAATGTGATGACACTTTAAACAAGGCGTAAAGTGCAATTGTTTCTCCTCTCAATGAAAATAAAAATGTTTCAATTTCTAATATAAATAATGAAAGTCAATATTCAATGTTTATTCCACATGATGATATATTGGATAAAGTAGAAAGTACAAATACATCTCTTACACCCTCTTCTAATGAAAATGAAAGTGTGGTTATTCCAAATGTTGATTCTACAAGTGAAAAAGATTATGATAATGATGAAGATTGAAATAATGATGATTATTATGTGTACAATGAAAAATAAAATGTATCTAATACACCTAATATTATTTTTTATTTACCCACCTCCCACATCGATAATGTTGTGTGTTAAATAACAAATCAAATGTTAGCTTCCTTAATGATAATATGATCACATCCCATAATGATATTCCTAGTTCTTTTTCGAAAGATAAAATATGTGAGCATGTTGATTCTAGTAATGAGAACAACGGTATTCTTTCTTCTATTTTCGTAAAATGTAATATGCCTTTGCAAACTAATGATATGTTAAATACCAATGAATCTCCCAAACCTACCATGCATCAAGAAGAGTTTATTCCTAACCCTTATTCTCCTATTCAAAATAATGTACCAATGGCTAAAATCAATAATAAAATTCAATTATTAAATGAACCACTATAGGATATTAACATGCCTTCACAAGAGGTTATCTCTTTAATGCATGTTGTGGGTCCTTTACAACATAAAGTACATCAACTCACCTTGGAAAGTAAGGCCTATCACTCTTGGGTTGATTTAAATGCTATATATGGTAATCCTTTAGTGTGAAATATCTTATACGCACCATTATCATGTGATTTTAAGATACCCACATTTTCTAAGTTCAACGGACATGGAATTCCATATTTACATCTAAAAGCTTATAAAAAAACTATGAATCGTTACAATGGCAATATGATATTGTTGTAATTATTTTCAAATAGTTTAGAGGGTGAGGCACTAAATTGGTTTAATCATTCACTACCTAGTAGGTCTTTACATACATATTTCGAGTTAGAAGAAGTCTTCCTTATGCACTTTATTAAGAATAAGAGGCCTAGAGTTACATACAATCAATTACCATCATTACATCAAGGAAAGTCAAACCCACTTTGTGATTACCTATTACAGTTTAAGACATGTATGCAATAGGTAATCTACCAATCAAAAAAATGGGAGATAGAATATATTTTTTGTAGAGGTCTCATTTTCCATCTCAAGGGACAATTGTTGTATCAAACATCCAAGTCATTTCAACATCTTTGTTATGAGATTATTGCATTGGAAAAGAAATTGGGAGTCATGCAACCAAATACAAAAGTTATAATTTTATATTAAGTTGTTACCACAAGAGTCATCCAACCTTGTTTAATAACCCGACCCACCTTATTCTAAAACAAAGTTTCCAAAGAAACTACAAGTCAAAGTATTACATAAAAGGAAAGAATTAGTTTTTAGATCAGTTTCTCCAGCTACTAAATCACCTCATGGTATAAAGCAACCCATTCAATTCGATTCAATCAGAGATAGACCTCATGACATTGTCGTGAAATTATTAGATAAGAGGGTGATTACTCTTCCTCCCAATCATTATCATCCACAACATTAGTTGGACAAAATAAAAAACAAGCCTTATTATAACTATCATCACACTAATGGTCATTGGATATTGATTGATATGCACTCAGAGATAGAATTTAGTAGTATATTGTCAAAGGTATTATCATGGTTACTAAGTGGACATTTAGATCTCCTTCTCCTCATCCTACTAGATCACATTCTACCATAAATGAGTTATCCTAGGACATTCTTGCTAAGGAACCAATGGTTACTAATCAACACATAGAGAACACCGTTATAAGAGATACATTGTATTGTTTAACCCTAAAATCTAGATTGGGGGAATATTGGGTTAAAGGGGTAGAGATATATCCTAGGGCATAAGGATGGTAGACTATCTCTAAAGTAAGCCAATTAATTACAAAACTCAGATAAACATATACTAAATTTATTATGTTGAGATATGCTAAAGATAGAGAGTAAAGTTATACTAGATATTGCAATGATAATGAAAACAAGATACTTAATTGGGTTTTATGCTAATATGGATCTAGATCTAGAACAAGAAGGGAATAGATTAGATCTAGATTCTTGGTTAGTCACCTGATTTTGGAAATTGTACCTATGTAGCTGTAGACACTTATGTCGACCTGGGACAATTGCATCGATGCTTTTGTCTGACTTGGATGCAGGTGTCCAGTATAAAATTACTACTAAAACTAGATATAACCACCTAGATGATTTTGGGTTTTTTTTGTCACCTTTACTTTGTTACATTTAGATCTAGCTCGTGGACTATCACTCCTTATTAAATAGAAAAACCTTAATTCTTCATATTCATATTAGTTGTGGGAAAAATGGGTTAGTGGGGACACAATGTTGAGCTACCACAAATACCCCTATATCAATGAGTTTTCCTACACAACCAATACTACGAAGAGGACCTCAGACTTACATAGTTCTCCCCTACGTGTTGGCTTGTGTGTGTATCATGCAACGTGTGATAAGTAAGTACAATAGTGATCTAATTTGTAACTTAACAAATGTAGCGCATGGAATGTTTTTTTAGTACTTCAAACTTGTAAATGTGTGGTCCCTATGACTAATATGAAAACATGAGAAAATAAGGAATCTTTTCTCACTTGAGTGCTTAATTGAATATCTTTGGTAAGTTGTCTCGTGAGTAGGTAAGGAGTTTCTAGGTGAGAAATGAATGAGGGTTGATATTGTATATAAACCAATCCCTTTAGAGAATAACTTGCATTAAATCACATAGGCCGACCATAAAAATATATTTAATTTATAAATTGGATGACTTTAGGGCACTGAATAGTTGCATTAGGGTAGGACACTTGCATCGATGTAGGTGTCTAACTAGTACACAAGTGTTTGGGCAACTGGAAAATAAACACAAGTTCAAAACTTGCAAAGATAGATGATAAACAATTTTATAACATTCTAAGCATGATAAAAGGTATGAGTCATTAGAATAACATTGGTGGGACTAAGAGATAAGTAATAAGCATAGAGAGATATTTTATGTGAGCCTTTTGATAGTAAGAAAGTCTAGAAGTTGAAGGTATATCTATGATATATATTTACCAAGTGTACAAGACTAAGGTGTTAAATAATTCATAAATAGTGTCTACATTTTCTCCCCTTAATCTAGTAATGAAATTTTTAGTTTAAAGGAAAATAAATCTATACTCGGGTGTGTATAATACACATTGCCTTAATTTGAGTGCAAATTGAGTGCTTTGCTAGTGACTAACCTACAACCAAGATCATGTTACAATATCTAATCAGTGCATATAATATGAAATTAAAAGGATTAAAATGATTGAAATTGAAAGAGATAAAGGTTTAGGAGTACACTTGTGTATCGATGCAATTGCCTTGCCTTTTGGTAATTTGATTTGAAAATACGTATCATTATGAATCATTGAAACTAAGATTAGGATAAATATAAAATATGGAAAGCACATATATCTAGAGAGAGATTGGAGGACACATGCCTCCAACCTTGAAGAAAAGATGATGTGCCACTCAACAGTTGAGATTAGCTCAACTGTGCAACCCAAACATACTTATAACTTAGTGAGCGTGAGTGAACTAAGTCAACTCGTAATATAAAATTATTGAGGTTGGATGATGTAATCAAATCCAACCTATAAACTTGGCAAGATTGAGTGATTTAATCACCTCAATTATATAAAAAACAAATCAACTATTGTAGTAGATTAGCTCAATACAGTCCAAAAAAGTCCAACCTGGTGGGTGATGATAGTCTATAGAAGTATTTGAAATCTGAAAGTTAATTTGATTTTACAAATTTTAGGTGTTTTTTGCATGACATATACACCTTAGATATGTCTAATGCTGAAATTTTGTATAATAATGGTACCAATGTATAGAATTCTGCCACAGATGTGTATCTGAATCATATAACTTTAGAATTTGGTCAATTTGAAAATTGTGTAAGTGTGGAGAACATGTTTCTAAAACATGCCTCCTTTATAATCTAAATTTTGAGAACTGGTGTAAGTGTGGAGAACATGTTTCCAAAACATGCCCCCATTATAATCTGAATCTATGAACTGATGTAAGTGTAGAGAAAATGTTTCCAAAACATGTTCCCACTATATATTTGAATCTATGAGAAATGTGAAACTCGTGCCTCTATGACATTCCCCCACTAATATGCCCCACCTTTTGAGGTGAGGGTAAGTAGAAAATGGTAGTCACCTTACCTCAAAAGGATAATATAGTTGTGTAATTTGTGTGAGAACCAAGTGGCATATAGAAGGAACATGTTTAGGTAGGTATATCAATGAATCGCAAAGAATGTGATCACATCAAGCCCTAAGATGCATGATGTAAATTATGGCAACGTCTATATAGTAATCATACAAGCTCATGAAATAATCAAGCACACACATAAAAGCACTTAAAATCAAATCAAATGACAATGGTCCAAGGAGACCTCAAACAAGGGGCATCTTCAAATGCCACACAATCAAATGGACATGACTCAGTCAAATGTCCACAAAAACAAGAATGATTCAAATGTTCACATATAATAAAAAATGACATATTCAAATGTCAAAGAGGAAAACAAAGGAATGGGGGCTAAAAACAATGGAGCATATTTAAATGCTCAAGCAAGCAAAATCAATACACTCAAGGAAGTGCATAAAGGAAAAGTATAAGTAACCAACATAAACACATCATACTAGTCCCTGGATATGTGTTAACAAAAAATGTTCAGTACATAGTATATTAAGTACATTGTGAAAGATATAAGCATGGATAAAGGTGTGTGTAAGTACATCAATTCAAACATGATAATCTAAGTGATCGTAAAATGATATAACCTGGATGTATCATGATCAAAGAAGTAGATGCCCCAAATATCCACATGACACGAGTAGAGGGAAGGCCCGACATATGAAAGTGCATAGATCATGTATTTATGTACTCTCAAATCACACTCAAAAGATGCATGAAATATTTTTTTATAAAAATAGATGATATGTTATCTACCAACATGGAACCAACAACATATATGCCAAGGAGCTAATATAACATATAAATTTTGGGAAAAAATTGGATTTTTTTAAGTTTTTTTTTGGTATGTTTGGAGTATGTTTGAGGTTTGGAACCACTTAGTCCAATAAGTTCTCAAATTCAAGAGCTAACGTAGTGTGTGGTGGCCTTGTTTTCCAAAATTTATTATATTATCTTATTGCCAATTATTTTGTATTTGTTGGTAATTCTCTACTATTAGCTGTTGGTATCTGGCTACTACGATATCCATCATACGGGATATGAATTTCTTTGTTGTCATGTTGGAAAGTAAGGCATTAGTTTGCAGTACTAATAGTTACTTTCATATCACTCAATCGTTGTTGTCCAATATTTAAAGTCAAATTTGGTTGTTGATCCATTACCCATATAGCAAGGTCTATCACCTTTGGTCCACGTGCAATGGATAGTATAATGTACCCAAGAGATTCTGGCATCAACGAAGAGTATGTTAATTGAGTTGTATTATGTCCTAATTGTTGAATAAATGTGGTGCTAAAAATTATATCCCAATTATTCCTATCAAAATTGAGATATTGATAATAGATCCATCAATATTAGTAGTAATAGTTAGATCTTCATGTTTTAGTTGATTTGCAAGATGGATTTCATGTGAATCTTTAGAAGTAGCTTGTCTTTTCTTCTTCTTAGGCACAATTTATATACGAACCTCACTCTTATATTTTTGAGTTTGGTTTTGCAATGCCTGACATTAATTTGTATGATGGCCAATGATCTCATGATAGTTTTAATGTGGTAATGTTGTTTTAGAAAAAATTCTACTACCCATTCTATTTTTGTTAGAAAATAAAGATATCATGTTATGTTCAAGTAGCATGAAAAGTATTATATCCGTAGTATCTTGGTTTGATGTGATTTTTAGAATATGTTGTGGAGTCTTATGAGAGACCTCCACATTATTTATATGATGTATGTATATTTGACCCTTTTATGGTTGACTTAATGTGTGAACCCAAGAGGAGTGTATGGAATAATAGGCATTTACATGCTCATATGACATTTTTTATTTGCCCTTATCTTGATTTGGTTATGTATCCTCTATAAGTGAGTTTAGCTTATATGTACCAGGACCTATAGGTGTGAATATGTTATGTGAAAGATGATCAATTGGATCAAAAGGAAATTTTCACAGTGTCTCATTTGTCATGTTGTGGGTTACATCATCGTCATTATCATAATAATATGAAACATGGCCATCTTGTTGCTTAGTATTTACCAATAAATAAAGATCAATCATTTTAATTTTTTTTTGGTTTTGGCATCATTGGTTCCTTTGGTAATGATTATTTTTCTTGGTGTGCATCTATGTGCACCTCGACATTTAGTGATTTATTTGCATCTAGAGATAAAAGAGTTGTTGTAATTGACTCACCTATTTTAAAATTGTGTATGTTTTTAGGTAGAGTACATTGTTAAAGTGACACCACTACAGGGATATTGTCTGTGCCAAAATGTATTATTTTGTAAAATTTAAATGGTTCCTCACCAACAAGTAGTGAAAATAGAGTCCCATCATGTATAAATTTTAGACATCAATGAAGTGTAAATGGAATGACCTCCATTGTATGTATTCAAACTATACCCTAGAGCACATTATAATATAATGATTGAGGCGTTAATTGAAAAGTAGTTGGAGCCATTTTTGGTCCCACTATCACATCCAAAGTTATTTAGCCAATCGAGGGCTATGTGAATTATCAAATCCCTTTATATGTATAACTGATTTTTATAAAAGATTGGTATTAGTACTTGATGACCAAATTTCACCTTAGGTCAAATTTTGTCAAACACCCTTGCGTATTCAAACTTTTCATAGGGTCCCCTAGGTTTGAAAGTGGTCACATGGCCCTAAACAAGGTGATTTAATATGTTCTAACCTTTGTCACTTTTGTCCACTTGTCTTAATAACCTTTTATGCCACCTTTAAATCATTATAAGTGAAATGTATGATTATACACAAAAGGATAAAGGTGTCAAGAAGTAATTTAACATACCATATTTAAGGAATGTTAGAGAATAGTTTGAAATTGAAATGTGGCAGGTTCAATGTAAGAAAGAAGAAGATCATCTGCAAAAGGTTAGTTTTAGATAATTTTACGGACTAAGGTGACTCACCTAGCATGTGTGATGCTTCAAGAAGATGTTATGGTATCCCCATAGTTCATTTTTAGGCTCAGGTGGCTTTGACATATCCAAAATTGAGAAAAAATGGTTTCTCTCTCCTATCACTCCCTTGGATAGGTTAAGAAGGGTCAATGATTTTCAATTGGTACGGATAGGGTAAGAAGAGTTGAAGTGAATGCACTTAGTGGATGTTAGGGGTCCCTTTGTACTTCCAATTCATGGTCATGTTTTCAATATTGGTGGTTTATATTATATGAATAATCATTAAGATTGTTAACACTTCTAAACTACCTGTGCATTCTTAATGGCTCAGTTTTCTCATTTGATTACATTGGTCTGTGTGAACCAAATGATGTATATAGTCTTACATAGCATGTTCACCCATTTCATGTCAACTTCAACCTAGTTGGCATGTGCGGTCATGAAAGGATAGGCATAATCATCTTTGTGTTATATGTGAACACCATTGATGGTCTGTGGAACAGTGTTTTGATAGTTGCAGGGGAAGGTGTGAAGTGGAGGTTTGAGAAGCAACTTGAAATGAATACTCACACTGTAATGTATTTCCTAAATCTTAATTGATCATACATGCATCTGGTTTGAGGTCATGATAGACCTACATTCTCACTATCATCTATAGGCAAAAGTGCACCTTGAATATGTATGTCTCAAAATTTGGAAGTGCCCATGGTTTGTGTGAGAGCCAAGTTGCATGTTCTAAGCTATAAGTCTCCATTACCTCTAAAGCCCATGACATATTCTACCCATTCAAGAAGAGGGATGATTTTTCCAAATAATAAGACCACTTCTTAAGTAGATGGATACCTACATGAATGAGAATACCACACAAGCCTAAGACATTGAGAAAGTTGAAAGAGATTCGAGAATGAGGATTTTTGGGTCTAATCACAAGATAGAGTTCATATATACTTGTTGAAATGGTGAAACATCTTCAGACTTCAACCTAGGAACAAACACTTGAATTCAATGTTCATAGTTGAAGAAAGTTGCTTAATGGGAAGTTTTACCTTAACTTCTTTGAAAAATGATTCTGCTACAATTTCATTCCAAGGTGAGGGTTTATGAGGTCTAAGTAAGCTTAATATTCTCTTTCTTGCAACCTAGATGGAGATGTCACACCTTAGTACAAGAGGAGGTTGTTTGGTTGAGAGAGGATGATGGTAGATTGGGTTTTCAACTCAGTCAAAATCTTGATTGAAATGCTTAGAGAGTTATAGTGCTACTAAGCCAAAAGAACCTAAAACATTACAATACAATAGTGACACATAGTGTATGGATGATAGTGGAATGGTAACATGGTCTCAAAGCATAAATGGATATATTAAGGTGTGAGATGACTTTAGTAAACTTTAGAAGGAATCAAATGAGTGAATTAAAAGTGTTTAAGCACTTATCATCACCTATAGAAGCTATTTGACTTCCCTAATTGCCACCTACAGTCTAACTCAGGAAATACACTAGCCTTGAGCTAATGGAGATGCAGTTTGGAAGGTTGACAAAGGTATATGATAGATGACCATGTATAAACCACTCTTAGAGTGATGAAATCAAACTCCATGTGATTATCATAGACAAATAAAAGTAGAGAATGTTGAGCAAACTAGTTCTAACTCCATACCCAGTATAGGCGTTCAAAACCTTGCAAACAGTAACAAGCTTATAAGATAGTTTTGAGAGTTTGAAGTGTTAATACCTCTAAGAGTATGATCAAGCCTTGAAACTTAGTACATAGGGTTCTCATGGGTTTTAATAGACCTCTATGGTCTCAGTTGGGCTAGATTGATAGTGTAAGTACCCACTATTTTATCTCAAACATGAGGCACTTCATAATCAACACAACTTGGAGACTTAGTATATGAATGATGAAAAGATGAATGATAAAGCCTTGAATGACCGTATAATGATGTGTAGAGTTGAATTGAAGGTAAAAAAGTGTGGATAAGGACATATAACCACTCAGACCACTCAAAAGTGTCCACACACTCAGAAATAGAGTTTGTGCCTACTAGGCCTAGAGCTAAATATGAGCCATCAGGATTACAAAACTCATTCATATGACCATATGATCTTCCCAACCAATTTGAGAGACTTCATGGGAGAGTGGAGCATTGATTTGACCAAGTGGTTTGAATAAAATAAATTAGAATTGGTCATTTTGGCCTAACTTTCTCTTGGGATGTCCATAATGCATCGTATGAACTCGAGAGCCATTTTCATTTACTCATATCTATACAGATAATGTGCATGATGTCTCAAGCACTCAAGAGTAGTTGAGGAAAGTCCTGAACTCAAACTCAGTGGCATTGGTTTGAGGGTAAGGGTTTAACCTTTATGAGTCATTGTTAATAACCTAAAACCATTATAAAACCCTCACAAGAACCCTCTGAGGAAAACATGAATAAAAATGCATCCAGAAGGGGTTAATTGACCTTGAAAGTGAATTGTACATGCTTGGCACTCTCTCAAGCTCCTTGAAATTTTATTGTTCTGTATTGTCACTTATATGAATGAGGTAAATTATGAGTTTTCTACAGGTGTTGTTATGTTTTAAAGGTACAAAAGGGAATTGATGAATGAAAGTCATTATGGAAGGAGTGTAGAGATGTTTTCTAACTCCTTGGATCCCATTTTCACCATAGTCATGCATTAAAAACCCCTTTGTTAAGTTGTTTGTAACAGATAGTCTTAAATAGGACAACAAGAAAGAAGGTGAGTGCCAAATGGAAGTGAGAGGTGTGATATTGAGTTTCATTAAAGTCTATTTGATAGACCAGAGGACAAAGAAGGTCTGAATAGGTGTCTCACATCTCTATAACAAATATCCTTGAGTATTTGTAAGTCACTACAGTGACAAGCATGAGAATTGAGGCCCAGAGGGCTAATGAGTGATTGCAAAAAAGTAACACAAGTGGCAAGGTAAAGTTTATCAGTTGAAGGGTTTATGTGATTCTCACAAATCATGTTTCCACCTTCCCAAGTCAATGCATATGTGTCATGGACTTCTAAGAAAGTTAAAGACAAATAAGTGGACTCATTATCAAGAAGGTGGTTTCAAGGACATAAAGTGTCCCTACACCAACTTTAAGAAGATTCTATGTTTCAGATTGGCACATGTTTGAGAGAACTTCATGATTGGTTTTCTAACTCTTTCTCTTGCATTGTAACTAATTTTCAAGACTTGACACTTGGCATGGTGACCCTTCAACGTCACATCTTCTCTCTCTTCTCCTATGCTCTATATATTGAAGCCATTTTGGCATTGTAAAGAATCCACAATTGGTATGGAGAAGCCCTGTTGGTTTGACATATTATTTTATCTTTGATTAAAGTTATAAATTTGATTTAGTCTTTGTATGTTTTCCTAAATATGTCAAGTAGTCTATTTGGATGATAAGTGATGATGATTATTTACCATTGCTTCCATTTTGCTCTTGTATGCATTGTGTGAGTAGTAACATTTCTTCTAACAAGTCTCATGAAGTGTATATGTTTATTAGGTGTACTTAGAATTATGAAGGAGATTAGCAGTGTCTAATATCAGACCTCTTAGTTACCCACCTTTGGATATGCAAAGCAATATGCCTCCATATATAAATGCTTATACTAGAATAACCTTGACTTGAGATCAATTTTAGCAGTCTACCTTCTTAGTGCAAATGCAAGTATGTTTATGGAGTTATCTTTGGTGTATTGCCTTCATTAGTATAGGTTGACTTTATTTTTCATTCTTCCCTTTTCACCCCCAATAGTGATTAGTCTAGTGTAGTGTGTGAGCCTAAAAGATAGATCAAGGGAGCTAGCCCATAATCTATAGATCCATCTCTTGTATCTACTTGCTTATATGTAGAGATAGTTCCATGTTATCCCAAATCTGAGAAGGCCTCTTTGACTTCTATAGGGTGTAAATTTGGGCTATAACAATTTTGGCATGCCTGGTGGGACTTGAAGTCCAAGTAGGTTATTCAAGGTGGATGCTAGTCTCGACAACAAGAAGGATATAACAGTCCACTCCCTACAGTATCTGGTGACTCCAATAATTGAATCTTGGTGGTAGACTAGTGGACTAATTCATGCATAAGGTAAATACAAGATATCTTACTAAAAGCATTCCTTTTGAGTTCAAAAATCTTCCTCATTATTCATATAAAGCAAACATATTTGCTAACATCGATCCTTACCTAAAGAGATCCTACCTTGCTCACAAACCTATAAGAAAGTTTTTGATTGGCCCATTCGTGCAAAGTCCTAAAGATACCATGGTAAGGAACTTACCTTTTGTTGCCTTCAATGGCTACAATACTCTAATACTTGCACGTTATTATGACACTCCCATATCTACCCTCAAATATGTTCCCTCATACACCAGTGAGATTGCCATTACCCCTATTGAACATATTATAAATATTGATAACTTATGCAACATACATCAAATCATTGAAGAGAACATAGAAATTAGATTGTTAATTGTCTCTTTCAAAGGGAAATATCTTGATTGGTATGGTACATTGGTCCCTGAATCTATCACCACATGGGATGAGTTGGGAGATGCTTTCAGGAGAAGATTTGAAGACAAGAGTGACAACTTGTCATTGACTGAGAAGTTGATCAACACAAGGAGAACACCTCAAGAAGTTATTCAAGACTTCAACACAAGATTTTATAAGACATGGGAGAGGATCCCAATATTGGTAAGGCCTATTACACACCATGCTTTCCTTTATTATCTTAAAGCTTTTGATAGCGACATTTCTATGATGATACAATCTATGGGAGGGATCACATTGTCTAATGCCTATGAAGTGGCCATTAGGGCTGAGAATGGTTTGATTCAGGCTGGGAAGATTTCCCCAAGACTTCTCATGCCTCTATTTCCTAATTTGTAAACCCCTACACCTATTGTTATTCCCATTCCTACAACAAAACATAAAATTGTTGCCCCTAGTTAGCCAAACAAATCCAATGAGGAAGAAAGAATGAGGGATCTTGAGTAATAGATCTTAGGTCTCAAGATGATTATACAACAATATTAAGTGAGGCCTTTCCATATTCACTATCAACATAATCAATCCTACCCTAACTATCAAGGCAATAGACTAGCCTTTCAAGGTCATCCTCAAGGTCAAGGGCAGCTAGTTCTACAAAGTTATATAATGGATATAATCCCAATGCTCCATCTACCTCAAAAGCATTAGTGCCTACTCAAAATAGCCTTTCCCAAGAGCATGATGGTCAGCCTCCATGTGATCAACCTTATGATCCATCTACCTATGTCAATGAGTCCTTTAATCAAGCTTTCATGTTAAATTTGGGAACTATGCCAGCCATGACTCGATATGAGGTACCCAATGGAGGAGAGAACAAAATAAAGAGTGCTCAAGTGGGGTATAATTTAGTAAATTAGCAATAATATGACTCATGTGCTATGAATTATCAAGGGCAATCAAATAAAGATTCAAATAGTATAGCTACAAATACAAGGCCAAAGAGGAAGGCAATTGAAGAGGTTCAAGGGGTTGTTAATGGTCCACCAATGAATGTTCAAACATCCCAAAGGGTAGGTATGTCTAATGTAATTCCAAATACATAAGTAACTCAAAAAGATCGAGATTTAGGAGTTCTTTCATACCTCAACATTCTCAAGTTGTCGATAACGTTGTAAGCAACACCATTCCTACTAGTGGACAAGCTAAGGTTAGTGGCTATTTCACTAACATTGTAGAGCAGATGAAGAAGGATGATGTGAATGTGTCAATGTGGGATACACTTGCAATACCTTGACAAGTAGACCTGTTCCAAAAAGAGTTGTCCAAACTTAGTTTAGTAACCAAACAACCTAATGGGAAAGAGGTAGCCTTGACAAACACATTGAAACCTAATGAGGGCCAGCTAAGCAAAGTTGAAAAGGTAGACAAACCTCCTCCATTCTATCTCTCCATTGTCATTGGAGATGTTTTGGTTCACAATTATATTATTCATAGTGGAGAAAGTACTTGTGTCATGCCCAAACAAGTAGCTGATAAGTTGAACCTGAAGTATGAACCTCGTTCTAAAGGAGTGCTACAATTAGATGGGTCAGATGCCAAGACAATTGGCATAATAAAAGGTTTGGATCTTATTCTTCATGTTTGTTATACTTTCACCATTACTCAATATGTTGTGGTGGTGGATGTGCCACCTCATTTTTCACTTTATTTGTCAAGAGAGTTTACTGCTAAGATTAGAGGACACCTGACTTTAGATTGGTCCTATATGGCATTTAGGACTGAATATTTCACTACATTTTAAGCTTATTTACATTTAACAAGAGAAAAATAGAAAAGAGAGAGAGTTAGAGTTAAGTGATTAAAACCCAGATAAGTGCACAACATTTCAAACTTTGTAGATTCCCCTCTTTGGCTATGGAGGAAGACACCTATAGATAAGAAAACACTACATAAAATAGTTTTTAGTGGAGATATGTGTAGACTACAAAGCTACGCGCTTGTTCTGAGAAGTGTGAAACTTCCTTGGGATGAAAGTTCGCTATTTTAAAACAAAGTTTAAAATAAATGCAAGTAGAGAGAGAGAGAGAGAGAGAGAGAGAGAGAGAGAGAGAGAGAGAGAGAGAGAGAGAGAGAGAGAGAGAGAGAGAGAGAGAGAGAGAGAGAGAGAGAGAGAGAGAGAGAGAGTTATATTTATCATGCTACAGGTCTGAGTGTAGCAAAAGATAATACAGTGCACACTGATAAGTTAGGTCTATGTTTTAGGAAGGTTGTTAGGTGATTTGGAGGTTATTGGTTTAAAAACATAGTAACCGATGTTGATTAAAGGACTGATGTTAGTTGGGGTCACTGATGTTAGTTGGGGTCACCGATGTCAGTTGGGGTCATCAATGTCAGTTGGGGCAGTAATATTAGAATGAGTTAGAAAAGGCTTTTTTGGGATGGAGAATGGGAGTATGGTTAAGTTGTGAGGTTGGGAAGAGTCGTAAGGAGGTGGGTAAGACTCAGATGAGTCTGGACAGAGGGTTGGTATGTTGCGGTAGAGAAAAGTGGGTGGGGAGCTTTACGTATCCTCCATAGAATGAGTCAAGGGTTGTGAAATAATAAATAGTATAATGTAAAGCAATTATAAAATTACTGTTTAAAGACTTACAAAAACACCAAGATATAATTAGTTGGTGAAATGGGTGAATTGTGACTACCAGATAGATGACTCCAATGAAGCTTGGTGAAGCGATGGGTGAATAGACAAGACAAGCATGTGCTACTGATCTTCAAGAGTTCAAGCTTTGTGCAGTGTATCAATTCCTAATCTTAATCAATTTGTGTAGAGTAACGATAAGCCTAGATGTTGAAAGTGATGTAGGATGCTCTAATTGCCAAAAGCTTGTGTATGAATTATTGATTTTCATGACCTAAATACCAACTTAGAATTTTACTTAAGTAACTGATGTTGATGATCCTACCGACATCGATGGCATGAGAATAGGTAAAAGGGCTATCTTTAGCCCATTTTCTATTCCTTCTCTTGCCAAGTGTGGTGTCCATTAGAAAATGGTAAAAATGTGAGGCTATAAAGAACATAGTTAGTTAGGAATTTATGTTAGGGGTGAGAACAATTCATAGGTAGTTAGGATTAGGAGATTAAGTCTCAAGGTGACTTAGAGGGTAAGAATTACTCTTAGGATGAGGTGGCCAGGTGAGGTGGCATAAGTGGGTTTTTATTAACTTAATTAAATATTTTAAGGTAAAAACATGGGTTAGGAAGTTTAATTATTAAAAGGGGATCAAGGGGGGTTTTGACATAGGAAGTCATGCAAGTGTGTGATGTAATTATGGTGTCTACATTTTTCCATTTTTTTCTTGTAACTTATATTGACAAGTTGCGAGACAAAAATAAGATTTGGATGCTCCAGGTATGGGATGAGATATTCCCCCTCAAAATAGTGACTGACAGAAGAGAATCTAGAATTGGGTACTAGTTTGATAGGTAGTTAATGGATGGGTAGATGTTGAGTGAGAACGTGGGAACGTCATTACTTACACTTATACTACTAGTAGTTATAGTCGACACAATCAATAACGGGTAAAGGCAAGGAGGAATTGGTTAGAAATAACTAGACTATAGCTTGTTAGTGATAGCTAATAAGGTTAAAATGATCAAAGTTGTAGCTCCAATAGTCCATGTGTTTTAGGTATTTGAGGTAGGAAGTGCTCTTGGAAAATAAAAAGGGTTATAGGTGATGGAACTGGCAAGGTCATGATCCAAAACACTTGATATATATGTGTCTGTATAATAGTCAACTACAATGTGGTAGCATAAGCGATCAAAATGATCAAGGTAAGGTTGGCTTAGAAATGGTCATTGGTCGAGGAGATATTTATGATCTCTGGTCAGAGTCATCATGGGTGGAAATTTAAGTGATTTCCAAGGTTGGTTGTCATGGGTGGGGAGATATATGTGATCTCCAAGTTGCCCCATAAGGAGTCCATGTGAACCACTAAAGGCATATAATTAGGGCAATTTTACAAAGGGTGGTGGTTGGGATTGGAAACCCTAATTTTAAGGTCATTCACATTGGTCAGGTCATTGATGTCAGTAGGAAATATGCTGACATCGATCAGGTCACTGATGTCGATAAGAAATATGCTGACATCAATGGCCTAGGTTAGGACTATCGACATCGACAGGCGATAGGTGACCAAACCTAAAAAAATAGGTTTGGCAGCCCACCAAAATTCATTTATGACATTGGATTAGAGGAAATGAGAGCTTTGAGTGTTTTGCAACACAAAACATCTGGAGCTTGTCCTATTGTGGTGAGGTGGTGATAGGTGATTTGTTGAGAAGAGTGTGTGAGAGTGAGGGTGTGATTTAGCACTTGGTGGGCTGTGGTTTAACCGAGGGAACATTGGTGTAGATAGAGATGGTAAAGGGATGAGGGGATGTAGCTGGAGGTGATCCATAATAGGTGTTAGTCATTCCATCCTAAAGGAGAAGAGAGATGAGTTAGGAACTTTTTGAGTGGCTTGAGTTAGTTTTTTTATCAAAATTTGTAAGTTAGGTTAATATGAGTGTGTGGGGGGGATAGAGGGTAATCAAGGGAGTAGTGGATGGGGTAAGGGTAGGGTTGGGTAGATTTATGAGGGGTTAGGGGTAGGTTTTAGGAAAAAACTTAAAATTTGGGCATGGGTTATTTGGCCCTAGGGCTAAACCATTTGTCGACATCGACTGGGTCTACCAACATCAGTTGATAATCAACACTGATGTTGACTGAGAACTAGCACCAATGTCAGCATATAAGACTGACATTGATCAAAATCTAACTAATGTTGGTCACTAAAAAACCCAAACTAGTAATTTTAGGAAGAATTAGGTCAATTGTGCATCCCTAGTGGACTATGCTAATGGTTGAACTAGCCTTATAAGACCTCGTGTTGGCTGAGTGTTGCCTACATAGCTCATATGAGGGCCTTAAGCCAATGTATTTCTCCCAAAGGGAAAGGGATTAAAAGAGGAGGTTTATAACTTAAGGTATGTGGCTTGATTGAGTGATTTTATGTGTGTGGATGTAGGCTAGATAGGAGTTGACATTATGAGATCGACTACCTACACTGCTGATGAGGATGAGGAGGGATGTCATCACAAATGAGTGGGAGCACATAGTAGTTGTAGTGTTAGGAGGAGTGAGATGACATTGTAGAGTTGCATGAGATGTTAGCTTGATGGTAGCCTTGATAGAGAGGTAGGATCACGCCACCAACACCTTCCATCTTCCTATCAAAGAATTGATAGTGATGTAGGAGGACGTATACAGGATTTTACAATTACCATTCCAGGGTGAAAATCTCTTCTCATATTTGAGGGAGGATCATGATATTCATAAGTCCACATTGTTTGGGGAGCATGTTAGTGAGGTAACCTATCATTCAATGAGCTTTGTATATGAGCCGCTTTACACTATTGATGAGGAGCAACATCACCTGATTATGTTGATGATGATAGGCATTACATTATATGTACTACCTAATGTAGATGGAGGGAGATTCCCTATTGTGATTATTGGAGTTTTGGCATAGATGTTTGAGTAGTGGATAGTTTTTACATGAGGACCAGCTTTTCTTACACAGTTATACATGGAGTTATGGGGTATGAGGTTACGATGATGATACAATATTTATGTCAGGCATTTAATTCATTGTTGGGCATATGAGCACATTATGGTGACACAACCACTAAGGCTACCAGTCACAATTTTGATCACTTTTAGGGTTATTTTTAGATGATGGAAAGATAACATGGCATATACATGAGTATATGGCATCGTGTGGGATATTGATTATTACAGGTGAATGATGGATTGATTTTGTCAGATATTATTTAGAGGCCCTACTTGACATATCCTACATTTAGAGGATAGACAAAGTAGCTTGTAGGCTTATAGAGTATGATATGGGTCAGGGGAGGTGAGCAGGTGAATTGGAGATGATACCTGTGGTCAAGGTTAGGAGACAGTTTGGGTTATTATAGGACATACCTCTTAGTTTTCCTTTATTTAGGAGGGATGATATAGAGGCACCCATTCTATTGCCCTTGGAAATAGATGGGCCAGATTTTGAGGAGCTGCTAGCATGCCCAGGTGTGATAGATCTAAGGTGTAAAATGACTTATCAAGCATGGTGGGTAGGCTTGCACCTTGTGATTCATAAGAGACCACTGGTAGATTTACATGGAGTGGTGAGAGAGAGGGATGCAATTATGTAGGCACAAGATATAGTGCAAGCATAGGTTTTGGTCTTATAAGGACAGGTGATGACACTACAAACCTAGCTGATTATAGCACAGGCATAGGTTTTGGACTTACATGGACAGGTGATGACACTACAAGGATAGGTTACTGTACTGACAATAGAGAGAGATGGTTTGAGAGTAGCAGGGCAAGTTACCCCCTGCACCACCATAGGGACTAGTACAAGATCCACCACAGGCATCATCATAAGGTCCTATAGTAGGTTTGATTGGTCCACTACAGACTGTGCCATTAGTGAAGTACAATACTGCTTTAGATGAGATTGCATACTATGAGAGAGCCATCAGGGAATTCCCATAAATTCTAAGATATTTTAAGTCTAGAGAGCAGGAGAGATTAGAGAGACGCACCACAACCTTAGTTCATACACATGTAGACAAGTAGAGGGTGGTGATGATACTACCTCTTCACGACCATGACCACAACCTTGAGTATTCTAAGGGCTAGTTGTATTGTGATTTTTTTAATATATATTCTGACCTATGAGCCAAAGTTGAGAGATGTATGGTGAGAGAGAGATGATACTATTATGATTCATTGATGTATATTCGTATTCAGTATATATATATATATATATATGTGTGTGTGTGTGTGTGTGTGTGTGTGTGTGTGTGAGATTTTGGTATTGTGAGATGTTATATTATGTATGAGGTTTATGTGATGTTATTTGTGGTTATGTTAGTGATAGTGTGTTATGCTAGCATTTCCCATATTCGTGATGGTACATGCATAGTTGAGCAATTGGTTTCCTCTTAGCATTTTTCCATATATGTGATGGTGTGTGCTAAAAATGAGCTATTTTATTTTATAGTTTCTCGATTTACTATTGTTTGGAGAAGCTATGTTAGTTGTATTTCACATGAGGTTGTATGAAATAAATTAGTTGGCAAATGGTTTATTAGTATTAGTAGAGTGTGATGATTGAAGAATGTAGTATTAATACACCATGATGTTTATTGATATTGTTGAGCATCATTGCTTGAAATAGATATATAACTAATATTATTCTTAAACACATAACTTTAAGATGTCAGAATAGAGATTGGCAGGTAGGTGAGAAGTTAAGCAAATCTTGCTATGAGATGCCACCTTAAAAGAGAAATCTGCTTGTGATAAGAAAAAAAGGGACGTGATGCTCTTGCATTGGAGAGGACCATAATGACCATATGAATAGGCACAGGAATATGATCCTTATTCATGCATTTCAGTATTGACCATTCATTTGGTAGAGAAATGTCATGATCATCTTGTGTCAAGTGAGTTCAAAGTCCCTTGATTGTGTGAGAGTAAGAGGGGAAAAAGCTAAAAGGAATTAGGGTGTTTGGGTAGCCTAACCTTCTTAGTGGGGATAATATGCCCCTTTTTTAGGTGGCCTGAGAGCTACCATAGGCAAATTCATGACTAAAGTTTTTTGTTTCTTTTTATTGTGTAGGCTAATCAATGCGAAAAGCCTTCATTGGGATGTTGTTAGTGCCTTGAGGTCATGCAAAGTTGATCAATGCAAGAAGCTTCTAAGTCATTATTTTCTTGTTAACAAAACTTTGGCTTAACCATACTTCAAGGGAGTGGTCTAAGCTCTTATTTTTTTTAATAACTATCCTTCAAGGGAGTAGTCTATTTATAGTAGTAATGAGAAGTTACATAGTTGTCCTTCAAGGGAGTAGTTTGCGTTTGAGAATCATGACCTAAGAGATAATAATTTTCTATATATCCCATTTTCTTTTTTTATATATATGACTTTAGTCATGGACAAAACTATAGAAGCTTAGAGGTTTTCCTTTATGAGGGAAAAACCATAAGACTTGGAAGGTTAACTAAGTGTGCAGGATCAAGGGTCACGAGAAAGGGAGGTGAATGTGATAGGGTTGCTCAAGGGACGAGCTTAAGTTAGACACAAAGTGAAGCGTCACTTGATTAACAAAAGAATGTTCATAGGTGTAAAGCATTTAAAGGCTTAGGTTTTGGCTTGCCTTCGAGAGAAGACAAGTGATAAGTTCTTGAGCCATACGTATGAGTTATGATATAGGGTCCAAGCCAATTAGGAGCAAACTTACCCCATTTGCTTTTCTCCATATTAATCACATGTCGGTTTTCCTTTAAGATGAGATCTTTGATATTAAAATATTGCTCCTTGAGGTTTTTGTTGTAAGCACATTTGATACACTTTTAATAGATTTGGAGGTGATTGAGCACTACTAGATGATGTTCATTGAGCAACTCAAGTTGGGCCAAATTTTCTTGGTAAAAGTCATCATTAATAAGTATGTCTTGTAGAGAGATGTGAAGATAAGGAATTTGGACTTCAAGAGGTAAGACTGCTTCCATCCCATAGACCAATGAAAAAGGCATAGCACCCATAAGGGTTTGAATGCTAATGCGGTAAGCCCATAAGGTGAAGGGGATGTGGGTATGCCAATCCCTACCAGCATCGTTGACTACCTTCATGAGGATTTTAGTTAAGGTTTTGTTAGAATCTTCTACCTGTTCATTTTCTTATGGATAGTACGGTGAGAGAAGCTTAATTTGATGCCAAAAGCATCACAGAGTTTTTGGATAGTCTTATTCTTGAAAGATTTGTCGTTGTCCGTAATAATATTATGAGGGACACCAAAATGGTAGATGATGTGATGGTTGATAAAGTCAACAATTTTTTCATCCTTAATGGAATTGAGAGGAATGGCCTTGACCCACTTGGTGAAGTATTTAGTAGTAGTAATGATAGAATGATGCAAGAGAGATGAATGAGGGTTAATCTCACTGATTATATCCAAACTCCACTGTGAAAAGGGTCAAAAGTCTCTAGCAACTTGTAAGGCATGGCTTGGAGTGTGAAGGAGGTTAGCATGTTGTTGACATTTGACACAACACCGAATGTAATTTTTACAGTCTTGGTTGAGTGTCAGCCAATAGTAGCCAAGTTAAAGGATGTGTTTGGTAATCAAATTCCCATTAAAATGTCTACCACAAATCCCATCATGGACTTCCTTAAGGGTGAAGGGGATTTCAACATGAGTGAGGCATCTAAGGAGGAGACCATCAAAGCCTTATTTGTAGAGAAGCCCCCCCCAACATAGTGTAGTAAGCATTAGTTTTAATGAAAACACATCTCCCATTACTATAAAGGTCTAATGGAATGATAACGTAAGTGAGATAGTCAACAAGATATTTGTACCAGATGTCATGCAGATTAGAGTCAACATTGCCCACAAATAGGATGTTTGTTGACACATAAGAGGGCAATGTGAGGCGATGCACGGTGACATAAATTTTTGAAGAAGAGGGTGAGGATGGAATGTGTGAGGCAAGGGAAGGCATCATGTTAGCAAACTTGTTTGAAGATCAAGGAATAGTCTGCAAGAGGTAGCAGTCAAATGATTCCAATAATGCATCTACATGATGTTTATATCATTGCAAAATTTCATTTTTGCAAAGGTAAGAACTGTTAACCTGATTAATTACTAGCTGGGAATCACCAAAAATGTTGATCAATTTGACACCCAAGAAAATGGCCATTTGAAGCTCATATTGTTAGTACATTCAAAATATAGTTTAAATGATAGAGGCATAGGCTCACCATCAAGAGGGATGAGGATGACCCCCACACCCCCACTGAGTTGAAATTTATACCCATCAAAGAACATCATCATTTGATAGGAGATGTCATTGGTGGATAGCATTGTAATAGAATAGTAGGGGAATTTGAAGTTAGAAGGTTGGTTGTCGGGTAAAAGGGCATCGGCTAACTAGTTGGCAATTATTTTCTCCTTGATAGACTTTTGTTGGATGAATTCCAAGTCAAACTTAGCAAGGAGCATGAGTCAAAGAGCCATTTTGACATGACTTGGAATGCATGTATTTAGGGGATCAGATGGGTGACAACGTAGGTTTTGTGATTTAAAAGGTAATGGCAAAGTTTGGAAGCTACAAAGACCAATGTGAGACAAAGCTTTTCAGTATGACTATACCAAGTTTTATAATCAATAAGCATTCAACTTATGTAGTAAATAACTTCCTCTCTATGTTGATCGTCTCAATGTGCAATCATAGCACCCAAGGGACGGTTTGTTGCAGAAATGTAAAGGTAGAAACACTGGTCTTCTTTAGGGGGAATAAAAACTGATGGGGAAAGGAGATACTCTTTAAGTGCATCAAAGGATTTCTGACAATCCATGTTTCAATGGAAGGAGACATCCTTTTTAAGTAGATGATGAAAAGGATGACATCAATCTGACAATTGAGAGATGAAATGATGGATTGACTGAAGTTTGCCTTGTTAGATACGGAGTTGCTTGAGATTAGTGGGCAGAGGTATTTCTAGTATTGCCTGAACCTTAGTAGGGTCAACCTCGATACCACAAAGGGAGATAATGAAGCCTATAAGCTTACCTAAAAGGACCCCAAAGATGCATTTCTTTGGGTTTAGTTAAATGTTATATTAGAGGAGATGAGTGAATATGATTTTGATAATTGTCAATGATCCTGGTGATGTTTAGACTTTCTAAGTAAGTCGTCCACATAGTCTTCCATAATTTTATGTAGGAGGTCATGAAAAATGTAAGTCATGGTGCATTGGTAGGTAGTGTCAGCATTCTTAAGGCTAAAAGGCATGACCTAATAACAGAAAGTTCCCCATAGGGTGATGAAGGAGGTCTTGTGTTGATCTTTAGGAGCAATCAAGATTTGAATATAGCCTGAGAATCCATCCATAAGAGATAACATCTCATGGTTGGGCGTCATATTAACAAGTTGGTCGATGCTTGGTAAAGGGAAGTCATCCTTTAGACAAGCAAGGTTTAGATCATAGTAGTCGATGTAGATGTAGATTTTCCCTGTCACTTGTGTGACATGGATGATATTAGAAACCCATTGTAGATAGTCAATGGGTTGAATAAATTAATAGAGAGGAGGCATAGGATCTCTTCTTTGAGAAGGAGTGTAATATGAGGCTTCATCTTACAAAGCTTTTGCTTAACAAGCTTAACATTGTAGTTAGTTACAATATTATGGGTGATGATATAGGGGTCAATGCCAGGTATGTCATGATAAGACCAAGTAAATGTTTTACTATGATCAGAGAGGAAATTGGTATAATTAGTTTGTTCAAGGGAATCTAAAGATTGGCCAATCTTGAGGATTCAAAGGTTATTTGGAGAGGGTAAATTAATGTCAATAGTTGATTCATTTAACATAGTTTTCATTTCATAAGGGAGTGATCATTGGATATAGGAATCATCTGCACACATATAGGTGAGAATATCATCATCATCATAACATTGGATAGTGTTAATAGTGGGAGAGTCTTCCTCAATCATTTTAGGATGAATGAGAGGAAGGGACCTTGTTTCCTCACCCAGATGATAGGTCAGGGGTCTTAAATGAATGGCATTTATTGAAAAAAAATTAGGAGGTATAGATACCTCTGATTCTATAGGTGATGGCGGGGGGAAAAGGAGATGATGGAGAAGGAGAGTCTCTCTCCTTGCTATGAAAGACCTTGTGGGTTTTGTTGGTTCATCAAAATTGACACCATACCACTTTTTGGCATCTTTGATGGTATTTTTGGTGGGTTATTCAATAGGTGTATGAGCACCCTACTCATAATGACCCAACCTAAATATTTTCCAAGCACACCTATAAAGATAGGTGTGAGCAAAACTGGGCTTGCCTAGGAAGAAGTCATAGGTAAAAAGCTGTGGTGAAGAGGAGGGATTTTCGATAATAGGAGCCTGATTGATTCCCCCATATGTGATATTAGTTTGAAGGTTAGGGGGACCATACGAGATGACCATCCCAATACGGGGATCATAATTGGGGTGCATGTGAAGTTTTCCATACTCTTGTGGAGTATGGAACATGTCAAGTGTCAACAAGTGATATTCTATGAGTGAAAGGCATTTAAAAGTGTCTTTCATGGGGTCCTTGTCAAGAATTTATGTCATTGGTATCTGAGTAACTGAGGTAGTCAAAATTGTTGAGGCTTCAATGGTAGAATGTGAGGAGGAAGATGCTTTTAATGGAATGAGAACATCATCAGGATGATAAGTCATGTTGCATGTTTTGAAAGGAGGTGGGTTGATGAGAATAACATGCACTTGCCCACCATGCTCAAATTTGACACAATAGTGTAAAGTCGAGGGTACACATGCCATGGCACGTATCCAAGGTCATCCAAGTAATATGTGGTATTTAAACTCTCCTTTGATAACATAGAAGAGTTTGAGGATTATGTGAGGATCCACATAGATATGCAAGACTATAGTACCCATAATAGTCATTGTAGTATTATTGAAAGAATGGAGTATCACATCAGATTGTGACACATAATTATTAACAAGTGATGGCTATTTATAGGCATGAGTGGAGATAATATTAATACTATCACCTCTATTGATCATGACTCTCTTAACATGAGTTTGATCGATATATGCAGTGATAAAATGTGCAGGGTCCTAGTCTTCAAGGTGAAGAGCCAAAATTTCTGAATCACTAAAGGAAACCAGGGCAATAGTATTAAGAGAATCTACCAAAGCTGCAATAGGTTGAGGATCATCAGGTTGTACCTCAATGGTTTGTAAATCCTTGATCAAGGCTTGGTAGTACTGGGATGAGTTTTGGACTAACTCATATTAAGACATCTTTACAGGTGTTTGGTGAAGTTGTTTCACCATTGAGTCTTGAATGACTTGTGAATATGTGGGTTGGGGGGCACCAAGAATATAGATCTTAGGATTTGGTATAGTGTCTTTTGAGAATGGATGAACCTAAGGGGTGGTGGTCTTTTCCTTACCTTTATCCTTTTGATTTTGAGACCATGTGGCCACATTAACTATGTTGATTTGGAGCATAGGTAGAGAAGGTGGTGGAGGCACAACCTTGTCATTGGTCTTAGACTCAGGTGAGGTGATATGTAGAGTTTGGGATGCAACTGGTGGAATAACTATGAGGTTAGAAAGAGTCTCCTTAATGAAAAGGTTGTTCATATCAATGTGTTATTGGGGAACAATTGTGAGAGCTTTACAACTTTTTGTATCATGTCCAGTTGAGTGATGATATAAATAAACTTGTGTGTCATCAAACTAAGATGGTTTTGGTTCGAGAGGTTGATAAGGCTTGATCAGAGGAAGGGTTATGGTGGAGGATTGCAACAACTAACATAGGAAAGAGGCATGAGAGCCTACTAGTGGGCTGGCACTTATTGTCACAATAGAGGTGGACACCTTCTTTGATTTAGGAGGTATGGATGTGGTTTTACATGGCACCCTTTTGGGTGAAAGCATAGCCACTAGTTTTGTTGACACATTTTTAGTCAAATGTGTCAAGGTGCTAGACGTGTAAGGGACACTAAGTGGTAAAGGCAAAAGAGGAGGTAGCTTTGCCTTTTGTCCTACTTGGAAAGAGAGCACTCTAACTAAAGTGAATGGATGGGGTCCCAAGATTGATGGCAAAGTTTAGGGTGGAGGAGAAGTGGAATGGCAAGGCCTAGGAAGCTTAACATTCTTCATTGGTTCAAGCCATGGAGCTTTAACTCATGGTTGAGGATTCAAATCTAACTTTTCCTATGGATGAATTAAATTAGACATCAAGTGAACACCTAAAGATATGATTTGCTTCAGTGTAGCAAATGCTTATGATGGTGATGGTTCTGATGTAGAAGGTCGTGCTTTTGATAGTCCAGACAAAGAAGTTCTATTTTTGTCAAAAACCTTGGGATAAATGGTAGCGAAAGGATTTGTAGTAAAGGAAAATATTTGCTGCATAGGATAGGGAGATTTAATTTGGTCCCAAAATGTTGAGTGGTATAACTTCTTCGAGTCAAGAAAGTCTAGATTTCTTACCAACTACGAGAAGGGTTTAGATGAAGTTGTCGTAGGCCTTACAGTTGCTTCCATATAAGACTTAGGTGATTGGGAAAGAGGGAAGGTGTTGGATTTTGTTGTTTTAGGCCAAAGATGAGTAATAACTGCAATCGGGTCTTCTTCAATCGAGGCAAGAGAAGAGGCATGGTCCTCCCCAGGTGGGGCAGGAATTGGTGAAGTCAGTTCTTCTACTAGATAAAGCATGGGGATGATTACTTCCCAACATGTGGATGAGGAGCAAGCAAGGTGTGTTCTTCTATTGGCAAGAGAATAGGCAAAATAGGTACAAGAGGAACAAGTATTGCAGGTTCCTCATGTGGTATAAGGATAGGTAGAGGAGGCTCATCCACACATGGGAGAAGGATGGGTGAAATAGTTTCCTCTACTCATAGAAGGAATAGGTAAAATAGGCTTCTCCAATTGTGGGAGAGGTTGAACTGGAGGTAAAGAGAAGACCATATTGATCGTATGAATATTGTGATCAAGTGAGTTGTCGATCATGGCCTGAACATTTGTTTGATTGAGCGAATGGTTAGGAAAAGGTTATTTGAACATATCCATGCTTTGGTTATAAGGCACGTTAGGGTTATCCAAGATAAGCTCGCCTTTATCAAGCATATCCTAAATAATGTTTTTGAATGTTTTACAGTTGCTAGAATTGTGGCCTTTAACTTGATGATAGCCATAAAACTCATCCTCCTTGTACTAAGTTGGGATAGGATGGGAGGGATCCAATTGTATAAGAGGTATAATTTGAGGAGGGTAATGGCTCCTTATTGTAATAGTTTACCCAAAATGGAAGTATCCGACTCTCCAATCAGAGTGTATTATCTTTGTTCATACCATTGTTGGAATTGTTTGGTCAGATTTTGTGAGGTGGATGGCCTAGACTGGTTGGCTGTAGTAGAAGAAGTCGATTTAATCACCACGGTATTGGCAGAGCCTTTTGACTTTTGATTGGAAGAAGAGGGTTTAGAGGAAGAGTCATGAGGTTTGGAATTGGTATTTTTATTATCTAACTTATCCCTATCTTCATTTATAGCCTGAATCTCTAATTTTTGCACCATTGTAAAAGCTTCAGCAAATGTGCAAAAAGTCTAGATGCTACAGAAGGTAGAAGAGATGTGTTTGACACATGCTCTTGAGAAAAGCTTGATAAGCTCAAGTTAAGGTAAAGAAAAAGAGAACTGATTGATTAAACCTCTCTAATGAGAAACAAAGTCAATGATAGACTCGTCGTCAAATTATTTAATAGAATATAGGTCTGTAATAGAGACCTTTTTAGAAATATGGATAGAGAAGTGGTCCAAGAATAGTTAAACAAGTTGGGTAAATGAGAAAAGGGAATGTTGGGTTATGAAACTATACCAATCTAGGGTAGCACTTGAAAGAGACATAGAGAAAGTGTGAAGTAATAATGCATCATCATGCCCTATTAGGTAACAAGCATGTCAAAATGCTCGTAAGTGTTGTTGTGGGTCCTCCTTACTCTAGAAATGAGTAAATTTAGGGAGCTCCCACTGACTTGGGTAGGGGCAAATAGGTAAAAAAGGATGGATGGGCTCATTACATATTTGATCATAAGATAGAACATTCTTTGAACCCAACACATTTGTTTCTAGGTTAGACATCTTATCCATCAACATCTTGATGAGATCGAGAGGAGGATTGGTGTGAGGAGCACCCCCTAAGTTATAGGTTGCTTGAAGGGAACTAGAGGTGGGATGTGACACACTTTATTGTGGTAGTGTAGACACAACATACTGGTAATGAGTCATGGGCGGAGGGGTGAAAATGAAATAGGCTTGTCCTATGGGGTTAGAGATAATGCCTTGGCTGGGTGCCATCATTGGAAGTTGGGTTGATGGCACGATTACATGGGTTGAAGGGTGAGTTTAAACTCTTGTAATTATGGGTGCAAGAGTTGATGGGATGGGCACTAGCAAGTTTTGAAATTGTGTTTGACTTGGTTGGGCTATAGTGGCTACGAGGCTAAGGGGGCTGCTACAAAAGTTGGGTTAAGAAGATGAGACTGAGTGGTTGGGGTGGTTGAATTTTGAGGGTTATTGATGGTTGGGTCACTTGTTGAAGAAGTGGTTTGGGTGACCATAGATGGAATGGTGGAAACTACCGAGATTGCAGCTGTCTCCATCAAAGAAGTTGGCATGCCATAAAGGGGATATCCCATAATGTTATGTGTTTGGCTCATGGAAAGATAATGTTGAAGGGCTATAATGTTATGATCAAGAAATCTTGTGAAGTCAAGATATCCTTTAGGTACAAGGGGGATCTGATTAGGATTGGTAATCATAGGGGTATTGTTTACAATTGAAGTATGCTCCATGGTAGAATCAGGAAGGAGAGGGGAAGGTGGGAGTGGTTGTCGACATGTGTAATCAACAAGAATTTTGGCTTAGCTACGCATCAACACCATGAAAAAGGGATAAAAGTAGGCTTTAGACTATGTATTAGTGACAGAGCATAAAAAAACTAGGTTTGAGTGCAGGTAGGTAGGTAATTTTAACTTGTTATTTTAAGCAGGCCAAAAATTATAAAAGCACATAGTCGCCGATATCGATTATTTGACTGATGCCGATAGGCAATAGGGCCACTGATGTTGGTAGTCTTATCGATGTAGGTTATTGTGGAATCCAAGAGGGTGAAAAATATAAGGTTTTTGCAACCTAAAGGTGAAAGCTTGGTATAACAAAGGTTACAATAGGTTTGTGCAAGGATAAAGGACACATAAAAAACCTAAAACTAGAGGTTAATAGAATCTGAGAGGTATAAATTCCTAAATTCTATAAATTGATAAAGGAAATGTCCTCACAAACTCAAAAATGCAAAAGATAAAAGGAAGCAAAAAAGGAACATGCAGCCACTAAACATTAACTCTTAGGAATTAATTTTAGTCTCTTGATAGCTTATGCCTTAGAAAGTGTGAGAGTAAGATTGGTTTGTGAAACAGGTACTAGATGAATAGTTTAAGGATGGTTCCAAGTTATTTTCAGTGCTCAATAGAAATTTGTATTATATCAGGGACGTGGCTTGTTATAGGGGCTTACTTCTCGTACTTCATGATCCTGAAGCTGAGTCAGGCCGCTTAGCTAGAATATACCTCCTTTCTAGAGTTTATACTCTATCAGAGAATGGAGTGAATCCTCCCCTTGGTGGTGAAATCCAAGTGGGATCGCTGAGTAGGGTAAGGTGAGCCACTAGGTGATGAAATCTTAATGGGCCTTGTCTTAAGTGAGTTTAGAAGTTTAATTTTGAGAGAGTGATCTGGTTGTGTAACATTTGTGTTCTACAATTTATTCATGATGCTTTATTTAACTAGGTGAGCTAAATGCATCAAGAAAAATAATGAAATGTAGTGAATTTTAAACCCAAATCAGAAATGTTTAAATTCAGATGCAAATAATGGTGAATAGGAGAAGAGGATGAATTTCATTATCTTAATTCTCCAAAGAGGCAAACAAAAGAAGGTATTCTTTTTAGTTTGCAGGAAAACAATGAATTTCTTATAGAGGCAAAAGAAGAGGAAAATGATAGGGAAGGAAAATTTTGGTTCTTTCCTTAAACAAAAAATAAAAAGTTCGAATTTTTGTTTTTGAGAAAGACAAAGAGAGAAAGTGCAAGGAATCAAAATTTCACTATGGTGCACCTATATGAATAGCTAGACAAGTAACGAACCCAGGAAAACTTCAGGGTCCTATCGGGCATGCTAGAAGTTTCAATACATTTTAAGCTTATTTTACATTTAAAGAGAAACATAAAAGAGAGAGTTAGAGTTAAGTGATTAAAACCCAGATAAGTGCACACTGTTCTAGACTTTGTAGATTCCCCTCTTTGGATGTGGAGGAAGACTCATATAGATAAGAAAACACTACACAATATAGTTACTAGTGGAGATATATGCAGATTGCCAAGCTATGTGCTTGTTTTAGGAAGTGTGAAACTTCTTTAGGATGATAGTCCGCTATTTTAAAATAAAGTTTAAAATAAATACAAGTAGAGAGAGAGAGAGAGAGAGAGAGAGAGAGAGAGAGAGAGAGAGAGAGAGAGAGAGAGAGAGAGAGAGAGTTCTATTTAGCATGCTACAGGTTTGAGTGTAGCAGAAGATAATACAGTGCAAGCTGATAAGTTAGGTATATGTTTTGGGAAGGTTGTTAGGTGATTTGGAGGTTGTTGGTTCAGAAACATAGTAACCAACATCGATTAAAGGACTGATGTCGATTGGGGTCACTGATGTCAATTGGGGTAGTAGTATTAGAATGAGTTAGAGAAGGATTTTTTGAGAGGGAGAATGGGAGTATGGTTAGGTTGTGAGGTTGAGAAGAGTCATAGGGAGGTGGGTAAGACTCAAGTGAGGCTGGATAAAGGGTTGGTATGTTGGGGTAGAGAAAAGTGGGTGGGGAGCTTTATAACTCCTCTAGAGAAGGAGTCAGGGTTCATGAAACAATAAACAGTATAATGTAAAGTAATTATAAAATTATTATTTAAAGACTTATAAAAACATTGAGATATACTTAACTGGTGAAATGGGTGAACTATGATTGCCAGATAGATGACTCTGATGAGGCTTGGTGAACCGATGGGTGAACATACAAGATAAACATGTGATGTTGATCTTCAAGAGTTCAAGATTTATGCAATGTATCAATTCCTAATCTAGATCAATTTGTGTAGAGTAATGGTAAACCTAGAGTCAAAAGTGATGTAGGATGCTCTGATTGCCAAAAGCCTATGTGTGAATTATTAATTTTCATGACCCGATTACCAACTTGGAATTTCGCTTAAGTAACTGACGTCGGTGATCCCATCGATGTCAACCGAGGGTTGACCAATGTTAGTAGCATGAGAATAGGTAAAAGGGCTATCTTTAGCCCATTTTCTATTCCTTCTCTTACCAAGTGTGGTGTCTGTTAGAAAATGGTAAAAATATGAGGCTATGAAGAACATAGTTAGTTAGGAATTTATGTTAGGGGTGAGAACAAGTCATAGGTAGTTAGGATTAGGAGACTAAGTCTCAAGGTGATTTAGAGGTTAAGAATTAGTCTTAGGATGAGGTGGCCAAGTGAGGTGGCATAAGTGGGTTTTTATTAACTTAATTAAATATTTTAAGGTGAAAACATGAGTCAGGATGGTTAATTATTAAAAGGGGATCAAGGGGGGTTTTGACGCAGGGAGTCACGCAAGTGTGTGACGTAATTCTGGTGTCTACATTAGGTATGGTGCTAAAGTGTCAATCAAGTCTAAACCTCTATATATTTTTCATGTAAAGCCATATGTGCCTTATACATACAACATGAATTACAATGTCAGTGAGAAAGAAGATCATCATAGTGATCAAGAACCTCTGACACTTTTTGATGGCATAGCTGACTTATACCTTGATGAATGGGGAACTGAGCAATATGGATTTGAAGAAACTGATCTTGATACATACATCTTCCATGAAGAATGTGATAAAGCTCTTGAGGTATATTCTGATGATACTCTAGAACAAGTTGTATGGGGCGACTATCTTTTGCATATGGATGATGATGTTCATATTCTATATGTGACAAAGCTTGACAGTCCTAATGAGCATTCAATTTTTCTTGCCAAAGAGGAAAATGTTCATGAACATAAACCTCAAGAAGAAGCATATGATATGTGGCAACAATTCAATGCCATAGTGTAAGAATTTGAGGAAACAAGTGAGTCTGCAATTTTTCAAGAAGAATATAGCCCTGATGATGAGGTCAGTCAAGTACCTAATGAGCATAAACAAGAGATTGGGGTCTTTGCCAAGTAAGAAACAACTTTGACATATCAAGTGGTGTTTGGTGAATAAGAAAGCATCCTTGAAGATTCCCAATAGCAGATATATCTCAATTCAATATATTTGAAGTTGGGAAGTGTCTCATGACTCCCAATGACCAAATTGAAGAGTGTCAAGTGAACATGATAAAGTTCAGGCAAGTTGCAAGGTCAAACAAACCTCTTGGAGAGCTAGATGGAGTTTTTCATGAGAATTCCAAGTGACACACTTTTTGTTATCAGAAGCTCCAAAGATTGCATGTCATTTGACTAGCTCCATAATCAAGTTTTCATTAACAAGTATGCATCATATGAGGGTTTGTTTTTATGGAGAAAAAGTGATGCTAGGATAATTGTCTTTGACCCTGGTTAAAGCAATCGAGAATTTGTCCTTCACCTCAGGTGTTTTAAGGTCTTGTACATATTAGGATAGCTGTGTGTTTTCCTTTGAGTTATTTGTGTGTTTTTCTTAAGTGCTTAGAGAGCACAAGTGTGTGTTTTGGTGTATTGTTTTATGTGCCTGTTTCTTGTTGTGTTTGGTGTGAGGTTTAGAGTATTTTCAGAAGCATTTCAGTGTTAATTGCAATATATGGGTGATTCCATTGCCCAAAGATAGGAGAAGGCAACTGGGCCTTAGCATAGCAGGGATACTACCAACTAAAAATCACCAAAATGTTGACCAAATTTCACCTTAGGTCAAAGTTGGTCAAACACCCTTACATATTCAAACTTTTCATAGGGTCCCATAGTTTTGAAAGTGGTCACATGGTCCTAAACGAGGTCACTTAATATGTTCTAACCTTTATCATTTCTGTCCACTTATCTTAATAACCTTTTATGCCATCTTTTGGTTATTCTAAGTGAAATGGGTAGTTTTACACAAAAGGACAAAGGTGTCAAGAAGTAATCTAATGTACCATATGTTAGTGAATGTTAAAGAATAATTTGAAATTGAAATGTGGCAGATTCAATGTAAGAAAGAAGAATATCATCTACAAAAGGTTCATTTTAGATAGTTGTACGAACTTAGGTGACTCACCTGGCATGTGTGATGCTTTAAGAAGATGTTATGGCATCCCCAATAGTTATTTCTAGGCTCAAGTGGCTTTAACAGATCAAAATTTGAGCAAAACCAATTTTTCTCTCCTATCACTCCCTTGGATAGGTTAAAAAGGGTCAATAGTTTTCAGTTGGTATGGACAAGATAAGAAGAGTTGAAGTGAATGCACTTGGTGGATGTTAGGGATCCTTATTTACTTCCAATTCATGGTCATGGTTTCAATATTGGTGGTTTATAATATATGAATAATCATTAATATTGTTAGCACCTCCAAACTACCTGTACATTCCCAATGGCTCAATTTTTTGATCAGATTACATTGGTCTGTGTAAACCAAGTGATGCATATAGTCTTACATAGCATATGCACCCATTTCATGTCAACTTTGACCTAGTTGGCATGTGTGCTCATTACAGGATAGGTAGATTCATCCTTGTGCTAGAAGTGAACACCAATGATGGTCTATAGAACATTATTTTAATAGTTGCAGGTGAAGGTGTGAAGTGGAGGTTTGAAAATCAACTTGAAATGAATACTCATACTACAATGTGTTTTCTATATCCTTTTTGATCATTTAGGAATCTGGTTTGAGGTCATAATAGACTTACATTCTCACTGTCATCTATAGGCAGAAATGCACGTTGAATATGTTATCTCAAAATTTGGAGGTGTCTATGGTTTATGTGAGAGCCAAGTTGTATGTTCTGAACTATAAGTCTCCATTACCTCCAAAACTCATGACATATTCTGCCCATTCAAGAAGAGGACTAAGTTTTCCAAATAATAAGACCACTGTTTACATTCAAACTTAAATGGAGACATATAGGAATGAGAATACCACACAGCCCCGAGACATTGAGAAAGTTGGAAGAGATTCAAGAATGAGGATTTTTGGGTCTAATCACAAGATAGAGTTCATATCTACTTGTTGAAATGATGAAACATCTTCAGACCTTAACCTAGGATCAAACACTTGAATTCAATGTTCAAAGTTGAAGAAAGTTGTTTAATGGGAATTTTTACCTTAACTTATTTGAAAAGGTCACACCTTAGTACAAGAGAAGGTTATTTGGTCTAAGTAAGCTTAATAGTCTCATTCTTGTAGCCTAGATGGAGAGGTCGCACCTTAGTACAAGAGAAGGTTATTTGGTTGAGAGAGGATGATGGTAGATTGGGTTTTCAAATTAGTCAAAATCTTGATTGAAAATCTTAGAGAGCTACAGTGCTATTAAGCCAAAATAACCTGGAACATTACAATGCAACAGTGACATATAGTGTATGGATGATAGTGGAATGATAACATGGTCTCAAAGTAGAAATAGATATATTCAAGTGTGAGATGACTTCAGTGACCTTAAAGAGGAATCAAAAGAGTGAGTTATAAGTGTTCAAGCACTTATCATCACCTACAGGAGTCCTTTGACTTCCCTAATTACCACCTATAGTTTGACTCAGGAAACATACTAGCCCCAATCTAATGGAGAAGCAGTTTGGAAGGTTGACGAAGGTATAAGATATATGGCCATTTATAATCCACTCTCAGAGTGATGATATCACACTCCATATGATTCTTAGAAACAAATAAAAATAAAGAAGGTTGAGAAAATTGGTTCTAACATCATACTCAGTCTAGGCTTCTAAAACCCTGCAAACAGTAACATGCTTAAAGTTAGTTTTGGGAGTTTTAAATGTTAAGACCTTTAGGGGTATGATCAAGCCTTGAAACATAGTATGGAGGGTCCTCATGAGTTTTATTAAGCTTCTATGGTCTTAGTTGGGCAAGACTAATAGTGTAAGTGCCCATTGTTTTATCTTAGACATGAGGCACTCCATAGTCAAAACAACTTGCAGACTTAGTATATGAATGATGAAAATATGAATAAAGGAGTCTTGAATGATTGTATAATGATGTGTAGAGTTGAATTTAAGGTAAACAAGTGTGGAGAAACAACTACAACCACTAGGACCACTCAAAAGTGGCCACACACTCATAAACATAGTATGTGCCTACTAGGCCTAGAATTGATCATGAGCCATCATGCTTCTAAATCTTATTCATATAACCAAGAACTTTGAGAGCCTTCATGATAGAGTGGAGGATTTATTGGACCAAGTGGTTTGTAGAGAACAACTCAGAATTGGTCATTTTGGCTTAACTTTCTCTCAAGGGTGTCGAGATTGCATAGTAAGAACTTGAGAGCCATTTTATTTTAGTCATATCTATATGGACAATGTGCATGGGGTCTCAATAAATTAGGGGTGGTTGAGGAGGATCTTTAACTCAAACTTAGTGGCATTGGTTTGAGGGTTAAGGGCTTAACCTTTATGAATAATTATTAACAACCTAAAACCCTCCTAAAACCTTCCCAAGAACCCGACGAGGAAAAGATGAATAGAAATGCATCAAAAAAGGGTCAATTAACCTTTAAAGTGATTTGGACATGCTTGACACTCTCTCAGGATCCTTGACATCTAGTTGTTTTGTACTGTCACTTGTATGGATGAGGTAAATTTTGAGTTTTTTGCAAGTTATGTTATGTTTTGAAGGTGTAAAAGAGAATTAATGAATGAATTCAATTGTGGAAGGAGTGTAGAGATGTTTTATAATTCCTTATATCCCATTCTCACCATATTCATGCATTAAAAACCCTTGCTAAGCTATTTGTTGTAGGCAGTCTTGAATAAGATAGTGAGAAAGAAGGTGACTACCAAATAGAAGTGAGAGGTGTGATATTGAGTTTCATTGAAGTCTATTTAATAGAATAGAGGAAAAAGAAGGTCTGAATAGGTGTCTCACATATCTACAATGAATCTCCTTGAGTGTGTGTAAGTCACTACATTGACAAGTGTGAGAACTAAGGCCTTGGGGGCTAATGAGTGATTGCAAAGAAGTAACACAAGTGGAAAGGATAAGTTCATCAGTTGAAGGGTGTACTATCACAAACAATGTTTTCACCATCCCAAGGTAGATCAAGACAAATAGGTGGACTCATTATCAAGAAGGCAATTTCAAGAAGGACATGAAGTGTCCCTATGCCAACTTTGAGAAGATGCTATGTTTCAGATTGACACAAGTTCAAGAGAACTTCATGATTGGTTTTATAACTCTTTATCTTGCATTGTAACTATTTTTCAAGACTTGACACTTGGCTTGATGACCCTTCAACATCACATCTTCTCTCTCTTCTCCTATGCTCTATATATTGAAGCCATTTTGGCATTGTAAATAATCTATATTTTTTATTGTGAAGCCCTACTGGTTTGACATCTTGTTTTGCCTTTGAATAAAATTTTGAAGTTGATTTAGTTTATGCAATTCTTGCCTAAGTATTTGAAGTAGTCTATTTTGATGGAAAGTGATGATGATTATTTCTTGTTTCTTCCATTTTGCTCTTGTATGCATTGCATGAGTAATATCGTTTCTTCTAACAAGTCTCATGAAGTGTATATGTTTGTTAGGTGTACTTTTAAGTGCGATGGATATTAGAAGTGTCTAAGATCAGAACTCCTAGTTACCCACCTTTGGATATGCATAGAAATCTACCTCCATGTAAAAACACTTATGCTAGAAGAACCTTGAGTTGAGATCAATTTTAGTAGTCTACCTTCTTCGTGCAAATGCAAGTATGTTTGTGGAGTTATCTTTGGTGTATCGCCTTCATTAGTAAAGGTTGATTTTATGTGTCCTTATTCCCTTTTCACTCCAATAATGATTAGTCCATTGTAGTGTGTGTGCCTAAAAGATAGATCAAGGGAGCTAGCCCATAATCTATAGATCTATCTCTTGTATCTATTTTCCTATATGTAGAGATAGTTCCATGTTATCCCAAATTTGAAAAGGTCTCTCTGAATTCTATAGGGTGCAAATTTGGGATATAACAGTACCCAAAGTTGTTAGGAATTTTACACTATAAATGTTTAGGCCCAATCCATTATCAATGAGCACCCTTTTGATTACTTTGTTATGTATAAGCACTTGTATGAACAAAGGCAAATCTTAGTCGATGATATCCTTAGATGGTAAATCTATTGGATCAAAGGTAATGAGTTTCACATTATTTTAAAGATTTTACATGATATATGAAAAGTAAGTTAGCTCAATATCATTTGGGACTTGGGTCTCACACAATCCTCATATAGAATATCCTTATAGATAACAGATTGTTTTAGAAGTTTAAGGATTGAGATTTCAGCATATGTATGCTCAATTGGTCAACAAGGTCATATCCTTTAGATTTGATCACAAGTTTTAGATTAAGAGGTGCCTATTGTTATTAACATATGATGGATTAGGCTGGGCATCTTTAGCTTTTCAAGTAGTGACAACATGGCCCATGAAATCTAATATAAGCCATGGGTGAATAATGGGTGTGGGATGGTAACTGCCACTCAAACAGGATCTAGATGGAATAAATGGTTGAGAGCATGCATGTTGTTGTCTAGATACTGGCTCTATAGTAATGCAAATGGAATTTTAAAGAGACATTAAATGTTGTTTCCATTTAAAAGCCTTCTTATTATAGTGACAGATTTGTCTATTTAGAAATAGCTTATTACAATAACAAATGGTCGCTACTGTAGAATAAGATTTTAGAAGAAGTTAATCATGCACTTAAGACATAAAATAAATGACAAAGCATAAATAACTAGTGTGATAGGCCTACTCCCTCAAGGGGCATGGATCAATGGAGTCAAGAAACTTAGACAAGAAAACATAGACAATGCCTTCCCTAAGTGGCCTTCCTCCAAGATCAGTCCACAAACATGTTTGTGCTTAGATTTGGTGTTCTAAGTCTTTGTCAATGCAACAGCACAAACATCTCCATACATCTCTCCTTGCACCAATAACTTTGGCTGTTGATTTGATCAATTTTGAAAGGATGTGTGAATCTCTCTATAGATATTTTTATGTAGTTTTTATACACCAAAAAGAGCTTAAAGGCTATGGCCATGGCTCATGTATTTATATCTTTTCCAAAATGAGCTAACTAATTTATGGCTCTCCATCTCAAGATCAAGATGGAGGGTCATAAAGCCATTCAATTGTAGAGGGACAAGCAATAAATATGGTCATGAGTATTTGGAATAGTAGATCATTAATAAAGTATGGGTAGCCTTAATCATGATATTTATCTCCATTAATGCTTTATGGATGACACCCCTGTGATGATGTCACGAGTGACATCATGGCCTAGATATTTTGAATTATGCATTTTCAATAATAAATATTCAATAATTTTCCATGGATTTCTCACTTAAGTTCTTAATCTAATTTTATTTGCTTAATTATTTTACTTAGTCTTTTTACAAGTTTTGGAAATTGCTCACTTGTTTAATAAAAAAAGATTGAAAATGTTAATTTACTCAGTTGTAATTTGACTGGAGTTGAATTAGAGGAAGATGTCAGGGTAATACCCCGATCAGGGAATTACAAATGTGATTTGGCATAGGTATGTGATGTGTGCGGATGAATTAGAGGATTTTGGTGGTCTAGAACATCATTTTGCTTGGGCATAAATTGAATCAAAGTGAATTAGGAGAAGATAAAAATTCCACAAAATGCATTGCCCCATTCAGGGATACATGGATGTGAATTGGTGCATATACATGACATGTGCAAACAAATTATAGCATTTTGGTGATTTTATTTGTGCGTTATTGCAAAAAGTCATTCATATTTGAAATCTCGACATGATAGTGATAATAATTGGATGTCTAAATTTTGCTCCTATTTGAGAAGGTGTGATAAAACATTTGGTCCAAGCAACAGTTTTTCAAAGAATAAAAAGGTCGCTTAAAATAATAATAATTAATAGAAAATTTGTTCCCTCCTATTAAATTCTACATGAGATGCAAAAAAAGGGGGTTACAAAAATGATCCAATCAATATTTGGGTGACCCATTACGCCCCCTCGAGGGGAGAATGGAAAAATTTTAACTGGTTAGTCCTCAATTAAAAAAAGGAACACGTAATTCAACAAAAGAGGCTAAAAAATAAAATAATTAGTAGAAAATGACTTGAAAATAGATAAACGAGGTTAAAAAGAGCCTCTTGTGAAGAACCTGTTGACCATTTTGGTCGTGTAGGCCAAAAATGGTCTCTTTCTTTCCCTGTTGTTCTGAGCCAGTTCAAATTTGGTTGCACAAGTTTTTTGGCAGATGATGAACCAATTCAAAGAATGTAAGGTTTCTTACAAAGCTTTTCGGACCATTGAACCATTCAATCAATTGGTTCAGTCGGTTGGTTTACTCAATTGGTTCAATCGGTTAGTTCACTCGGTTGGTTCAAGAAATGGTTCAATCAGAAAGTTCAAAGGAATCTTCCAAAAGCCCAAAGGACAAGTGCCCTTTTGGAGGGCAGTCAAGCTTGTCAAACTGGACCATTCCAGCAGGCTGTAGAGGGCACTTAGGTGACAAAAGGACCTTTGTGACTTTTCTGAAAGGTAATTTTGGAGACCAAATAGCCCTTGTGGAGAGCAGGTGATGAGCAAATTAGACCGTTGCAAAAGTCTGAAGGTTAGTTTTGGACGTGATTTGCCCTTGCAAAAGGTAGGGGACATTTGTGAAAGGATCAAAGAGAACGCTGAAAGGGTAAGGTTGTCATCAAATAAAATGGAAGAAAAGTAGAGGCCGAATTTCTTTGGACAAAATGTCTGAAGGAATTCCTTCAGACTTTTTGTCTAAAGAAATTCACAAAGTAAAGGAATTCTTTCGAAAAGATTTTCTACGGCAAAAAATTCACAAGGTTCAAACAAAAATGTTCGAATGAATGTTGCCCAAAAGAAAAGGCCCGATAGAAAGCGACAAAGGCAAAGGAAAGATTTCCTTCGGACAAAATGTCTGAAGGATTTCCTTTTTGTCTAAAGGATTTGAAGAACAAGGCTACCTAAAGGACCCCAAAGGGCAAGTACCCTTACGAGGGACTCTCGACTGCCGAAAGAAGGACCTTTCTCAAGGTCCAAAGGGACACCTCCCCTTCGGGAGGTTCCAAAGACAAAAATCTGAAGGAATTGACCAAGGGTTGACGGGTTCATAGACGTCAAATTGGACACCATGAACTAGCTGTTGGAATCCAGAAGTCAGGTGATGTCCCTGAAGCCATCAAATTTAGGGAAATAAACTAGCCATTGGCTTTCAAGTGGTAATGGGCACGTGAACGTCAATTTTATGGCAATGAAATAGCCATTGATCTTTAAATACTTGAGCACCAACCAAAAGGGAGCCCAAAGAGATAAGAGAGGAAGAGACAAAACCATCGAAAGATAAAGCTTGGAAAAGACAAAAGTTAAGAATGAACTCAACAACTTGCTGATGAAAGAGCCCAAGGAGCCAGCAAAGGATGATAAGATAGCCCCGAGAGCTCAAATTCCAGAAAAGACAAAGCCAAGAAGGGACAAAATCATGAATATGGACAAAATAGCCTAGGTGGCAAAGGGGAGGCAAGTTATTCCTATAGTTGAAATAGTGTCCGCCAAGTGGTCATCAAGGAGCGCAAACAATGAACGACATGACCTGTTTTCTCCACTTTGCATTGATGAGCAGATAAATTGCGTGAATCTCTTTAAGAAGCGGTCTTTTTTGTAGACAAAAGGGGTGGCCTTGTCATTAAAATAATTAGGTGACACACGCTTGTGTAGTAGCATTTAATATGTTTTAAGCACCAAAGTCAAGATCGGTGATAACACATCATGGTTCTAGCAGGCCTTTTCTAGAAGGATGATATCAACAAACAACGACTTCCTCTTCCCAAGGTTTTTAATGTAGCATGGGTCATTTATTTTTCATAAAGTGTCAAAGTCTTTTCCTCTTTCTCTATATATATTATAATCTTTCATTTGAGAAGATATATCTTGGCTTGTAAGGCGGAGCTCTGCCAAATTTTACCTTGAATCAAAGACATATCATATTTACCTCCATTTGAGGTTACACTTTTGCATGTCTATGGCTTTGTTTTGTGTTAAGTCATTTTTCTTCTATGCTTTCATAGAATGATTCCAACATGTCTAGTGTATTGTGAAGTTTCTTCTTTTACAGGTCTACCAAAAGTGTCTACAACAGAGTATAGGCGCATGTGAATAGGCTGCCATAGTGTGTCTTAGAACACCTCTCATAGTTCTTCCTCCTTGTATCTCAAGAGGACCCCTAACTCACTGATGTAGAAGAGTTTCTCATATCAAATGAAGTGTATGCTAGCTTATTCTTGGTGGAAAGTGTAGGTTTAAGCTAAGTAGATAAAAAAATTTGGTGTATCACCATTTAGTTTAGGTTTTGTTTTCAACACCCTTCTCCCTTTTCACCCCCCCATTATTAGCAGTAGGAAATCTAGGACCATAGAGATACATCAAAGGGAGCTAGCCCTTATCTAGAGACTCTCCCCCCAGTTTTGCCAAACCCACAAGTAAGAGTGGAGTTTCCATTATGATGCGTGGAAGACAAGAGCTTAGTCTCCTGTCAAGGGTGCAATCCATAGTGTCAACAATTTTTGGCACGCCCGATGGGACCATGTTTTAACACTCAAAAAAGTTCCAAGATTGGTGTTGGTCTTGTTACAATAGAACGAACCATTAATCCAGCATCTGACCTTTAATCAGGTGATTGTGGGACAAGTTTTGTCCAAAAAGTTGAAGAATTTTGGTGTGTTCTTGAACCAACCAGCCTTTGGAGGCTTTTTCATCAACACCAATGGTGACTCTGAGTTGAATTAGCTGGTTAAGCAGCCCTAATGCCATCAAGAAATCGTATTTTGGTATGTATAATTCCATTGCTCAGAATCATGGGTATGGTATTCCTCCATATAGTTTTGATCAAACTCAGGGTGTTCATGAAATCACCTCAAGCAACAAAGATGTGTACGATTATGAGTTTTGCCCTTTGCAGGTCTAATATGACCAGTCTCAGCCCTGTCATGAGCTATATCAATCTTATGCCCAGTCTTCTCAATGTGTCACTTCCCTTACTCAACCTAATCTCTTTGCCAATCAACCCATTTCCACCTTCAAATAAGCACTGCTGGGATATGAAAAGTATGTAGTGGAGCTTGACACCAGAAGGGGATGTGGCCAAGAAATCCCTAATCATGTTGTCAATCAAGTGAGAAACGCACTAGATCTGGTTAAGAGTGAATAGACTCCCATTGAAAGAGCCAATTGGCAAAGGCTTACAAATGAGATGTTGGATGTGAGTGGTTTGATTGCATCTTTGGAATGGAGGCTGAGTATTCATGAGAGGCAGCCTTACCAAGTCTATCAACCTGCATACCCACTGCCCCAAGTTTCATATCAGCCATACGTAGTCCCTGCTCATGAGCCAAGTCAAGCTTGTCAAAGTCCTTTCCCCAATCATGTTGAGGAGAGTTTTGAAATAGTAAATCTTGTGTTTAAGGCCAATCTTGATAAACAAATTGAATTGGCAAATCTTCAAATGCAACAGTCTATGTTGGTAGCAAGGGAAGTAGAATCTAAACCCTCACCACCCTCTCACATTGCAACCCCATCACCTCGAAAGGAGATGTCCAGTCCTAATATCATGAGCTGGAATAAAGTAGTTGAGTCATGGAACAATAAGGAGGAGAAAGACATTGTCCAAGAGTGTGAGGTACAAAATGAGGCTATTCCTTTTCAAGTCCCTCCCACCCTTCCTCGGGAAGCTTCTTGTATTCCATGGTAGCCTTCATGCACTCCCCATTTCCATGATTATTCCTATGAGCTCCAAGAAAGACTCTTTCAAGAAAATCTAGCTAAGCAAATTGAGGAATTAGAAGTAAAGGTGAGATTGCTTGGTGAAAGAGAGATGGAGGTTTTAGACCTTAGAGAGGAGCCTATGCCAAAGGACACCCCTTCTACCAATCCTCAGGTCTCTCAATATGATGTCCAGATTCCAATTTGGAGGAGTGCCTATAATAAACTGGCTTGGGACCTTGAAAAAGATAAAGATGCTCCTACTTACCATGATGATGCTTGTGACCTCCAAGAAGGGCTCTTCCAAGAGAATATAGACAGGCGAATTACAGAGTTGGAGTCCAGATTGAGGTTTTTCAGCCAAAGTGTGATGGACGATTCATATCAAGCAGAAGATCCTACATTTGAACACACCCCATCTACACCCCTCCAAGAGAGTTATCAAGCCACATTTGATATAGATGAAGTGTTGGCCAAATGGAAGAAGGAGAATCTTTCTATTCTAGCTCAAGGACTGCCTCCTCTTCCAAATGAGTTCATTTGTCAGCCTTCCACTTCACCCCTTCTCAAGGAGGAATTTGTTCTGAAAGGGGCAAGTGAAGAGGAGCATACTCAGTTCATGACTAATTAGGGAGACTCCATGAGTACAGATGAGAAGGAGATCACCATAGATGTCATGGAGGAGCATGGACAATCTCTTGTTCATGTTTTGAATGATTTATTTGAAGTCATTAGGGCAAGTTGCACTCTTCTTTAAGGAGGCTATGAGCTAGCTAAGGGTGGAGAAGGCAACATTGGGACTCAAATAAGTATGCAAAGGGGCTGCAAGCTTTCAAATTTATCCTTTCAAGAGGTTGGTGAATTTGAAGATGATATTTTTGAAGTCATCAAGGAGGAACCTATTTTGAAAGAGGCAAGTGAAGAAGAGAGGATCCAATTTGCAGCTGATCAAGAAGCTCTCATGGATGTCAATGAGGAAGGAATCCTCATGAATGCTCCTTATGAAGATATCATCAACAATGGAGAAGACACAAGTCATGCATACATGTGGATGTTCCAGCAATATGAAGAGGAACGTAAGCATGGTGAGCTCTCTCCTCCCTTGTTTGATGAACTTCCTTGTTGCTTTGATGAGAAATATGACCATGCCATGGAACTTAAGTTGGAGGAGGATTAGGAGAATGTCTTTGAACAACTAGAGACTCTGATCCTTGAGTAGGAAAAGGAGAGGCTTGTCCATCTTGAGGAAAGCCTTGAAGAAGAGAGCTTTAAACAAAAAGGTGATGTTCTATGGGATGAGCAATCAGTTTGTGATTCCATTTCAAACATCACAATAGTCACCCTTCTTCAAGAAAGCCATGAAGGAGCAGAAGGTGAGTTTGATAAGGTCTTCAATAAAGCAGAAGGGAATGGGTCAAACCATGATGCATGTCAAAGGAGCTATGCATATCAAAGGGCTTATGGTGATGAGTCAACACCATCGATTTCTTAGTAAAACACTCCAGCATGAAGAACCAACAAGAGGCAAGCTTCCAAGAACAAGAAGAGTACATATATTTTGGGAGCATGTTTGACTCTGATCCACTCAGATGTAAGCCAATCGAGGTGGCAGACAAGAGGAGCAGATCACCAAGTCTCCATTCCATTTAGCCACTTGTCTGGCACCATAAGTTTCCTTGCCATGAAGGAGACTTAAGAAGTTTTCCCTTTGATCTAGGAGGGAGGAAAATATACCTGGTTAGTTGTACATAGTAGTTTGCTTTCAATTTTTTTCCTATTTTCCCTAAGTGTTGTTTGCACAAGTAGTGTTTTTAGCCTTGCATGTGTTTTCATTTATGTTTGGGGTAAAAGCTTCATGATTGATTCTTAGATCTATCAGGGCTGTTGCTAACCTTTCTCAAGTTGTGTTTTGACTCCATGCCCAATGGACTTTAAGGCAACTGGCTTCTAAGCATTGCAGGCATGCTTCCCCTAGGAATCACCAAATTGTTGACCATTTTGGTCCTGCATGCCAAAATCGGTCTCCTTTCCCTACTATTCTGAGCCAGTTCAAAATTGGTTGCACAAGTTTTTCAACAGATGATGAACCAGTTCAAATAATGCAAGGTTTCTTACAAAGCTTATTCGGACCATTGAATCGATGAACCATTGAACCATTCAATAGGTTAGTTAAGTCTGTTGGTTCAATGTTTTGGTTCCATCAGTCAGTTCAAGTATTTGGTTCAATGAGTTGGTTCAATGTTTGATTCAAAGGGATGGTTCAAGAAAAGGTTCAATCAAAAATTTCAAAGGAGTTTTCCAAAAGCCTGAATGACAAGTGCCCTTTCAGAGGGCAGTCAAGCTTGTCAAATTGGACCATTCTAGCAGGTTGCGGATGGCACTTAGGTGACAAAAGGACCTTTGTGACTTTTTCGAAAGGTAATTTTAGAGACCAAACAACCCTTACAGAGGGCAGGTGATGAGCAAAATGGACCGTTGCAAAAGTCTGAAGTGTAGTTTTGGACTTGATTTGCCCTTAGGGAGGGCAGGGGACATTTGCGAAAGGATTAAAGAGAATGTCAAAAGGGTAAGGTTGTCTTCAAAAAAAATGGAAGAAAAGTAGAGGCTGAATTTCTTCAGACAAAATGTTTGAATGAATTCCTTCAAACTTTTGGTCCAAAGAAATTCACAAAGTAAAGGAATTCTTTCGGAAAGATTTTTCGTGACAAAAAATTCACAAGGGAAATCCTTTGGACAAAATGTCCGAAGGAATGTTTCCCAAAAGAAAAGGCTTGATAGAAAGTGGCAAAGGTAGAGGAGAGATTTCCTTCAGACAAAATGTTCGAAGGATTTCCTTCAGACATTTTGTTTGAAGGATTTGAAGAACAAGGCTGCCTGAAGGACCCCGAAGGGCAAGTACCCTTGCGAGGGACTCTCGGCTACCAAAAGAAGGACCTTTCTCAAGGCCCGAAGGGATACCTCCCCTTCGGGAGGTTCCAAAGACAAAAAGTCAAAGGAAAGGAAAAGATGAAGGAATTGACCAAGGGGTGACGAGCTTGAAGACGTCAAATTGGACACCATGAACTAGTCTTTGGAATCTGGACGTCAGGTGACGTCCCTGAAGCCATCAAATTCAGGGCAATAAACTAATCGTTGGCTTTCAAATGGTGACAGGTGAAAAAATGTCAATTTTTTGGAAATGAAATAGCCGTTGATCTTTAAATACTTAAGCACCAACCAAAAGGGAGCCCAAAGAGCTAAGAGAGGAAGAGACAAAACCAAAAAAAGACAAAGCTGGGAAAAGACATAAGTTAAGAATGAACTCAGCGACCTACTAATGAAAGAGTCCAAGGAGGCAGCAAAGGACAATAAGAGAGCCCTGAGAGCTCAAATTCCATGAAAAGACAAAGCCAAGAAGGGACAAAATCATGAATATGGATAAAACAACCTAGGTGGCAAAGGGGAGGTGAGTTATTCTTGCAGTTGAAATAGTGTCCGCCAAGTGGTCATCAAAGAGCGCAAATAGTGAATGGTGTGACCTATTTTCTCCACTTTGCATTGATGAGCAGACAAACCACGTGAATCTCTTTAAGAAGCAGTTTGGTTTACAGACAAAAGGGGCAACCTTATCATTAAAACAATTGGGTGACTCACGCTTCTGCAATAGTGTTTAATACGTTTTAAGCGCCAAAGTCAAGACCGGTGATTACACAACATGGTTCTAGCAGGCCTTTTCTAGAAGGATGATATCAACAAACAATGACTTCCTTTTCCCAAGATTTTTAACATAGCATGGGTCAATTATTTTCCTGAAAGTGCCAAAGTCTTTTCCTCTTTCTCTATATATATTGTAATCTCTCATTTGAGAAGATATCTCTTGGCTTGTAAGGCGGAGCTCTGCTGGATTTTACCTTGAATCAAAGACATAGCATTTTTACCTCCATTTGAGCTTACACTTTTGCATATGTCTATGGCTTTATTTTGTGTTAAGTCATTTTTTTTATGCTTTCATAGAACGATTCCAACATGTCTTGTCTATTGTGAAGTTTCTTCTTTTGTAGGTCTGCCAGAAGTGTCTACAACAGAGTATAGGCGCATGTGAACAGGCTACCATAGTGTGTCTTAGAACACCTCTAGTAGTTCTTCCTCCCTGTATCTCAAGAGGACCCCTAGCTCACTGATGTAGAAGATTTTCTCATATCAAATGAAGTGTATGCCAGCTTGTTATTTATGGAAATTGTAGGTTCAAGCTAGGTAGATCAAATTTTTTAGTGTATCACCGTTTAGTTTAGGTTGTATTTTCAACATCCTTCTCCCTTTTCACCCCCCCCATTGTTAGCAGTAGGAAATCCAGGACCACAAAGATACATCAAAGGGAGCTAGCCCTTATCTAGAGACTCACCCCCTAGGTTTGCCAAACCCACAGTTAAGAGTGGAGTTTCCATTGTAATGCGTGGAAGATAAGAGCTCAGTCTCCTGTTAAGGGTGCAATCCACTACGTCAACAAAACCAAGGTAACGATAGTCCATGGGGGGAGATTGGATCAAAATATGGGTATAGATGTGCATTTTTTTGCCATGATTTTGTCATCTTCCATGGTTATCAGTTGTAGTTGTTCTTGTTATGATATGATAATATATGCTAACATTAGGAGATGCACATCCTTAATTATCATACAAATTATTGATTTATCCCTATTTCTGATTGATGCATGACTAGATACTAGATACCAGAGATTAGTTTAGGATATTCACGTCCTAAAATAATATAGAAATAGCCAAAGATGTTGGGTAAATAGATGGATAACATGACTCAATAAGTAAGTCAGGAGATGCACATCCTAAAGTAACAAAGAGAGTCATGCTTATTTCCAATGTTTGGCTCAAGATTGGAGGATGATATCCTGGTTAGGTAGCAGATATGTGGGATGGTGATTTCAGAGATGTATATTCGATGCCACATTATTTTGTATGACTAGAACACTTGGTGTTTAATATGGCAAATGAAATTATACATCATAAGTATATACAACTTATAATAACATTGGTTTTCAAATTATGAATATTTACAACCCAAAATAATGATATAAATATGAAAATCTAAGTTCAAAACATTTACGTTTGAACATAAAATAAAAAAAGAAACAAAAATTAAATACAAAACATAACCAACTTAAGAACAAGATATGAATTATCTAGATTTGAGTGGAAACAAGAATATACAAAACACAAACAAGTAATAAAACAATCTAAATACACAATTAAACAACTCAAGCCCAAGTTAAGGTAAGACTTGAGCAATTTTCAAAATGTATATAGACACGACACTCAAAATAAACAAGTGCACAGACCTAACTATTTGAAAATGTTATAAAAATTGCATGGTTTTCCCTTTGGACCCAACTATTTAAATCCGCTAAAGTCTTTGGGTTTTGAGTTTAATTCATCATGTAAAGGGATTGAAAATCTAAAATTGACTATGTTGATATATTCTTTTTGATCTAGAAATATTTAATCATTTCATTTGATTGAATAGATTATTTATCTCTTTGGAAAAGGCCCCATTTTTAATTGCTAAATTTAATGGTTTTATCATCTTTTTTGAGATTTATGCCTTAATTGGTTTTCACAAAATTTAAGCCTAATGACTATGCTTTATTTAAATATTAATGGTCATTTTCTATCTGTAGGTCCAAATTCAATTGGGAATCACCACTTGTCAACATCTCAGAGCTCTGCTCCTCCAAAATGTTGGATGGTGAAGCCTAATCTTATTTTAATACTCATTCCCAACAGCGGGGTGTGGGGGGGCAATGCCCCCCACTAGGGTCGCCATGGGGGTCCATGGAGGGCAGAGACCAAAGAAATTTTTTGTTAAAAATGCACTATAAAATATTGTAATTTCATAGTAAATCTAGACCGTTCACTATTAGGTCACAGATCTAACGGTAGAAATTATGTTTTTGGATTTTTTGCCCTAATATGTTTCCCTCCTTTGATATGAGGGCATTGTAATTATCATGGAATGTGTGTATGCGAGTGAAGAGGATATTGTAGTGGTTGTATTGTAGGGTTTTCTCTTCATTTGTTGGACTAAATAATAAGAAGGAATGGTTGTTTCAGTGTGGACATAACCCATATTGGGTCAACCACATTAAAGCTATGTCTCTATTGTGTTGTGTTTTATGAATTTTATTTCCATCTTTAATTAATTAATATTTCTCTATGGTCTATATTCCTAACATGAAAGACATTGGACATAGATCCAAGCCATTCAACCCTCTAGGTTCTCATGATCATGCCATGTGGCATGATCTTGCTTCTTTAGGACCTTGGGATATTTAGAATAAATCAATTAGGTAGTAAATCTTCCAGGTGAACAAGATGATGCTGCGTGGCATAATCCTACTTCTATTCACCTAGGTTCAAACAAGAAGTAATACGATGAGGTTGAGATCAACCGAGTCCCTAAGATGATGCCACATGGCATAATCTCAAGACTCTAGGGAAAATAAAACATGAAATGATGATTGAGGACCCACATAGCTTCAAGTAAATGGGATCTTGCCACGTGCCAAGATCTTGGTGCATCATGGCAGTGGAAAATTCAAGACTCAACAAGCTACGAATTATCAAGGAGTTGACATGTATTATGATCCCTACATATTAAAGACACATTGGCTTTCCCAAAGTAGTGAGAAGTGGACACATAGGGTGGCCTTCCTAAGGATGATATGTAGACCTCTACGAACATATTCAAAAACTAAAATTGATGCCTATTTTTCCTGTATAGCTCTTCAAAATCTAAAAATTGGACTATAAGTCTAATCATATTTGTGCAGTTGTTGAAAATCTTGTCACCTAGTACAAATAAATCATGGAAATGGGTTCTAAAGTAAATCAAATACTACGCTAGTTCAGATAATAATGTGCACATCAAGATCAAACAAGTTAAAGATGAAAAAAGATAAATAATGCCTGCGCATAATCAATTATCAAGGATGAGTGTTCATAGCTAGAGGATGAAAATTTGTGCCTCTACATTTAATATAACATCGATCCACCAAAAGGACCATAATTAAATTTGAGCCTGTAATAGTTGAAGTGATAGATTTGTCCAATACTACCACGTTATTAGTTATCTAATGAAAAAGGGTCCATCCATCAATAGAGTTGTTATATTTGAAGATAGGCACACATTAACTTGAAGCCCTAGTTGGTGTTTTTTACTGAATGCTTGTAACTACTTGATGAGTCGTTAGTGCATTGAATATTTTCAACCACCTAGGTGGTGGGTGAGACTATTGAAAAAATATATAAGGCTAGCCATGAGACTGGGTTAGGGGTTGGTTGATTAGTGTTAGAATTGAGTAGACAACCAGACATATTTTCTTGTAATTTCTTGCTTTCTAGTCTAGGTTTTATTTTAGCACGAGCTAAGGTTGTTTGATAGTCTTTCTATAGTTTATCTGAACATTGATAAATCTTGAATTTGATTTTCATGAACACTATTCTATATGAAATATTCTTTGAATGATATTCATTATTTTTGCATGTCTATGGTGACTTTGATTCCCTCTTCCACATAACAACTTAGTCTGTAGACTCCTACACCATCTCTGCCTTCTAGTTATCCTATGTTAGCCAAACAAAGACTGGTTTCTCAAGAGATTTGTCAATTTAACAGAGCCAAAATTATTTTCATTGGAAAGCGAGCTCATATTTCCTTTCTCTCTACCCTCTCTCTTTTGATTTTTTTTTGAAATATTTATTCTAGTTTAGCTTTAGTTTAGTCTGAATTGCAGTCATTTGTTCAATATTTATTTGGACTTCATGTTCATCCTTTCACTTGTCTTTTATGCATTGTTTAAATCATTAAACTAGAGATAGGTGCCAACCAACAATGAGTTCGTTGACAAATCTCAACTAGCTAGTTCTTCTAGACACAAGATAAACCAAAATATCTTGCATAAGTCTTAAAGAAGTACTCCAAATATGCCCCTTGTATGTAATAGACTGCATCAACCAACTAAGGTATCTGGTACACCATGACCTAGTAGACAGATACCTCAGGGAACTTGATGCCATAGCCTACTTCCTTTTCGGATGGGGTGGAAGGGAAGAATGGGGAATCCTCAATAGTTGAGCCTTTCCTCTCCCCTCTCTTCCCCTAGAGTTGGTGTGACTATGCCAAAAAGACCACCAACATATTTAACAACATTGATTAGAGTTTGGATCATTTGTTGGTTTCCCAGAATTATCTAGATGTGGATTATGGGATAGAGAGTAACATTCTACATGTTTCTCATTCCAACCATACTCCAATCAAAATTAAAATAGTAGAAGACAAAACTCATCCCAAATGCCCTTTCAAGTTTGAAATGATGTGGCTCAGGGATCCCTCCCTAGCTTGCTTTATTAAGAAATGGTGGAGTAAAGCCTCTACGAGAAAAGGCATGAAGTTGTATCTCTTAAGTAAAAATCTCCATTATATTAAGGCTTCCCTTAAAAATTGGAACAAAGATACCTTATAAAACATATTCAAGGAAATCCCAAGGGTGGAGGTGGAACTAACAACCGTTAACCAAGTTGTTTTAAATAATGACATAGATGCAAGCCATTTCATGCAGGAAAAATAGTTATTAGCTAAACTCGCATAACTACACAATAGAGAGGAAGTCTTCTGGAAGTACAAGTCTAGGGAGTTATCGATCAAGGATGATAAGAGGATTTTTTTTTCCACAATTCTACATAGGTGAGACAAAATGCCAATCACATCTCCTTGATCAAGGCAAGAGATGAGAACACTAGAGGGGTACTATGAAATTAGGGAAGGAGTAATATATCTAAAAGAACTTGTAGTCAACACCGAGGCAACAAATCTATAGGCATAATATAAAAGCCTCAGATGCATCCTTCAGGTTGTGATGGAGCATCATAATAATATTCTTTTGACACCCTTATCTAAAAAAGAAGTAAAATTGGTGGTCTTTTTGGTGGGAAAAGATAAAGCCCTAGGGCCAAATGGTTTTCTTGCTACCTTTTTTAATATTTTTGAGACATTGTGGGGGAAGAGGTTATGGGAATGGTAGATGAATCCTGAAAGAAACAAAAAATTGGACCAGAAATCAATTGTAATTTTTAAACCCTAATTCCCAGGGGTGAAGCACAAGTTTTGTTTGATGACTACATACCTATTTTGTTCTACAACATTGTGTATAAAATCATATCCAAGACTATCTCATTTAGACTCAAAGGCTTGCTAGACGACCTGATTTCCAATGAGCAGAGGGGATTTGTTCCTAGAATAAACATTCATGATGGTGTCATGATCACCCATGAAAGAATTCACTCTTTAGTTGTAGGTCATAAGAAGGAGATGATTCTCAAACCGAACATTAGAAAATCCTAAGATAGGGCCCGTTGGTGGTTCTTGATGAAGATCTTAAAAAGTTTTGGCTTCTCCAAGGATTGGTGCAGTTGGATCATCAACTCCAATTCAAGCCCCAGATTTTTAGTCTTAGTCAATGGGGAACCAACAAGATTTTTTGAAGCCTCCCAGGGTATTAAACAAGGGGACCCCCTCTCCATATTCCTCTTCATTTTAATGTGGGGAGGATGATTTATGGTATGATGGCAGATGGTGAGATCATGGGAATCAAGGTCACAGAGGGTATGGAGAGTATTACACAAAAAGTTCATAGATGATACGATATTATTTGGCTTACCAACTATAGGGGAGGCACACACCTTCAAGTATATATTGGTGTACTATGAGAAGGTGTTGAGGTAGTGCATTGATAAAGCCAAATTGTAAATCTTCTTAATTAATACGTCTTTGAAGGTGCAACTTACCATAACTGGTATTTTGAATTTCAAAACTAATAAGTTTCCCACTAAATATTTGGGTGCCCCCATGTTTGTAGGAATAGGTAGAGCCTCATTTTGGGATAACCTAATTAAAGCATTTTGGGCAAGACTAGTGAAGTGGAAAGGTAGGTGGATCTCCTTAGCTGGGCAAATTATCCTCATTAAGTTAATGTCAAGTACATTCATAATTTAAAGCTTGACCTACAATCTTACATTGCAAGTCTATACTAACTCTAGTCCTTTTCTCTCTCTATCAATTATCTAAAATAGGAAATGAAATATTGTTATTACATCATCCATTCCTATAAAAGTTTTATCACATAGATATTAAAAATCTCGTTGAAGACATTAATCACATGCAAGTATCACAACATGAGGATTGACATTCAATGAAGCCTATCAATGACATTTAAGATCACAATATTTCATATTTGCCAATGTATATCATATTTACCACTACATATTTATTACCAATACATATCATATTCATTCATCGACACATATTTACCAAAGTAAATCAAACCCATGCAACCTAATCAATAATACCCATGTGGCAATACCAATGAGTCCTAATTTATATTCACTTAAGCAAACACTAATTGTTGATGGCATATGAACAACATAGGTCCATATCAGTGTATGTCATATTTATCAACATTAACAAGTTAGAGATGGAAAGCATGGTAAAATTTAAAGGGTAAAATCTTAAAATGTTTTTTTTATTTTTTTTGGTTAAGTTTGATTGGTGGAGAATGATTTTTCACACAGAGTCCATCAAAATTCAATTTCTCAAAAATACTAAAATAAGAGATAATACCAAATACAAACCTTAAATAACTTTGGTACTCCTCAATACAGTAAAAGCCCATTATTCATACACTCAACACTAATAAATTAATTTGCCTTAAAATTTAAAATTTTAAGCTATTCAAATCTCTCAAGGCCAAATAAGCTAAGGAGCAAATTAAAACCATAAAATACAGCACATATTACCTCATCAACCTGCTGGAGATTTCCTCAACTTTCTTGGACCACTTTAAACTTGTCCAAGAAAATATAGTGGAGAGAACACAAGAATTATAGGAGTGTTTAAATGTGGTTCCTCAAAAATTAATCCCTTTGGCTCAAAAACTTTGCGATGCCCTCTTTCTATTGATGAAGCCTTTGCTGCTATGAAATGCATAACTAATGATAAAGTGTTTGGGATAGATGGCTTTCCATGTGAATTTTAAAAATCTACGTGAAAATTTGTAGCTTTTGATTTGCTTCAAGTTTAAAAAGAAGCTCGACATAATAACTCTTTATGGGTCATCATCAATAAAGGTAATATTAAGCTTATTCATAAGTCTAGGGATCTGAAGCTCTTTACCAGTTGGAGGTCAATCACCCTATTGAATGTTTCCTAAAAAATTATTGCGAAAGCCTCAACGCTATACCTTTGATACATTCTTCATACAATCATCAAGCCAGAACAAATAAGGTTTATTAAAAGTAGGTACAACCTAGATAATATTATTACAGTTTGAGAAAGAATGGAATGGGCTCATGTCTCTTGATAGAGAACCATTTTTCTCAAGCTCTATTTTGAAAAAATTATGATCGGATTGAGTGGCCCTTTATTCTCACCATGCATAAAGCTTTTAGCTTTGGTAATTTTTTTCTTTTAGTTGTTTAGACTCTTTTTCATGAAGCTTCGACTTGTCTCATCATTAATGGTCACAACTCTGATAGCTTTGGGTTTTGTCACTCCATTAGACAAGGTTTCTAAGCTACTAAAATGTTTGGTTATCTGCTTGATCATAGAGAGGATCATTGGCTTATCAAGGGAATTATTCTTCCTAATCGCTCCTCTTAACTCATCAATGGGCATTTTATAAATTAATCTTTCCTCAACTATAGAACAAGAAGCCTATTTCAAATACGTGCTTCGTTACCTTGACATTTTTTGCAAAGCCTCTTGATCTAGCCTGCAATGGGATAAAAACTAGTATTATAGACATGACATGATGCCATTCCTTGAGTGGCTCCAAGATTATCAATGGAAGTGGATCCAAAAAGGGGAGAATTTAAACTTTATTAGTATTCCATTTGCCTTTGATATCCCCCCTCTATGCTTTGATAGTATGTAATTGAAATAGGGGGAAAACAAATCACTTGTTGGATTACAAAGCCTCTTTATCTCATATAAAGTTTCAGGTATGTGTTGTCACTTGGATTTTCACCCTTTGAGGAGATGTCTAAGCTCTCCTCATCCAAGTGGCACAATGGAAACATCTCTAGGCTTGTGGGTAGCCTAAGGATGAGGTGAATCTCTAGATAGGGCTAGCTCCCTTGATGTACCACTTTGGATTACAACTACACCTAAACTTTTTTTGGGGGGGAAGGGAGAGAGATAACTGAAAGCAAACTATTATAAAAGAGGTGATACACAAAATAAGATGATGAATTTCAACCAACAGCATGTTACACATGAGAACAAAGGACTAACCAAACATACACTCCTTTAATTTGCATCTGCTCACATCAATGTTATATTATGAGGTTATGGATGAATGTGTTAAGCTAGGAGGACTAGACAAGAGGCCTTGAATGACACTAATGAATATACTAACTCACTAAATCCTTGACATTTCTTATAACAATTCACATGCCCTACAAGAAGAAGTTTTCCAACTACATATAGGATGAAAGAATGATACAACATGCTAAGGAATCCATAGTCTTCACTAAGCAAGATCCAACATTTAAGTAGAACACACCATGAATAGTCATGAAGAGGTAAAAAATTAGTAGTTTTATTGATCAAATGGTATGAAAATGAGTAGGGATTCTCCATACTAAGGTGGAGCATAAGTTACAATGGCCAAAATGGCTGGTTCTTGTAGAACTTGAGAGAGAGAGAGGAGAATAGAGAAGTCCAAGGGTCATAAGGACACTTGTCATGCTGAGAAAATTAGTTACTTGTACATGAGAAGATAATATGGGACAAAATATGCAAGTTTAGGAAGTACAAGTGTCTACACAAGGAATAAACTCTTACAAAGTGGCATGAAACTCCTCATTCTGGCTCAGAAAATTGCCATCATGATTTGGACTTGTTTGAACATCCCAAAACTAATTATGGATAGGTATGTTAATTAGAATGAATGGTATGGATTTTAGACATGCCTCTCCATGCATTGGTTGTAGGATTGGTCATCTAGAATCATATGGAAAGGAGCCATCATCATCTGTAGTCTAAAAAACTCTTCCTTCATGCACCCTGCACACTTGGCCTCAAATTTGGATTTAGTTTTCCATGAAAATCCATGGGAGGGAGTGGATGAAAAGTTTAAAGACCCTCCATGGCCTTATAAGCATCAGGGACACCTTGAAATCAGTTCACATGAAGTTTTCCACCCTTTTCACTAGCTTGATCACTATGCTAGTTTTGACTAGCTGATATGAGAGCTCCTGTTGAGGCACTTAAGAGCTATTTTGAGGCATGAAATGAACATGGGGAGTTAGAAAAAGTCTCAATATTCCTCGTAAAGTTGGTTTCATATTAAGAATCCTTTTATAACTTGAAAAACACATAAAATATTTGAGAAAACCCTATTTTGTACCATGTTAGTACAATTATATACAATAAAATAGGATTGGGAGTAGGCTAAGAGAGTCTCATATAACTTTCAATAACTTTCATGGTCAAACTATGCAATTAGATCAGCTATCCAACTTCATCTTCCCAAACTGGTTCCTGGCAAGGGTTTAGACCTATTTTGACCTCTTAAGGTTCATTCATAAAGATGGGACATTGAATCTACCAAAAAATTTCACTAAAAAATATTTCAAGACCTTTATTTATTTTCCCTAACTCCTTATATCCCCATGCACAACCTCCAAAAATATATAAGTAACCAAAACTATCCTATCGAGCTCTTCCTTCCATTTCTTATAGGATTAAGAGAGTTTTGAGCTCAAAAATGGAGTTATTGTGCTTTCTCTGCAAGTTAGGTGATGAAACACATTTTTAATTACCTTATGAACATGTTCCAATATGTTATAACTCATATCAAATGCTAGAAGTGTGACTGACTCTTCATTTGGATACTAGGCCTAGTTCTTGCCTTGTAAACTTGATTACACCTTAAAGCTCAACATGAGTTTTTTATAGTTCCTCTCCACACCAATAACTCAAACACATCTATTATGATTCCATATAATTTCCCCAATTTATTATAAATCCCATCTCATGCTAAAAATGGAAGTGGTTCTCCTTTTTGGCTTTAGGCCTAAACTGTGTTTGACAGGCCTACATGCAAACTCAACCATCTAGGTCATCTTATTTGGTTCCCTCCTTCTGTGAGGTGTTCTTCATGATGTTTTATGTGCCTTACACCCTTCCATACCTCTCTAAAATGTTTCCCTAACTCTTAGTTCATCCTTTTTGTCATATTCCTCAAGACTGCAAGCTTATGCACTTAGGGAAGTGCCCTCTGTCTGAGATAAAATAGAGGGCACTTCCCCTATTTTTCAAGACCAAAAAGGTGTTGGATAGGCTTATCCAGGTGATGATGATGGTATATGAAAGTTTTGAATTTTTTATCAAGTCACTAGACCCTCTAAACTCCCCAAGATCCAAGACAAACTGTTCATAGGCAGATTGTGTGCATGACAATGAGAAAATGAATGTGTATTGCCCTTTAGAGAAGGTTTCTTATGCTCTGCTTCCCTTAATTGGGTTGTTGAGATGTTAATGCCTCTTATCAATCTATTTCAATCACCTTTTCATTATAGCTCTTGCTAGAACCCCTCATGGTCATGCCCTTTGTCTGACTGGTTCTATGTTTTGACTATGTTTACTGCTTCTTTGGCTAAAAGATGACTCCTGTAGGTATCAATGCATGGTTTAACTTCAAAAGAGTGTCCAAAAACTCCTTTGCTTCCCTTAGAGTCACTTGGAATTGTTTCAAGTTCATTTTCTTCATATCCATGTCTTATCCTCGTCAAGAGACTCAAGTATTGCAACCTGCCACAGTCAACTACGGTAGATTGTGTGGGGCCTGTAGGTGGTGATCATATAGTCTAGGCCTTATTTCATGCCTAATGTCTTATTTGAAGCTCTTCAAACCACTTTCTAAATATACTTGCTCCTCTCATACTTGAAATGCACTCTATTACCAAGGTTATGAAACTCAATCCTTATGAAAACCTTACAGTTAACCCGTAGGTTGCATTTTACATGGTGGGATACTTGTAGGTGGCATTGGAGCTTGAAACACTACATATTTGCATCATCTTATTGACCTTCATCATGCCATAAATTAGACCATTCCAAACATGAAGGTATGTTTCATTTGATTCCTAGGATATCGAAAGCCATTTAAGACTCAAAATCTGTAGATGCTATTGTAGGTTTTTAGTGTATTTCCAAGCAACTTTGAGCCCTCGAACCATCACCCTCCACCGATCTTCTTGACTTCATCCTTGGCATAGTTCCTCTCCTATATAGAGGCTACAAAGTGTGGTTATTTATAGGCATTAATACCATTTGCAAACATGTTGTAAGATATCCCCAAAACCAATAGGTGCTCTGTTTTCTCATCTTGGAGACAAGATCTCTGTACACAATCATCTTGTTTTTTGAAGTGACTCTTAACTTTGCCTAGCAGATTATCTTTCCAAATAGGTATGTTAGGACCCTTTCATCACACCAAGACCTTAGGAATGGTTATATCACTTATTTTAACATCCTAAAAGGAGTCCTCAGTTCTCTATCTAGGTCACTTGGAGGTGAAAACTCCACAATGTAGGTAGTAGATGGGAAATGCAGGCAATGCACATTGCCTTTGATCTTTTATGAGTTGTAGTCCTATCCCAATGCTTGAAAATAACTCCTTTACATTAACAAGGACTTTGATCAGCTCCAAACTTAATGTTCAACATGCTTGGTTTTGTGAGGGCACCTGTAGGTTCATGTTTTCATATATAGTTCGCATACTGAGTATAAACAATGTGTATGTTTTGATCTCATGGGGCAGACTCAGACTCTTGACCAGTCCTCCAAATAGATGTTTGTCATCATGGAGATCTTGAAGCTAGTTTTCAAAACCCTTATTCAACATGATATTCGCCTGTAAGGATACCTACAATGTACCTTCGTGGCTACCTTACTGCATTTTCTTGCATATGACTATGATTCCATGGAGAGTTGCCTTGGGAAAGGAGATTGAGAGGTGAAAGTGACCAAGAGAACATGGAAGCATGTAAACCAAAACATATTCACCCTCCAAGACCACCATCAAACAAGAAAATCATTCAAATGGTGAAAAAACTGCTTGTTACATAGAAAAGTGCTCCCTCCTGCAACCTAAGATGATTAGCATATCAAAACACCTTGAACTGATAAATCAAACATGGAGAACATTAGATAACGAAGGCAACATCATCTAGTATCAATTTCAACAATTGGTTCATATAGACCTACTAAAAATGGATTAAACTCTATAAGGTGCATGAAACAATAAACAGAAAAACACAACCAACTTCATGATGATGGTTCATAAAGCACATCCCACCATTATTCAAAATATTGTAATGAAAATGAAGGTTTTTGAGTATACCACCACTTTCCAAAAATATTTATCCTGAAATCTCTTTAGTTCTCTGTACTAAACATGAACCTGAAGACTACTTTTGCTTGCCAAGAAGGGTGAAAAAGGAGCAAAATAGTTTTAGCCCATTTTTGACACTTTCAGAGCATTTCAAACGTGGATTTGAGCTTAGGGAAGCTAAAGAGATATTTCATGATATTCTCCCATGTGGCACACTTCTCCATGGGCCGTACAAGTGCCAAACTCACATTTTTCCCCAAAAAAATCGCTCTTTCTTTTGAAGCACTTGCCACTTTCAGTTACCAACAGTTGATTAAGACCTCTTAGGACACATGTCACATGACATCACTTTTTGGAACCTTCACAATTCCCAAAAAATCCACACAAGTCATTAAATGCCTCTTTTTTGACCTCAAAATGACTCAAAATGACTAAAAAAAATAAAATGACTAAAGACCAAGGCTAGTACAACATTAAATGACATTAATTAACCTATAAAACATCTTGTGACATATGTATTAGATCCCTAAAACACTTAAAAGTCAAGTTTTTAGCTATAGGGGTTCCAATTTGACCTAAAAGTCAAAATTGGTCAACAATATGCACTAAAATTCTTGTAGCCACTTAAGTCTATTATTTTTATTGTTAGGCTCCAAAAGCTTCATATGATAAATTAGTAAAGGTGTTTAAGAGATCTACTTTGGGCCAATACTAAACAAACTTGAGGTTTCCATAGAGTAGCTTGGTACATTTATTGCCTTCCTTGTGACAAAGGAGGAATGAACATTATTGATATTTATATAGAAAGCAATGCTCTTTGTGCTAAGTGGATTGTAGGGGAAATTGAGGAGAATGAGGCTTGAAAAATTTTCCTACGACATTATATTTTTGAAAGTACTCCTTATGGAAAAAATTGTTGGAAAAACACACGATTTCATACTCTTTTGATTACTTATGTCCTTGTCAAGATATAAGGGTCCTTTATGGCTAAGAGCATTTGGAAAACTTTTGAAACAGTGAAACCTTTTCTAAAGTGAGTTGGTGATGGTTTTCGAATTGGTCTCTCTTTTCATAGCTACAATCTCTTGTGGTTCCCTATCATGACCAAATCCAACTTCCATCTCGTTGATATGTTAGACATAAAAGCTCTTCGACTCCTCAGAAAAGGAATTTGCACTGTCCGGGATTTGGGTTCCACTCACGATTGGATCTCGTAGAATTTTATTAAAACCAAACATAAGCTGCTAAATACAGACTTATCTTCTATTATGTGTACTTAGAAATTGATACCAAATGTCGTGCTTCATAAGATGGGTTTGTAACCCCCACTCTTTCTAGTGGAAATATTGGAGGTGGAATTACAATATTGCCTTTTGAAATTACTCGTAAAGATTCTCTATCAGATTTTGAGTCTGTTTTCTTCGACGTTAGATAAACTCATTAAGCGATAAAATTTGAATTCCTTAGCCATAACGTGGTTGCCAGACCCAACACGATTTGGAATGTTGAGCTCGAGCCCAAATTAACTCGTTTTCTCTAATGGCTTATCAATATCTTTCTCTTGGAGAGCGTTTCAAGCACATTGGGATTCTTAATTCCAAGTCCCTAACCTGCTCCTGACCTAAAAACCTTTAAGCAACTTTTTTAGATATGTTTGTGAGCCCAAATTACACGAGAGTAAATTCATAACGTATTTCAGAGATATCACCCAAAACTGCTCAATTGATAAATTACTTTTTTTAAGGAAAGTGCTTAACCATTACCATACTTACCATACATTTCCCTTATGCAAATTTTTTTAAGAACTATTATTTTATTTCAACAATAAAAATCTAAAAATTAAACTAATTTTAACAATAAAGAGCTTTCTATATAACCATCATCAATGGAGCTCTTCCTCGAATTACTTCTTCTCCCTTATGTAACCATCTATGTATTATATTTTTCTACGAGTAATAGATATATAGATGAGTTCCATTTCTTTTCTTTTTCGAAAATTTTCCTTCAAGGGCCGTACGCCAAATTAATTTATATTATATAATAGATAATTATTTACAATTTTCAAAGTTTCTCATTTTCCACTTGCCATTCTGCTGGTATGGAATCTGGCATACGCCCTTTTTTCTTAACAGCGCTGACATGTATTTGACAAAATTACTTAATCAAGTTTTGCGAGGGTCCAACTGTGCAACCTCGAATAGAAGAATAATACCATTTCATTATAGATTATTATGATTGGAATTCAAATCGGTTATATCCTCTAGTTGGTTAGATCCTCCTGCAGAATCGGTCGTACAATCGGGTCAGATATCTGTTTCATTGGTGTAGATTTGAGTTTCTTGTTTTTATTTTTATTTTAAAAAGAAAATCGAGTATTTTCAGAGGAGTTTCCATTCCATCTCACTGCATGTCTGTATTATGTGTTATAAAATTAGTACTCGAAAACCCACTAGCCTATTGCAGAATTCTGTCTGAAATATATCCTATTCAAATTCAAGATTGTAACTGTTTCGGGAACAAATTGTTTTGCAACGTATCTGCAATGAAATTATCGATTCTAAATTTCTTGGGAATGAAACATGTTAACATATAGCTCTGTAGCATATCTGCAATGAAATTAATTCTTGATTGTAACTTTTAGGGCTTGAAATATGTCAAAAATTTGATCTAGTAAACATGTGATGTTGGCTTTTGACTTTGTCCTGAATCCTTGCCCTTCTGATGCGCAGAAAGAAGATTGAGTCTGTCTATATGCCGGATATGGATAAACTTCCTGTTGAAGTAGTTGGGAAAATTCTGTCTTGTCTTGGTTCTGGCCTTGATGTTGTAAGAGCTTCCTTAACATGCAGAAAATGGAGATTTGCTGCAAATACTCACCTAGATACCCTTTCATTTCATTATGCAGATAGTTCTGTTTTCAGGGAACTTAGCGCCAGTAGACTTGAGGTACTTATCACCCAAACCATTTTTCAAACAAATAGGTTGCAAAATCTGTCCATCCGTATGGGTGATTCAGTTGAATTATCAGCAGCCCCTGTCATTGCTTGGCTTATGTACACCAGAGAGACATTGCGCAGTCTGGTATATATGGTACATTCAAAACCCAGTTTATGTATTCTGGAAAAGTGTGGGAGGCAGAAGCTGGAGAATTTAGTTTTAGGTCATACTATAGTATCAGGTGTGGAGCCTAGTTACCAGAGTTTTCCTTGCCTAAAATCTCTGTCACTGCACTGTGTCAATGTTTCTGGCATCGAATTGATGCTTTTGTTGACTATATGTCCGAAGCTCGAATCTCTCACTATTGTCAATCCAGAACTTACGGGTCCAGATGGGGCAAAGTATTTGGAGTTGAGCAGTCCTAGCTTGAAGAATGTGTATATGGAGGAACTAAGCTTAGACAAATTGATTCTTGAAGCAGATAACTTGGAGATTTTACATTTGAAAGAGACTACAATTGAGCTTTTTGAAGTCACTAGTAAGGGAAACCTTAAGCACCTAAAATTTCAAGATGTCAGTGTTGTTCATTTTGATATGGGAGAGGCAATGGAGAGCTTGGAGGTTGTTGATGTTAGCAGTTTTACACTTATGTGGCCTAAATTCCATCAGATGATATTGAAATCGGCTAAATTAAGAAGACTGCGCATTTGGGATGTAACATTTTATGCTGAAGATGAGGTTATGGATCTGGAGACAATAGCAACCAACTTTCCTAGATTGAGCTGTCTCGCCTTGAGCGATGATCTCAAGGATGGGCTTCTCCAGTTTCGCTTAAGAGGATCATCTATGCTGGAAAATGTGACAATATTGGAGATAGGATCAACGGTGATTAATGACTTATTCAGTCAATGGATAGGAGGAGTTCTTGAAAGATGTCCAAGTCTCAAGCAGATTATAATCCATGGGAACATTTCTCAGGCAAAACTTCGTGATGATTACGGAATATTAGCAAGATTCACCTCTACCATTGTGAGTATTATGAGAACGTTTGCAAATGTTGATGTGCAGTTTGAATTTCAATAATGTGTGTTGCTATTAGCTTGGACTTGAATTTCCAGCCAGTCTCAAGGAGATGATAATGTAAATATGATTTTTTCCAGTTCAATGTCTATGTTTCAAGGGAATATTTTAAATTGGTTTTGGTTGAATGTTGTGATCCACTCCTGTGATCATTATGATGAATTAACATTAGAATTAACTTTGCCCATGCAAACTTGTCCGACATTTAACAGTTACACCAGATATTATCCTCTCTAATTTGCTTATTGGAGATGCTCTCAAGGCCATCCTGAGACGGTAATATTTCAAAATACCTTTCTTTCTGCCTTGATGGCGTAAGTGCCCTATTCATTGTCAAGGTGTCATGAGGATAGATTTGTCTCTTTATTTTATAATGTCTGTTTTCCAATGGAAATGGTATGAAGTTTTGCAATGTTCTTACATTGTTATGGCTTTAATAATATCTGTTTAAGTCTGGGTACATTAACTTGCTACATTTCTTCTTTTGTCTGCATCTTAAGTTTGTAGAAAAATATTTGCAAACAGTAGAGTTTGTCTTTGAAATAATAATACCTTAGAATTTATCAATCCAAGATAACATTACGTTTCTTAAGGATTCTCAATATTATCTAAAAAACTGGATAACTAAATCTGTAATCAAACCTTGACAAATTGTATGCATGACACAGCATTTGCAGATCATGCTAATGCTCGTGTTTCAGTTTAAAACAGTTTAAGCCAAATTGAATAGCCAAGGAAGATAAAGAAGCACAGCTAGATTTCCCTCCATTTAATTTGAATGCCTGACTGCACAATTGATCTTATTTGTTCAATTGTATTCCACTATGGTTTAATTCATTATATTTGGTGACAATTGCACAAGTTATATTTTCGATTTAGATATAATAGCTTCAATTTTTGAATGCATCTGCTCACGGGGTTTTTGGGTATAAGAAATAGTTTTCTCCTTTAAAGGACAGGACTAGAGACTAAGCATATGTATTACTTTTACTGATTGTTATTGCAAAAGACATTTATCAACTAGGGGATCCTCCAGCTTATGTACTGGAGGTTTCCAATGTGTAATATGTTCCTAATAAGACTAAGTGGAAAGAATGTCTGTCATAAGTTCATAATTATATATTCAAAAGAATATCTTCCATAAACATGGTGGTACCTTTTATCAGATTCCTGAGGTTAAGCTAGTGGAGATTTTTTGCCCTTTAAATTAAGAAAACAAAGTGATTGCAGTGTTGCTTCCCCATATGCATCCTTTACCCTTCTTGTAATCTGATGCAATGTAGCTTGATTAAGTATGCTTTGGAACTGCATAGTAAAAGGAGCCGTGGTGGAACACGAGCTAGCATACATGCAGTTCTGTTTAAAGTGACTAATAGAGTTGATTGCGAGAATTGTATGAAACAGCCTATTTGTTCAGACAATTACCTTATTTGCTTTGGGTAAACAGTTCAAGTTCCCAGATTGGAAAGGCTCTGCCTCATTGTTACTTGCATTACTTTAAATGTACAAGTTAGATACTGCTTATGCTTCTTGTTTGATGCAACCAACTATTTTGTAACGTAAAATGTGTACATAATATCTCATAGCCTTTTGTGATAGATTTACAGTTGCATCAATGAAAAACAGTGAGCTCTTTTATTACAAATCTTGTAATGAAAGAAATTGGGCATAATGGGACAGATTCTGTATTTGCCCATGCTTGCATATTTTATATAGCAAGCTGTTGTGCAATTCAAAATTGTGTGCATAATTCATCTTTGGTGATGGCTTGACAGTTGCATTAATTAAAAACAGTGAAACATTTTTATAGCAATTGGGGTGATGGAATAACTAGGTGCAATGGGATAGGTAAATATTTGTGTATGCTATAGAATACACAGCTATAAATGCTCCCATCTTGTTGACTTATAGATTACTACAAATATATATTTGTTTCCACTAAGTTCTATAAACCTACTTGGAAGCCCCACTAAATACTTTGCAATCGATTCACAGCTGGTAGCAACCCATATTTTCGTGTTTGCATATTTGCTTCTGCCACACAACTAAAAAACCTTGAAAAAACTGGACATTACTCTTAAGACTTCTACTAGTACACATTTCACCATAGCTAATTGTCTTCCCAATGGGAAAATGATTTGCCACTACATTGGATTTATGTAACCAACTAACCTTTGCGTATCTGATTAGCATTTGAAGTATGTTTTGAACTTGTATTGTGGCTACATTAAAAGCACTCTAAACCCTATGAAAGAGTGGACAGACCCAACAACAACCATTCAAAATACACAAACCATGCAATGTACAATCAAAGACTTAAAGGAACAAGGTTAGAGACAAAGGAAGAGGTGTACTTTGTTATTTGATGAATCTTTGTCAAACTTGCGGCTGATGACTTACCAAACCTGCAAAAGGGTTAGAGCAGATGCAAATATATAGTATGCAATGTATAATCTCGCAAATAAGAACTTATATCTAAATTAGGCTTTGAGGCCTTCTCCTTTGTGGACAAGCGAGACAATGTTGGTTGGAGTGGCTAAAGGCAATTCTTAGAGGGATGGTTCTATTCCTAATGACACATGGGCTGATAACTTGATTCCTTGTCATGTCTCTGTGATATATTCACCTATCCTGAAATATCTGAACCTAAAGCCCCAAGAGACTCCGAGATGGAACTTGAGAGCTTGATAGTTGATTGTGACAAATATATCTTGAAACTAGACCAAGAGCATAATTGCAAGCCTGTAATTGTTGATAGTGATAAGTTGTTTTAGAAAGGCTTCGTAGGTATAAATACCCTACTTCAGTATCTAATTTTTCACAAAAATAATATGATGCCTTTGAGACACCCCGAAGTTGTTGGATGCCACTAAAAAATCAAAGGGACGACTTTGAAATGACCTCAAGTGAGTTGGCTCATTGGATCCGTGAAGGTAAAAAGGGTGGGTTAAGTGGATGTAGGGAATAAATGTTCAAATAATAATAAATAATGAAAAGCAGGAGGGGGGAGGCAAATCCTAGAAGGCAAGCTGGGGACTTTAGGACTCCATATCTAATAAGTTTTGTCTTAAACTCAACCACAACCTATCCCAATCCCATAATATATCATGTTTGAGAGACCAACTAAATAAAAAAAGTTGTTAATAACCATTTTTAATGTATACCAAATATGAACCCATCTTCCGTTTTGTAGTCGATATGCTCTTTTTGGTGTGATAACAAAGGACATGCTACAATCTATATATTAAATGATATATGATTCAAAGCCACTTATATTCTTTGCCTACAAGTACTTATGTAGAAATGATGTCAATTTTACAACCCCTTAAAGTGTTCAAATACAATCTATATATTAAATGATATATGATTCAAAGCCACTTATATTCTTTGCCTACAAGTACTTATGTAGAAATGATGTCAATTTTACAACCCCTTAAAGTGTTCAAACACATAGCGGGCACATTAACATATTTGCCCCTCATTTTTAATTTTTTTTTTGGGATCATTTATTATATTTCGTCCCCTTATTAAACTATTGTTAAAATGGCATCCAATTAATGTGTGAAACTTTTGGAATTTATTTGTCTTAAGAAGGGCTTATGCCTAATGTGCAATGTAATATTTTCAAAATTATATATTATGTATATATTGCATAAAAAATAACTCACATAAGAGAAGTTATTGCCTTTCAAGTGCTTGCATTCTCATGGCACATCGTGACACAATGGTGTCCATCAGGGGTTGGGCCACATTATCACAAAGGGATTTGAAATTGGATCTCTTTGCAATGGTGTGTACAAGGCCAGACATTGCACATGCAGTGGGATTAGTGAGTAGGTTCATGAGTGATCTAGGGAAGGAACATTGGAAGACAATCAAATGGATTCTTCATTCCCTGAGAGGGACCACATATACAGTGTTGTGTTATGGTGGATTGGATGTGACATTACAAGGATATGTTGATTTAGACATGGTAGGTGAGCTAGATGGTAGAGGGAGCACTATAGGGTATGTGTTCACAATAGATGGTATATTTATTTAGCTGGATATCACATCTACAGAAGGTTGTGGCACTTTCAACCACATAGGTTGAGTATGTTGCCATTACAAAAGTGAGCAAGAAAATGATTTGGTTATAGAGATTGATGGAAGAGTTGGGACACCAAGAAGGAAAAAGTATATTGTTTAGTGACAGTCAGAGTATCATCTATTTAGCAAAAAACTCAACGTTTCATTTCAGAACAAAACATATTTAGTTGCAGTACCACTTCATTCAAACAAAATTAAAGGAGGAGCAATTGAAGCTGGAGAAGATCCATACTAGTGAAAATCCTACAAATATAATGACCAAGGCGGTTGCAAGAGTGAAGTTGAAGTTTTCTTCAACTCTAGTTAATCTTCATGGATGAAGAAGATCAGAGCGAGGAATTTGTTCAGTGGATGCAACATCTAGAAAGAATATACATGTGTATATTGACTTCAAGTGATAAAATTGTTAGGTGTAGAGTCACTATTCATAGACACTATTCACAGTTATTATTCACAATCACTATTCATGGTGACATGGCATCTTGGTGATGTGGCATGCTGGTGATGTGGTATGTAGGTGATGTGGCATGACCCATGAAGAAACTTTCATGTTGTAAAGTTGATGAGGTGTCAAGTGAGGCACCCTTCTCCACTAAAGCACATGAGTGCCTTTACTTTTGCACTTGGATGCATGTGGGGGATCAGGATAAAGAAGATCCATGTGTGATTAACATAAGTGGGTATGTGGGGTGCCATTCTATGGAGGCTCCACTATCGTAGTGGTTGGCTAAAGACAAGAGATGATTAAGCATCATCTGTCTTTAGGTGGTGGAGTGCGGGATAAAGACAAATTAGCACATGGAGTGGTGGTGGCTTTTTGTCTAAAGTATTTCCACAATGTTTTGGACTATGCACAAGTGGTAGACATTGTTTTATGGACCACTTATGCACCCACTTGGAATGTGGCACCATATTTTCTCTCTTCTTTAATTCTCTCTCCCTCTTCTCTCTCCTCTCTCATGTAAATGCTATTAAAGCATGCTTCTTCTTTGTATTTGGTATTCCATGCATTCTTGCGTTTTGTCAGGAGGTGAAGAAGAGTTGAAGACTTGTTAAGTCTTTGTTGCAAGTTTGGTTGAAAGCTTGGGTTGTAAGCTTACATTGATGCATTAAAGACAAGAGGTTGAGAGATTGGACAGAGGTGTGATAGGGTGTTGTCACTGAGTATTCTCCTTGTTATTATTGCAAATAAAAGGTTGAAAAATTTATCTATGGACGTAGCCCATTGGGTGAACCACGTTACATTGGTGTCTTCTGTGTTGCATGATTTGGTTTGTTTCTATTAGTTGTTTATTTTTGCTTCATAGTTTCTCTCATTGCAATTTTGGGGATATATTTTTGCATTTAATTATCATAAAAAGTGGTATCAGAGCAAAGGTTATTTTTTTTGAAGATTAAATTGCAGGAAGTTGAGGATTATAGCTTGAGTGGGAGTTATGGCAGATGATAATAAATCGAAGGTAGAGAAGTTCAATGGACAAAACTTTGAATTGTGAAAGATGCAGATGGAGGATTATCTCTTTCAGAAGAACCTCTACTTGTCATTGGGAGGTAAAGCCGAGAAGCCAACATCAATGTCAGATGAGGATTGAGAGTTGTTGGATAGGACAACACTCTAAACCATTTGGCTATGTCTTGCATTTACGGTAGCATTCGACATATCTCAAGAAAAGACTACATAAAGTCTTATGAGCATGCTAGGGCAGTTGCATGGAAAACCTTTTGCTTCCAATAACATTTTGTTAATGAAGAAATTGTTTAATATGAAAATGGTTAAAAATAATTCAATTTCAAATCATTTGAATGATTTTAACATGGTTACAAGATAATTGAATTCTGTTAATATTGGCTTTGATTATGAAGTTAGGGCTTTTCTTATTTTGTGTTCCTTACCTGAGAGCTAGAATAACTTGGTCATGGTAGTAAGCAACTCCATCTCCAACAATGCCAAACTGAGGTTTGAAGATGTGGTGGGTGTGATCTTAAGTGAGGAAATGCAAAGGAAAAGCAATGGTGAAATGTCCATGTCAGGGAATGCATTGACAGTGGAGACTAGAGGGAGATAAAAGAACAGAAGAAAAGGGAATCATGGAAATCGAGGAAAGGTTCAAGATCCAAATCCAAAATCAAGATGGAATGCTGGCACTATGGGAAGCCTAAACATGCAAAGAAAGACTGTTGGCTCCTTCGTGGAAAATCAAAAAAGGACCAACAAGAAGGTAACAAAGAAGTGAATGTAGTAGGTGATGTTTAACAAGATGCACTTATTCTTTATTTGGATAATATATCTGAGTCTTGGGTTTTAAATTACTGTGCTTCTTTTCATGCTACTCCTCATAGACTTTACTTTCAAGATTATGTTCAAGGGAATTTTGGGCATGTTTATCTTAGTGATGATGAACCTTGCAACATTGTTGGAAAAGACAGTGCTCAGGTTAAGTAATTAAATGGAAATACTTGGGTGCTTAAGGATGTTAGGCATGTTACAAGTTTGAGGGTAAATCTAATTTTTGCAGGATAGTTGGATAGTGACAGTTGTATGTTCATTTTTACAGGTAACTCATAGAAAGTTATCAAGGGTGTTTTGGTGGTTAGGAGAGGTGAGAAAGTGGGTACTTTGTATTTATCCATAGTAATAACTCATCTTGTGATTTAGTTACTACAAGGATAGACAAAACTTTGTGGCACTACAGACTTGGCCATATGAGTGAAAAGGGCATGAAGATCCTACACTCAAAGGAGAAATTGCCTAGTCTAAAAGAAATTGACTTGGATCTATGTGAGCACTATGTGTATGGAAAATAGAAACGTGTGTAGTTTCTTAGATTTGGAGTAGCCAAAAAGGAGAAGTTAGAGCTTATGCATATAGATGTATGGGGACTAGCTCAGGTATATTCAGTTGGTGGTTCATTGTATTATGTTACATTTATTGATGATGAAAATAAGAAGGTTTGGGTTTATTATATAAAATAAAAATCTGATGTGTTTGATACTTTTAAGAGATGGAGAGCTTTAGTTGAGAATGAAATAAGTTTAAAGCTCAAATGCTTCAGATCAGATAATGGTGGTGAATATTGTAGCAAAGAGTTTGATAACTAATGTTCACTAAATGGAATTCGTAGGCAGAAAATGGTTCTAAAAACACCACAACAAAATGACATGTTGGAAAAGATGAACATGACTATCATGGAACGTGTTAGAAGCATGAGACTGCATGCAGGTTTGCCCTTACAATTTTAGGTGGATGTTATAGATACAACAATGTACCTGATAAACAAAGGATCTTCAACTTTTCTAGATGGTGGCATACTATAGGAGGCATGAATTAGTAAGAAGGTAGAATACTCTTTTATAAGAGTCTTTGGTTGTGAAGCATTTGATCACATTGATAAAAAGGATAAGACTAAGTTAGAGGCTAAGTCTAAGAAATATACTTTTATTGGCTATAGTACTAATGGCTTTGGATTTCAGTTATAGGATTTGGAAGATAAGAAAATCATTAGGACTAGAGATGTGATCTTCAATGAAAAAGTCATATACAAGGATCAGTTGCAGGAAAGTAAGCAAGGGGAAGCCAATAAAGAGTACACAGTGTTGGAGGACATGATAGAATAACATGTCCCAAAGGTACCAGTGCAAGATGTGCAATGGCAATAGAAACCCCAAACCCTTGTTGTGAGAAGATCTACTAGAGTAAGTAGACCACCTGAATGGTTTTCTCCTTCTTTGAATTATTTGTTATTTACTAATGGTGATGAGCTAGAGAGATATGAAGAACCAATGTAGGTTGATGCCAAGGAGAAGTGGGAGCAAACTATGGATGAAGAGTATGACTCTCTAATGACATATCAAACATGGGATTTGGTGAAGCTTCCAAAGGGAAATGAGGCATTGCATAACAAATGGGTGTACAAGATGAAGGAGGAGGATGCAGGTAAGAAGAAGTACAAGGTTGAATGGTAGTGAAAGGTTTTGTACAAAAGAAAGGTATATATTTTGATGAAATATTTTCTCCAGTTGTTAAGATGACTTCAATTAGAATTGTTTTTTAGTTTAGTTGTGTTTGAAGATCTGCACTTAGAAAAGTTAGATGTGAATACTGCTTTCCTTCATGGGGATTTGGAGGAGGATATTTACGTGGAACATCTACAAGGTTATGAAGTCAATGATAAGAAGAATTTGGTGTGCAAATTGAAGAAGAACTTATATGGCCTGAATCAAGTTCCAAGATAATGATATTCAGTTTGACAGGTTTAGGCCATAGCAAAGTTATTCCAGATGTCAATCTGACCACTATGTGTGTTTTAAAAGATTAGAAAATGGTAGCTATATTATCTTGATTTTGTATGTAGATGATATGCTTGTTTCAAGTTCTAACATGCAAGATATTAATGTACTCAAAAGAAAAATGAGTGATTATTTTGCTATGAAGGATCTAAGTGCTGCTAAATGGATCCTTGGTATGAGAATAGCCAGAGATAGAAAGAATCCAAAGTTGACATTGTCACAGGGAAAGTACATCAAAAAAGTGTTGGAAAGGTTTAGCATGCGGATGTAAATCCGGTTGGGACACCTTTGATAGACCACTTAAAACTCATAAAGAAATAATGTCCCAAGACACAAGAATAAAAAAATCTCATGTCCAAGACACCTTACTTATCAACATTTGGCTGTTTGATGTATGCAATGGTGTGTACAAGGCCAGACATTGCATATGCAGTAGGAGTAGTGAGTAGGTTCATGAATGATCCATGGAAGGAACACTAGAAGCAGTCAAATAAATCCTTCATTACATGAGAGGGACCATAGATATTATGTTGTGTTATGGTGGATCAGTTGTGACATTATGAGGATGTGTTGATTCAAACATGACATGTGATTTGGATGGTAGAAGGAACACTATAGGGTATGTGTTCATAGTAGGTGGTATAATAGTGAAATGGATATCACATCTACCAAAGGTTGTGGCACTTTTAACCACAAAGGCCGAGTATATTGCCATTATAAAAGTAAGCAAGGAAATGATTTGGTTACATAGGTAGATGGAAGAGTTGGGACACTAACAAGGAAAATGTATATTGTTTAGTGACAGTAAGAGTGTCATTCATCTAGTGAAAAACTTAGCATTTCACTCTAGAACAAAACATATTCAATTGTAATATCACTTCATTTAGACAATATTGGAAGAGGAGCATCTGAAGCTGGAGAAGATCCATACAAGTGAAAGTCTTGTAGATATGATGACCAAGTGGTTGCCAGAGTGAAGTTGAAGTTTTGTTCAACTCTAGTTGGTCTTCATGGATGAAGAAGATCAGAGTGATGAATTTGTTCAATGGATGCAACAACTAGAAAGAATATATATTTATGTATATTGGCTTCAAGTGGGATAATTTTTAGGTGTGAAGTCACTATTTACGAACTCTATTCACAATCACTATTCACAATTATTATTCATGGTGACATGGCATCTTGGTGATGTGGTATGGATCATGGAGGATCTTCCATGTTGTAAAGTTGATGAAGTGTCAAGTGGGGCGCCTTTCTCCACTAAGGCACATGGGTGCCTTTACTTTTGCTCTTGGATGCATGTGGGGGACAAGGACAAAGAAGATCCATGTGTCATTGACATAGTGGGTATGTGGGGTACAATTCTATGGAGGCTCCACTATCTTAGTGCTTGGCTAAAGACAAGATGATTTAGCATCATTTGTATTTAGTGGTTGAGTGGAGGATAAAGACAAATTATCACATGGAGTGGCGGCGGCTTTTTGTCCAAAGTATTTCCACAATGTTTTGGACTATGCACAAGTGTTAGACATTTCTTTATGGCCCACTTATGCACCCACTTGGAATGTGGCACCATATTTTCTCTCTTCTTTAATTCTCTCTCCCTCTTCTCTTTCTCATGTAAATGCTATTAAAACATGCTTCTTCTTGTATTTGGTATTCCATGCAGTCTTGCATTTTGTAAGGAGGTGAAGAAGTGTTGAAGACTTGTTAAGTCTTTGTTGTAAGCATGGTTGAAAGTTTGGGTTATAAGTTCGGTGTTAGCTTACTTTGGTGCATTGAAGATAAGAGGCTGAGAGATTGGAGAGAGATATGACAAGGTGGTATCACTGAGTATTCTCTTTGTTATTGTTGCAAATAAAAGGCTGACAAATTTCTCTGTTGACGTAGCCCATTGGGTGAACCACATTACATTGGTGTCTTATATGTTGCATGGTTTGGTTTGTTTCTATTAGTTGCTTATTTTTGCTTCATAGTTTCTCTCATTGTAATTTTGAGGATATATTTCCGCATTTAATTATCCTAACAATCTCACTTCTGAAATCACCCATTCACCATAACACCAACATCCTATTGACTCGAACATACTTTCTCAAATTACATATTCTTAACACAATAACTTACCTTCCATATTTCAACATTTATTTCATCATCATTCATTCAAGGACTAATACAAATTCATGTATATAAATACTAATTTTATACACATATTGGCATGCCATATATCTTCACTCTTAAGGTCATTACATTATTTGACAAATCAGTCATTGGATTTACATAATCAAGTACCACATGAACCTCAAGAATATCATCTTGATTATGAAGCATTGAAATAAAGTCAAACACTTCCTTTGACATAGTTGTCTACCTATTTTCCAAAGAGACAAAGGCACAAATAATTTGGTCACCAATATCTCTATAACTAGCCTCCCAATATTATTTTGATAACAAGTGGAATTGCTTAGCTTGTATATACACCATACCTTTTAGATTGTTCATCTAACATTCACAGATCTTGAAATGTTCCATATGACATTGAAGTAGAATATGGGGCAACCAAAATGCCCCACTATCAACACCTCCAAACTAAAGTCACCCATACCCCATTTTGTTAAACTAAACATTGTTTACATAATTTTTATCGAGATATCATATGAATTTTTGTGTAGATGTATGAGGGTAAGTGTACCAAGATAGGGGGTCCAAAAAGATGGCAAGTTGCATGAAAAAATGGATAAAATAGTAACACATGCTTTTAGGATTGGTAGTTACCAAGCCTAAGTGTGTATGCACTACAATGCATAAGTTACATTTATATTTTTTAAATTTATTTTAGTAAATCTAAAAAAATTTGGCCACTCTACATCATTTTGGAATTGGTCTCAAAGCTCCACTAGTTATCATTTAGGAGATAGTTTTTCAAAATCTAGTTTGGTCAACATTTGGCCATTTTTTGGATTTTAGTTTTGATCCTAAGGTTTCCAAGGTGTAAATTTTTCACTCAGTGTTTATTTTTTCTAAACCAATGATCATTTTGTAGATTTTTTGGCATTCTTGATTGATTATTGACCTTCTAAGTGCAACCATTAACAACCAATTATGGTCAATTCGATGATTCTATTCTAAAATCGTCCAATATTGTAGTAACAACTGCTAATTATGACCAATTAAAGTCAATAAAAGGTATAATTATCTCCAAATCAACTAATTTTTATGCTCATAAGGGATAATTTCAATTAATAATGGTCAATTAGGTGTGATAATTCCCAAATCAACCAATTATTCTACTAACAAGGGCTAATAACATCCAATAACAACCAAGAAAGGTTAATGAAGGGTGCAATCAACCCTAAATTAACTTTACAGTAAGAAGGGTTGATTGTGACTAATTAGGGTTAACTAGGTGCTATTAGTCTTAGATCAATCAAATTTTGGAATAAAAGGCTAATTTCAACCAATAACGACTAACTAGAGTTGATTGGGTGAGATTATCCCCAAATTCTCTAACTCTTATGATAACAAGGGCTACTTGTGACAAATAAGGAACAAATATGGTCAATCAAGGGTGTGATATCCCCCAAATTGACTATATTTGTACTAAAAGGCATAATTATAATCAATTACAATTATTAGGGTACAATCAACGCTAAATCGACCAACATTTGTATTAATAAAGACTAATTATGACAAATAACGACTAGTTAAAGCCATTGAAGAGTGACTATTTCTTATCAACCAATATTTACATTAATATGGGCTAATTATGACTAATCAAAGTCAAGTGGGTATAATTTTCAAAGAAGGGAAGGTCAATTTGGGACTATACACACATTGACCCTTATTTTTTATTAGTATTGGTGTGCTTAGGTCATTATTAGATCAAATTTTACAAACCAATACCCTAATTAAGACTAATTATAGTAATATAGGATAATTTTGGACTATTGTACATTATTGACCCTTATGTGTCATTATTTGATGTGCATGTATCATCATTAGACTGGATTCAACAAACCACTAGCACCAATTAGGTTCATAAATCCATATTTGAGAAAACTTCACAAACTAAGCCCTTAATTAGGAGCAATCATAGTTCAATAAATGTTAATTTAGTGCTATACACACAATTACACATATTTTTTTGTTATTGGTGTTCTTAGGTCATTAATATGACAAACCTAGAACCTATAAATGAAGGATAATTTCAAACTATGTGCACATAATTGATCCCTTGTCATTACTCAATGTTCATAGGTCATTATTAGACTAAATTTTAGAAAATAAGGCCCCATTTATGGGTGATAAAATCAATGGACACTGATTTGGGGTTGAATACACATAATTGAATGCCATTTGTCATTGTTTTATGTTCATGGAGAATTATTAGACATTGCAACAAATAATTGTTAATTGGGTGTAATTAGCCCCAAATCGGCCAACTCTTCTACTAACAAGGGCTTATTACAACCACTAACAAATAATTAATGTTAATAAAGGGTGCAATCAACCCCAAAATGACCAAAATTTACACTAGTAAGAGATTATTATGACCAATAATGACTAGTTAGGGCTAATTAGGTTTGATTAGTCACAAACTGACCAAATCGTCTAAATCTTTTACTAACAATGACTAATTCTGACCAATAAGGATAATTTAAGGTCAATAAAGGGTGTGATTACCCTAAACTAGACCATATTTTGTACTAAAAATGCCTAATTGTGACTGATAATGGTCAATTACAATCAATAGGATGCAATTAGTCCCATATCGACCCATAATATTACTAACAAGGGCTAATTATGACCAATAACAACCAATTAAGGTCAACGAAGAGTGTGATTATCTCCAAATCAACTAATATTTAAACTATCAACCCCAAATCAACTAATGTTTACAATAATAAGGGTTTATTGTGACTAATAATGACTAATTAGGGTCAATTAGATTCGATTAGTCCTAGATCGACCAAATTTGACTAGGGAGGGCTAATTTTAACCAATTATGACCAATCAGAGTCAATTGGTTGAAATGATCCCTAAATCATCTAACTTTATACTGATAAGGGTTAATTATGACCAATAAGGACAAACTAATGTCAATCAAGGGTGTGATTACCCCCAAAACAACTGACTCTTGTACTAACTATAGCATCTCACTTTTCTTGTGTCAAGTTGGAAGGCACTTGTTTGTGATTAAATGTTATAAAACATAATTAATAATGTTTGGTTTCTTTGCAATTAGGGATTTATTTGATTTATATGATTCAATTCATTGTTGTTATCATGTTTCTATGTTTATATGACAAAACTAATGCAATTAATTTGAATAGATAGATGTTATATAATTATGTGGAATGATTGTTGTTTATCATACTATAACTACTAATCTAACATGTGATTTTGATATCATGCCCTAGATAACTATTGTTTGTTCATTTGGTTGTGATATGAGTACAACCCCATTGGTGCGAAGGAGAACATTATTAGAGATGAGGAGCTAGATATAGACTGAGGAACAAAGAGAATCTTGTATAACGAGGTGTGATCATGACAAAAAAAGACCTATATCTTGCCTGTCTTGGGACAAGTGGCGATCATCTCATTTGGTGACTCTTTGGTTTTTCTTAGCATTGATTTATCTTTTATTTTAATCTATGGTTGTAGATGCATTGTTTAAGGATTTCTATGAGCCATATCAGGTATATTGGTCGACCAATCTCATTGACACACTTCGTTGCATATTGTAAGTAAAAAATCCTTGTACTATATATCCCTAGGTTTGCAATCCAATGAGCCATCACAATAAAATGGCATCAACTATTTACGCATCACACAACTATTTGATTTGGTCCACAAGCAAAGTTGTTAAAGCCTTCTATTAAATTTTTGTTGTGGCCACTTAGCATTGTTGAGACTTTAACACTCTATAGGATCTTTCTTAGATGAGATATTTTACATTAATAATTAACAAAATCAATAGTTCGATAATATTATATAGTGGTAACACCAAATTGTGTGTGTCGACAATATAACACAATAAATGAGTCAAATTTCATGAAGATTTCAGCAATAACGAAATTTTGTGAAAATGTATTAAATTGTGATAACATAAATAAAACTGAAAAAGGGTTGTAAATGGCATAACAAGTATTTCATTGGCATCATATATTATAAATGAAACATTGGTTGTTATTCAATTTACTTCTACCTCCTTGAAAATCATGTCAACTTCCTTCTTTGACCACTTGTTGTCCTTGCATCCAGTATTAAAATGTCACATGGACTACCTAGGAGAAGTTTTAATCATTTGGAACTCTGTCGACTGTAAACATTAATGGTTAACCAGCTTCACCCCTTTTTGGTGGAAGGAAAATTTTTAGCTAAAAACTTTTTTATAAATCAAGATGAGACGCATTCCTTGAGGGGGGGAACAATATGAAAGGGAAAGGTGTGATGGAAGTATGCTCGTAGTTCAGGAGGAGGATCCCTTGATGAGGAATTGAAGACATTTAAAAATTGTTGATGAGAGAATTATCAAGAGGAGAACACCTTCAATGGAGGGAGGCATGAAAATGAGAAAGAACCACCAACTAGACTAGAGTGCATTTTTCTATTAGAGATGTTATGCCTTTCCCCATTAAAAGAAGATACTAGCTAAGTTTGCATAATGGAGGAAAATAACTTGAAATAAGAGGATAACATAATAGATGGAATAAGAAGAAAAATCAAACAAGTCTTGTATTATTAATTGTGCTTTACCTTCTTCCAATTACATTCTACTATAATTTAATTGCAATGACTACATTTTACTGTAGACACGTAAATTACCATTTATTACTAAAATAATGCACTTGTGACCAATCCTTATACACACCTAGCTCATGCCTATATCTATGGTCCTTGATCGCCCTTCATTTCTTATGAAAATGATCCTTATCTCTCGATAAAATTTTGATTCCAAATATTCCTATTCAACATCCTAAGTAGCCTAAGCTCGCTTTCAGATTGATCCACACTTTCAATTTAGTTGTCTTTGTTCTCTGGATAAGGCCACCCTATTTAGAATATGCCACTCCCCGGTATTATCAAATTCTTCCAACCACGTCCTCCTACCAAATAATAACTATTTTCTCAAATTAAAATTCACCAAATGAGTCATCTCACATGTTTTACAATCCCTATTTGAAATTTTTTTAAAATGTTGACTACAAATCCACATTTTCAAGCAATTATCTACTAGAGGTTCATATGATTGAAAAACACTTAAATATATCACTGCACATTGAGATAAAATCACCTATTTTTTAAAATTCATAGTCCACATAGCCCTAATAGCTCTGAATTAATTTTGCATACACATCCAAGGCCACATGTCATTGGTGAAGCATCTAATCACAAAAATATTGTACCAACATTTAGCATTTTTGTACCAGTATTTTACACACACCATTGTAGCATGGGATAAATGTCAGGATCCACACTCCTTAAGAGCACACATGATTACCTTTGTATAAGAAACTAAACACGGAATTAAACCAGAAGTAATAAGTAACTAGAATTCAGAAACAACATAGAATATGAGAGACAATACAATCTTGTATTAATACTCTTTCAGAAGGAAATACAATGAAGATGCCACACTCTTCCCACACCTCTGAGGCTTCCCACACCTCTTGGGCGTACAGTAATTCTCCCTCAAGAGTTCTCTCTCTCAATTATAGTCCAACAAACAACTCAAACACAGAGTTGTTGTTCCCTCAACTAGTCAGTAACAATACTGCCAGTACCACAATCAACTCAATAACTGAGTTATTTTTTCCACCAGTAAGTGACAATCAACACAACCGTTGTTGCCTACTTCCAGTCCACCAAGTACTCAACGTACTCCAAGTAAATCTCCCTGATCTTGCTCCTTGTTGTGTTTCAGATCTCCTTTGATCTTGCTGCCACACAGATCTCCTTTGACCTTGCACACACACACACCTACAGATCAACTGACCTTACTTACCATGTAGATCTTACCTGATCTTGCACGCCTTGCAGATCAACTGATCTTACACACCATGTAGATCTCCCCTAATCTTGCACACCTGTAGATCAACCTGGTCTTGCACACTTGCAGACCTAGATCTCACACACCTTGGAAGAACTCTTGTCCTTGCCTTTGCAAGTCCTTATGATTTTACAAATTACAATATAGCCCATGGGTCTCTTAAATAGATCCCATACAAACAATAATTAGACTCCCTAATTATAATAATTAGAAATGCAGACTCAAGACTTAAATTAGTCTTTTACATGCAAAGTAACTATCCATCCAAAAATAGACCAGTTTTAGAGATGCATGCAAATGCATGCACACACAGGTTACCGACATCGGTCCTTGTCTGACCAATGTCAACTGACTCCTAATCGATGTCGGTTACTGCGTACACTAAAGATGATCGATGTCGGTTGATTAGACCGATGTCAGTTGCTCTGACACTCAACAACCTCCTCCATTTGCATCAGTAAAGCTTTTAGCTCCACAACCTAACAATCTCCCACTTGGAGATAAATAGCTGCATCTATACCTGTACCTATACATTGTATAGTTTTGTTTCTTGGCTTGTATCCCTCTTTAAGTTCAATCTTGAAGACCAACCACCACATAACCTGTGGTGCTACTCCTGTCATCTAAGTAACCTGCCATATCTAAATCTACATACCCATGTAGAGAAGTGCTTGACCCTGCATATCATGAATCCCTGCTGCTGGTCCCTCTCAAATTCTTGAGAATCCACTAAACTGCTTTCCAGTGCTTTTTCCCTGAATTGGCTACAAACTTGCTGACAACTCTCACTGCTTGGGTAATATCAGGTCTAGTACACATGTACTCAACCTTATCATGTGATTTGGGACACTATTCTGTGAATTGTCCATCCATAGGTGTGCTAACCGATTCTACATCCTGCATCTTGAACCTTGCCACTACCTTATTCACACAATCATCTGGAGACAAAATCAATCTGTGATCTTCTCTGTCTCTAGAAAAACTCATGCCAAAGATTTTCGCTCCTCCTAAATCCTTCTTGGCACACCTCTGAGCTACCTTTACCTTTAGCTCAGCAAATCTTTGCATGTGTGAACCTGCAACAAGCATATCATCCACATACAGTAACAGGATAATGTTGCAACCATTATCCAACCTGGTAAAGTAAACACAGTGATTACATTGACATTGACTAAAGCCATGCTTTGTCATACACCTGTCAAATCTGTACCACTGTTCTGGAGCTTGCTCAAGACCATATAACCTGGCCTTCTGTCTCACCTGTCCATTCACTCCTTTCTTTAACCTAGGAATCCATTAATCTTTCGGTGCTTTCATCTCGGCTGGCAACTCTACCAAATCTCCCATTTGGTTCTTTTTCAAGGAATCACATTCCTCATTCATGCCATGCTCCCACTCTTTCCTAGATTCTACCTACATTGCCTCTTCAAAACTTCCTAGTTCTTGACCATCAGTGAGCAATAAGTAGTATAAAGAATGGGAATAATGAATTTGAGGCTTACTTACCCTTTCAGTCCTCCACATGGGCGTTTGAGACTCCTTGACAGCTTGTTGTCCGCCCAAATTTTTTTCTGACAGTGACCGATGTCGGTGACCCCTCAGTCTGCATCTGACCGACGTCAGTTCCATGTGATTGACCTGACTGTCGATGTCAGTTCCTTAATCGACGTTGATATCCACCTGCCCAACACCACCGACTCTAGTCTGCACATGACCGACGTCGGTACCTACCTGATCGACGTCAGTTCTCACCTGATCAACGTCGATAACTGTGTTTTCCTATGAGTGATGACTTTTACCTGTGAACACACTTTGGATCAAAACTTTGTCCAAATCAACCTTGCCCTGCTCAAAATTATTCAGCCCCTTGAGCTGATCTTTGTCTGTCATCTCCTCCTTGAAAACCAAGGCTTTCCAGTTCTTAAGTTTGTCAAAGACATCAGATTTCCTCTTTAAAACATGCATTCCCTTCTCACTCATGTGACCAAGCCTACAGAGCTACATCTTTGCATCTACATCTGAAGTGGATAAACCAGAAGGAGAATCAATAATACAAGTAGATAGATAAAGAGTACCTACTTTCTTACCACATGCTAATTCAAGTGCACCCTTGGAAACTTGCCAAAATTCTACTGTGACAGTAATTGTGCGACCCTCATCACCCAAATTTTCTATAGAAATTAGACTCCTCTTTAAGACTGGGACATGCATGACATCCTTCAACACCCATGTGTTACCCATCTGCAATTTCAGCCGCACTTCCCCTTTGCCAATAATTTGACAAGGCTCACCAACCCCTAAATAAATCTTTCCAAAGTCTCCATGGACATAATCATGGAAAAATACTCTATTTGGGGTCACATGGAAGGAGGTAACCGAATCTAAAACCCAAGATTCTACTTTATCTAAGGAACATATAAGAGCAACCCGTGCAACAATACCTGCATCATTTGCTTCTTTATTTTATTCATGCTGATCTTCTATCAACCAACAATTTTTTTTACCTGCCCTTTCTTTCCACAATTCAGTAATTGATTATTCTTGCCATTGAATCCTCCATTCTTAGTGTACTTTCTTCTGCCATTGCTATACTCCCACTCAATTAAAAACCCCTGAGAATGACTTGTAATCAACAAACACTTAACATAATCTGAAATCAAGGTGTTAGTGAACCAAGCTCTAATACTTGGTGATCCTAGCTCTGATACCAATTGTCAGGATCCACGCTCCTTAAGAGCACACATGATTACCTTTGTATAAGCAACTAAACACGGAATTAAACCAAAAGTAATAAGTAACTAGAATTCAAAAACAACATAGAATATGAGAGACAATACAATCTTGTATTAATACTCTTCCAGAAGGAAATACAATAAAGATGCCACACTCTTCCCACACCTCTTGGGCATACAGTAATTCTCCTTCAAGAGTTCTCTCTCTCAATTGCAGTCCAAAAAATAACTCAAACACAGAGTTGTTGTTCCCTCAACCAGTCAGTAACAATACTACCAGTACCACAATCAACTTAATAACCGAGTTGTTATTTCCACCAGTAAGTGACAATCAACACAACCGTTGTTGCCTACTTCCAGTCCACCAAGTACTCAACGTACTCCAAGTAGATCTTCCTAATCTTGCTCCTTGTTGTGTTGCAGATCTCCTTTGATCTTGCTACCATGTAGATCTCCTTTGACCTTGCACACACACACACACACCTGTAGATCAACTGACCTTACTTACCATGTAGATCTTACCTGATCTTGCACACCTTGTAGATCAACTGATCTGACACACCATGTAGATCTCCCCTGATCTTGCACACCTGCAGATCAACTTGGTCTTACACACTTGTACCCCTAGATCTTACACACCTTGGAAGAACCCTTGTCCTTACCTTTGCAAGTCCTTATGATTCTACAAATTATAATATAGCCCATGGGTCTCTTAAATAGATCTCATACAAACAATAATTAGACTTCCTAATTACAATAATTAGAAACATAGACTCAAGACTTAAATTAGTCTTTTACATGCAAACTAACTGTCTGTCCAAAAATAGACCAATTCTGGAGATGCATGCAAACGCATGCACACATAAGTTGCCGACGTCGATTCCTGTCTGACTGATGTCGGCCGACTCCTAATCGATGTCGGTTACTGTGTACACTGAAGATGACCGACGTAGGTTGATTAGACCGACGTCAGTTGCTCTGAAACTCAGCAACCTCCTCCATTTGCATCAGTAAAGCTTTTAGCTCCACAACCTAACAATAAATACATGGAGTGTGATCTCTCTTTAGAGTATTCGTATGTAATCAATGCTCAATAGTGGGGCTATTGAGGTTAAGCACAACTTCAACCACTAATCCATGTTTACTTTGTGATTGCATTCATCCTCTTATGTCATTGAGCTAAGGTTTTGGTGAAGAAGGTATACCATAGTTTTCTTGATGGATCGAGATCTCCTGCATAGTCAAATAGGTCAAACATGTAAAGGTGAAACTACCACATTAGTTATAATGAACAAGCCCTTACTGGATGCCAATGATCCCCAAGGACACCAATGTGTCATGCCCCTATATGATTATATAGGCCTTATCCTAGACCTGAACAAAGCCCTATTTTTGATTCACATCATCATCACATAGTCACATAATCATTTTTACAGCCTCAATCTCACTCTTGCTTTCAAATTTTCTAGCTAAGTTAATTCCTTCTTGCATTTTCCCTTTTTAACGTCTTTCCAAATATAGTAAATTATAAATCAATGAATGCTTAGTTTATGAATATATTTTACATCCTAATTTAGGTTGGTTCATTTTATCTAATAGGGATCTAACATCTCCTATTTCCCAAATTTTGATAAAACATATTGGTGAACCTGTTTATTGTTAGACATTATAAATGCTAACCATAAATGTTCCTAGGGTTTCTTTCCTTCATTTTGTTGTTTGAAATTTTTGTTTTAGGGTTTTCAAATTTAGTAAATTCTTTATTAGAAACAATATTCTAGGTTTCTATTTCATATTTTATGCAATCGAAGAAATTCGTTTCTACTTCTTTTATAATAAATGTTAGATTAAATGATACTAAAGTCAAACACACTTATTCTCTTGATAAGACACATAATATGTATATGAACAAGGACATATCAGGGAATTCTAATACTAATGCATAGGTTGAATATGTACAAGTACTCGATAATAATTTTGAGCATGAGCAATATAATCAAGATAACATTGACTCTCAAGATGAGCATCATGATGATTTCCCACCTTTAGATGGCAAATAACCACCAATCAATAAAATGAAAATTATTGATAAATTTTGAGAAGCAGTCTGTGATCAATTACAAAATTGTCTTAAGGTTAAGACCATGGTATCCAAGATGGTGAATCTTATAGTAGATAAAGAATTGCAAGACATTTTCAAGCAAAGTTTGCTTCCACCTCTACATTAATCTAATATGTTTAAGATGTTTTTATCATTCACAGATTTGTGACATATAATTAAGGAAAGAGAGGTCAAGTTATTGGTAATGAACCAGCTTAAGTATGCAAAGAATCATGTTTCTATTTCTCATGCTAAGAATACGAGTAAGCCACCATACAAAGTTACACCAACTAAGAATAAAATTGATCAAAAGGCAACAATCAATGTAGTTTCACAACCTACTCCACATATTTTATTATCAGTTCCTCCAAGGAGATTAGTTTACCAACTTACCAGAAGCTCCCTACAAAGTATTGTATAAGTTATTGGAATGTAATGTCATATTGCTCCCTCCCATTATAGAGGTTGATATGACTAAACCTATTCTAAAAATATTTGATCAGAATACCTTTTATGACTATCATAGATCACCGAGGCATACTACTAATATATGCATCAATTTGACACATAAGATTTAGGACTTGATAGATGAGAACGTCATTGATGTGAGTGTACTTAATTAAAGTACACAACCACAACCAAGTGTGAGCAAAACAATTAATATATTCAATGATCCTTTCCCTAGTCATAAAGGTCAAGATACAATAGATAAATTAGAAGTGCATTATGTAATTAATGCACACTCTCTACTAGTTACTTATCATCCTCATATCGAGGCACATCATATTTTGAATGTAATTATTAGTACATATCATGTTTTAGTGCCATCTAGATCACTTATCACTTTTGCAAAGAATGAGATAGTCAATGATGATTTAGATTTGTAGTATTTATTCATTCGATCTTACATTGACCATTAACCTATATAAAGTGTCATGGTTGATAATGGTTCAAGTGTGAATATGTGCACTATCACACTTCTCTCTCATATTGGATACACATATATGGATATATCTCCTATGACCATAGTCATTAAGGGTTTCAACGGCCACGTTTATAGTTCTATTGGTGAGATCACATTAGCATTACAGGTTGGTCCAACACATGTGGCTACCAGGTTTATAGTAGTACCAAGTGTAAGAGTCTTCAATATGTTATTGACACATCCTTGGGTTCAGTAGCTCCACGTAGTTCCTTAGATAGTAAATAAATTATTGAATTACTTTTTTGCTAATGAGGTTATCACAGTTCACAATACTCCCTATGAATACTCTCTCCAAACAAAGGTCATTGTTCCTAAAAAATAATTTACAGTTGAATAACTTAAAAAGGTTCAACCTACTCAAAGCATTCAAAACTAAGAGGTCCATTATCTAAGGAGACCCATACTTGAGAGACCATTTTATTAGATATTTGTCACAGATTCTAGAAAGCCACTCTCTACTCTAGCATGTCCTAGTTTTGTACTACAAATAATAAAGAGTGTTCCACAAAGGACACTAACACATAGTTATTCTTACAATCCACAATAGGTTATGAAGGGTATTAGAGTTCATCATGCTAAAAAACATACACATTATACTACAAAGCATTATCGTGATAATGGCACTGATGTTTTAGAGTTAAATCATTTTTTAGATTCTGAGTTAAGATCAATTACTTCATAGGGGCACCATACTCTCCATTTACAAGAGATGATTCTTCCTATGCTATATACATGACCTATTGATTATGAGACTCTTGTGGGAGTCATTGAACATACATGTTGTCATTTCTAGATGTAATTGTAGGTGGTGATGATCAGGGCCAAAAATCTTACATAAAAAAAAATACACTACCTAGAGAGTAACACATTGTGCTCTTGTCCGATTTCACCGGACTTATCCTAGTGAACATAAGCTCTACTTTTCTAGATTCAAATCAGTCACATGCCTTCTAAAACTTGCATATATTACAACAAGTTCACTGGGGGAATATTTTTACATAGGTTATATCATTTTATAACTATCCCTATTGATCATACTTCAATACATTACATTAAGCGATTATTTTCTCACATACTATCCCATTGATAGATTACTAGATACCCGAGTTATTGAATATATTAGTGTTACAAATTTCTAATATTGATCAATTTTACTTATTCATGCATGATTTTCATGTTTGCTTCCTTGCTTCATGTTTTGTGTGTATTCATCTTGTTTAGATTGTGAACAATTGAACATGTTATTGATTATGGATTCAAGCCTTCATTGTGTACTTTTATATACGTGAGTGACATTTAAACATGTCCCTTGTATGTGGCCCCTTGGCCTTCTTGTGTACTTTGTGTACATTGTGTGTGCACGTCATGGTCATAAAACTTGTTTATGTGTTTGCTCAGTTTTCGATGCTATGATGAATATCATGCATCTTCCTAGTTTTTTAATGCCATGATGAATATCATGCATCATCTTCAAGTTTTGTTAAACTATTTGTCAGGACCCTACTCCTCAATAAGAGTATATATATGATTACCTTGTATTAGTAACTAATCACAGAATTTAACCAGAATGATAAGTAATTAGAAATATGAAATAACACAGAATATGAGAGACAATACCCAATTGTATTAATACTTATACAAAAGGAAATATAATAAAGAAGATGCCACACTTCTTCTCCTCACACCTCTAGAGCTCCCACACTTCTAGGGTTCACCAGTAATTCTCCTCCTACACTTCACTCTCCTACCAAAAACGGTCACAACACACAACTCAAACATAGAGTTGGTGTTCACCTCCACCAGTCAGTAACAATGCTGCCAGTACACCAAGTACACAACCGTACTCCAAGTAGATCTCCCTTCTCTTGATGCCACCTGCAAATGAACAGACCTTACTTACCATGTAGATATCTTTACACCCTGAAGAACCCTTGTCCTTGCCTCACCAAGTCCTTATGATTCTTCAACCAGTACCTCAGTGGATCTTCTACTAAAACTTGCACAACCTACAACTCTCCCTGATCATACACACTCAACACCCCTTTGGAACTAGGAGGAGCAAATCTTGCTCTCTCTACAAGCACAATGGCTTTCTAGCACACTTTTACAATACAACCCATGAGTCTATTATATAGATCTCATGCATATAATAATTAAAATTTCTTAATTACAATAATTAGACTCGCAACTCTAAGACTAAAATAAGTCTTTACATGCAAACACTCGATTCAACGAACTAACTGTTCCTGCAACAAACAGTTCTGAAACTGCCACAGATGATCGACGTCGGTCCCTATCTGCCTGGAGGTGATCGACATTGACTGACCTTCTGTCGATGCTAGTTGTCTTTCAGTTCACACCTGTCGATGTCGGTTGCCCTCTACACTATACTCTGCCGACGCCGGTCTCCCTAGAACTCAGCAACCTTCTCCATGTTTGCAATAGTTGAAGCTTTTCACTCCATAACCTAACAATCTCCCACTTGGAGATAAATAGTTGTAACTGTACTTGTACTTGTACACCATCTAATTCATTTCCTGGCTTGTATCCCTCTTCAAGTTCAATCTTGAAGACCAACCACCACACAACCTGTGATGCATATCCTATCATCCAAGTAACCTGCCACATCCAAACCTACAACTCCATGTAGTGAAGACCTTGACCTTGCATAACAAGAATCCCTGCTGCTGGTCCCTCTCAAATACCTGAGAATCCACTGAACTGCCCTCCAGTACTTCTTCCTCGAATTAGCTCCAAACTTTCTGACAACTCTCACTGCTTGGAAAAACTCAGGTCTACACCAGACCTTATGTGATTTCAAACACTGTTCTAAGCTCAGCTTGAACTGTCCAACCCTTGGTGTGCTTATCGATTCTGCATCTTGCATCTTGAACCTCGCCAACACCTTCTTCACATCAGCTCCCACTAGAGACAAAATCAACCTGTGATCTTCCATGTCTCTTATGCCAAAGAATTTTGCTGCTCTTAAACTCTCCATGACATACCTCTGAACTAGCTTTACCTTTAGCTCAGAAACTCCCTGTATGTGTAACCCTGCAACAAGAAACCACACAACAGTAACAAGATAATGTTGCAATCATCATCCAACCTGGTAAAGAGAAAAAACACAATGGTTACATTGACCTTGACCAAAGCCATGCTTTATCATCCACCTGTCAAAACTTGTACCACTATCTTGCAGCTTACTCAAGACCATAAACCCTGGCCTTCTGTCTCACGTGTCCATTCTCGCTCTTTTTTATCTTAAACATCCATTCATCTCTTAGTGCTTTCTTCCAGCTAACAACTCCATCAAAAACTTCCATTTGGTTCTTCTCTAAGGAAATCACATTCCTCATCCATGCCAAGCTCCCACTATTTCTTGGATCTACCTATTTTACTTCTTTAATGACTTCCTAATTCTTGACCATCAGTGAGCAACAAGTAGTGTAAAAAAGGAAAATGATGAATTTGAGGCTTACTTACCCCTTCAGTCCTCCATATGGGTGCTTGAGACTCCTTGACAGCTTGCTGTCCGCCCAAAATCTATTTTAGTGACCGATGTCGGTCACATCTCAGTCTGCACCCGATCGACATCGATTCTATGCAATTACCTCCTTATCGACGTCGGTTTCATGCGACTGCCTCCTTGCCGACGTCGGTTCCCCCTGGCTGACACTGATTGTTACTTGTCTTGAGTCACCGACGTCAGTCTGCACATAGTCGATGTCAGTCCTTGTCTGGACATCGACGTCGGTTTTTTAATCGACGTCAGTCTCTATGTTTTACTTGTGAGCGATGACTTTTACTCGCAAGCTCCTCATGGATCAAAACCCTGTCCAAGTCAACCTTGCTCTGCTCAAAATAATTCAGTCCCCTCAGCTGATCTCTATCTATCATCTCCTCTTTGAAAACCAAGGCTTTCCAGTTCTTAAGTTTGTCAAAAACATCTATCTTTCACTTAAGAACATGGATTCCCTTCTTACATATGTGACCAAGCCTACAAAGCCACATCTCTGCAATAGAAGGTGAATCAGTAATATAAGTAGATAGATAAAGAATACCTACTTTCTTACCACTGTCTAATTCAAGTGCATCCACTGTGAGAGTTACTGTGCAACTCTCATCACCCAACTTTTTTGAAGAAATTAGACTCATCTCCAAGACTGGAACCTGCATGACCTTCTTCAACACCCGTGTGTTCCCTGTCTGCAATTTCAGCTTCACTTCTCCTTTGCCAATAATCTGACAAGGCTCACCAACCCCTAAATAAATCTCTCCAAAGTCTCCCTGGACATACTCATGAAAAGATGCTCTATTTCGGGCTGCAGGAAAAGAGGCAACATAATTTATAAACCAAGATTCTATTTTATCCAAAGCATCTTATGCAACAACACCTACAATATCTGCTTCTTCAGTTCCTTCATGCTGATCTTTTACCAACCAACAATTTGCCTTTAGCTACTCTTTCTTTCCATCAATCAGACCGTTCGTGCTATTCAGTTTCTCCATTTGTAGCTTACTTTCTTCTGCCATTGCTATACTCCCACTCAAACAGAAACCCCTGTGAGTATCATGTAATCAACAAACACTACCCAGATCTGAAACAACCTGTTAGTAATCCAACCAAAAGCTCTGATACCAGTTGTCAGGACCCTACTCCTCAATAAGAGTATATATATGATCACCTTGTATTAGCAACTAATCACAGAATTTAACCAGAATGATAAGTAACTAGAAATATGAAACAACACAGAATATGAGAGACAATACCCAATTGTATTAATACTTATACAGAAAGAAATACAATAAAGAAGATGCCACACTTCTCCTCACACCTCTAGAGCTCCCACACTTCTAGGGTTCACCAGTAATTCTCCTCCTACACTTCACTCTCCTAACAAAAATAGTCACAACACACAACTCAAACATAGAGTTGGTGTTCACCTCCACCAGTCAGTAACAACGCTGCCAATACACCAAGTATACAATCGTACTCCAAGTAGATCTCCCTTCTCTTGCTGCCACCTGCAAATGAACAGACCTTACTTACCATGTAGATATCTCTACACCCTGAAGAACCCTTGTCCTTGCCTCACCAAGTCCTTATGATTCTTCAACCAGTACCCCAATGGATCTTCTACCAAAACTTGCACAACCTGCAACTCTCCCTGATTATACACACTCAGCACCCCTTTGAAACTAGGAGAAGCAAATCTTGCTCTCTACAAGCACAATGGCTTTCTAGTACACTTTTACAATATAACCCATGAGTCTATTATATAGATCTCATGCATACAATAATTAGAATTTCTTAATTACAATAATTAGACTCACAACTCTAAGACTAAAATAAGTCTTTACATGCAAACACTCGGTTCAACGAACTAATTATTCGTGCAACGAACAGTTCTGAAACTGCTACAGGCAACCGATGTCGGTCCCTGTCTGCCTGGAGGTGATCGACGTCGACTGACCCCCTGTCGATGCCGGTTGTCTTTCAGTTCACACCTGCCGATGTTAGTTTCCCTCTACACTATACTCTGCCGATGCCGGTCTCCCTGAAACTCAACAACCTTCTCCAAGTTTGCAACAGTTGAAGCTTTTAGCTCCACAACCTAACACTATTTCAGTTATATTCAGTATATGATCATTTATCTACATGTCAAATAATAAGTGAATATGTTTTAATAACACTTAAGACTAACCAATTTTTGGGAATCAAAATATTTCTTTCAAAGCATATCAAATTGTTAGGTTGTGGAGCTAAAAGCTTCACCAGGAGGCTAATCAAGTGTTACTGAGTGCAACCAGTAACTGACATTGGCAGCATTGCCGACATCGGTCAGGCAAAGATGAAGGATCGATCGACGTCGATTAGGAGCAGACCGTCAGCAATCGACATCGATCACCTGTGCACGTGCATGTTTCTGCATGATTTCTGAAACGCATTTTCAGAATTAGATGCATCTAATTTAAGAGGTCCGAGTGAGTGTTTACATGTTAAAGGCTAATTTAAGTCTTGAGTCTGTGTTTCTAATTATTGTAATTAGTAGTCTAATTATTGTATGCATGGGATCCTATTTAAGAGACCCATGAGGCATGTATTGTAATTAAGGCAAGTAACGCATTGAAGCAGAAAACAAGGTCAAGGAGATCTACAGGTGTAAGGTCAAGGAGATCAGCTGAAGCATTCAAAGAGGGGAGAGCAACTCAGGTTTTTGAGTTGGTTGTGGTTGAGCAAGAGAGAGAGGAAAGAAGGTCTTGAGGTGTGGTAAGCCTTTAAGGTGGAGGAAGAAGTGGCATCTTCTTTATTATATTTTCTTCTAAGAGTATTTAATACAAGATTGTGTATTGTCTCTCAAATTCTTTGCTATCTCAAGTTTCTAGTTACTTAATCATTCTGGTATAATTTTGTGTTTAATTACTTATAAGAAAAGTAATCAATTGTGCTTCCGTTGGATAGGGGTTTCCTAACCGTTGGTATCAGAGCTACAATTTATAGGAAGCAGGTTATTATTTGATTACAGGTCATTCTCAGGGATTTTTGACTGAGTGGGAGTTCAGCAATGGCAGAAGAAAGTAAGCTACAAATGGAAAAATTTAACGGCAAGAATTATCAACATTGGAGGATGCAGATAGAGGACTATCTGTATCATAAATATTTGTACTTACCATTGGGTGGGGTTGCATCCAAACCCATAGATATGAAGGATGAAGAATGAAACGTTTTTGATCAGAAAGCTCTGGGATCTATAAGGTTGAGCCTTGCATCATCTGTGATTTTCAGCTTATCACAGTGTAAGACAAATCTATATGAAAAGCCCTCGGCTTCTAATAAGGTATTTTTTATAAAGCAGCTATTTACTTTGCAGATGTAAGAAGGTGGATCGGTATATACCCATCTTAGTGATTTCCATGGTTTGGTAAACCAATTAAATTCAGTTAATATTGTTTTTGATGATGAAATAAAGGCTCTCTTAATCTTATGCTCATTACCAAAAAGTTGAGAGAGTTTGGTCATGGCAGTAAGTAATACGGCGTCTGCTTCTAAAATCTTAAAAGTTGATGATGTAGTTAGTGTAATCTTGAATGAATAAATACGCAGGAGAAGCACAGGTGAATCATCAGGGAATGCTCTAAGTGCAAAAAGTAGGGGAAGGCAAAGAGAGAAGATCGAGCAAGGGAAATCAAGGTCAAAGGTTTGAAAGAGATCAGAATCCAGAGGTGTTACCTGCTAGTTTTGTGGAAAGAGAGGACACACAAAGAAGGAGTGTTGGTTGAGGGATAAAGAGAATCAACATGAAGGTAATGAAGAAACAAAGGATGCAAATATTGTGGTATAAGATGCTCTCATACTTTCTTTGGATAGTCAGGTAGGATCATGGGTTTTAGATTCTGGTTCTTCTTTTCATGCATCTCCAAACAGAGATTTGTTCCATGAGTATGTTCAGGGAGACTTTGGAGTGCTTTATTTAGGGGATGGTATGCCTTGTCAAATAGTTGGCAAAGGGAAAGTGCAGCTGAGATTGCAGATGGACAACACATGGGTGTTGAAGGAGGTCATGCATGTCCTAGTTCTGAAGCAGAGTTTGGTTTCTGTAAGAAGGTTGGGTGATGAGGGATGCACAGTAACCCTCACAGCGGATTCTTGGAAGGTTACCAATGGTGCACTTGTTTTAGCAAGAGGTGAGAAAGTAGGTACGCTTTACCTATCTACTTGTATTACTAATTCTTCTTCTGGTTTATCTACTTTAGCTGTAGATTCAAAGATGTGGCTTAATAGGCTTGGTTACATGAATAAGGAGGAGATGCATGTTCTGGAGTCAAAAGGTATGAGTTCAGATTCTAAGGGCATAGATCAAATTAATTATAGAAAAAATAAATTTGATGCTTTTGACAAGAACAGGGAAGCCTTGGTGTTTATGGAGGAGATGATAGACAGAGATCAGTCACAGGGGCTGAATAATTTTGAGCAGGGCAGTATGGACAGGGGTCTGATCTAAGATGAGCTCACAGATGAAGATTTCATCACTTACAGGAACACACAAACACTGATGTCAGTCACTTGAAACTGACGTCAGTCAGGCAGATATCGACATTGGTCATGTGCAGACTAGTAGGGTCGGTAGAGTCGGGTAGGAGAAGTCTGACGTCGGTCAGAAGGAACCAACGTCGGTAGAAGGGACACCACCGTCGGCTAGAGAAACGACGTCGACAGTCAGGGTCAGTGCAGGGAACTGACATCAGTCGGTTGCAGACTGGGATATGGCTGAGATTGGTCACTGAAATGGATAATGGGCGGATAACAAGCTGTCAAGGAGTCTCAAACGCTCATGTGGAGGTTAGAAATGGTAAGTGATCCTCATATTCATTGTTCACCTTTTTTATATTGCTTACTGATGGTTGAGAACCAGGAAGATGTGAAGAGGCAATGTAGGTAGAATCCAGAAACAGTGGGAGCATGGCATGAATTCTTCAGAAGAGAACCAAGCAAGAGATTTGGTAGAGTTGTCAGCAAGAATTCCCTTCTTAGAGAAGAGAGTGGATGGATACATGAGACAAAAGGCCAAGGTGTATGGTCTTGATTAAGCTGCAGAACAATGGAGATTTAACCATTGTATTTTATTTTTACCAGGTTGGGTAATATTAGCTACATTATCTTGTTACTGTATTGTGTATTTTTTACAGGGTTACACACATAGGGAATTGACTGAATTAAAAGGTAGAGTTAGTTCAGAGGTATGTCATGAAGAATTGAGAGTAGCAAAATTCTTTGGCATAAGAGACATGGAAGATCATAGATTGATTTTGTCTCCAGTGGGAGTTGTCAGAAAGTTCAGATGTGGCAGGGGACTTTGGATGACAGGTATAACATCACAAATGTGTGGTGGTTGGTCTTCATATTGAGGTTGAAGATGGAGGTGCCTGAGATGGTTAATAGAGGATGCTGTATAGGTGCAGCTGTTTATCTCCAAGTGGGAGATTATTAGGTTGTGGAGCTAAAAGCTTCACCAGGAGGCTAATCAAGTGTTATTAAGTGCAACCAGTAACCGGCATCGGAAGCATTGCCGACGTCGGTTAGGTAGGGATGAAGGATCGATCAGCGTCGGTCAGGAGAAGACTGTCAGCAACTGACGTTGATCACTTGTGCGCGTGCATGTTTCTGCATGAATTTTCAGAATGCGTTTCTAGAACTAGATGCATCTAATTTAAGAGGTCTAAGTGAGTGTTTGCATGTTGAAGGCTAATTTAAGTCTTGAGTCTGTGTTTCTAATTATTGTAATTAGGAGTCTAATTATTGTATGCATGGGATCCTATTTAAGAGACCCATGAGGCATGTATTGTAATTAAGGCAAGTAAAGCATTGAAGCAGAAAGCAAGGTCAAGGAGATCTATAGGTGTAAGGTCAAGGAGATCAGCTGAAGCATTCAAGGAGGGGAGAGCAACTCAGGTTGTTGAGTTGGTTGTGGTTGAGCAAGAGAGAGAGGAAAGAAGGTCTTGAGGTGTGGCAAGCCTTTGAGATGGAGGAAGAAGTGGCATCTTCCTTATTGTATTTTCTTCTAAGAGTATTTAATACAAGATTGTGTATTGTCTCTCAAATTCTTTGCTGTCTCAAGTTTCTAGTTACTTAATCATTCTGGTATAATTCCGTGTTTAATTGCTTATAAGAAAAGTAATCAATTGTGCTTCCGTTGGATAGGGGTTCCTAACACAAATCAATTTCAAATATTAATATCAAAAATTTCAATCGAACCACATTCAAATAATTTGAATAAAAAATAGAGTCAAGAATAAAATAACATAATTCATTGGTGTTGTCACATCCAATTTCTTCTAATTAATTCATTACAATATATATCTATATTAAAGTTTATTTATGTTTTCAAACTTATATAATATAGTGAAGCTTATGGAAAAAAGCCACCTCTTAGAGGGTAAAAAACACTTTGATCAATATTTATTCTATCTTAATATTTATTCTATCTTAATGCATCTATTTACTTTATAAAATACTTCATTATGTCTCCAAAAATTCAAACTACAGAGAAGGAAAGCAATGAAAGATAAATAAATTTATAAACTAAAATGCATCACATAAAAGGAGATCACACAAGAAAATTTTAAAAAAGTGAGATAAAAAAATATGAAAAGATTACTCTACAAATAATAAAAGTAAGCAATTACAGAGTGTGAAAGAATTATAGTGAAAGAACTATTTAAAACATAAAAAATAAATTTAAGTTAAACACTATTAATAATTGTAAACAAAAAAGTACATAACATTAATAAAATTTTAAAAATTATAGAAATATAAAAATAGAAAGTTGACTCAATGTTATGTGAAAATAAGATATATTTTATTTAGAAATTTTAATATGTTTCATTATTAAATACAAAATAATTATGAGGCAAAATTGTTGTAAGATAAAAACCCAATAATATGTCACATAAAATGTGAAGTATTATTTAATATCAGGTAAAGTATAGAAACAATCTGTACATATGGTTGTATCATTATACAACCATCAAATCAATTAAATTATCAACTATTTTTAGATAATTAATTTATAAATGAATAATAAAAATTGGATATACATAACTATACTAAATGAAGCACTTTACAATCAAAGAATGTGTTACTCAATCTTCTTGTAATTAATACCAATCTTAAAGAATTTTAGACAAAAGAGACACATAGTATGATATTTAAAAAAAAGCTATTGTACCTATATGACTTCCTCCTCAAATGATCTCCCTCAAGTCCTTTTAAAGAATTTTATTTTAAAAATTAGTTGTACTTTCAAGTTAGAACTAAATTTCAATTAACTTAAAATAAAGTTAGATACGGCAACAAATTTCTAAGTGAGATTATTTGCTTATTTTTTATTGACACATATTAAATTGTCATTCAAGATACAATTTTTTTGAGGATAAGTCATGGATGGTGATTTGAAATGCATCGAAAAAAATAAGTACGCAGCCTCACCCAAAAATCTGTTGCTCAATCACATGGACTATAAAAACATAAAATCTTTTATAAAATTAGATAACTTTATTAAAATTTAATTACTTTATAAATTTTGAATTTATAATAATTTCATAAAGTGAACTTATAAAAAATTTGAGATTTTTTTTTAAATAGACCTATAACATAAAAGTCTCACAAGTGGAGTGTACTAGACTTTGTTTGACTGATCACTGAATACTTTTCATGCCATAAAAAAATAGTCACATATATTTACATTAAACAATTAAATAAATTCTTCACTTTCCACATTTATTGCCAAATCAAACCCAAATTGTCTTATCAATATTTTTAATAATCATTAACATAATGATTAATTAAATGAAATATTATTACAAATCAATCTCATAATCATTGCATTTTTTGCAAGTATTCAAACTAAAACATAGGTAATAATCTCAAAATATCATTTCATGCTTCATAAAATAGTCTGGATTTCACTATTTCATCTCTTTATTTAACTATCATTTGAATCTATACAAGTTTGTCTACGTAAACCATTGTATTATTTTCAAGTATTTGAACAACTGAAAATTAATTCATTACAACTCACATCCTGATTGATGCAGGCAAACACAAAACTTATCACAAATTTAAAATTTGAAACCATATTTATTACCTTTTCACTAGTACCAAGATCACCAATTAAACTCTGTAGAAGCATAATTTATATGATAATGAATACAATATTTATCTTTGCCATTGAATCATCTAAAAAGATAATTCACAAGTCAAAAATCCTTACAATTGAAATGAATGGCTCACTTTATCTTGATTAGGATTTCATAATTATATGAAATTCATTTAGAAAAATAACTATTAGCATAGTCAAATCCAGAAATAAATCCTATGCATATTGAAGTGAAGCTTTCAAATGCTCGAGTAAATTATTATTTCTTACTCTAACCACAAATATTGTAAAACATGTGTATGAATTCAGCATGAAAGAAACATTTAAAATACTAAAAAAAAAGCCAATGTCATAAATACATTATTTCTTATTTTTTATAATATTAATTTTTTTGAATAAACTAAATTTTTAACAACATTCAAAATCTACTCAACACCATATAAAACTCTAAAAAAGGCCATTATGCTTACTCAAAACAACTTGAAAAATTTATCAAACTCTTTTCAAACCAAAATTATAGTAAAATTTATTTTTTATAAATATGAAACTGAATAAAGTAGTTTTTTTTTTCATATTTCCTAATAAAATGTTAGGTTTTAATAAGTCCATGAAACTACTTAAATATGTCTATAAATTCTTCCACAATGAAAGAAAATTATTAATATAATCTTCATACAAACATCAAACCTTTTCAAAATGTTAACACCATCTTTTATTAAAAAGATTATTTGAAAATGTCACACTAAAATTAAATTGACTTCAAATGCGACCATAACAACCTTTAAAATTAAATAACACACAAAAAAAAGTTTCGAGATAAAATTTTATGAACCTTATAACTCTTTTTTCTTCTCTCACAAAATTTATTTTCTTACAAGCTTCAATGGCATTCATGTATTACAAAATGATCCCATACAATCTTTATAAAATATTATGAGCTTGCAAAAAAAACCATGTATTAAACCACCACATAACTGAAAGGTGACTTGCATAATATAAAGAGTGTGATTATAAATGAGTAAGGCTAAAAAATTATTTCTTTAAATGCATGTAAAAACATAGTATAACAACTTAAAAACTATTTCTTTCAAAATTACTTAAAAGAATATTATTTTTACGAGTTTTCAATATGACTGTGTATTTCATGAAAAAATAGAAAAATGTAACCAAAAGGTTTTATTTCAAATTTTCAACAACTTGAAAAATATTTTAATATACCTTTATAACTTGGAAAACCATATGGCCTCGAAATTGAATATATATGAAAATGTCGATCATGTTTTGTTTATTATGGTCTATACATTTAATAAGTCATGCTATATAAGTAAATTGATTTTCAAAAGTATTCATTTTATACAAATATGTTTCAACATTTTGCTCAAACTAACCTTACCAAGCTCGAAACTAGTTATACTATCATTAACAAACTTCAAAAATATCTTAAACCATCTAACAATACAAGGGGCACTACCCAAATGAACTAATAGAGTCTGGAGGTGGGTCATTCTAGAGAAACTTTCTTTGCTTGTACCTAAATTTGAAACATAACATTAAATATAATGTTAATCTTGTTAGTTGTGGAAAAGTAATCGTCAAGAATAACATGATTAAAATTAGCTTCATTTATGTTCTTTCATAAGTCAAAGAGAATCTTTGTAAGAAATTAATATCAAATTTGTGTGTATTTTATAGGAATCGTAGTCGAGTTTCCTAAGAGAACCATCTTCTAGGTTCAAATCTCTAGATGAAAGGGTTGGATGAAGGTCTGAGTCCACTACTAAAATGATCTGGAAAGCTTGAAAAACCAAAAGATATGCTAAGAATAATGGGTGGTTGCAAGCAAAAAAGAAAAAGGATGTGCCATTCAAAGGTGCACCAAACATGTACCAATTAGGAGTCCTTGTTGCATAATACATTACAAAATGTATGCTTTTTTGGTTCAATAATATCTTCCCACACATGATAAAATATTTTTCTCCAAACTTTACTTGTGGAATTAACGTTCCATTTGGCATTAAGAGAATCAACTTGAACAAACTATGGAGAGAGGAGTTGATAACCTAAGAGGGTTTATACCAAACAAAGGGTTTATATCCAATTGAATTTGATTGGTTGTTATTGGTTGAAATTAGCCTTTTATTCTAAAATTTTATCGATATAAGTCTAATCACACCTAATTAACCCTAATTGGTCATTGATTGGTCACAATCAACCCTTATTTGTGTAAACATTAATAAATTTGGAGTTGATTACACCCCTCATTAACCTGAATTTATTGTTATTAGATGTAATTAGCCTCTTTTAGTAGAATATTTGGTCAATTAGACATTATCAGTTGTAATTATCCCTTATTAGTATAAATATTAGTTTATTTGGAGATAATTTTACCTTTGTTTGACCTTAATTGGTTGTTATTAGCCCTTGATTATACAAGATTGGTTAATTTGAGGATTAAAACATCCAATTGACCATAATTAGTTATTAGTGGCTGCAATTAAAAGGTCAAAAATCAATTCGAAAGGCCACATAACCTAAAAAACGACCATTAGAAATTTGGACCGCCTAGGTCAAATACTGACTAGATTGGATTTTAAATTTAAATATCTCATAAACAATAACTCCTAGAGATATAAGACTAATTATAGAAGATGACGATTGACCCTAATTTCTTATATTTATTAAAATAAATTTAGAATTACATAACCACAAGTTGCATTTTATATGTTACATTTAATGTAACATATAAAATACAACTTAACATTTATTTTAGTAAACATCTTATCCACTTAACTTGACATATAAGAAATTGGCTAAGCCATGAACAATGCGTATGAGTTATAGTACGTACGTGATTATTAAATTTGAAATTTGAAAAAAATACACTAAGGATCAGAAATGGCTTAAATTTTTGAGCCTAAGGTTTGAACATACAAATGGACAACATAATTCGTAGTTGCCCCTGATTATAATAAAAAATGATCTTCCACCATGAAAACCATCATAGATTTCGTAAGGTCATTTAAAGTAAATGTGATAAACATCATGATCTAAGATTCTAATTTCTAAAAATATATTTTTTCTATATTACAACATGGTTAAGGATTTAATATTTATTTATTAAGAATATGTCTTAACATACGAGAAAAATATATGTATTTATTCTTTTATGTATTTTTCGATACGTTTACAAAATTTTGAAAAATATTATATTGGGATAAGTTAGGCTTTGTTCTTTACATATTTAAAAAAATGAATTTCTATTTTTTTAAGAAAAAATATGGGGAACAAATTAAATAATTGAAATAAATAATTATAAAAAAAATAGAAAAAAATATTGGCTACTAATGATGATATTTTATATATTTTTCACAAAAATATTTCAAAATATATTTAATGAAACTAAAAAAAAGGGGAATCATGATCATCTATCTATTATATTTATAAAAAAAAAGCTAAGTATGACTCTTTGAAAATCACTAGTTTGACTCCCTTAAACTTCACCATTTTGAAAAAAATAGTAATTTAAAAACTAAATTCCAAATACTCATTTGTTGTTCTTAAAGTATTTTAAAATTTTGAACATAGGCATCTCAAAAATTTCATCTAATTTTGTATCTTTGTTTTTAATAAAAAAAGGTCATATTAAACCCCTTTTTAGTCCCACATCTGGTGCGCTTATTCATGGCATGGATGGGTGCATGACACATGCATGCCCACTCAAAAATATTGAATATTGTTGCCACCCTATGCATGGATGGGTGTACGTTGAATAAAACACTACACTAAAAGAGATGTATTATACTGAGGATCAGGATATATGATTTTTAATTCATTGATAATTTTCCCTCTTCCATTGGAAACGTACTTAGGGTTTATATTATTATAAAAAAGAGAGACTATACGAAGAGGATAAAAATATGAAATTACCATAAATGAAAAAATGATGAGTTTATAGATATAAAGAATATTCATGATTTATATGATTAACATAGCCATTGTATCAAATAGTATCCCTCTTTCAGAAAAGAAGATTGCCAATAAGAAACAACAAGAGAGAAACATAACCTTTAAACTAGTGTAGTGCTTTGAGAGAATTCTTGAGTTGGTATGTTCTAATTTTTCAATTTATGGGGTTATTATGTTTGTATCATTAGATGGTGAAAATATTTTGGGGGATTTTATATGTTTCCTCACTGCCTCCTTGTTAAATATGGAATATTTAGTGTTAATCATGTTTAATTGTGTGAATGTATATATTTAAAAAAAATGTGATATAAAGTTTTCAAATTGGATTTTTATGATAATTATATTTATGTTTTAGACAGTAAAGTTAAAAATGGGGTTGTGTAATAAATATATATTTAAGGAGTATGTAATGATGTGTTGCATGTGGGTATATTTAGGAATGACAAATACATTAAATACATTATATTATTGTTGTTTATTTGAAGTATAATATTTACATTTTTTCAATTGATTGTTTATACATTTATAATTTAGTGGATTGAATAATTATTTTTAACTTTATTTAAGTTATTATTTTACTGTAATATGAGATTTGTGTCATTTTTAATGTTTTCATTTTTATGGATTGATAAAATTTTTAGTTATGTGTATTTGATTTTTCTTGCAATTTTTTTTTTGGTTACGAGTTCTTTCAAGGTATCAAGTTAATTGATATAAAGAATCTTAGGTCTTCCCCTGATCTGACAGCTGGGGATAAGGGGGCTAAGAATTATAAGAGGTTTAGGCCCTGTTTTGGCAAATTCCCAATAGTTTCTACCTCTCATGCAAAGAAAGTTAAAGATAAATATCTTTTTCAAGGCATACTTTCTACCAAAGAGAAAATTGTGGTTAACAAAGAGGATTTTCAACTCTCGTCTCTCGTTAGATATAACCTTTTTGGGGAGAGAAATGAGGTTGATGAAGTAAATAAGACTATTGATGAAGTTTATTTTCCTCATGATCTAAGCAAGAACCTCACTGATCAAATAAGGAATTAAAAAGGAGACTCTCTATTGTAGTCAAAGATAATATTCAGGAAAGATTCACTTTGGTGGAAAAGGACATTTTGTGGCATAAAAACTTGATAAAATGGTTGATGAAAGAAAATGAAAATCTTAGAGACAATGTGATGAAGATGAAAAAGATCATAAACATGGAGGGTATGCTTAAAAATAATAAGGATAATTCATCAAAATCAGTGGCAAATTTGATTAAAAATTTATTGAGTTGGAGGCAAGCATCAACCAGATTGATCTAGAAAAAGGTAAAACTAAATAAGACATGAACAAAATTATTCTATTCATTAGATTTCCTATCAATAATTGTGCTATGAACATTCATATGATGAAACATATCCTTGGTAATAATAAGGAAGAGTAGACAAATATTAGAGCCAGTAAAATACTAAAAATGCAGGATAAGGGAAAGAATACTTGTGAAAAAGATTTTGATATGGACAAGGCCAAAGATGTTATCGACTTCTTGGAGGGATAATTTAAGATGGTTGAAGTTATAATGAATATTATAGACACATAGATGTTTGATTGTTGTTGGATTTCTATCTTTTTGTTGTTTATTCATTGTAGTTGTTATGTTTGTAGGCTATTTTGATTGTCTTTGTCTCTTAGGGCTTCTGTTGCCATGCTTTGTTTTGTTTTGATCTTTGTTTTGGTGCTTCTATGATATATATTTATACTTCTATATATGAGGGTCAGGCCCCTCTCAAAACCCCCTTTTACCACCAATAATAATAATAATGTTTACTTTTGGAAAAAAATCACAATTTACAAATACTATGTGAAAGGTTTCACAAGATCAACATTGTAAATATTATAGCTCAAGAGATGCTCAAGAAGCAAGTTTTCTCAAGGAAAGATTTAAAATGGAGAAAGATACAATTTAATACATGAATGGTAGAATTGGTGTCAATTACACCCTTATATTTAATTAAAGACTTTATTTTGGAGAATTAAGTAATCCCATTTTCCCCTGCACATTTATATGAAAGAAGAGGATGGGAAGGCCAAAATAATTTTACTTGTGAAAAATAGTAAAAAATAAGGCTTTTTATAGCTTATTTCAAATGCTAGTTGTTAACTCAATTATCTTATTTTTCATTTCAATTATTTGTGCTTGTATGGTCCTCAATATATTAGGAATAGACTTATTACTCCACAAAGGACAAATAATTTTCAAAGAGAGGTTGCTTGTGCCATTTTATTTTGAACGTGTATGAATCTAAACATAATGTTGTATTCATAACCTACACCAATAATCAAAATCATGATGCAAAAGGTGTTCCTTGTCATGCAATACAACACCCCTCCAAATATTATAGGGCTCATTATGTGCCTCAACTCTCAAGCTAACTCATTTAAAGGATTGAGGAAATTTTGAAAATGAGCATGTATGTGGATACAAAACATGATGTTAAATACTTGATTGAGATTTTTTCATGACTTGTCAAGGGAGAAAGACTACTTACTTTTTTATTGGTAATTTGAGTGAAGACTCGCAGTCCCTTAGTTACACACAATAAGGTTTACAAGATACATCAAAATTAGTTAAGGGATTTTATGGACAAAAATAGAATACCTAAGGACACATAGTATTACCTCTTTAGGTAGGTGATGCCTTATAAACCACACCATTCCTAGTTCTATAGAGTAACGAGGTCTTAAACATACTATTAGGACATATTTAGATGCAAAAACTTCATACAACACCATCTACAATGCACTAATTCCTAAAGTACATACACTCAAACAAAATAGTCATAGTTACATGTGTATGGTATGAGTACCCTCTATAGCCAGCAGTATATCCTCTTCCACCCCCACCACCACCACAATTGGTTGTTACATCTATTCAAGATCATTATATAGAGATGGTTGATACACCTATTCAGGATCATTATACATACATGGTTGTTACACATATTCAAAATCATTATACAAAGATGGTTGTTAGACCTATTTAGGATCATTATACAAAGATGTTTAATACACCTATTTAGGAACGTTATATACATATGGTTGGTACACATATTTAGTTATCACACATATACATAATCTATCTATACAATGAGTTTATAGGAACATATTTGGGCCCACTAAACAACCATATATTCAATGTTGATCAAATTAGAGAGTTACTTAGAGCCCATCGAGGTTATAATCTCCTACATTATATACTCAATTAACATTATGGATAGTTCAACATGTTCTACAGAGAACATGGGACATGATACATATTCCTACTATGCAATAGATTCAATAAAGCCCTTGGCCATCTAGATTTACCCATCTTACATAATTTCTATAACTAGTGATCATGATAATTATGGCACACAACATGACTTCCTATTAGATTTAGATTCAACCATAGTTGGTACCTCCCGTCCATGTTGGAGGACCCTTACACTATAGGCACTTCCCTTGATCTTCCCATCGATAAAAACATTGGTTAACTTTTCCAACCATCAAATATTTCCAAAAATACAGAAAAAATAAATTTATTAAGAAAATATTCAAAAAATCCAAAATCAAAACTTTAGCATGACATGATTATTAGATTACATTATTTACATATTTTATTTATCACTTTGTTGGTAGATGGCATATTATTTTCATACACACATGAGTTTCATGATATATGAGTGATATGTTGGACATATAGGTTACACAAGGACATACATATGTTGAAATTTAATCTACCCATTAGCCACGTTGATACTAAAGGAATCATGTTCCACAAGTTTCAATATTACAAGTTATATCTTTCTATGACATTTTATACCATGTTGAGCTACCTATATTGCTTACGCATTCCTTTCTAGTTTTTTCATATCTTACATAATGATACATGGATATGCTATAGTATAATGATGTGACATTGATACATATGGATGGTGTAGACTAGTTCCTTGATATATGTTCCATTGATGATGTTAATTTATTACATGTTAGGATACTTTGTGCTTATCTATTATGTGTATTCTTTTGGTTTTATTTATGACATATTTATGTCCCTTGAGTGTGGCCCTTGGCCTTGTTTGACGTGACATATTTGATGTACCTTATTTTTGACATTTTTATGACCATTATGTGTGTCCCTTGGCCTTATTTCTTGCAAAATATTTATGTCCCTTGTATGTGGCCCTTGACCTTATGTGTGAGACTAACACTTGCACTTGTTAATCTTACTAACATTGAGTGGTGCCATGACCTATATCATGCACTTTTACTATGTAGTCTTAATTATAAATCCTTATACGACATCCTTCATTAATACATATATCTAAACATGACACTTACATTCTTTGAATTACATATATTGCATCATTCTTTGATTAACATATACATTACTATGATGTCATACTCTCTACATGCTCACATGATATTACATTAATCTATATCTATACATGACATGATAAAATTAAATCTTATTTTGAGATGAGTGAGTTACATATATATCCTTCATCCTAAAATGGGGGTATTATAGTAGGTTTTTCATAGAGGCATAAGCCCTCATGTGTAAAAAATAAAATCAGATTACATATTTCAGAGATTCATAATAGTTCATATATTAGATGGTTTAGATACATGACCTATATTAGAACTTTGATATATATTATAGGGGCATATGCCATGTATATGCACTCATTTTACATACACTTGAGCACCATACATATTTATGTGCACCTGTTAATCTTACTAACATTGAGTGGTGCCATGACCTATATCATGCACTTTTACTATGTAGTCTTATTTATAAATCCTTATATGACATCCTTCATTAATACATATATCTAAACATGACACTTACATTCTTTGAATTACATATTACATCATTCTTTGATTAACATATAAATTACTATGATGTCATACTCTCTACATGCTCACATGATATTACATTAATCTATATCTATACATGACATGATACAATTAAATCTTATTTTGAGATGAGTGAGTTACATATATATCCTTCATCCTAAAATGGGGGTATTATAGTAGGTTTTTCATAGAGGCATAAGCCCTCATGTGTAAAAAATAAAATCAGAGTACATATTTCAGAGATTCATAATAGTTCATATATTAGATGGTTTAGATACATGACCTATATTAGAACTTTGATATATATTATAGGGGCATATGCCATGTATATGCACTCATTTTACATACACTTGAGCACCATACATATTTATGTGCACTTGTTAATATTACTAACATTGAGTGGTGCCATGACCTATATCCTGCACTTTTACTATGTAGTCTTATTTATAAATCCTTATACGACATCCTTCATTAATACATATATCTAAACATGACACTTACATTCTTTGAATTACATATATTACATCATTCTTTGATTAACATATACATTACTATAATGTCATACTCTCTACATGCTCACATGATATTACATTAATCTATATCTATACATGACATGATATAATTAAATCTTATTTTGAGATGAGTGAGTTACATATATATCTTTCATCCTAAAATGGGGGTATTATAGTAGGTTTTTCATAGAGGCATAAGCCCTCATGTGTAAAAAATAAAATCAGAGTACATATTTCAGAGATTCATAATAGTTCATATATTAGATGGTTTAGATACATGACCTATATTAGAACTTTGATATATATTATAGGGGAATATGCCATGTATATGCACTCATTTTACATACACTTGAGCACCATACATATTTATGTGCATATGCATGGGAATATGCACATAGTTTACATGAACAAGAATTATAAGTTTCCACATACAGATACATTTGAGATACAAGTTCTCAAATTCAACATATAGATGCATAGAATTCTATATCAATTGGCATATATACACACCTTCAAATTCATGAGGCATGATTCTAGTTCATGCACACACACAACAACACATTTTATAGTTGAATAGAAAATGGTTGTCATTCCACTTCACACTTATCAAATATTCATTCTCTTTTTATCATGAAATTTATTTTACATTGAGTGAAATTATACAATCAAACTTGCATTCATGATGGGGAGTGAACATTGATCATTCCCTTTAGATCATGATTTTTGTTTACATGGAGTGAACTTGATAAAAATTGATATAAACTATATAATTGAATCTATAAGCCCCATGCAGTGGTATATTTAATTTATTTTAGTGAACCAATCCTAATGATTCTCTCTTTTACCTTCATAGTGATTTGGGTTAGTACATTAATTCTTTTCCCCACATTCATGAGGGTTGAGTCATGTTGTCTTCCTAACCCAAGATCTTGTATAGTTACACAAATTTAGAGCATAGTCACCTCAAATATCCATGTAATTTAGAAAGGAATAATAAGTTTCTCCAATGATTTAACAAGGAAGCATCATGTCCAACAAGTTGTAAGGGAAATGTGATTTTCACCAGCACACAATTGGAGTTTCATACCAAAGATTTTTTTTTTGTACACACTCAATTAAATTTTATCCTTTGACTCTAGTAATTCCACCACTATAATAAAAGGGGGAATTTGTAGATAATAAAATCTAGTACTTCATACTTGACAATGACAAGTTTGACATACATTTACCACACATAACTTGAAAACATAAACAAGGTCTTAATCTGCCATTATATCAAACTTTCATTATATATTATGAGTTTGAACCTTATGTTATACAGTTATACACCTATAGGAACCTCAATATATATTTCAAACCTATTAAATATCTTACATAAACATCTTCATATTTTTAGTTTAGTTTGCCTATACATAGGTCAATTTTACCATATTTGGTCAATGTCTTTAGTTGATACTAATATGATCTAGTCGGTATCGACCCTCTACCAACAATGGTTATTTTTAAAAATCATTTATCACCTTAAGTTCAACCCATTTTACTAACATTCCAGTGGTGTAAGAAATTACTCAATTGGACTCATATATAACCAAATCAAGATCTCATTCAAAAGGGACTTGGCACTTATCTGAAACATTTCAAAATGATAAAATCTACTTTATTCTTCCCAAATTTCAAAACTATCACTATGATTAATCACAAGGTAAGCAAACTAAAGTCAATTCAAAGTAATAATTCTCAAGTATCAAATCCAAATCATTAGTTGCATACATATAACAAAGGATCATAATTGCACAATCACACTAGGTGGGAATAATAAGCATGGCTTGGTTTCTATCCTAGATTAATGGATACATAGGTAATATTCAATCATTAAATGGGGGTGATTGGGGTCAAGTCAACCCATTATATTTTCCTAGTTTTTATAGGTTTTTAACCCTCACAAGCACATTAGGGTTTTAAGGCAAAGGAGACTATTTTTAAGAGTTGTGCACATTATCAAGGTTCAAGATCACAAATACAAAGAGTAAAGTGATAGGTGAAGGTGACCATATGGTAAAAATTTCTCATTTATTCAAAATTTAGTACTGACGAATATAGGTCAGTGTTGACCAATGATATTGACCTAAATCAATGGAATTGACCCTGCACAAATAGAGATCTAGTTTCGAAACTAACAAACCACAAGCTTACTTTATCTTAATTTCCACTTCCAAAATACAATAAAAAAATAATAATCACCCATAAAATATAAGAACTCATCCCTTTGTTTTACTTACTATATTTAACACATTCCACTTGTCGAATCATTGTAATTAGTTTTAATATTTTACATTTAAATGCCATGTCTTAATATCTAAATTAAATTACATAGTTCTATCTTATTAGGGTTAATATTGATTACATTAATCTAAATTAAGGTAAAACATATTGGTGAACCCATACACATTGATCAAATAATTCTTCCAAGATTTTATATTTTTTGTCCTAGGGTTTCATCATCTAATTTTTTTATTTCCATACACATAATATTTTTGCCTTTGGCACTAGATCTTCATAGGGTTTCATCTTTCAAGGGTTTCATATTTCAAGCCTTGGGGTTTTATATTCAGACCTTTTTATTTATTCATTGATAATACACATTAACCATGGCCATAATGAATGAATATTATTGGTTAACACAAGTCATGAAAGTGTTCTTTTCATATTGTTCTACATGGATAGTGCATCTTATTTAAATCAATTCTGTAAGCAAATGGGTAACACAAATTAAATTTAATAAGGCTAAAATCAACACTGAACAATCCCATGCCTTCCTCAAATCTTATTTTTACAATAACCAATTTAAGATGCCTATCATTACTACTAGATGGGAAAGAGCATGCATGACCTCCTTTTTTCCTTCTACTACAAATTATATACCACATACTATCCACCCTATTGATGGACTTATCATGAATATTGAGATTGATAATACAACTAATAAATATCAACTAGATGCCATAGATGATTAAGAATTTAATAAATATCTTAACATGAATCCACATCAGATTGATGCAATGTTATACATAGCAAGATATGAATATGTAACATTAGCCCAAACTTACACATCAAGTGTTATGACCTCTAGTACTGGTATAATCCCTATGCCTACACCTCTAGTGACCCATGTGACATCCACCCAAGGTTTAGGGGAAACAAAATTCCCCCAACAAATTTATATACTTATTCCTACACATGTAACATTTACCCTTCCCATGATGAGTATGCATGTTCCATCACCAACCTTTCCTACTACACATTCCCTTGAGTATATTATTATATTTCTACATACTAAGGTATTGTAGCTAGAGGAAGTTACATCAAGAGATAGTCATTACATGGATTTGCACAATTTGATCTATAACCCATTATCCCTTGAGATAGTAACATATCACTTACCAATAGGGTTTTTAGCTCCTAATATTCTATTATATGAAGGTAAAGGTGATCCCAAGCAACACGTTAGATCATTCCATGTAACATGCTTGGACTATGTATATAATGACAAAATATTAATTAAACTATTTTCAAAAAGTCACAAGGACTATGCATTCTGATGGTTATACGATCTCCCCCTCTAATCCATAATAATATTAAACCCCTTGTCCAACCAATTCCTAGCACATTTTCCCATAAACATTGATGAAAAGCTATCATACACATAATCTCAAACAAGGGTAAAATGAACCAATCAATTATTATGTACTTCGATACAATACTATGCTATCCAAGAAGGCCAATGCTATGGAAAAAAATGAATTACAAGATATATTCAAGAAAAGCTTGCAAGTAATACTCCATGAATCAATTATATTAAATATATTTAAATAATTTGATGAACTATGCCATATAGTAAGGGACAAGAATTCTGTTGGGTGAATATTTTGTCATCAACTAACTGATGACAAAATGGGTATATCAGCCACAGCACAGGGAGATTTATGCCACAAAAAGTGTGGGTTTACCAGATCTGGACGAGGTAAATATCTCCTCTCATCAAGGGGAGGTTCCCAATGACTATTTATACGCTATATGCATATATAATTAAGCAGAAAATAATACTCGGGGTAGTATAACAACATCCACCTCTCTTTTTTCAGAGGTGATGTCCAAGGAACAAGAGAGAGAAATCCTGGTCTTTGGCCAACAACATTCCTCTTCTTTCAGGATCGGTATCCAACATAGAGAAAAAAATCACCTGAAGTGTAACAAAGTGCACAAGGAAACCCACGTAAGCACAAAGTCTTTCGTTGCCTCCTTCACTGATTCAGAATATGCGTAACCGTAGAGTGAAACAAAGCACAAAGTCTTTGCCTGAAACTACAAAGGATAAAATGATCACAAAGATAAAAGTAGCTCAAAGTCTCTCTTCTATCTTTTAGAAAAGTCCTCAGATAATATCAACACACACACTTTGCTTATTAAATCAAACAAATAAGAGATTATCAAGAAAGAGGACATAAGAACTAATTCCTAAATAACACAAATCACTTCAACACAAAGTCTAAAATAAACCTGCTTCTCATTCATTCAACAAAATATGATTTACAAGCTGAGCACAAAGTCTCAAAAAGTGTCTCAATTTCAGCAGAGTTTTTGCTCTCAATTATCAGATATCTATTTACAAAAGAGGTCTCCACTATATATAGGGAGAAACCTTCAAAAAATAGAAAATATTAAAATACAAAAATATCTTAGTCAAAGATGACTCATCTTTGACTTTGAGATATTTTTCCAAATTTTTTACATGTAATTACACGTTACAAAATTGCATGCACTTTTTCATGACAAAAGTGTATGAGAAAAGAATAGAGAAGGGGAAAAAGTTTCAACTCTTGCCGCCAGACTTCTTCAGATGAGCATCGTACATAGTAATGGATGCCTAAATTCCTATACTATCTGGCGCAACAGTGTTCTTGAAGATGACCCTAGCTCTAATTAAAGAATCCTTCAACGTTGTGATTGCCTTAGCATGACTAGTTAACCTGGATCTTAGATTATCCAGAGTTAATTGAGTATCTAAAATATTGTCCACAGAAGACATTGAGAACACTTTTTCTTCAAAATCTCTCTGAAACATGCCTTTGAATCCTTGGATCATTTCTTCGGCTGAGAGAAATTGGTTATCCCTGGAAGTGAGGTCGCAAGGTAGTTCTTGCAGCCTATTCAATAGGCATATGTCACTTTTTTCACTGGCATCCTTGTAAGATTTGAGATCTTCAACCAATTCTTTAAGTACCTAAATCCTTTATATTAGAGATTCTTTGATCTCAACATAGGAATCTTTGTTGGAAATAACACCGATGGATATCAAAGTGCTTTTATTTAGATCTTTCATTTCCCTCCATTTTCTAAGATATTCCTTTGTACTATCAATGTCCTGAGAGATAAAAGAGATGAGGTCTTCTAAATCTGTCCTCAGCTTCTTCATTTTGCCTGTCTTCTCAGCAACTTCTGTAAGCAAAGAAATTCCCTGTGTATGCATTTTTTCAATGTAATCCTCAAGGACTTTTCCTTTCAGGTAGGCTTTCTCTGCTTTTTGGATGATGGGGTCGTCAATAGAGAAGGCTTCTGGAGCTGTTGCTTCAGAGGGAAGGGTGAATTTCCTTATTACTGCCGTCAACTGCTCTGTCTTGGCCTTATAGTAGTCCTTCCTCTCCTTTTCTCTGTCGAATTTTTGGACCATGATGTCCATTGCAGATTGTAGATCACTTTTCGCACCTTCATGAGTAACTTTTTCAAGTTCAACACGAGAGACGAAATAGCTACTCATGTCAAAACCCTCAAGGGTTGCGTCCTGCGGAGGCTTAGCTACTTCCAAAAATTTATGCCCCTTTTCCTCAACCAATTTTGAGAGGATCCTTGGTCTCTTAGGGGCCTTAGCTTTCACCATCACTATCTTGTCAAAATTGAAGTCATTTGCAGAGATGGCTAGCTTCTTTATTTTAGGCGTGAAAACTGACATCCAAGGAGGGAGAGAAGTACTTACTGTGGCAATAGTTCTTGCAGCTGGTGTTACCGTGGTAATGTCTACACTGCTAGTGGTAACAGTGGTTACAGTAGGAGTAACAGGGGAAACCGTACCGACTGTTGATTGATCAAGGGCAAAATTTTCTCCCAGATTAAAAGAAGGATATGTCAAACTAGGAATAGATCCAGAGGAGCGAAGAGTATCTCCAGAAGCACCCTGAGGATCGTCAAACATAACTCTGGAAGGAGAGGCAGCTCCAAAAAAGGAATATTGATAGGAGATAGAGGTGAAGGAGATGCTACAAGAGACTGAGGTGGAGAAGGAGAGACGTCTGTAAGCGACTGTGCCCCTTCTTGGGAAGGTAGAGGTTTAGCCCTTTACTATTCTGAGGGCCTGTCATCCATCTCCATTTGTTGAGCTGCCTGTTCCTGGGAGCTTTGCCCTTCAACTCCCTTAGCCATTGATTCTGGCTCTTCAGTAACCTTTGATTTCTTGGAAACAAAGACGATTCTAGGCTTGTGAGGCCTAGATGGGGAAGGAACATCACCTTTATTTTTAGTCCTATTTTCTGCCTTCTTCCTCATTTCTACTTGGAAGTTAGCCTCTGATCTTATAATAAACTCTTTCAGTATGATCCCTTTGGCTGCTAACCAATCATTGGTGTTAGCCAATATCGGTTCAAATCTCTTCCTCAGAGAAGTTAGTTCTTTCTGAGACCATTGAATTGGAGGAAAAGGGGAGTCAACAATCTTCTCGTCTAGGTACCTACTATTGATAATGCTCTTATCATCGACCAAGTTGGAGGGAATATCCGCAAGCCCCAAATATTCAATTTATTCCAAGGTCAGCCTGCTATAGTCCATCCTCCTGATTTCTTCAACTATCCTCAAGTCTACCCAGATGTCTTCGATCATAAGCTCATGAAATTGAGTCTTTCATCTGATCATGTCCTTGACACCCCTATAATCAAATTTGTCCCTTCTCTTGAATTGTTTCATAGTGACCAGTTGCATCTTTATTTCCATGACCTTTGCTTTAGCTGCGGTTAAAATTGAGTATCTGCCAATTTTAATTGGAAACTTGAAACCTAGCTTCTTCAGTTCCATCTGCCTAGTATGTACGACAACCATTTGTCTACATAGCTCCATCAGAACTAACTTATCAAAAGGAAACCTAGGGAGCATATAGGGATAGCCTTGGAAAAAGCCAACCTGAAGATAGCAGAAGGAGGGAAATTGAAGGAACATTCAGCCATAGTCATTGACGACCGTCCAAGCCTCATCAGATACTCTCTTCTGCTTGAGCTGAGGGTTGAAGAGGCATAAAAATACGGCAAAGAAGGCATCATTTACCCTTTTAAAATGGCAGATTGATCGTTGCAGCATTAGCTGGGGGTAATATGAGTAGACTGGGGTGGACTTTCTATCCCCTTCAGTTGTCAAACCTAGAAAGGTTCATATCGAGGTAGCTATGTACACCAAGTATGAAGTCATATATAAATTTGAAGTGGTTTGTACCTTGGTCAGTTGCTCATGAAGGGCGTTGCTAATTTGTTCACCCCAGAAGATGCCCTGCTTACCTTGGAGGATGATTTTGATGAACGGGTACATCCACTCGTAGAACTGTGAGGAAGACAGGAGACCTCACACTCTGCTGAGAAGGGTGATCAAGTCACCGACTTCTTCAATAAAATCACTCCTTAGGAAGTTCTGCAACCATCTGGATAAATTGGTTCTAGGGGTCTTTAGCCACCTATTATTCATTACTTTCTTTGCCCTCTCAGGGTCCTTGTCATACTCCTTTTATGCCTCTAAGAAGTCGATCCTCAACACTTCAATAGTAAGAGGGCACATGAAGACTTTGTTAATGAATTCGGGGTCTAGCTAAATTATTACATTACTGCTGGCATCTGAGACTGATCTCATCTCTTTGTTGTAGAATTGGGCACACTAGAGGATGAACTCCATATGATGTGTTGCCACTGGGAAGTGGCAACCAGATGAATGTTGCTCTCGATGATTCTCCTCATTTTAGAGCTCGGGTTCGTTGCCTTGGTTCTGGTCATGAAGTTGGCCATATCTACATGGCCAATTTTTGTGTCTCTAATGTTGTCAATATTGGAGGTGACCGAAGTGATCAGAAAGATGCCCTGGTACTTGTACTTCATGGCCTTCAAATTTTTTAGAGAAGTTTCAGACATCGAAACTAGCCTCAATTGAGCGGGTGTTGATGAGCAAGAATCTTTAGAAGGTACTGCAATCATGATCATGCAATTAGAGAACAATGGGCAAATTGGGGAATTCACACATTGGGTGATCATGATTAAAGAAGGGCACTTAACAGGGCTGGGTCAGAAAATGAGGAAAAAAGGAGAGGGGAAAAGAAATGAAAGAGAAGAAAATTTCTCCAGAGGGAGAAATTTGGATGAGAAATGCATGGGCAAAAAAATTTGCCGCCCTTACAGGAAGGGAAAAGAAAAAGAAGGCACGAGCGGCAAATTTTGCCGCCCGTGCAGGTTTGGCTTGCATGGGCGGCAAAATTTGCCACCCCTGCATGCCAAGGGATAACAACAGGGTGCAGGCGGTGAATTTTTCTGCCCGTGCATGTTTAAATGAAAAGGTGTAAGGGTGGCAAAATTCATCGTCGATGCAGGTCGAGAAAGAACTTGTATCGGTGGCAAATTTTGTCACCGATACGAGTTTTGGGTGAAAAGGGGCACAGGCGGCAAATTTTGCCACCTGTATAGGTTCGACCTGCATGGGTGGTGAAATTCACTGCCCGCGTAGGTTTAAAGTGAAAAATCATGGGTGGCGGATTTTGCCGCCCATGCATGCCTTAAAGGACAAACAAGAGGCACGGGCGGTGAAATTTGCCGCCCGTGTATGTTTAAAGGGATAAACTCGCAGGCAAGAAGGGAGGGAAAAGATAAAAATAAAAACCCCAACAACTTGGAAAATGAACAAGAAAGAGGAAAATAAAACAAATGCAAAAAGCATGACCTACTTGAGAAACCACACGCGCCGCAAGCTTGAATCTACCAAAGCGCACCTTTACTAGTTTGCCGAATGGTCCAGAGGCAAAGGGCAAGAGGAGGAGAGGGGTAATGAAGAAAAAGGAGGTTAAAAATAGATTAAATAGGGTGAAAAATGACCCCAAAAACACTGTGCACATGGCAATAAATGCCATGCATGAAAACTGAGACAGTGTAGGGGCGGCAAAAATCATCGCCCCTGCACTCAAAATAGGAAGTGACATGCAAGGGCAGCAAAATTTGTCACTCCTGCATGTGAGATGGGAAAATGCAGGGGTGGCAAAAATTGCTGCTCCTGCAGGCGATATGCAAGGATGGAAAAAATTACCGCTCCTGTAGGCATCAAGAAAAAATGCATTGGCGGCGAATTTCGCTACCCTTGCACGAAAATGGAAGAAAAAAACTAACTCTAAAAAAATTCCAAAATTTGGTCTTCTGAACGCATTGAGGCTGTAACGACTTCCACATTTTAGGGAAAATGTGATGAAAAGATGTTATGAATTTTGAATGATATCAGTCGAGCCAAAATGAGAATGAGAAAAACCCGTCTCGAAAATGAACTTAGAGAGACAAAAGACGAAACAGACAAGTTTCGTAGGGGGTTGTTCCCAAAAATGAGCTAAGCTAGTTTTGGAAACAACAAATTCAAGTTAATAACTTTAAACAAACTTAAGTATACATATACTCCTACAACTATTTCAACAATGAAGTTTCAAAATAAGCCAAGTTACAAGTTCAAATCAAATGATAACAAAAATGATGCAAATATTATAATCAATGTAGTGTGACAATCTACAAAATAGTTAGAATTGACAAATCCACCGAAGAGGTAATTTTCACAATTATCATCCCATCCTCATGTACTACTAAAGAAGTTACTTGAGTACAACCTTACAAAAATGCTTTCTCCATAAGAGATCAATCCAAGTAAGTGTATACCAAATAACTATGATGATCTTATTAGTCGTGGGTTCATGGGGCATGACATTTTTGTGAATTTCACATATGGATTTTTAGATCTATGTTTTTTTAATAAAATTCACTATGATTTTCACAAGTTTTCCATTGATTTAATTTCTCAAGCAATAGAGGTTAATGTGATCCTAGACTTAGGCTTAAGAATACATTAAATGGAGCCATAAATAATTTAAGTGAGCCTTAAGACTTGTGAATAAATCAAAGGGTTATGATTAACAAAGAGTTATAACATAAGGCATTATACAAAAGTGCTACAAACTCCAAACTCAGATTATACATAAAATTAAACCTAAATGTATTATGAAAATAGAACCTATTTCAAAAAATGAGATAATAATAATGATATTGCAAATTGAAAACCATCTCAATTTTTTTAAACAAAAGGCCCTATTTCTTAGAAATAAATGGGGCATGTTGGTGAAAACACATTTATTCATTGCTAGGCATTTTTCCTAGAGTGGCTTGCCCTTTTCCATAGCCTCTAGTGTTTGGAATAGCCATATACAAACTCTAGTATGTAGGGTTCAAGAATTTAAGGTTGGGTTTTTTTGGGTTGGGGGTTAGGTCAAAAACACATAGTGGAAGCTTATACTATTGTGATCATTTCACTGAGATAAATCCAACTATTTCTATTTTTTACAAGGGTGAACAAAATACTCTTTTTAAAAAAACCTTAAATAATACTACACTGATGTAAAAATAAATTCCTTCCAAATCATGAGTTATGTTTTTCTTATTCTTTAGTTCACATAACAACCATTACACAAGATCTTAACAATCTATGTTGTAGAACCTTACCCAAATCAAAGATATAATACCAATTGTAATGAAATTACTTAGATAGTTTGAGCTAGCTTATAAGTTTGTGTGTAAATATAAATATCAAGAGCTAATCAACAATACTAGCTTGAAATAATAAGAGCATGATAGAGCAAATCCACAAAAAATATTGATAGCAGAGCAAAATATTGGAACTATAAGAGAAAGACATTTGAAAGAAAAACTTCTACAACCAATAAGAACAAAGGATCCTCAAGTTCTAACCACTGCCTCTTTATATAACATAATTAGGATATGGTTACTAAATACGTTGACCCTACTATCAATATGAGAACACAAAAAAATGTGACATGATAAGGTAAAAGGTTATGTAAGTTAAATATTGGACACACATAATCTTATACACATTATAGGTTAAGGGTGTGACATTGTTATTACATACTAGGAGGATGTAATAGATTGTAACTCATGCATTCCAATGAGATGGAACAAGTACCATATATACACTCTTGTTTGAGTATCCAATTGATGGAATATTCTTCTTTTGATCATTATTTAGTTTGATCAGTGAGATATTTACAACTTGGACTGTGTTGTTTCCTTGACCATGCTTTCAATTTTTTGTTATAATGAAATAAGTAGTAATAACTTATCCACTCATCTAGTTGCCTATTTTAAATTGAGGAATAGTAATTGTTCGATATGTAGATATTCTCTTATGCAAATGAAGGCTAGTTTGAGTACTGTGACATGATAGTTTCTGATGGACAAAGTTATTATCACTTTTAGTATTTTGATTCATTTCTCAATGTCTAATACATTACACTATGGCTTTATTAATTCACCAATTATCTTCAGCATCAAAATCATCTACATCAACAATTTCATTTTTATTTTTCTATTTCACTGTACATGGGTACCTCATTAGGTTTTGTTTTTAGGACCTATCTTTACAATCTTAAGAAGTTATTATCTTTTACAACATCACTTAAGTTGATCTTTAGTGAGGTGTTGTGTGTCATATTCAAATTAAATATGAATCCTACCTGAAGTAGTTGTGTTATCTAGGTAAGACATATTCATGTGTAAAATACTATTAATATGCACATTTAGTGTGGTATTTATCCTCGCATGTATGAGAAGGGTTAGGTGTACTTAGGGATTACATCCACATGTCTCTCCATCAATAATAATTTCCTACTCACCCTTTCCTCTTCCTATATTAAGGAACATTTGTGACCTTTATGGGTTGTTAGTTAACAAGTGGCTTAGAGCACATTGTAAAGTTGAATTAGTAGATACGTAATCATTCAGGAGAACCAATGATCACTCTTTAATCCTTAGTGCTATTGTGCAATATTCTACTTATAACACATTTTTTCATTGTATATCACTTTTTTGGTTTAATACATTTATGTTATTGGTGAAATATTTAATGAGTACTTGTTTGTGGATGGTGTCTATCTTGACATTATTAATCTAAAAACTTCTTTTGACACTACCTCTTAATTTTTAATCTTTTCATTCTTTACCTCAGATGAATTTTGAATGTCATTTTCCTTAGTCTTAACTTGGCCTATTTATTCTTTATAGATTGATTTATTTTAAAACTTATATGTTGATTTTTAATTTAATTCATGTAATTTGTTTTCTTGTAAGTTTATGAGAGTTTATGTGTGCATATGATTCTTATTCAAATAATGGGTTGATGTTATCAACTTTTTAATTCTCATCTTCCATTGGTTTATTTATAAATTATTTATTTGTACAAATTTAATTATTTAGATTAATGTGAACTCACCTTTGACTAGTGTGGAATCTATTCTGGACACAACAAGAGGCTCAGATCTCCCCAAAAAGAGAAAGTGAGCCCAACAAAGAAGGAAATAGAGAAACAAAAAAAAGGAACCAAATAACTTAAAGGACCAAGACTAGGGCCCACAAAAGGGACTCAAAGGTGAAAGGAAGGGACCCAACCTGACAGCAATAAAAACCAAAAATAAAACCCAGTTATGAGATAAACCACAAATACTTAGAATCGAGGATGTGAAGAAGTTAGTCTTGGCCACTAATTTCCTCTAAAAAATCCTTAGAAGAGCAGTTCAAAAATTCCCCATCAACTTTCCAACACTCCTAAAAAGAGTGGGAATCCTTCGTATTATGTTCACAATCTTGAATTCCATAGGGATCAGAGCAGGAGACATCAGTATGACCAAATTTACTATGAAGAGAACAAATTTCATTGTCCCTATCGAACAAAATGGTCTAATTATAAGAACCAATGGAAGACTTGAGTTGAACTAAATTGGGAAGTGTTTGGTCCATTGAGACAAACACACATATTATTTTTGAAGTCATTATTGTACATAATTGGGTGGCAAAATCAATAATCACCAACATGCCAAATGTTTTAGCAATGCTTTTAATAATTATATCATCCTAAAAATAAAGAGGGAGACCAAGGAGTTCCAACCACAGAGGAATCCTATTAGGCCTAAAGTTGAACGAAGACCAATTGAGTTCCCAATGTTATAGCATGAGGTATGCCTTGCCCATTAACCATGGGCCTTCATTTAAAAAATTTAAGCAATTCTCCCTACACACAAAAGAGCACAATAGGTGGTCATTAGCAAGAGCCACAATTTTAACTTCCCCAACTCCAAGCCATTTCCTTCTGGTCCAATTTATGATAGTTTCAATGTTTTTCCTGGCCCCAATGAATTTTCCAATAAGATAATTACAATATTTTGCCTCCACCTCATCTAAGAACTTATATGGTATATACAGAATTGGGTTCCTAAAATTCTTGTGAGATTTATTGAAGCACAATGAAGGTCCCTCAGCACTTTCCATTTTTCAATAGATGAAAGAAGTCTGCCTAAACTTTGATCATAATTTTCAATCCTAACATTATTCAAAATGGTTAAAAGAATTTAAAATTTAAAATCCAACCATGGGAGGCCAAATAAATGTTAAACCACCAACTTTTTTTGTAGAGGATATTTTCATAATTAATGATGAAGGAAGACACACAATAAATGCACCAACAATAAAACTTTTGATCACTGATAAAATCAAACATGTTAGAGTTTCTACTTCACTCACTATACTAACCCAAATCAATTACCTCATACTAAACAAAAGTATGTATAATAAATTTATGAAAATCACAAAATTGAAACATTCCACATTCCAAATGGTCATAACAAAATTTAGGGATCCAATAAGACCCTCGGATCTTAAAAAGGAATTCATTGAAATTACATGAGCTTGGACTGATTCAAGGTATTTTACGAACCCTGTAGGCCTCCTTTGGAATAAATAGTTTATTTTTCCTTGCTTGACTGAGGTTTTATTCCTCTTGTAATTTTCATCTGGGACTACTTTTTTCTTTTCCTTTTTAAAATTTTTAACCTCAGTCCAATTCTCTTCATCTAAAAGAGAGGTTCCCTTTGGGTCTTCATATCAATTTAGGTCATTCAATGGACTTAGAATGTTACTCAAATTAATTTTTTCAAGAGGCATCCCCAACAAAGAAAAGGGTCCTTGAGATTCATTATCCATCTTCACCAGAGATAGATTCCTTGTAGGCACTTGCAGTTTTTTCCCTTTTAAAAAAAAGGATGCCATAGAATTTGGATATTGTTGGGGGGACCCCACAACCCTAGAGGAGAATAGTTTGACTTTAATTTTAGGGAAAGGTTGCTCCAAAATTTCTTTAGGATTCCTACTCCCTAGTCCCAAACATGTGTACAAGGATTCCAAGTAGGGAAATTCCTCTGCAACCAATCAGGGTGCCTTTATCGTAGGAGAATTATCACCCTTACCAAGGTCAAAAACACCCAAGTAAGAATTATTATTAATTATGTATGAAATTGTAACAAGATATTTTTCTAGCTAAGAAAACCTATTGGGTTCCTTTGATCCTCCAGATAACTTTGAATGCATCACCTTAACCTCCTTATTTTGGATTATCAGATAAAGGTTGTAATCATGACCAATTGAATCATAACTTTTACATATGAAATCATCTCTTTCATAAACTATCTACTAGTTCCAATTCCCAAATTTTGATTTAATATAGATACTTTTGAGCATGGTTTATTCATCAAGACATAAGCATTTATCCTGGATTCAACCAACCTTATTTTTACTCTAGTCACCAGATCAATAGACATTGGTTGTCTAATAACATGGCCAATTCCAAGAAACACCTCTTCCTACCAAAATTCTAATTGTAATTCAAGTAAATAAATCCATATGGGAAGCTCCATTGGAGTGTCACAGTGAAGATTTAACCCAAGCTTCTATTTACTAAGAGTTAGGAAGGATTTATCAAAATACCACAACCCTCCTTCCAAGGCCTTCTCACATTTCTCCAAAGAAGAGTAAGAGACTAATAAATATTTTTTTTTGATAGCCACCACATCAATATGGCCCATTGCTTTCCATTTACTGGTAACCTAATCTCTAAAGTCATCAATTCTAGGTCTGTAACCGTAAAATCTTGCTAGAAGAGAATTCTCAAAGTAGGCTTTAGTGTTTTCCATGATAACATTAGGGATGTCAAGCATCACCTCATTTTATTCCATCATAGGTCTAAGGATATGTCTTGAGAAATCCTTTGAAATTTTTATATCCACAACAAGGTCCACCCAATATTTTTTAAGCTCCTTTTACTTAACAACATCAATCTTCCTCTATCTGCCATTGTCCTCCATTTTCTCTCTCCTGAAGAAAGATTAAACTTTTGGGGTAAATGCAAGGAGTTCTTCTTGAAGTGGGACATGTGGGTGGGCTTGGGTACATAACGTCCATTGAGAAAACCAAAGTCAAAGAACCCCAATATATTTTTTATGGTTCACAAGGAGAAGTATGACCTCTACCTCAAGGTACCCACATGGACACTTGGAGAAGAGCTACTTTCTATGAACTCAATGAGAATTGAACTTGGGTTGGTGGGTACAAACAACAAGTACTTCACCAATACACCAAGACCTTAATTGTTAAGGATATTTCTTAATTTATTTTTCACTTGGTTGTCAAAATTTTTTATTGGTACCTAGGGGTAGTATAGCCATCACTTTATTTAATAAATTTTATCCCTATCCAATCATAGGGGTTTGTATAGTGTATCACTTTAACTATTATAAAGTATTTTCTTTATAATTTTTAAATTATTATATTTAAATATTATTATAAAATATTTTAATTAATTGATTTTAATATGAATGAATTTATATATATCCTATAGTTCTATGTTTTCTCTTTGCGTATGCCTTTTGATGTTTCTAACAAGGTTTATTACTTGTCAGGGTTTGCTATAGGGACAATTGCATGGTGGACATGAATTTTTACTTTAGATAGCATAACAAGGTAGTCATGAGTTTGTCTCCAATTAAGTTTTAATCATTAAAATACAATTTAAAATTTCCTCAACATTATTCATTTTCATATACAACTGCCTCTTTCATCTTAAAAAAATTACAATAAAATGCAGAGCCATACACTAGACTTGGCCAAGAAATGGAGCTTAATGTTGTGGATGTAAAAAGTGTTTAATTACATCCTTCAAGAGCATAAATTTTAAAATATTAATATTCATGAAGAAAAATAGACAAACCTCATTTTTACTCAACCTTTCATGGGTGGGAAGGTAATTTTTCTAACCTTGCACATTATAATTTTCTATCATTAAAAAAAAAAAGTGAATTTTATGAACTAGATTTGATTATAGAGTGGATTTAAACTTTTATCCATGCAATTAACATTATGGCATATTATTTTAGGGTTTTGAAAAGTTGAAATATAGTGGTGTTTTAGTGAATTTTGGACCTCACACAACACAAGGACTAATGGAGTCCCATTCTTCCTTGTTTCCTTCCATACTATTCTATTTCCTTGTGGTTTAGGGTTCCATGGCATCTGTAATGTTTGGGTAATCTTTGTTAAAGGTGGTTTATTTTATCTACATATGATGGCCTTGTTTAGTTTATTTCATGACAAATTTTTTAGTTTACAAATTTATCATGTGCGAGAGTATTTTTATTCTCGTGCCACAACTAAATTTGAATCATTAGTGTTAAAGATATTTTTGAATTATGTTTATAAATTTATCTAGCAGCATCTCACTCACTAAGTGTGTTTTTTAATAAAGTGAAAATTGTTTTTAGGTGGATTTTGTAATACTGTATTTTTTTTAAGGAGTGCATCTTGCAAAGGGTTTTTCTTCTCACATAAAGGTTTGATTGAAGTGATTTTTACATGGATAAAAATATATTTTATATAAATATATGAAAAGTTATGATACTAAAAATTCGAAGCAATATCAAGAGAAATATAGTTGGGTAAAGTTGATCTTATGATCCCGATTTTTGTTTTAAAAATAGGTACAAAATTAAGTAAAAAAATCAAATTTCAAAACTTTATTCATTATATTATTTGATTGAGATGAATTTTAAATCATTATAAAGATATTTTTTAAATATTTTCAAAAATTAGTCACACTAAGGAGTTTGAGTATCAAGGAGATATGGTCATGTAAAGTTAATCCTATGAACTTTATTTTTGGGAAAAACTTTAACCATAGAATTAGGAAACAATAGTGAACTTTAAAGGTTTTGTTATTCTTCCTAATTTTCTAATTGGGATGAATCTTACATCATCGTAGATATGTTTTCAATGGATTTTTGAAAAGTCAGTATAGTAAATATTCTGATAAGTATTAAGGAAGTTGTGTCCTTCTAAATTAAGCCTTTAGAATTGTAAATATGTCAAATTTTCATGGCGCTGTAGTGGAAAAATATTCATATCTTTCATTTTAAGTAAGCAAATCAAGTCTAATTTGTTGTAATTCAAGTAAAATATTTAGATATACTTTCCTACATGTTTTTATTCGTTGTTATTGGGTAGGAAAAGATATTCAATGATCATAAGTGTTATTAGAACCCTTATTTTTATGACTTTTGGATCATAGAGTTTCACTTTTTCTCTAGGGAGGATGCTATTGATGTTAGAGAATGATGGTTCCAATTTAAAGATAATTATTTTCAATCGGTATTGTGGAAACTAAGTTTGTCCATTTATTTCAAGGGTCCTTTATTGAGTTGGTTTGTTTAGCTAGAAAAAGAATGAAAAAATGGGACATTAAGGACACAAATAATGATGCATATGAAAAATTATAAAATTATAATTATGTAGAATAAAAGGATGGAAATAATTGTGATGATAAGGATCATGATGCAGATGATGCAAAATAAATATAAGAGGAAGAAAATAACTATGAGGTAGAAAATGAGAAAGAGGTAGAATAAATTGAAGAAAAATTTGATGACGAGGGTGATAATTATTATAAAGATACAGAATGGAATGATAAATAAGAAAAGGTATAGAGCCAGGATGCAGAAGATGGAGTGACAAAGGATATAGGTTCAAACAGTTTAGCTCCAAAGAAGGAAGCTTAAATATTATAGTTTCATGGATGCATTCAAAGTAATAAGGTGGTTGTGTTCATAAAACCTAGTATAAATTATAACTTCATTAATAAAAAATGTGGATCAACACATATAGGTGTGAACAAAGAATATCAAATAAGTTTAAGTAGATGGTAAGAAGATTCAAGTTTTTAAAGATTTAAAGTTCATTATGGATAAATATGTTTTGAATTTGCATTTATATGATTTTGATATGGATGGTTTAGATATTTTTCTTAGATATCCTTGGTTAGAGACTTAGAGAAAAATTGATATTAATGTGGAGAAGAAGTTCATGAAGCTTTGGTATAAGATAAATAATATCGCTTTAAAGGATATCACACTTAGTGAGGAACAAAGAAAGGTCAAGGTAGAGCATAGGGATGAATATGAATATGGTAAATAAGAGCATAATGAAGATTCATAAGCATAAAAATAAGAATATGAATAAAATAAATAAGAAGAAAATATTACTTCATCTACTCAAGAGATAAAGCCAATAACAAACATTAAGGTGGAATAGGCATAAGAAAAGGTTGATAATGTCAACATATCATAAAATGATACTACGCTTGAGACGTATAGACACCCACATTATCATGAGAGGCTAAAATCATGGAGGCATGTCTGGGAGAATCATAAGAGTTATCACTATGGCTATTTAGGGAATCAAAAGATAATCAATATGGCTATACATGGAATCAATTAAGAAAAGGCTATGGATATACATGGAATCAAAATAAAACAATGGAATATGGAAGATGGAATAATAGGAGAAATAATTTTAATTATGCATGGTAACCAAGATGGTGTAGCATAGGATTATGAAGGAGATTGTTAGCTTTCTCTTATTAGTGGAATTTCAAAACCCCAATAACAAACAACTCAATGAAAATAAAAACTACTTGCCTAAGTACTTGGGTGAGAAATGATAAAACTAAGCACAAATACAAATAGAACATAAAGAAAAAAATACCTTTACCTTCCTTGTCAAATGATGCTTGTTTATTGTCATGTAAGTATGGTCGTGCTCAGATTGTGTGTCCAATGGAGTCCATTTTTAATGTATTTAGCTTATGGGCAGCACCTTTCCTTTTTCAATTGTAGCTTGGCTTAGAAAAATGAAGATTTTTATAATTAATTTAACATTATAACTCTATACAAAGAAGCTTGTTAAACAATGGCCTTGGCACTTGTATTTATAGGTTCTCCAACTAACCCTAACTCAAGTGTAGTTAGGTTAGATTTAACTACAATTAGGTTAGGGAGGGGACAAGAAATTTATATTTTGGATAGAGAACCCATTTATTAAGCATGGCTTTCCATTTCCAAATTTAAGGCTTTAATGGAGATATTTCCAATTCCTTGACTTTGAGGATGATGACATCATTTTTATTGAAAATTTCTTTTTAAAAAACTGATATTCACTAATTGCACATGGAATTTAAGTAGTTAATTGTATTTTTTTAGTTAATTACTTCTGCTTAGGGTTTTTTGCATTTTAGGAATTGGTTAAGTACCCCACTTAATGGGTCAAAAAGGTCAATTTGTTAATTTTCTAGGTTATAGTTTGACTGAAGATGAATATGTGGGAGGCTATCATTGTGTACAAAATAATACCCCAAATAGGGATGTCTTGACTTGATCTAGGTAGTAATGTCTGATGTGCAAATGAAATTAAGAGATTTAGTGACTTCTAGGCTTAATTCACATTATTTGGTAGAAATCAATATGAATTCCAATTGGAACACAATCGTAGCCAAAATGGGGTGTTTATAGTTTCCCCCTATTTGGGAAGGCATTTCAAGACACATGCATGATAACGTATCTTAAAAGAATGAAAAAGTCATCAATGCCTTGGCCAATGCCCAAGAGGGCGATGGATGAGCCCAAGATGCCCCTTCAAGGGATTGGGAGGTAAATAGTGTTCTCAAATGATCCCTTAAAAAGAGGAAAAATGACATGACTGAGTGGTAATAGGGGTGGGAACACTAATTTTCCCAAATGTAGTTATAATCAATGGCACAATGATTTACCCCAATAGAGAAGATGGAGAAGAAATAATGGTTTACCCAAAGGTAGTTATAAGAGTGGATGCTTATTTCACATGGGCCTAGGTATGATTCTAAGGAGTACAATAGATAGGAGTTATGAGATAGTGTCATGGGTTCCATGGGCCTACATAGGAGGACCTACAAATGTAGGTGTGACACCAAAGTATGTACATTGGTGGGTACAAGTGTGTCTATTAAGATTAAAATCCCTGAGATAGGCATCTGGATATGGTGGATAGGTACAGGGTCAGGGGTTGATAGATATGGATGAGGTAAAGGCTGAGATGAGTAGTGGGGCTAGTGACAATGGTATTAGTTGGCATAATAGTGGGGGTAAGGGTGATGATGAAGGGGATGATAGAGGAGATGATACTTAGGCCATGCTAGTGGATTCAAGTTCTACAGGTATAGAAGGTACATCAGTTGATCCAAGACATGCAAGACCATTAGGTACAATGAGTGCAGCCAAGGATAATGTCATTATGGAAGAGGATATACTAGCCAGGGTAGGAAAGATCCAAGGCTTAGAGAGGAGGGTTTAGGATTTATAGGCTACATTAGATATTAGGGATGAGGACATGACTGATTTTTAGTCAAATATTACCCAATTAAAGGCAAAGGTGGCATGGATGATGTAGGTATAGGCATAGATACATGTAGAGCGAGATCAAGCTATATTAGATAGGTATCAAGCCTTAATATATGTACAAAGGCTCTAGTGTGAGTGAGATGAGGCTCAAAGATCCAACACATAGACAAGATTATCACAGGTGGTACTTGAGAGTCTTTGGGCTAAGGATGAGGCCTATTATTAGTACAGGGCATATGAGACAATAGTCCCTAGGGATCAGGAGATAGCTACATTTGAGATGTGGGATGCATAGAGGGATGGAATTATGTCATATCGGTCTAGGACTAGGACACATGGGACACCAACCTTTAGTTGGTCAGTGTAATAGACATGACCACCTCCTATAGGACCTATGGATTTATAGAGTCAGAGTTGATTGTCAGAGTTCTTTGGCATATTTATATTTTTGACACTATGATATATATATATATATAAACTATGTATATGACAATATATATATATATATATATATATATATAAACTATGTATATGAAATTATTTTTAAAGATACATTGACATTCATATTTGGTCCTTAGATGCCTTTGTACATGGACTATTATTCTTTTGATATATGTGATGCTCTATTTGTTATCATGTTGATATCATCCTTAGGTAGAATGTTTTAGCATTGTGGATGTTTATTTTCCATGTAAACATTTATGCTCTTTCATTTAGTTTATTGCCATGTATATGATATGATGCACTATTTTTATCGGCTTATGTTATATCACACACACACACACACACACACACACACACACACACACACACACACACACACACTTATTCATAGATGCACATTTGTATTATCACATAATATAATAATGGGGGTTTGGTTATTTATGGGGTTTGGATTGGTTTTGGATATGCCAATTGTGAACAAGGATAAGCACTGCCCACTGCATTATTTGATAGATCCATTGGCCTAATTTTTGTTTTAGCCTGTGATATTATGCATCATAGTTATAGATAACTATAATAACAATGTGTATCCTAAGTATGGAAAGACTTAAATTTAAATTCAAATATAAACAACTTAGAAATAAGATATGAAAAATATGTTAGGATCTTAGAGTACAATTGATTACTTTTGTATAAGCAACTAAACATGGAATTGAAACCAGAAGTAACAAGTAACTAGAAATCAGAAACAACAAATAATAGGAGATACGAGAAACAACTAATGTGTATTAAAATCTTCCAAAAGGAAATACAATGAAGAAATCTCTCTCTCCTCACACCTCGAAGATGTACAATAATTCTCCCTCAAGAGTTCTCTCTCTCTCTCTCTCTCAATCAATTACAACCAATTCAATTACTGAATTGTTCTTCCCCCTATTACAATACTGCCCCATGGGTTTATTAAATAGATCATAAAAACTAACAATAATTAGAAAAACAAACCAAAGACTAATTTTAGTCTTTACATGCAAACTGCAACTCTAACAGTTTAACTAACTGTTTTCCTAAAATTAGCAATTTTGGAAATGCACAAAAGTCGGTGTCGGTCTATAGATGACCGATGTCAGTCGACTCCTAACCTATGTCGATTGGTTCTGTCTAAAGATGACCGATGCCGATCGACCCCTAACTAATGTCGATTGGTTCTGATCGATGTCGATTATTGTGTAAGCACAACAACCTCCATATTAGCTCATTAGTGAAGCTTTTAGCTCCACAACTCAATAACCTCCCACTTGGAGATAAACAATGGCACCTATACCTATACAAAAACATCCTCTAAACATCTCTAGCTTGTTTCCCCCTCTTCAAGTCCAATCTTGAAGACCAACAAAAGTTGAATGAAGATTCAACTTCTCCTTTGTTATCAACTTTGTTAACATATCAGCAGGGTTCTTATCCATATGGATCTTTTCCAGCTTCAACTGTCCATCTTCCAATACCTGTCTAATGAAGTGGTACCTAAGTTGTATATGTTTGGTTCTTGAATGAAAGGCTGAATTCTTTACCAAATGAATTACACTTTGACTATCACTGTATAATCTGTAACTCTCTTGCTCCTTTCCCAACTCTTCCATGAACCAAGTCATCCAAATCATTTCCTTGCTAGCCTCTGTGACTGCAATGTATTCTGCCTCTGTAGTAGACAAGGCAACAACCTTCTGCAACTTTGAAATCCAGCTAACTGTCGTTCCACCAACAGTGAACACATATCCGGTGGTGCTTCTCCTACCATCCAAGTCACCTGCCATATCTGAATCTACATACCCATGTAGAGAAGTCTTTGACCCTCCATAGCATAAATTCCTACTGCTGGTCCCTCTCAGATATCTGAGAATCCACTGAACTACTTTCCAGTGTTCCTTTCCTAGATTGGCCATAAACTTGCTGACAACTCCCATTGCTTGGGCAATGTCTGATCTAGTACATACCATTGCATACATCAAGCTCCCAACTGTTGACGCATATGGAACTCTACTCATGTACTCAACCTCGTCATGTGATTTAGGACACTATTCTTTGCTCAACTTGAAGTGTCCAGCCATAGGTGCGCTTACCGGTTTTGCATCCTGCATATTGAACCTCTCTAACACCTTATTCACATAATCCTCTTGAGACAATCAAACTATGATTTTTCCTGTCTCTCTTAATACTCATGCCAAGGATTTTCTTTGTTGCTCCTAAATCCTTCATGGAAAATGTGTGAGTTAATTTTACCTTAAGCTCAATAATTTCTTACATGTGTGAACCTGTAACAAGCATATCATTTACATACAGTAACAGGATAATATAACTACCATTATCTAATCTGTTAAAATAAACACAATGGTTAGATTGACATTTACTAAAGCCATGCTCTGTCATAAACCTTTCAAACCTCAAATACCATTGTCTTGGAGCTTGCTTAAGACCATATAAGCTTTTCTTCAACCTGCACACAAGTTTCTCCTTACCTTTGACCTCAAAACCTTCTGGCTGATCCATATATACCTCTTCATCCAAATCTCTATTGAGAAATGCTGTCTTAACATCAAGCTGCTCAAGATGCAAATCCTCAATAGCAACTAAAGACAATACAATCAAATAGAAGTCATCTTTACTACAGGAGAAAAAATTTCATCAAAATCAATACCTGGTTTCTGTGCAAATCCCTTTACTACCAACCTGGCCTTATGTCTCATTTGTCCATTCTCTACTTTCTTTAACCTGTATACCCATTTATTTTTTAGTGCTTTCTTTTTGGCTAGAAACTCAACCAAATCCCATGTTCGGTTCTCTTCCAAGGAATCAATTTCCTCATTCATGCCATGCTCTCACTGTTTCCTGGATTCTACCTGCATTGCCTCATCAAAACTTTTTGGTTCTCCACCATCAATGAGTAACAAGTAGTATAAATAAGGGGAATAATGAATTGGAGGTTTACTTACCCTTTTAGACCTCTTTATGGGTGTTTGAGACTCATTTACAGCTTGCTATCTGCCCAAATTTTCTTCTGACAGTGACCGATCTCGGTCATCTCTGATCGATGTCAGTCTGCACTCGACCGATGTCAATTCCTCCTGACTGACATCAGTCTCCACTTGACTAACATCAATTTCCACCTGATCGATGTCAGTTTCCACCTGATCGATGTCGGTCTCTATGTTTTTCTGTGAGTGATGATTCTTACCCGCGAGCTCATTTTGGATCATAACCTCTTCCAAATCAAGATTGCCCTGCTCAAAATTATTTAGCCACTTGAGCTAATCACTGTACATCACCTTCTCATTAAAAACCACATCACGGCTTTTAATAATTTTGTTAGTTTCTAAATTCTACAATCAAAATCCTAAATCTCCAAAACCATAACCCATGAAAGTGCACTGCATAGATTTAGCATCCAGCTTCTTTCTATTTTCTTTATCAATGTGCACAAAAGCTTCAGAACCAAAAACTCTGAGAAATAAAAGATCTACCTTTTTATCTGTCCAAGCCTCTTCTGGAATTTCACCATCTAGTGCAGTAGAAGGTCCTCTATTAATCAGGTAAATCACAGTATCTACAGCTTTTGCCCAAAACTGTAAGGGCAAACCAGCATGCAACCTCATACTCCGTATATGCTCCATTATTTTTCTATTCATCCTTTCAACAACTCCATTTTTCTGAGGTGTCCTTGGAACCATCCTTTCCCTACGTATTCCACTCATAGAACAGTAACTGTTGAACTTATTGATGTAGTACTCACCACCATTGTCAGATCTAAGGCACTTCAATCTCAAACTTGTTTCATTCTCAACCAAAGCTTTCCATTTTTTAAATGTGTCAAAAACATCAGATTTCCTCTTTACGCAATAAACCCATACCTTTCTTGTAGCATCATCAATGAAAGAAACATAATACTGTGATCCTCTAATAGAAGCTACTTGAGCTGGTCCCCACACGTCTGTGTGAACAAGCTCCAACTTGTGCTTCTTCTTTGTTGACCCAATTTTGAGAAACCTCACTTTCTTCTATTTCCCAAAAATACAATGCTCACAGAAATCTAGATCTATGCTTTTCAAATCTGAAAGCTTACCTTTTGACTTAAGAACATTCATTCCCTTCTCACTCATGTGACCAAGCCTATAGTGCCATAACTTTGCATCTACATCTGAAGTAGATAAAATAGAAGGAGAATAATCAGTAATACAAGTAGATAGATAAAGTGTACCTACTCTCTTACCTTTTTCTAATACAAGTGCACCCTTGGAAACTTTCCAAGATTCAATTGTGAGAGTTACTGTGCAACTCTCATCACCCAACTTTCTTGCAAAAATTAGATTCCTCTTCAGGATGGGTACATGCATGACATCCTTCAACACCCATGTGTTGCCATTCTACAATTTTAGCTGCACTTTTCCTTTGCCAACAATTTTACAAGGCTCATCATCCCCTAAATAAACTTTTCCAAAATCTCCATGGACATAATCATTGAAAAATTCTCTATTTGGGGTTGCATGGAAAGAGGCACTAGAATCTAAAACCCATGATTCTACTTTATTATTCAAAGAAAGTATAAGAGCATCATGTGCAACAATACCTACAACTTTTGCTTCTTTATTACCTTCATGCTGATTTTTTTTGTTATCCTTCAACCAACAATCTTTCTTTGCATGCCCTTTCTTTCCACAATTCTAGCAGGTTATTCTTCCATTTTTGGATTTGGATCTACTTCCCATCTTTGACCTTGATTTTCCTTGCTTGCCCTTTTCTCTTTGCCTTCCCCTGCTTTCAACACTTAAAGCAGTACCTGATGTTTTCCTTGTGATTTTTCTACGAATTTCTTCATTCAAGATTACACTAACAACATCATCAACTTTCAAGATATTTGAAGCAGATGCAGTATTACTAACTGCCATTACCAAACTATGCCAACTTTTAGGTAAAGAGCATAAGATTAAGAGATCCTTAATTTTATCATCAAAAACTATTTTGACTGAATTTAACTGATTTACTATTGTATGGAAATCATTAAGATGACTAGATACATATCCACCTTCCTGCATTTGCAAATTAAATAATTGCTTCATAAGATATACCTTATTTGAAGCTAAGGGTTTTTCATATAAATTTGCCAAAGTATCCATTAACTCTACCGTTGTCTTTGCCTGTGATAAGCTGGAAATCACAGAAGCTGCTAGGCTCAACCTTATAGATTCAAGAGCCTTTCTATCAAGAACATTCCATTCTTCATCTTCCATATCTGTGGGCTTTCTTGAAACTCCACCCAACGGTAAATACAGATCTTTCTGATACAAATAATCTTCAATCTACACCCTCCATAATTGATAATTCTTGCCATTAAATTTCTCCATTCTTAGTTTACTTTCTTCTGCCATTGCTTTGCTCCCACTCAATCAAAAACCCCTGTGAGTGAATTCTGTAATCAACAAACACTAACATGCTCTGATACCCATTGTTAGGATCTTAGAGTAAAATTGATTACTTTTGTATAAGCAACTAAACATGGAATTGAAACCAGAAGTAATAAGTAACTAGAAATCAGAAACAATAAATAATAGGAGATACGAGAAACAACTAATGTGTATTAAACTCTTCTAAAAGGAAATACAATGAAGAAATCTCTCTCTCCTCACACCTCAAAGATGTACAATAATTCTCCCTCAAGAGTTGTCTCTCTCTCAATCAATTACAACCAATTCAATTACTGAATTATTCTTCCCCCATATTACAAAACTGCCCCATGGGTCTATTAAATTGATCAAAAAAATTAACAATAATTAGAAAAACAAACCAAAGACTAATTTTAGTCTTTACATGCAAACTGCAACTCTAACAGTTTAACTAACTATTTTCCTAAAATTAGCAATTCTGGAAATGCACAGAAGTCGGTGTCAGTCTATAGATGACCGATGTCGGCCGATTCCTAACCAATGTCGGTTGGTCCTGTCTGAAGATGATCGATGCCGATCAACCCCTAATCGATGTCGGTTGGTTCTGACTGATGTTGGTTACTGTGTAAGCACAACAACCTCCATATTAGCTCATTAGTGAAGCTTTTAGCTCCACAACTCAACAAAATCAAATCCCACGTGTATGTATAGGACAAATAAACTAAGTGTAGGAATAAATATAAACATTCACAACTCAAGTACAAGATATGGGTAATCCAAACTCAAGTGTAAATAAAATGCAATAGACCTACAACAACTAAAAAAAGAAAGGCACAATAAAATAAAAATCCAAAAACCAATTAAAACAGACAAACAAACAACTAAATAAAGAATAAACAAATAACCTAAGGAAATAAACCAAATTAATAAGGAAAGGAACAATGTTAGTCATTCACCAATTAAGATAAACAAAACTAAAAAATGAAAAAAAAATACAAAAACTAAGCCAAGATAAAAAAAATTTAGTCAAAAATGAATAAAAAGAAATGAAGCCAACAAAAAAATCAAGGCAAATAAAATAAACAAGCAAATGAAAGCAATGCAATAAACAATTAAATTAAATCAAAAGCAATAGACAACCTAAGCTAAGGCGTAATAAATAAATAAACAAGCTAAATCAGAAGCAAGCAATAATTAAATTTTAAGCAAGAGCAATAGACAACCTAAGCTAAGGCATAATGAACAAACAACTAATCTAACTCAAATAATTAATCTACAGGAATGTAAAACAAACAACTAATTTAACTACAAACAGAATAAGCAACTAATCCAAGGAAAACAAAACAAACAACTAATAAAAGGTAAATAAAAAAAATAACTACCCTAGAACAATGCAAAATAAATAAACAAATAAATAACTATTTGTGCATGTGTAATAAAAGTGTTACACTCAGCATGAAAGGTTGCCACTAGGCTATAGGGAACAATGAGATTAAAATGATTGGGGGGAGGAATAAAAGAAATAGGAAGGGGTGGCTGAGCTGACTCTAGATATACCAGGCAAGTGGAAGTTGCCTACATAGTCCCATGGACACAAGGTCTAACATGAACTTCAGGCCAAATGTAGTTCTCCCAAGATATAAAATAAAATAAAAATGATGATAATAAAAATAAATTGCTCATAGAAGAAAGTGGGAATGGGATAAAAAAATGGAGAGAGTATAAAACAAGAGGGGCTGATGCTCACAATTATGAGAATGTCAGGCACAAGAAGTCATGAAACCGTGAGAGCATGGCTTAGGTTAAAACCACAATAAAAGATAAGAGATAAGCATTCACAAATGAACTTGGTTCATAATGTTCACTATATTTAAGGCTCAGAATGAGAACAAGCTTGTAAAATGGCAAGAGCATAAATAATTCACAAAATGATGAGAGCATTTGGAAATAAACCTAGAAGGAGTGATCCAAGAGAACAGTGAATGAAATCAATCATCAAAACTAGTTGAGCTAACTCTAAATGTACTAGGTAATTTAATGTTACCTACATAGTACCATGGACACATGGTCCAATGTGGAATTTGGGCCTAATATAGTTCTCCCAAAAATGGGATGAAACAAGTGCTGAAAATGAAATAGGTAAATGGAAATGGTCATGACGGGGTCCTAGTGAATGCTTCAGTTACACCATTGACTAAGAGATGCACATCTTGAATGGCATGTATATAATCTAAATGGACTAATGTTAAAGGCATGTTTAGGATATTTCTAGTATATATCCATGTTTTTGGGGGTTTTTTAGGCATCTCATCTCAATGGAGAATTATGATATAGAGAATGGGTTAACTCGTAAAATAGCGAGAGCGTGGATTAGGTTGCTCATAAAATGGAAAGAGCATTGGAAAAGGGGTGATTGAGATGACCTCCCTGTAAATTGAGTGCTACCTACATAGCTTTGAAGGACCTCAAATCAATGCAGTTCTACCTTACAACAGAAGATCTGACTAGGTAACAAGTTCATAAAATAGGCAAACGACAATGTATATAATAGTAATGCAGTAATGTGGGTAAAATGTATTGCTCCTAGGCTATAGGAGACAAGGACAAGGGTATATGATACTAATTTTCCTAAAAGAAGTTAGAATTAGTAGCATAAGAAATGAGATTGATAGTGACAATAATGAAGTTTTCAATTGCCAAACCACTGTTATACTCCCCCAAGATATTGTATTTTTTTAAAAAATGTGCTCAAGAAATCATAAGATTGAATCGACTGATACAACTTCATATGAATATAATCATTGAAGAAGCTTGAAGTATCAATGGATTGGAACCAAGGTCAAAAAGGGTGGGTGAATAACTTAGGTGAATAGAAAAGGCATGAGAGGAATGGTATATGGTATGGTATAAGGAAGGTCATAGAATGACATAATTTAAATGATCCTCATAGACAATACCTCATGTATTTCAAGCAAAATAATGCTTGAGATATATTATGTTCATGGGTTCATCAAGTTCATATCCTTCTAGCATAGCCAACCTATATGTTCCAGAGTTGTAATTAAAAATAATCACATAAGGTCCTATCCAATCAGGCTTGAACTTGACTTTCTTATTTTTCTCAATAGTGGTGTTATTATAGTTTTGTTTTAGGACAAGATCACCAAGATTAAACTCTTTGTACTTCACACACCTATTATACTAACCACATAACTAGTTTTGGTATACTTGAAGGCTATTCATAGCAGCCATGCATTTTTCATCCAGTAGTTCTAGCTATTGTAAATGAGATGCTCTATAATCCTTGTCATCATGGATATGTTTCAATGAAATAGATAGAGAAGGAAACTCAACATTTATAAGAATAATGGCCTTAGTGTTATAAAAAAGGGAATATGATGTGGCTCCTATTGGAGTGCAATAATTAGAATGGTAGACCCAAAGGGTGAAAAATATTTACAAATGCTAATCACGACCAACACCATTAATGATCTTCTTAAGAATATTGATAATGGTGTTATTAGATGCATTTGTTTGGTCATTACCCTATGAGTAATATACAATGGAGAATGTTGGGTAATATTAAACTCAGAACAAAGTACTTTGACATCATTATTTTTGAATAAACTACCATTATAAAATATAATGTTAGATGGGATACCATAACAACAAATGAGATGTTTGAAGATGATTTTGGAAGTGATGGGTATAGCTTTAACCCACTTGGTGAAGTACTCAGTAGAAGTAAGGATATGCTTGTGGCCATCTAAGGAGGTAGGGTTAATCTTCCATACAATGCTCAATCCTCACATTTAAAATGGCCATGGCATGTGTTATCACCAAATATTTCACCCTATAGGAGGTTTTTCAAGCCTAATATAATATTTGGGCAACATTGGAATACCTCTAGGCCTGTGGGTTGCCTATAGTAGAGGTAGACCTCTAGGTTTAATGGCCAGCTCCCTAGATTAACCTTTAAGTACTTGTCACCTACACTAAATGATTGCTTATCTGAAAAGAGATAAAATTTGACATGAAATTAAACTACTCGAAGGGGGTGATACACCATAATGATCTCCACAAGATCATCATACTCTTTCACTAACCTACAACACTAGCTTCAAAATCCTAGAATACTTTAACATTAGTATTTCAAGTATGGAGGTGATATGCATGAAACTGATCAAGGTAAGTAGAATAGAGGTCAATTACAAAAACTAAGGATAATTACACACTTTAAGGTAGTCAAACATACTATTTACACTCCATATGACCTGTTAGAGTGAGAACCTCTTACACTAAACATGAAAGGCAAAGAGAAGATAAGGATAGACGTTTATCACTAGACCTCACCATACATCATTTCACACAATTAGAGAAGATGTTTTTGAAATAAAAACCATATTTCATATCATATTAAAAGGCAAAGTAAAATATCAAACCATCGGGGGTTTGCTATACCAAGTGTGAAATTAGAATACAAGAGCCAAAATGGCTTGCATTTATATAATGTGTCAGAGGAGAGAAAGAAGTGGAGCTAAAGGGTCACAATGCCACTTGTCAAGGAATGAGAATTGATTAAATTATAGAGGGATGGAGTGGATAACATATGTCTATAAAATCCTCTTGGCAAACGTCTTTGTGAAACATGAAAACTCCTCAAAACTGGTGTAGGGCCTTTCAAATACCTTATTAGAAACTACCTTCATTATTAGGCCTCTCTTGAGTGATCCAAACCAAAATATATAGAATTGACACCAATGAATTATCAAGGGGGCATTAGAAACATGCTTCAACAGTCTTTAGATGTGTCCTTAACCATTGGTCTTCTTTTGGATAATTGTTCTCACCTTTTATAGTCACCATCACTAGCCTTTTAAGTTTGTCCCTACACTTATCACCAAAAGGTCCTTCAGTTTCTCAATCAAATCCATATAATGGGTGATATGACAAATTACAAGAGTCTCCTTGCCTTTAAATCCATGAATAAAACCTTAAAGGGTATCCCAATTGGACTTATCACTTTCTCACTTAGTGGTAACTCTCCATTCTCATTGTCATCCACAGACTGCCTAAAGTGAAGGAGCTTGTAGAAGTGTTTCCATGCCAATTTTTTGTGATAAATGATCTCGTAGAGTTATTAAAATTACAAATTGGCATCCCCTAATGACCCTCATCCTTTAACTCTCTTCTACACATTCAAAACACATAAAATGTATCAATAAAACCTATTTTGTATCTTGTTCAGACAAGTAGGGTAAAACAAACTAGATGGGATGGATGTTGAGAGAGTCTTATTCAATCCCAAAATAATTTATATGTCATAATATCTCTCTTGGATGCATCTACAACCATTTCTTTCCAATTGGGTCAAAAGTAAGGGTTTTGGATGGTTTTAGCTCATTTTGACTCTTAGCATTTGTTCATAAAAACCAAAGGTTGAAACTATGAACAAATTCCACTAAAATCATGTTTAGGACCTCCTTCAACTTTCCCCAAGAGATCGTGTCACCATGAAAATGATCTATATTGGAGTGAACTCTTGAGATTGGCCTCTCGAGCTTGGGAGTGCATTCTAGGTGGGTCTCAGGTGTCTTTGAAGCCAAAATGAATTTTTTGTGATATCTCCTACAAATTAGAGGTCTCAAAAAACTTCATACATATCATTAATATCATCCAATATGTGGGAAGGTTAATTTTTCCCTATAAGTGGTATTGAGACCCTATTAGGACTTTAAGCCAAATATAAGCCTAGTAGGCTTGAATTATGTTTATGCATGCTTAGGCCATCATGTGTAGTTTTTTTAGACTATGAGGTATATTCTATGCTTTTTTAATTCTCAACTCTCCATTACACATATTTTTTTAATGCTCAAACACCTTACCTCTCATCTCTCTTGCCACTATCAAACCTACAATTTTGCCTCTTTGGGAGTGCCCTCAGTCTGAGATAAAACAAAGGGAACTTCCCCTATCTTCTCAGTCAAACCAAGGATATGAGAGGATCAATTAGGTTATTAATGTCTTCTATTGGATCACTCTCCTAACACCTCAAAACATTACAAACTCTAAGGTAGACTTTGTATGGCAGTAACTGTGTAGAGACCTTGAGTTAAGACTATATGTTAAGTGTTAAAAAAAATTCTACCCTATTTATTTTCTATGAGGATAATTTTAAGTTGGTATCATAGTTGTTAAGGTAATCTCAAACATTTCCAACATTCTAACTTCTGATAACTCCTCAAACTCTCCCAACTAGCACTCAGGATTGACTATGCAAGGTTTTCTATATGCAGGGATGGACTTGTTTGGTTCACCTTTATATACCCTATTTCTTTGGTATGAAAACATTACCAAGAAAATTAAATCACTAAGAAGATGGTTTCAAACATGATTCACACTCTAATTCTTTTCCAACCTTCTCAGTATGTACCCTTCATTTAATTAGGCCTAGTTGGCAGACTATTTACTGTAGGTGGCAGTCAGAAAAAGGATATGCCTATAGGTGTCCTTTAATGATAGATCTTGTATCTAATGCTTGGGTTCATATTATAATGATTGATATCATCTCCCATCTATTTTTATTCAAATCTCATTCTTAAGGATTTGTGCCAAGACCAAATTTCCATGTTCTAATGCACTATCACACTATAGTCAAATTGTAGGTGATTATTTTGAGAGCAAAAGGACCTTTGTAGGTGATATTCTCCATAAAAACGTAAAAATAAACCCTCTTAATTACTATTTGGGCCACTAGTACTATTTATCATCATATAAGGTCACTTATCATGATTCGAAAACTACCACTTGGTCATATTGCACCATGAGACTGTTTAGTTTTTAAGAATATTGCAGATGACTAAGTGTCTATAGTGTAAAATGACTTGAATTGGAAACCTTCCTATATCACCTTCCCATGGTTAATTAGTCTATCCTCTGCATTAAATCATTTCCCCTAGGCTTGGGCTATATCATGGAAACATTTAAGCTAGCACAAACCTCAAGATACTCTAGAATGAGAGGGTCAAGTATAAGGCAAAATCCTTGTTCCAGAGATGTTAAGGTAACATGTCCATGAAGTTACTCTCTCAAACTATGGTTATGCTTTCATGTCTATTTTCCACTTTATGACTACATTATTAATGCTATGACACTCTCAATGTTCTAAAACTTTATGGGGCTCTCAAACAACCTCCAACACTTGTGCTCTAACTCTGCTCAGCCTTTGTGGGGAGCATCTGTAGATGCACATATAAGAAACCTAAAGGTGAAGATATGATCCAAGACTACAAGTGTTAGTTTGGTTCTCAAAACCAACTTATAACCTTTGGAAATGTCAAACCTAATTCTTCTAACTTGGGAATCTCTCTAACACCTTTAAATCCTCCTATCTTACCACCATGTTTATAGGTGTTTATTTTCAAAGAAGTCTACTATAGGATATTTATGATTATGTTATCTTTATATAGATGAATTTGAGGCTACATACCCTTAGATTAAAATTATCACTTTGTAATGAAATACAAACACAACATGTTATCCTTACATTAACATTGTTATGAAGGTGAAAATAGGGATATAAACTTCTGCAAATGATGAAATTATCTATAGACTATGATATAGTCTCCCACTAGCAGAATGGGGTACTTGTGATTTTCTTCTTCACTCCACATATGAAAAATATGTTGAGAACCATGTGAGGAGGATGTACACATTATCTATAAACATGTGCAACACCTAGTTTGTATGGATTAACCCAAACAAAGAGGAAAATTGCATGGTATGGGAATGAGAAAATAAAAAGAAGTAATAAAATTATTAGCATTGGTTCATAAAGCACAAGCAACCAATATTCTAACTCATACCATGGATTTGAATTATACAAGGAGTACTATCTCTCACTAGGTGCATTTGACTTGATTCATCTTCTTTTATCCATACTAAACCAAAACCAGTTGACCTTTCTAACATGCAAAAAAGAGCGATGGAGGAGAAAATGGTTTTAGGCCATTTTAAGGTGTTTTAAAGCTGATCAAATGTATAAGTGAGTTTAGGGTAGTTTAAGGAACACTATAAAATCCTACCATATGTGCCACACTCTTATAAAAATTGTACAACTACCAAAACTTCATCCTTTCTAACTACTTTCTTGATTTTAATGTAGTTAGGACTAATATATCTGATAAGAATCTAACATTTAGGACATTAAAAGACACTTTGAAACACTTGTCCTTCAATGAAAACTATACAAACTTCATTAAATGGCCTAGACATGGCCTTAAGTGACATGAAATGACATAAACGACTAAAGGTGACTATGACAAAGCTAATGACATATTAAATGACATCACTAGGACCATGGTACACACATTAATTCCTATAAGACCCCTATATCAAGTTTTATACTATAGGGGTTGACCTTTTTTGAATTGTGGTCAAAATATTCAACATTTTTGGTAATTTCCTAGGGGTAGTATGCTTGATATGCCAAAGATCGGTAGCCTATTCCTATCCATCAGGTTATGGAGTCACTTATTCAAAAATTTGACACTCAATTACATTTAAAACCACACTTAACATAAGAACAAGACACTAAACAAGACAAGACATTAAAGGAAACACACATGTGTTCTCAAGAACACTTATGGAACACACACACAATAAAAACAAATACACACACCTATCCTAATATTTAAAAGACCTCACTTGAGGTGAAGAACAACTCACCATACTTCAACTAGTGTAAAACATGGTTCCTCTTGCATATTTGTTTCTCCATTAAAGCAATCTAGCATGTAAATCATGCTTGTCAACAAGTACTTGCTCATGTTGATGGTCAAAAAGCTTACCATCCTTAGCTCTTATGTTGTCTACAAGTCTGCTACTTGGAACCTTCAAAGACACTCTTTCTTGCCCTCCAAGAGGCTTCCTTATATTTTCACATTGATGGATTTTTATCATGTTCACATGTCACTTCTCAAACAACATCTTAAGAGTCATCAAGACTGCCTCAACATTGCATTATTCTTGGGCATGATGTTCTTAATGTATGGGATCATCAAGCTTGTCTTATTTTTGCCCCAAGACATCTGAGAATGGATCAATATCAGGTTGAGGTGTTGATTTTTCCTTCATGAAAACATCTTCTATTTTGGTTTTATTTGCCTCCTTCAAAATTGCAGTTCCTATGACAATGGTTAGACATTTAACCTCATGTTTGATAAGACATTCTCCTTCATGCCCATTAGGACACTCAACAACTTACTTATTAGGTTTATCAACAACCTCATGATTAGATATTCACTTCTTAGGAGGAGGAATATTCTTACCTAACTGCTCAAACTCTTGACTTATGGCATTGAACCTTAGACATAGGTCATCTTCTTCCTCATGAATGTCATCTTTAAGGGGTCCTTCATCAAGTTCAGTTAGAAATGCATTGTTATTTTCACCATGTTGATATATCATGTTTTTCAAACCATCATCATCATACACATGAATCAAGTAATTGCCTTAAACATCTTGTTAGAAATAATTATCAATACTTACTTCAGATTGCTCATATGCTCCCTCATGGATGATATAGGTGCCAAGATTCTTTTTCTCAAAGTAGGTGTATGGATCATGTCCATAAATGTCTGCACCATACTCATCCAAAAATAGATCAGATATGCCTTCAATATTAGAAGATGTACCATCATGCACAATAGACTCCTCATGATCATTGATGACACAATTGATATTAGAGTTTGCTTCTACATAGGGCTCAATGTGAACTTTAGTAAGTGGTTGAGTTATAATGGTCACATTTTCTCCATAACTTATCTTGAAGGCCAAGAAGGACCAATCAGCTGAGAGGTAGCCTCATATCTTGTCTTTGAAATCCCTTGAGAGGTAGATAGGAAAGTGGGCAGGGAAGTCAATGACCACAATGTCTTGAAGGATGGGGAAATTAGGACAATCATGACTAAAAACCTTTAAACTTTTTATCAATCCTACTGACTTGGTAGGTGTCCCATCAAGTTGAAGCACCCTTTATTATGCGGTTCATACTTTAGACCTAATTTTTTAGCTACAACCTTGGGCATCACTGAGGTGCTATCTCTACTATCAACCATGCAATTATGAATAAGCTTATCCCCCACAATGAGAGTGAGGTAGAAGGGTAGAGGCTTATCATATTTAGTAGAGGTTTATACAATGTTATTAGGATCATTGGTAAGAGCAACATTGTTATGACCATGGCTTGATAATGGAGGGCTAACATGAATTGTGGACAACTAATTTTTTAAGAGTTCCTTTTGGCTAGGCATGTGAAGGACATCCCAAAGAGAGATAACTACCCTAGAATTTTTCAAAGAATCCACAATGATTAGAGAAGGAGTGTCTACCTTTTATTGTGTCCTTAGAGGCAAGGAAGTATTTAGAACTTGGGGTATTGAATAACTTGAAGTAGCCCTTCCAACATTCTGAATTAAAGAAGGTGGAGGAGTATTAGGGACTGTCATGCTTGTAGTCATGACATGCTACCTTGTAAGAGGACTATTTGAACTTATAGTCACACCATTAGCATCTCCAAGAGCCTTCCTCTTAGCTCTATTATTTTTTCCAATATAACTATCTTGATTGAGGACTTAGGTGTCTTCAACTAGGATATTAGTGAAACTCACTCCTTGAAGCTGCCATCTTTCATTAGCTTGCATTAATCCCATCTTTTGTTGATAGTTGAGGAGTGACTTCTCCTTGAGAAAATGAGGTTGCTCTCGACCCTCATTTGCATCCATGAATTGACCTTATTTCCATTCTTCTCCTTGGATCAGATTACTATGCACTAGTACCATTGTTCTTGTGTTGGAGGTGGAAGTAGGATTTTATGCATTGACAGGCCTATTAAAGTTATGCTGCTCTTGACCTTTCCCTTGCCCATATTATTTACCATATTATTGATGATAAGGGTAAGGGTTTTGATCCACACCATGTTTTAGATTGGCTTTCCTAAGTTGAGCCTCAAATAATTTAGACCTTACTTCCTAATAAATTATCTATTCTACCTTCTTAATAGAATTACTTGACTTATTGTTGGCATTAGGAACTTGGTCAATGCTTGGAGTAGTAGAAGAAGTATTTGGAAGTAGAGGCATAAAAAATTTTATAGGCAACTTCCTAGCTTGTATGAGGCCATTCTCAGCTCTAATGGCAAGGTCATACGATTCAAGTAAGGTGAAACCACCTATGGATTGTAGCATGATGGTTATGTCAGTGTCAATGGCCCTCAAGTATGTAGGAAAAACAAATCTAGCAAGTGGTTTCATGGGAAGAGGTAACCTATGCCATGTCCTTTGGAATCACTCATTAAAATCATGCATTATATCCTTGGGGGCTCTTTGAATTATATTGAGTTGGTGAATGAGTGAAGTATGATCACTCTTGTATTCAAACCTTGAAGTTAACATCTCTATAAATCATCCTAAGTTATGATACATCCATCGAGAAAATTCCTATGCCAGTCAAGTGCTTTCCCTCTAAGGGACATGGCAAGGAGTCTAATGGAAATATTGACCTTAGTGACATTTTATAAACTATAGAATTTTGATATATCCCTAATGTGCTCATTAGGAGTGACATGACCTTTACCTTTGAATGTAGGAACACTCTTTGTAGTGTTAGGGGGAATGTCATCATATGCATCAAGATGGATAGGCTTTTCAGTGTTAAAGGCTAGGAAGGAATGCTACCTATTCATATTCTCTTCAAGGTATTCACTTTCTTGGTTTTATTGGCTAGAAAAATTCCTCTTGCTCTTCAAAGGGTAGAATACACTGTGGATGTTGAACTTCAAGAGGAAGTTTAGGTTGAAGAGGTGGATTGAAGGGATTGAAAAATCTACTAGAATATGACCTAGTAATGACCATGAATTTTTAACATAATAATATGACAAAAAAATGGTCTAAAACTAGATTTTAACTTGAATAGAGTCACCAAATGCTGAGTAGCACACCATATGCAACTATGGTGTTGTCAAGATCAACATTCACTTTGACAAGTTATCTTTAGAAAAATAGTCCTACCAGGCATGACAAAACTATTGTCACCAAATATTTCACCCTATAGGAGTTTTTTCAAGCCTAATCCAAGATTTGGGCAACATTGGAATACGTGTAACCCTGTGGGTTGCCTATAGTAGAGTTAGACCTCTAGGTGTAATGGCTAGCTCCCTAGATTGACCTTTAAGTGCTTATACCTACACCAACTGATTAATTATGTGAAAAGAGATAGAAGTTGACATGAAATTAAAATAATATAAGGGGGTGATACACCAAAAACATCTCCACAAGATCATCATACTCTTGCACTAAGAGACATGACCTACAACACTAGCTTCAAAGTCCTAGAATACTCTAACATTAGTATTTCAAATATGGAGGTGATATGCATGAAAATACTCAAGATAAGTGGGTCAAATTTTAGTTTTAGACATTAAAAGTGACTTTCACACTTTGAGGTAGTCAAACACATTGGCTACACTCCATATGACCTGTTAGAGTGAGAACCTCTTGCACCAAACATGAAAGTAAAAAGAGAAAATAAAGATAGATGTTTATCACTAGACCTCACCATACATCACTTCACACACTTATAAAATATGTTTGTGAAATCAAAACTAGATTTAATATCATATTCAAAGGTAAATTAAAATATTAAACTAGTAGGGCTTCACCATACCAAGTGTGCAATTAGAATACAAGAGCCAAAATGGATTGCATTTATAGAATGTGTGAGAGGAGAGAAATAAGTGGCGCTGAAGGGTCATAATAATACTTGTAAAGGCATTATAATTAGTTATATTTTATAGTAATGAAGTGGATAATAGAGTTTTATAAGGTCCTCTTGGAAAAATGTCCATGTGAAACATGAAAACTCCTCAAAATTGGCATAGGGCCTTTCAACTACCTTCTTGAAAACTACCTTCATCATTAGGCCTCTCTTGAGCAGTCTAAAATAGAATAAGGAAATTTGAAACCTATGAATTATCAAAGGGGGTTTATAAAAAATATTCAACAATCTTCATATGTGTCCCTAACCACTGGTCTTATTCTGGACACTTGTTCTCACCTTTTACAGTCACCATCACTAGCCTTCTAGGTCTATGCCTATACTTGTCACCAAAAGGTCCTTTAATTTCTTAATCTAATACATGTAATGGGTGATATGACACCATTAAAAATTCACCTTTCCTTCCAATCTATGAATTAAACCCTAAAAGGTCTCCCAATTAGACTCATCACTTTTTCACTTGGTGGTCACTCTCCATTCTCATTGTCTTCCACAGACTACCTAAAGTAAAGGATATTTTAGAAGTGTTTCCATGCCAATTTTCCATGATAAATGATCATTTAGAGTTATTAAAATCCCCAATTGTCCTCCTCCAATGACCCTCATCCTTCAACTCTCTTTTATACCTATAAAACATGTAAAATCTATCAAGAAAGCCTATTATGTACCATATTCATACAAGTAAGGTACAAAAAAAATAGATGAGATGGATATTTATAGAGTCTTATTCAATACCAAAATAATTTCTAGGTCATACTATCTCTCTTGGATGTATCTACAACCATTTCATTCTAATTGGGTCAAAAGCAAGGGTTTTGGAGGGTTTTAACTCATTTTGACTCTTAGCATTTGTTCATAAAAAATAGATGTTGAACCTATGAAAAAATTACACTAAAATCATGTTTATGACTTCCTTAAAATTTTCCCAAGATATTGGGTCGCCATACAATTGATCCATACTAGTGTGAGCTCTTGAAATTGGCCTCTTGAGCTTATGAGTGCATTCTAGGTGGGTCTGAGGTGTCTTTTAAGCCAAAATGACTTTTCTATGATATATCATATAAAACACAGGTTTAAAACATCATAACTCACATTAATATCATCCAATATGTGGGAAGGTTCATTTGGACATATAAGTGGTATTGAGGCTCCATTAGGGCTTTAGGCCTAATATAGGCCTAGTAGGCTTGAACTATGTTTATCATGCTTAGGCCACCCTGTGTAATTTGTTGAGACTGTGAGGTATCTTCTATGTTTTTTTCATTCTCAAATCACCATTCCAAATCTTATTTCAATTCTCCAAAATCTGACCTCTCATCTCTCTTGCCACTTCATGTCAAACCTCTAGTTTTGCCTCTCTAGAAGTGCCCTCTATCTAAGATAGAACAAAGGGAAATTCCCTTATCTTCTCAGTAAAACTAAGGTTATGAGAGGATCAATTAGGTTATTAAGGTATTATTTACCAATTTTCAAAGTTGTATAACTCTCCTAGCACCTCCAAACATTACAAACTCCAAGGCAGACTTTGTATGGCAATGACTGTGTAGAGACCTTGAGTCAAGATTGTATGTCAAAGGTTGAAAAAAATTCTGCCCTATTTCCTTGCTATGATGATCATGTGAAGTTGGTATCATATTTTTTAAGGTACTCTCAAACATTTCCAACATCCCAACTTCTGATAACTCTTAATATCTCTCCCAACTAGCACTCAAGACTGACTGTGCAGGGTTTTCTATATGTAAGGTTGAACTTGTTTGGTTCACCTTTCTATAACCTATTTATTTGGTTTGAGGAAATTATAAAGATAATTAAATGAATGAAATTATGGTTTAAAACATGATTCACACTCTAATTATTTTATAGCCTTCTCAACATGTACCCTTCATTTGATTAGGCTTAGTTGGCAAACTGTATACTGTAGGTGGTAGTCAGAAAAAGGACATGCCTATAGGTGTCCTTCAATTTTATATCTTGTATATTATGTTTGGTTTCATATTATAATCCTTGAGATCATAACACAATTATTTGGATTAAAATATCATGCCTAAGGACTTGTGCCAAGACCAAATTTCCATGTTTTAGTGCACTGTCACACTACAATCAAGCTGTAGGTGATCTTCTCCATCAAAACCTAAACATCAACCCCTCGATTATGATTTATAAAAATAGTAATATTTATCATAATATAAGGTCAAGTATCATTATTTTGAAATTACCACTTGGTTATGTTACACCATTGGACTGTTTAGTTTTTAAGGATATTGTAGATGACTAAGTGTCTACAGTGGTAAATGGCTTGAATTGGAAACCTTCCTATATCACCTTCCCATGGTTAATCAATATGTCCTCTACATCAAAGAATTTCCAATAGGCTTGGTCTATATCATGAAAACATTTAAGCTAGCACAAACCTCAAGATACTCTAGAATGAGAGGGTTAAGTATAAGGCATAATCTTTGTTTTGGAGATGTTAAAGTAATATGTCCCTGAAGTGACTCTCTCAAACTATGGACATGGTTTCAAGTCTGTTTGCCAATTTATGACTATATTATTGATTATATGACACTCTCAATTTTCTAAAACTTGATGGGGCTCTCAAAAAAACTCAAACATTTATGCTCTAACTTTGCTTAGCCTTTATGGGGACCACCTATAGATGCACATACAAGAAACTTGAAGGTAAAGATATGATCCAAGACTAAAAGTGTTATTTTGGTTCTCAAAACCAACTTATAACCTTTGGAAAATTTCAAACCCAATGCTTCTAACTTGGGAATCTCTCTAACACATTTAAATCCTCCTATCTTACCACCACGACTATAGGTGCTTATTTTCAAAGAAGTCTACCGTAACATGTTTCTAATTGTGCTATCTTTCTAGAGATGATTTTGAGGCTACATACCCTTGGAGGAGAATGATAAATTTGTAATGAAAGATAAGCACAACATTTTATCCTTTGATTAACATTGTTATGAAGGTGAAAATAGGGATATGAACTTTTGCAAATGATGAAACCATCTATAAATTGTGATATAGTCTCCCACTAGCAGAATGGGGTACTTGTGCTTTTCTTATTCACTCCACATGTGAAAAATAAGTTGAGAACCATGTGAGGATTATTTACACACTATTTAGAAACATGTGCAACACCTAGTTTGTATATATTAACCCAAACAAAGAGGAAACCTACAAGGTATGGGAATGAGCAAGCAGAAAGAAGCAATAAACTTCTTAGCATTGGTTCATAAAGCACAAGAAACTAATCTTATAAATCCTACCATGTGTTTGAAGTATAAAAGGATTAATATCTCTCACCAAGTGAATTTGACCAGATTCATCTCCTTTTTTCCATACTAAACCAAAATCGGTTGACTTTTCTGGCATGCAAAAAAGAGTGATGGAGGAGTAGAATGGTTTTAGTCCATTTTCAAGTGTTTCAAAGCTAATAAAATGTATAAGTGAGTTTAGGTGAGTTTAAGTTGCATTATAGGAGCCTTCCACATGTGCCAAACTCCTTCACAAATCGTAAAACTGCCAAAATTTCCTCTTTTTCCAATTATTTTCTTGATTTCAAAGTAGCACCTATAAGTTTTCAGTTAGGACTGACATATTTGATGAGAATTTGACATACAAGATGTCAAAAGGCACTTTTAAACACTTGTACTTTTAGGAAAATTGTACAAACTTCATTAAATGGCCTAAACATGAACTTAAGTAACATGAAATGACATAAAGGACTAAAGGTGACTATGATCAGTTCATTTTGAGTCAAAATGCCAAATTTGCACCTGGGTGCTCTGGATTGTTCTTTCCTATCAAATATTTTGCATAGGACTTGTGCCTTTGTTATTTATTGTTGGAATCATCCTAAATGGGAATACACATCTAATTCATCTAACAGTGACTTCCAATTCTAATCTTGTGAAATTTTGGACCAATAACAAGGCATTCTGATCAATTTGGGTAATTTGTGCACAATGTGCTTAATCATGATTAAGAGCTAATTAACCCAAATCAAGGCCTAATAAAAAATTCCATGGAAACTTGTTGAATGTTTATTTTTGAGAATGAATATTGAATATTTGTATCATCATGTGACCTCATTTCTTGCGAAGACATCCCTAAGGTCATAAATGCCACAAATATCAAGATTCATGCCTCCCATGCCTCATTAATGCCCTCCATGCCTCTTAATTTTCCCTTATTATAATGCCATGATGAGGATAATACAAACTTAATTCCAAAAATTGAATTAATCCTCAACCACACATCTCAATCTTGAGATGGATGGTTCAGGTTGATTCTATACATTTGTAAAAATATATAAATAGGAGGCCTCACAACATAATTTATAAGTCTTGATTATGCAAAGTTATAATGCTCAAATGGTTCTAAAAGCTTCAAGCAACTAGTGTTACCATGCCAAATTGATTTCAAGCCAAGCCAAGCCATAAGCCAAAGGTGCCAAGGAGAGATGGAGGTAGCCAAGCTTCTATTGCCAAGGACTTCATGAGCACCAAACCAAGAAAGCCATTACTACAAAGGCATTTGGAGCATCCAAGGAAGGTGAAGAAATTATTGTGTTTTATTCCTTAATTTTTAGTTGTGTTTTTCATTTTTTTTTGTTAACTAAGCTCTCCCTAGTGTCTAGGACTAGAGATGTTATGCTATTAGTGTGTTTATTTCATTTTGTTTTAATTTTAGAACTAACACCATACTAACCATCCTCTCTTGAGTCAAATTCTTAGATCACATAATGGCACGTCTCGTGGGACAAGATGCATCCTACACATGAAGGAGAACATTTTGTGACTCTAAAATATTTATTTGAGCCTTTAAAACTCTTACAAATTGATTTTCTAACTTTATTTTGCCATTTTTGTTTGCCATGATTTTACACAGTAACTAATATCGATAAGAATATCGACATCAGTTACCTGCTTAATCGACGTTGGTTAGCAAAATTGACATCGATTAGATCTCAGTCAGCTAGAGTAACTGACATCATTGGTCATAACTGATGTTGGTCACTATGTTTTTCCAAAAACACAAACTTTAGAGCTACTTTTTCAAAGTTCATTATTTCAAGCTAAAAAGATCTTCAAAGCTAAAGGACATGATAATAATTTTGCTATAGGACCAAGCTTGATATTTTCTCAAAACATGTTTAAATCACCTTTGCAAGCTTAAAAATCAATTAGAAACCTTATTTTGGTGTTTAACAAAGAGCTTAGATGATTTGGTGAATGTTTTTAAAGTTTACAACTAAGATCAAGGGGTCAAATGAACACCACCAAATCTTTCATTTTCGGTTTAAAATTGAACACACTTGTCAATTTTTTTTTTCCAATAGTTGTTTAATCAAATTTTTGTTTGGCAAAAAGAGGAATGTTATGTTTATGCTCTTCCATTTGTCCCCTATAGGGAACCCTTGGAATCAAAAGCACCATTCCTATTGTAAATAGCCTAGTCCAAGGATTAGAAAGAAAGTCATCTAAATCACTCCCCAAAAACTCATCAAAGTTTGGGTGACCTTGAAAATGACCCTAAAGTCTTTCTATTTTCATGGTTTCTTTATTTTTATGCATCTTGGCTTGTGAAGGGGACTTCATCACCTCCCACAAGTTATTTAGGGAAGCTTTGACTTGGGGTTTCATCTCCCAGCATTGAATTCTTTTAGATCCTTTGGAGTTACACATGGGACGTAGTGGCACTTTGGACATCACACTACACTGTGCGAATAACATGATGTAGTGGTTGCAAAAAGGACTAGACCTTTTTACAACAAGCCAAGTGATACAAACCCAAAATTCATGATTTTATTTTATATTGTTTGACATGAAATTCATTGTGCAATTGATCCCTAGATCGTTTGTAAACTTGTTAGATCTTAGACAAATCCCCACTTGCCACAAAAGTATTGTTGATGCAAGGTGTACCTCAATATCTATGTCATAGTACTATCATTTGAGAGAAGGGTGGTGTAAAAACCCTACTATATAATGCACATTTACTTTTAAATAAACACTTAAAATCCTCTCAAATGACGTATATTGATGGATTCCAATGATACCAAGCAACCTTGTCAGTTTAGGATCTAATAATGATTAATTAGTTGGTCTTGTCCTAGTTTAAAGTCTTGTTTAGAGTCAAAACTTGGTGTAAAAAAACAATCCAAACCAAACACATAGTCCAAATTTTCCTTTGAACAAAGAGGCGTTATGCTGTCTACGTAAGATCATCAATTTGCCTTGTTCAAAAAGTTCATCAAAAGCTTGAGAGTCATATCATCCACTTTGGCACAGTAATGCTACCCAATTGAGTCTAGACCTTTACCAAAGTTGTAAGTCCTTCACTTATAATCTAAATTTGAAATTACATTTTTACATGTTCATAGGGTTGATGTGTTAAGTGGGTTTGCCATTTGCACTAAACTTGAGGGAACTTAGGTTTAATTTCCAATTTAGGTTGAAGGCCATTTAAAAACTCAAAATCATTATCATCACTTGATAGACTTAAGCCATTTTATTCTAAACACTTACACTTTGAGTCTATGTACCACCACATTTTGAGTTAAGAAAGGTAGTGTTATGGTATCAATATTGTAGGAAAGCATCTTTGCCTTAGAGTGCTTTTGAAACAAACCTTTTTGTTGCACCTTTTGGGTTGTACAACATTGTTATGCGGCCCAAATCATTTCAAATATTATTTCATAGACCCTCTTGCATAGAGTTCCAAATTTTCTCCTACATTTTCAGACCAATCCAAGTATTCTTTTGTGATCCTTTGTCTAAAGCACATTTATATTGTTCAATTTTGTCAAGCCTGTTTGTCAAACAGAACCAAGTTTTATACCATTTTTTTGTGAGAAAGAAAACTATTGCTAAAGTGCCTTTTGTTTCATACCTTATACCTAGTTGATCAAGTCCATGCCCAAGAATCAAATGCCTTGTGTTTGTTAGAAGTGTTTCAAATCTGTTAGATTAAAATTTTCATCTATTTTCAAGGTTTAGCTTTTGACGCTGCATTTGGTCAAAAGACCTAGCAACTTTTAAATTCCTAGATTAGACTGCTTTGAAACACTTTGACCTTAGAGTTTGGCATTTTTATTTTTTAGAACCATTTACTTGCTTATCTTTGTATGAATAGTGAAATGTTAGATACTTCATGCTAGCTTGTTTCTTCACAAACTTTTGCCCAAACCTTTTGATCCTTTTGACAAATCTAGACCAAATTGGGACATCATCTATTTTAGACATTATCCTTTTTAGAGTTTATAGAACTCTTTGACCTTTTATTGCAAAGCATTAATTATGGATCCCAACATGTATTCCTACACTCGTAGTGGACTCATGTATAATCTAGGGATTAGTAATGTGGTTGTGCAGGAAGAAATGGTGCAAGACCCATATACAAATAATATTGCTTATGAGATGGATTCTTTTCCCTCTTATAATACTCAATCAAGGGCACAAATCCAAGATCCATTGGCTAATTATTTAGTTAACACACCATCTTATTCAGAACAAGACCAAGAGCAAACCATGTAATACCTAGCTACAATACATGTAGTGGATGAACTAATTCCTTAATAGTCATATTCTACCAATACAACTTCCACGTATGATCCATTTTTGTTTGAGTGACATTTGTTAGAGAAAAAAGAAAAGATTTTGGTTAGAGCCATCGAGGTAGGGGCCAAGTTTTCAGTATACTTCCCTTATGAAAATTTACCAAGTCTAGTAAGAGTGCCCCACAATATCATTTATGATCAATAGGCTTCTTCTATCAATCCTATGGCTCTAGTCCAAACAATGTATCAAGACCCTAATATATCTGATCGAGGTAAAAACATCATGGAAGATCACTTTAACCAAATGCAGATAGAATATCAAAACTATCTAAATTTAGCACATGATTTCAATTAGATGAACATGGTGAGTAAGCCTCTTATTGACCTAGTTTCTTCAACAAGAGTGTTGATAGAGCTAATTGGAAAAGAGAATCTGAGTTCTGACCCAATCATATAAACCACTTTGATAGATAACTTGATGCATATGATTATTATTGATTAAGTGTCTTCAGCCTCTACACAAAATAATGAGCCAAATATAGTAGACAATATGCAAATAGCATCCAACCTAGATCAAAGTGGTACCAATGCACAAACAACTAGCCAAGAACATGTGCCTATAGTTAATCCCATGAGCAGATCATCATACCAAAGAATAGGAGTTTTTACACCCTAGCCTCAACCAGCTACTTCCTCAAGTGTACAACCTATGGGTTTAGGTAATCAAATAATGGCCAATATCATGCCTCAATAACATAATGTGATAAATCCTACTCTTCCTTAATAGGTAAAGAGTAGTATTCCACAAAAGTAGGCATAATCTAGTGTATCAATATAATAGAGGAAAAATACATTGTTACCTCAATTAGGGGCCATAAATGTTCCACCTCACCAAGTAACGATGAACATACCTCTTCAGTCATAGATTAATATGCCAATCCAAAACCAAATAATGACTAGTCAATAATGTGTAAATATTGGTCAACGACAGATGCCAAATTTATACCCTGCTTTCACTTCCTCATAGGGATTCATGCAACAAGGAGGTCCCCATGATTTTTAGGTACCTACTAGACAACCATCGGTTCAAAATGTGCCATAAATCCAAAGACAAGGTCTTGGTCCACAAGTTCTCACTCAACAACAAGGTTTGATTAGTCAGCAACATGTCCCTTTTCAACCACAATAGGCACAATATAGTTATATCCCTCCATCCCAACCATAAAATTCTCCAAGTAAAACCTTTATCGCCAACCTAAACCAGAACATCTCGTAACCAAATGTACAATTCATGTATATCCTAATCCACGTATGCGTATTCTTGGTCCATTCCCCAACCCAACCAATATACCCCAACGGGTATCTCCATCATACCTTGGTCAAAGTGTTCCACTTGTGACCTCCCAACCATCTATCCAAAACCAAATTCTCCTTCAAACCAATATTCCTTCTAATTTCCTTTCCCAATAATTGTAATAGATGAAAGATGTAATTACTACCATTCAAACTGGTAAACAAACTAAGAAGTCCAAATCAGATGACGTATGTTCTTATCCATTCAACATGGAGTTTTTGTAGATACCATTTCTTCCAGGGTACGAACCACCCAAATTTAACAAATATAAAGGGAAAAGTGATCCTAAGGATCATTTGACTGAATTCTTTGTCGCATGTCAACCAGTGGCATATAACGACATATACCTTTTGTTGTTATTTACAAAGAGCTTGGCTGGACAAGCCTTGGAGTGGTTTTTAAAGTTGCTCAAGAATTCAGTATCATATTTTGATGATCTTTTTGATAAGTTTGTGCAACACTTTTCCTATAATCTTGAGCATGAGATTTCATTGATGGACTTAACACAAGCAAAGCAAAAATCTAGGGAGAGTTTTGTAAGTTATTTATAGTGATGGAGAGCCCTTACAAGCCATTTCACCCATAATTTACTAGATAAACAATTATCCATTGTGTTTATCAAAAAATTTCATAGTGAGATAGCCTATCATCTAGAACTGCAATGTGCACATAAGTTTAAAGAGATCATTGATAAAAGTTTGTTGATCGAGAGGGTGCTTATCAATAAAGGAGTCATCAAGCTTAATTCAACTAATTAAATTCGAGGTACCAATTAAGGAAATGAGCAACATCCCATCCAAGTGCAAGTATCACAACTGACACAGGCCAATAACCACGAAAGACTAAATCAATTCAACTACAATAATAATGTTGTGGGAAATGGAGTAACCAAATCTCATCATGTCCAAAATATGTAGACATCATCCGCACCACATTTTCAACTTACTCCTACCTAGGAACCTCTCCAATCGATGCCACAAGCATAACAACCAAAATTTGCACAACAAATACAACAACCATTAACATTACAAACCCCTCTTCTTAAGAGAACCCTACCTGCACATCGTGTCTTTAGTGACTTAGGAGAACCTATTGAATCTATATTTCACAAGCTTGATGTCACTAATCTAATTAGTTGGCCTATACCAAAGCATTATCTGTAAGGTATTCCTTATCTTGATTGGTACCATAAAAATGAATTCTATGAATATCATCGGATCAACAGGCATAATCTATGAAGATGTGTCCAAATCAAGCATTTAATTGAAAATATGTTGGAGAATGGGGAGATAAAATTGGCTAATGATGCTTCCACTTTTAATTAAACTCTTAGGATCTATAAAAACCCCTTTCCCTAACATAACAATCAATAACAACACAATAATCAACAACAAAAATAGCAAGGGCAAGTGCAGTAGCAAAACCAACAATATCAAAATCAAAAGCCTAACCAACAGAACCAACAAAATTAGTAACAAAACCCATAACGATAGAACAATGGAAAAAACCAAGGTCAGAATGGTAATAACCAACAAACCTACCATGCAATTGCACGTGACTACAATAAGTTTGTAGGTCATATTGTAGGGGGTAGCATTAACAACATCTTTATTAATCTTAGACCAAGTCTTAATCAACCTAGACCATTACTAAAGAACAATATTCAACCAAATCACATGGATAATCCTTCTTTGACCTGGGAGTGCATACAGGCAAACCAACAAACTAGGACTTCCCCTTTTGGATCTTATAGTGACAACTCGTTCTTGCCACATGACCACATGTAAGTGCACTGGTAACTAAGACTTATCCTATCTGGTCCCACACCATTTCCAATATTGGTTAGCATAATGGTCTAGTATTTAATCTTGATTATGAAATCACAACTCGAAGGTCAAATATTTTTATCCTAGGCCTACAACCATCCACTACATTTCCTGTCATCCAAACAACCATTTAGCCTCAAAATAAATGATTCACTACTGACCAAGACAAGAAATTTGATATTGTGGAACAATTACAGAAAACACCAGCATAAATTTCTATCTTGGACTTGCTATGAATGTCAATAATCCACAAAAATATCTTGAATGAGTTTTTGACCTAATCCACTATTGCTAGTGACATATCCCCTGATAAATTTCAAGCTTTGGTTGGACACTTAGCTCCAACACAATAAGTCACATTCAACCAAAGTGATATGTCTTCCCTTGGCCCACTCCATAATAATTAATTATACATAGAGGTTTATATAAGATGAAATAAAGTGAAATATGTCCTTATATATAATGGATCTGGCCTCAACATAGTGTCTCTAAAGCTCATCAAGCTTCTTGGGTACATAATGGCAGATCTCTAGCTAGAAACAATAACTATCAAAGCCTATGATAATCAAGAAAGATAATCATAAGGCACCGTTAGTTTTCCAATTATCATTAGGCCTCTGACCTATGATACACTTTATCATGTACTTGGTCTTGAGTTATCATACAATATGCTTCTAGGCAGGCCTTGGTTACATGAAATTCATGCAGTCGTGTCAATGCTGCACCAATGTATCAAGTTTTTTCACTCAGCAATGGAAGTGAATATTCCAAGAGATTTACACCCGTATGAACACTACAAGCATATTGAGGCCAAATTTAAAAAACTATAATTATCAGTATGGCATGAATCCAAGTTCCAAGTAGGATAAAGGAAAGGCTTTAATTATCGATCCTTCACTAGATAATTGCATAGATCCTAATACCTTGGATTCCCTTTCCCATATGCCACCTCCTGAAGCTTCCAATCATTTCACCATTTCAAATAATGGACTGGGAAAATATGTGACCCATGATACATTTCATATCACCAATATTCCTCAAAATCCAAAAACCTTTGGGCAACCTAAATTTATCCCACATATGCATTAGTAACAAAAGAACAAAGATAAGGGTCTTGTCACATTTGTACCAGCATCTGGCCTAGGACCTGACCCTCTTAAAGGGGATGAGTCATGGTTATACAATGACAACCAAGCTAATTGTTATAAAAATGCAAAATATCCTATTCCCAATAGGATCATGGAGTGTCACAAATATGAAGGAAGAGGCCTCAGACCAAATCAACAAGGAACCATTGAGTCAATTTATATGACTAAGTATGAAAGACCTTATAAACTTAGATTTAAACAATCTGGGGGTGACCCCACATATATTATTCAAACTCCATCACCAATGACTAGTGATGATGATGTCGACAATGAAGTAGAGTCCGATCATAGCCTCACCTTTGATGACCTAGCTAAAACCAACTTGTTTGATATTAATACCATTTGTACCCTTATGTTGACCATTCACCACAATCCATTGCCATTATATTATCCCCAACTGACATATTGAGATCAACAAGAATCTAGTCTACCGATTGATGAGTCCCAAAATGATGAGGCATTCTATGATTTCTTAGGCCTTAGAGACAATGTTCTGTCAAGAGATCACAAATCAAGATTCTCAATCACATTGGATCCTGCAGCCTATTTTAGAAAGCGAGTGAACACCCTTAGTGAAAAACAAATAAGTAAAACATTGGGGTCCCAAAGTGAAAACCTCTTAGAGGCACTTTCTGACCAGGGAAAAAGTAAAGATAAAGGCTAGTCTAGTGGTGAAAACCTGTTTCAAGTGCCATTAGATAGGGGTGTTCATTCTTCTTCAAATTTAGACCAGTAGACCACCAATAATGAACTTTCTTGTAGATCTAAGTTTAGTTTTGAGCAACAACAAATATTTGATCAAATTCTCCAAGAATTTTTGACTATTTTTGTTACATGGCCAACTCTTTCATTAGGAGACTTAGATTCATCATGCCTAGGAGAAGTTGAAGAGCAAGTCCTAATAGAGGACACTGACATAATTCAATAGTTCAAGTCATTGCCTACTATTTTAGAAAATGGTTTGACCCTTCTAGTCAAAGATATAACAAAGATAAATATTGAGACTCCATCAGACCTGAAATAGATAAAGTTAGGTGCGTCCCTCATTGAGGAGGAACATGACATCTTCACAGCTTTGTTGAGAGAGTTTGTGGATATTTTTGCATGGGTTATTCTGACATGCCAAGTTTAGACCCCACCTTGGTTTTACACCACCTTATGGTTAATCCTAATGACAAACTGGTAAAACAAAAGATACATAAGATGCATCCTCACATTACAGTATTGATAAAGAAAGATTTGGAAAAACTCTTGGAAGCAAGATGTATCTGATTCATTGACTACTTAAAATAGATCTCTAATGTGGTACTTGTTAGTAAAAATCTTGAAGAGATAAAAATTTGTACTGATTTTCAAGACATCAAAAAAGCTTGTCATAAAGATGATTTTCCCTTGCTTAATATCGACATGATCATTGATTCCACAAAAAGTTATGAAATGCTTTCACTCATGGATGGCTTTTCAGGATATAACCAGATCAAAATTGCACTAGAAGATCAACATAAAATAACATTCACTACTTCATGGGGAACATTTTGTTATTAGCTGATGCCATTTGTTCTTAAGAATGCTGGAGCTATGTATCAAAGGTCTATGACCGTCATATTCCATGATATGATACATGATATTGTTGACGACTATGTTGATGACATATTAGGAAAATCCAAAACTAGGGCCGACCATTTAGTAGTGCTACGTAAGATATGTGAAAGATTATGAGAGTACAAAGTCAGACTCAATCCAAATAAATATGTGTTTGGTGTAACTTCAAGCAAACTACTTGGATTCATTATGTCTCATAGATGTATTGAAGTCGATCCAGCTAAATTTCATGCTATAATTAAGATGCTACCACCAACCAATTTGAAGTAACTCCGTAGTTTACAGGGTAAGATCCAATCCATCTAATGCTTCATCTCTCAATTAGTAGATAAGTGCCATCTATTTACACACCTTTTGAAGAAGGGAGTTGCATTTCACTGGGATGAACACTGCCAAACAACTTTTCAACAACTCAAAGATTATCTTATCAATCTACCTATTTTATTACCTCTTATGCTAGGGAACCCATTTTTGCTATATCTATTAGCTACCGACCATGATCTGGGGGCACTCTTGGATTAACATGATGATAATGGAAAAGAGCATGTTGTGTACTACTTAAGCCATACCTTGGTTACATATAAACATAACTATGCACCTATTGATAAAGCTTGTTTGGCCATAGTTTTTGTAGCTTAGAAACTATGCAATTACATGTTAAATAATAAGACCATGGTCATTTCAAAGGTAGATTTGCTCAAGTATCTACTATCTAAAATAGCTTTGCAAGGTAGAATGGCTAAATGGATCATGCTTCTCAATGTGTTTGACATAGAGTATGTCAATCAGAAGGCAATCAAGGGACAAGTTCTTATAGATCAACTTGCTGAAGCACTTCTCATAGACACAAAACCACTCATGTTTCAATTTCTTGATGAATCCATAATGATCGTCATTGACACACCTCTTGAGGAGCAGCCCTAGAAACTATATTTTGATGGTTCATTCACTACACATAGATCGGGGGCATGCCTATTGTTTATTATACCACATAGGGATCTAATCCCTAAATCATTCAAAATTAGCTTTCCTTGTATAAACAACATGGCTGAGTATGAATCACTTATTACAAGTCTTCGACAAGTAGTGCACTAGAATATATCTCATCTTTAAGTTTATTATGATTCTTAATTAATCATAAATCAGGTCACAAATCATTTTTACACTAAAGATGACAAGCTGGTTCTATATAAATCCATGATTGATACTCTTAAATGATAAATTGCCAATATTTAGTTTGAGCACATATTGAGGACTTGTAACAGAATTGCAGATGTCATGGCTATTATTGGCTCTTTGATTTGACAAATAGATAAAGCTAGAGAGTATCAGTTCCTCATCGAGAATTTGTCAGCATTAGCTCATGAACCGTCAATCATTTCCATGATTTGTGATATTATTGGTATTAATTCTATTTGGTACTCAAACCTTTAAAACTACCTTCATGACCAAGTTCTACCACCTAACCTATCTTGAAAACAAACCAAAGCCTTCATTCATCATTCCACTCGTTATACTCTACTTGGCTCCACCCTTTACCATCGTAGTTTTGATGGAACTCTGCTTCATTATTTAACTTTAGTAGAATCTACACTAGCATTAAGAGAAGTTCATGGAGTATGTGGAGCTCATTCTAGTGGGGCAGTCCTATCCAAACAGCTCTTGTGCACTAGTTATTATTAGCCCTCCATGGACTTAGATGCCACTACATATGTAAAGAAGTGTGACAAATGTCAATGACATGTTAATCTGATTCATGCCCCAACAAAAACTCTAAAACCAATGTTGACACCATGGCTATTTTCTACATTGGGACTTGACCTCATTAGGAAGATTAACCCCACTTCATCTGACAGCCATAACCATATCCTTACCGCTATTGAATATTTCACTGAGTGGGTTGAAACTATAACCCTCACATGACTAGAAAACAAATTTACAAATTCATTTTCAATCATCTCAATTGCCACTACGGTATCCCATTTAACATTATATTTGATAATGGAGGATCATTCAAGAACAAAGATGTTAATCAGCTATGTACTGAATATAACATCACACAACATTTTTATATAGCATATTGCCCTTAAGGTAATGGCTAAGCTGAGGCATCCAATATAACCATTGTCAACATTCTCAAGAAGATTGTTAATGATGTCGATCATGATTAGCACCTCCAGATATTCCCAGCCCTTTGGGCATACTATACCAATCATCGCACCCCCACAGGAGCCACTCCATACTCACTTGTTTATGGAATTGAAGCCATCCTTCCCATTGAGGTCAAATTACCTTCACTATGCATCTCTTTCAAGCATGTCCTAGATGATCATGACTATCAAGTATTTTGCCTGCAAGAGTTAGACCTACTTGATGAGAAATGCATGGCCACACTCAATAATCTTCAAGCATATCAAAATCGACTCAAAGGTCACTATAATCGGCATGTTAAGTATAGAGCATTTAAAATTAGTGATCTTATTCTTAAAGAAAACCAAAATAATACCACATCTGAGAAGAAGCATAAAGGGAAATTCAAAACAAACTAGATAGGGCCTTTCATCATCACTACAGATTATGGATCAAGAGCATATAGGCTTGCCACACTAGATAGTGATGAAATTCTGGAGCTGATGAATATTATTCATTTCAAGTGGTATTATGCTTGAGTGCTAAGGTGTATTGTCTGTAAGGACCATTTCAGTTATGCCTTTTTATCACTATTCTTCTTTGTACAAATACCATCCTTATCTGTCCTCTTCATTATTTCCACTTTTGGCTTCCATTCTATCGACCCAGTGTCTTCTAAAGCCTAGCCCATTTGACCTTGGGTTTTGTCATTTGTTACATAATTTCAGCATTAATATATTTGATCAGTTCATCAGTTACTTCAAGTACTTCAAATATAGAACATATTTTGGGATAGTGTGACAGAAGTTTTGGTGGTTGCATCCTTCATTTGTTAATGTTTCTTACCACTAGTCTTGCTACTAATTATAACCACCTTTGGACAAATTAGTAACATTGATCTATGTCATTGTGTCTTAGTTATAACCACTTATGGGCAAGCTAGGGGCAACATTAAGCCTTGACATACCAACTTGCCACTTCCTATGCCATACTGTGTCTTTTTACCCACTGTGCTTATTTTGTTTGAATTGGCTGCTACACTAGTCACATTACTCCACTATAGGGGTGGAACTACAGTGACTTGAGGTCCTACTCTGGGATTATGTAGGTAGCACTCAATAATTGTTAAGGTTAGCTTAGTCACCATTTTCCCCATGCTCTCACCATTTTGTGAACAACCTTTATTTAAACACTCTCACCATTTTGTGAACAACCTAAGCCATGCTCTCACCATTTTGAGAGCTTGAACTATTTAGTGTCTCATCATTCTTGATCGAGTTGAGACACTTCAAAAAATTCTAAAAACATTTAAAAAATCATTAGAAAAAAATAAAAACATTGACCACTTCTTTGCCATAAGGATTTTGGGAACCCTTATTAAGTTACAATCAAATCACTTATCATTTAGTTTCCCCATCCTTTTTGGCCTTTTTATCTCACACACTTGCCATTTTTCAAGACCATTCCTATTCTTCTATCACATCCATTCTATTTGTTTTCCTCAGTTATCATATTCTTCCCATTCCTTAGGAGAACTACATTTGTCTTGAAGTTTTTTATTGGATATTACATCCATGGAACTATGTACGCAACGTCCACTTGTCTAGTGCATATGGAGACAACTCGACCACCCCCTTCCTTTTATTTTATTCCCCCATTTGGTTTGTTTGTTAAGTTGTCACCTATTTTCTAGGGGCAATATTCATAGGGTTTTTATTGTGTTGTTTGTTTATCTGTTTCTACTTATTTTATTTGTTTGTCTGCTTGTTTATTTCCTTTTAGCACTATTGCCTTGATTCAATTTATGAGTGTTCATTTAGTGATTCCTTGTCCACACTTACACTTGAATCCATCCATATTTATATGTTTACATTGTCATCATGGTTTCTATCATTGGTGCATTGTTTTTTATTGAGTATTGGATTACGGGAGTTAGTCCTTATGCATATTTTGGCCAAGTCTTTATGGTGTTATATCATGAAGCCTACCATCACATGCTACAACAAACCTCAGCTTCAAAAATTTTATTTAGCAATGGTGGCATTTCTTCGGCACTGACATCTTGAGTCACTCTCAATCATATCCCGAATAGAGTAATTAACCATGAAAATATTTCAACCTTTATTAGTTATTGTTATGTTGTGGAGCTAAAAGCTTCACCATTGAGCTAATTTGGAGGTTACTGGGCTTTCACAGTAACTGACATCGGCAACCCAGTAACCGACGGTGGTAGTATCACCGACATCGGTCAGACGTGGATCAAAACCGACTGACATCGGTCAGGGATCAGCTGACGTCGGTCATGTGCAGACCCACAGCCACTGACGTCGGTCACTTGTGTGCATGCATTTCCAGAATTAGAGTTGTTCTAATTTTAAGAGGACTGAGTGTTTGCATGTAAAGACTTATTTTAGTCTTGAGTCCACTTTTTTAATTATTGTATGCTTTGGATCCTATTTAAGAGACCCATGGGGCATGTATTAAAATATAGTTGTAAGCAAGATCAATTAGATCTGCAAGGTGAAAGATCAAGGAAGATCTGTTGGTGGAGGGAACAACTCGGTTAATGAGTTGATTGTGTGTGAGAGAGAGAACTCTTGAGAGAGAAATACTGTACACCCAAGAGGTGTGGGAGGAGTGCGATTTCTTCATTGTATTTTGGAAGAGTTTAATGCAAGATTGGTTGTTTCTTGTATCTCTTATTATTTGCTATTTTTGATTTCTAGTTACTTATTACTTCTGATTCAATTATGTGTTTAGTTACTTATACAAAAGTAATCAATTGTACTCTAGGTTCCTAACAAGTGGTATCAGAGCGGGTTAGTGTTTTTTGATTATAGGTCACTCACAGGGGTTTCTGTTTGAGTGGGAGTAAAGCAATGGCAGAAGAAAGTAAGCTAAGAATGGAGAAATTCAATGGCAAGAATTATCAATTATGGAGGATGCAGATAGAAGATTATCTGTATCAGAAAGATCTATTTTTACCATTGGGTGGGGTTTCAAGTAAGTCCATAGATATGCAAGATGAAGAATGGAATGTTCTTGATAGAAAGACTCTTGGATCTATAAGGTTGAGCCTGGCATCTTCTGTGATTTCTAACTTATCATAGGCAAAGACAACGATAGAGTTAATGGATACTCTGGAAAACTTATATGGAAAACCCTCAGCTTCAAATAAGGTATATCTTATGAAGCAATTATTTAGTTTGCAAATGCAGGAAGGTGGATCTGTATATAGTCATCTTAATGATTTCCATGAAATTGTAAATCAATTAAATTCAGTCAAAATAGTTTTTGATGATGAAATTAAGGCTCTCTTAATCTTATACTCTTTACCTGAAACTTGGCACAGCTTGGTAATGACAGTTAGTAATACTGCATCTGCTTTAAATATCTTGAAAGTTGATGATGTTGTTAGTGTAATCTTGAATGAAGAAATTCACAGGAAAAGCACAAGGGAAACATCATGTAATGCTTTAAGTATTGAAAGCAGGGGAAGGCAAAGAGAGAAGGGCAAGCAAGGGAAATCAAGGTCAAAGATGGGCAGGAGATCCAAATCCAAAAATAGAAAAATAATTTTCTGGAATTGTGGAAAGAAAGGGCATGCAAAGAAAGACTGTTGGTTGAAGGATAGTAAAGAAAATCAACATGAAGGTAATAAAGAAGCAAATGTTGTAGGTATTGTTGCACAAGATGCTCTTATATTTTCTTTGGATAGTCAAGTAGAATCATGGGTTTTAGATTCTGGTGCTTCTTTCCATGCAACCCCAAATAAAGAATTTTTCAATGATTATGTCCATGGGGATTTTGGAAAAGTTTATTTAGGGGATGGTGAGCCTTGTCAAATTGTTGGCAAAGGAAAAGTGCAGCTGAAATTGCAGAATGGAAACACATGGGTGTTGAAAGATGTCATGCATGTACCCATCTTGAAGAGGAATCTAATTTCTATAGGAAAGTTGGGTGATGAGGGTTGCACAATAACTCTCACAGCTAAATCTTGGAAAGTTTCCAAGGGTGCACTTGTATTAGCAAGAGGTAAGAGAGTAGGTACACTTTATCTATCTGCTTGTGTTACTGATTATTCTCCTTCTATTTTATCTACTTTAGATGTAGATGCAAAGATGTGGCACTATAGGCTTGGTCACATGAGTGAGAAGGGAATGAATGTTCTTAAGTCAAAAGGTAATCTTTTAGATTTGAAATGCATAGATCTAGATTTCTATGAGCATTATATTTTTGGGAAATAGAAGAAAGTGAGGTTTCTCAAAACTGGGTCAACAAAGAAGAAGTGCAAGTTAGAGCTTGTTCACACAGACGTGTGGGGACCAGCTCAGGTAGCTTCTATTGGAGGATCATAGTATTATGTTTCTTTCATTGATGATGCTACAAGAAAGGTATGGGTTTATTGCATAAAAAGGAAATCTGATGTTTTTGATATATTTAAGAAATGGAAAGCTTTGGTTGAGAATGAAATAGGTTTGAGATTGAAGTGCCTTAGATCTGATAATGGTGGTGAGTACTATAGTAATAAATTCAATAGTTACTATTTTATGAGTGGAATACATAGGGAAAGGATGGTTCCAAGGACACTTTATCAAAATGGAGTTGCTAAAAAGATGAATAGAACAATAATGGAGCGTGCACGGAGTATGAGGTTGCATGCTGGTTTGCCCTTAAAGTTTTAGGTAGAAGCTGTGGATACTGCGATTTACTTGATTAACAGAGGACCTTCTATTGCTCTAGATGGTGGAATTCTAGAAGAGGCTTGGACAGGTAAATAGGTAGATCTTTCAATTCTCAGAGTTTTTGGTTTTGAAGCTTTTGTGCAATTGATAAAAAAAATAGAAAGAAGCTAGATGCTAAATCTATGCGGTGCACTTTCATTGGTTATGGCTTTGGAGATTTCAGATTCTGGTTGTGTAATTTAAAAACTAACAAAATTATTAGAAGCCGCGATGTAGTTTTCAATGAGAAGGTGATGTACAGTGATTAGCTCAAGAGGCTGAATAATACTGAGCAGGGCAATCTAGATTTGGATGAGGTAATGATCTAAAAAGAGCTCGCAGGTAAAAATCATCACTCATAAGAAAACACAAGAACCGACGTCGGTCAGAGAATTGACATCAGTCATACAAGAACTGATGTTGGTCAGACAGTAACTGACGTCGATCAAGTAGAACTGACATCGATCGGGTGCAAACAGAGAGATGACCGAGATCGGTCACTGATAGAATGAAATTTGGGCAGACAACAAGCTGTGAATGAGTCTCAAATGCCCATAAGGAGGACTATAAGGAAAAGTAAACCTCTAATTTGTTATTCCCCTTCTTTATACTACGTGTTGCTCACTAATGGTGGAGAACCAGAAAGTTTTGATGAGGCAATACAGGTAGAATCTATGAAACAGTGGGAGCATGGCATGAATGAGGAAATTGATTCTTTGGATGAGAACCAAATGTGGGATTTGGTTGAGGTGCCAGCCAAAAAGAAAGCACTAAAAAACAAATGGGAATACAGGTTAAAGGAAGAAGAGAATGGATAGATGAGACATAAGGCTAGGTTGGTAGTAAAGGGATTTACACAGAAACTAGGTATTGACTTTGGTGAAATTTTTTCTCCTGTTGTAAAGATGACTTCTATTTGGACTGTATTGTCTTTAGTTGCTATTGAGAATTTGCATCTTGAGCAGCTTGATGTTAAGATAGTGTTTCTTCATGAAGATTTGGATGAAGAGATATATATGGATCAACCAAAAAATTTTGAGGTCAAAGGTAAGGAGAAACTTGTGTGCAGGTTGAAGAAAAGCTTATATGGTCTTAAGCAAGCTCTAAGACAATGGTATTTGAGGTTTGACAGGTTTATAACAAAGCATGGCTTTAGTAAATGTCAATCTGACCATTGTGTTTATTTTACTAGATTGGATAATGGTAGTTATATTATCCTGTTATTGTATGTAGATGATATGCTTGTTGCAGGTTCACACATGCAGGAAATTACTGAGCTAAAGGTAAAATTAGCTCACACATTTGCCATTAAGGATTTAGGAGTAGCAAAGAAAATCCTTGGCATGAGTATTAAGAGAGATAGGAAAAATCACAGGTTGATTTTGTCTCAAGAGGATTATGTGAATAAGGTGTTGGAGAGGTTCTATATGCAGGATGCAAAACCGGTAAGCACACCTATGGCTGGACACTTCAAGATGAGCAAAGAACAATGTCCTAAATCACATGATGAAGTTGAGTGCATGATTAAAGTTCCATATGCTTCAGTAGTTGGGAGCTTGATGTATGCAATGGTATGCACTAGACCTGATATTGCCCAAGCAGTGGGAGTTGTTAGCAAGTTTATGGCCAATCCAGGAAAGGAGCACTGGAAAGCAGTTCAGTGGATTCTCATATATCTAAGAGGGACCAGTAGTAGGAATTTATGCTATGGAAGGTCAAACACTTCTCTACATGGGTATGTAGATTCGGCTATGGCAGGTGACTTGGATGGCAGGAGAAGCACCACAGGATATGTGTTCACTATTGGTGGAACGGCGGTTAGCTGGATTTCAAAGTTGTAGAAGGTTGTTGCCCTGTCTACTACAGAGGCAGAATACATTACAGTCACAGAGGCTAGAAAGGAAATGATATAGATGACTTAGTTCATGGAAGAGTTGGAAAAGGAGCAAGAGAGTTGCAGATTGTACAGTGATAGTCAAAATGCAATTCATTTGGCAAAGAATTCAGCCTTTCATTCAAGAACCAAACATATACAGCTAAGGTACCACTTCATTCGACAAGTATTGGAGGATGGATAGTTGAAGCTGAAAAAGATCCATACAGATAAGAATCCTAAAGATATGTTAACAAAGCTGATAACAAAGGAGAAGTTGAATCTTCATTCAACTTTTTTTGGTCTTCAAGATTGAGCTTGAAGATGGAGGTGCCAGAGATGATTAGTGGATGTTGCTGTACTGGTATAGGTGCAGCTATTTATCTCCAAATAGGAGATTGTTAAGTTGTAGAGCTAAAAGCTTCACCATTAAGCTAATCTGGAGGTTACTGGGCTTTCATAGTAACCAACATCAGTAACCCAGTAATTGATGGCGATAGTATCATTGACGTCGGTCAGGCATGGATCAGAACTGACTGACATTAGTCAGGGATCGGCCGACATCGGTCATATGTAGATTGACAGCCACCGACGTTGGTCACCTGTGTGCATGTGTTTGCATGCGTTTCCAGAATTAGAGTTGTTCTAATTTTAGGAGGACTGAGTGTTTGCATGTAAAGACTTATTTTAGTCTTGAGTCCACTTTTCTAATTATTTTATGCTTTGGATCTTATTTAAGAGACCCATGGGGCATGTATTAGAATATAGTTGTAAGCATGATCAATTAGATCTGCAAGGTGAAAGATCAAGGAAGATTTGATGGTGGAGGGAACAACTCAGTTATTGAGTTGATTGTAATTGATTGTGTGAGAGAGAGAGAAATCTTAAGAGAAAAATACTATACACCCAAGAGGTGTGGGAGGAGTGTGATTTCTTCATTGTAATCTGGAAGAGTTTAATGCAAGATTAGTTGTTTCTTGTATCTCTTATTATTTGGTATTTCTAATTTCTAGTTACTTATTACTTCTGGTTCAATTTCATGTTTAGTTGCTTATACAAAAGTAATCAATTATACTCTAGGTTCCTAACAGTTTGGATGAGCATCTCCCTACGAGTAGGTTGTTCCAATTCATCATTACCCTTTGTGTTAAGTTATCATCATCCTCAACCAAGTTTATCATGTTTACCATAATTGGGGTCCAATGATTATAATCTCCTATAGGTAAATCATTGCACACCATCCCACCTAGATTTCTCAATGATTATAACCACCTTTGGGAAAATCATTGTGTTGTCACCACTTTACTTTTTCTAACTATATAGGGGCATGTTGTTATCTTGTTTGTCTATCTTAATTGGGACAACTCCATCTTCTCAGTGATTATAACCACCTTTGAGCAAATCATTGTGTTATCATACCATGTTGCCATTATCATGGTATAATGCTTATAACCACCTTTGGGCAAACCATTGTATACCACCCCACTTGAATTTTCAATGATTTTGACTACTTTTTTCACTATCGTTATGTTTTCACCCCATCATCTTTTCTTTCTTTGGTCCCCTCATTTCACATCTTATCAAGGGACCATTTGTCGACTTGCTTATGCCAACCATTTTCTCGAGGGGGAATCATACAATTAGTTTATCATCATTATAGTTGTAGGCATATATAACCTTTTCATTCTTTGAGAACATGTTACTGTGATTATAGCTTGCAATGCCTTCCTAAATAGGGGCAAACTATAGACACCTAAATCTAGGCACTGATAACCTCCAATCAAGCTTTTGGCCAATTTCCATCCAAAATGCATAATTTGGCCTAAAAACACTAAAACATGCTAAATTATGTGAAACTAACATATTCAAGTGCTGATTTTGGCTAGGGTATCCCTAAATAGGGTGATGCAATTTATGGGCTAGCTAACTTTGATAAGTTCTTTTTGAGTCAAAATGCCAAATTTGCACCTAGGTGGTTTGGATAAAATTTCTCTATCAAATATTTTGTACAAGACTTGTGGCTTTGTTATTTGTCTTTGACAATATCCTAAATGGGAATACGCAACTAATGCATCTAACAGTGACTTCCAATTCTAATCCAGTAAAATTTTGGATCAATACAAGGCATTCTGATCAATTTGGGTAATTTATGCATAATGTGCTTAATTATGCTTAAGAGCTAATTATCAAGGCCTAATAAAAAATTTCATGGAAACTTTTTGAATACTTATTTTTGGAAATGAATATTGAATATCTGCATCATCAAGTGACGTCATTTATTGGAAAGAAATCCCTAAGGTCATAAATGCCACAAATATCAAGATTCATGTCTCCCATGCCTCATCAATGCCCTCTATGATGCCCTCCATGCCCCTGAATTTCCCTTTCTTCTAATTTCATGATGAGGATAATTACAAACTTAATTCCAAAAATTGAATTAATCCTCAACCACACATCTCAATCTTGAGATGGACAGTTTAGGTTGATTCAGACATTTGTAAAAATCTATAAATAGGAGGCCTCACAACATCATTTCTAAGTCTTGATTATGAAAATTTATAATGCTCAAATGGTTCTAAAAGCTTCAAGCAACTAGTTTTACCATGCCAAATTTATTTCAAGCCAAGCCAAGCCACAAGCCAAAGGTGCCAAGGAGAGATGGAGGTAACCAAGCTTCCATTGGCAAGGACTTCATGATTACAAAACTGAGCAAGCCACTACTACAAAGGCATTTAGAGCATCCAAGGAAGGTGAAAGAATTCTTGTGTTTTGTTCCTTACTTTTTAGTTGTATTTATCATTTATTTTTGTTAACTAAGCTCTCCCTAGTGTCTAGGCCTAGAGATGTTATGCTATTAGTGTGTTTCTTTCATTTTGGAACTAACACCATACTAACCATCCTATCTTGAGTCAAATTCTTAGATCACAAATTGAACCTTCAAGACATAAATTTTTAGAGGTAGCAACTCCTCCACAAGGCATGGATAAAAGTGAAGTCACTGAGAATGACATAACAGTCAAAAAGTGTCTGTTGGAGAGATTACCGCAGAAGGCTTAAAGAAAGATACTCAGACTCCAATTAACACTCTTTTTAAGAAGCTCGATGAGGAGAAGTATTCTAAGGCTAAGTTGAAAGAAAAAAATTTCAATTTGTGTGAAATAATAACCAAAATAGCAAGGTCTACTCTGTAATAATAAATTCTTTTAGGTGATTCAATTGGTTAACAAGTAATCACTGAAGTAGAAGAAATTGGGGACAAGGCTAAAGCCATTGATGAATGGATAGAGAAGATGTTACATACTACTCGAAAATGGTTTCTTTTGGTCCTAGGCAACTTGGTTGACATTAAAAATAAACTGGCACAACTGAAGGTGTTGATGAAAGAAATTGAAAATGAGATAGAATATCTAAATTACAAAAGGAAAGCCTAGAGGGGATAAATGCTTTAAGTGAGAAAGTTTTGATTGAAAAAAAAAAATCTAGAAGGGTCAGTAAAGAAGGCAAGGCAAGAAGAGATCATTATATCTTTTTTCCTACACATTTTTGAAGCCATGCTTGAGGAAATAAAAACTCTAGAAGAAGAAGCTCGAGATGTGAAAGTAGATTTGTATGATTGTATCTTATACCTCACAAGTTTAGATGAGCATTCAAGAACACCTGAAGAGTTGAATCAATTATTCAAGCATAAAATTGATAAATCTTATACTCCTTTCACATCAAAATATATAAAGGAGTTAATAAAAAATCAACAAGATGTTAAGATGCTTAAACCCAAGATTGAGAAGGTAAAAGCATATTGCAGAAAACTAGAAAGAGAACTGTTAAGGTATGAGACAGAGAGGCAATCAATTTCCAAGATAGATGATGCAATAATTTAGTCCATGATGTCTCAATAAATCAAATATAGAGAAACGTGCAGATCTAAAGTCCATGATGTGGAATGATTGTTATTACTCTTTTTCTCGACAACTTCTTTCCATTTTCTTTAAGCGATATGTTTGAAGTAACTTTGTTATATGTAATTAATAAGTAAAGCCATTTAGTGAAGTTACATGTCAAGGTATATTACTTTGTAAAATGTAAGACACAAGTAAATTGGCTAAACACCATTACTTGAAGTTATTTTTTAAAAACTAATTACTTAAGCAAGCTTTACGTTGCACGCAAAGAGATTATTTTTGATTCAAATAGTAAAACCAATAAGTGCTACATGTCATCAGTTGTTGCATGCCATGGAGAATAAATTCTAGGAGGATGCCTCTCAATGGTTCTCAAATTTTAGTGCAACACATGGAAATTCAAGGAGTTGTCTCCTATTTATTTTTGACTTGTAAAATTGTATAAATATAAGTGCAGGGCTATGTGCCTAGGGATAGTAATTTTTGGAAAGTAATTGTAATTAAAGAAAAAGAATTCAATCAATATAAAACTTTGAGTTTATATTTCTAAGTTTTTATTTTGTATGAAATTGGTTCAAATTAAATAAGGACGTTGATTTTTGTGAAACTTTATGTCTCAAGAGATCATTTGGTAGATTTGTTAAGATTAAAATGGTAAACTTTGTGTTATATTTAAATATGAATGTGAATTTCAATATTTTTAATCATTTGATGAAATTATTATCATTTTTTGAATGTTTATTTACCTGTACAGATTCAATAAGCTCTATAAAACTACTTATTGTGAAGTGCAACTTCTTTCTTCTCACATGTTCTAGTCTTTCATTCTCAATTTACCAAAATTTCTTAACATATTCTATGAAATAGCTGCTTACTTGCTACAAAATCACCTTGTTATAGTTAATGAACTCTATGATTAAAGTAATACCTCAAAAATAAGACAACTTGCTCATAATTTGTATAATCTGTAAATAACTAAGAGCTGTGAATACTTAGAAGTAAATGGGCATAAGCATATGAGAGCTTCACTGTTAAATGAAGGGGATTTAATCCCATGACTGCCTAAGTACTTTTGATAGCCTAAAAAATATCTAACCAATAGTTTCTGGTGACTCTATTTGGGAACAAAATTAACTCCCATAACTAAAATTAGATTCCTCACACAAGTTGAGATAGGCGCAATTACTTTTTAGTTCTCCAAAATTTGCATGTTTTTCAAATCACTCATCTTAAACATTGCATACAGAGTAGGTTATACACACCTATGATTAAAGTGTATCCTTACTGAATTTAACTCAATCTTTTTAAAATAGACACATCACTTTTCTTGAAGTTACCGCATGTCCAGAAGCCATGCTTTATTTTACACCTTGTTTCTCTTAAACTCATTGTATTTCAAGTAATTATCATCTAAGTCTTTGCTTATAAACCAAATTACTTGAGTAAATATTTAGAAGAATTTTTGCACTTCAATCTGGAAAATCAACCTTTCACCAGAGAAAGGAGAGCTCAAGGTCAAATTGATGATTTCTTTGAATTATAAGAATGATTTAATTTCAGCTTTCCAATCTAAGCCAGAACAAGAAGAACTAACCTTTCACTTGTGAGATAAGCACAAAATCTTATGAATCAGCTACAACACAATTAATCAAGAATAATCTAATCCACTAATTCTTAGTTCTTTATTATTAGAAGAAAAACACTACCACTTCTTATTTCTTGGGGGGCAGTGATTGGTCCACTGAATTTGATGACTCCTTTCCATGACTTGCTAAATGGGTCAAAAAATAATTTCTTGAAATTCATAGGTGATGGAAAACAAAGTCCAGACGAATACTTGGTTGCTTTCTTTGTAACTTGTGGAGTAATTAGTATTGAGTATGAAGATGTCTCAGTCAGACTCTTCAATGAGACATTACATGACTTAGTTATAGAATGGTTTTACCATTTAGATTTTGACACTATAGTTAGTTGGGCCACTATGCATGAGTAGTTTGAAAAGAGGTTCAAAGCTGTAAAAGATTCTCACATATTGCTTACCCAACTAACTCAGCTTAAAAAATAACCACATGAACACATGCAAGACTTCATTGCCAAGTTTAATAGACTACTCTATAAAATCCCTCAAGCTACTCTGCCCACTGGAGATAATCAAAAGTGCTTCTTCATTAATACCCAATTACTAGAGGTTAGTTATTAGCTACGCTAAGCATGTCCAATTGATTTAATAGTAACTCAAAATCTTGCTATAGAGGTTGAAGATGACTTGATAATGGCTAGAGAGATCAAGAAAACAACTTCAAAGGGTGATTATTCTACTTTAAACACATCACAAACCATTGATCCCCTATTACAAAAGTTGACTAATGACTTGATACAAGTCAAAAGGCAAATTGATCAAGGTACTCATATTGATCCTACTAGGAATGCACCTACATGAAATTTTAATAATTAGAATAGGAACCGCATTGTTGGACCTACATAAAGATTTGAAATTGAAGATGCTCCCTAAAATCATATTGATATGAATGAAAAATATTAAATGACTGATGATAATCATCAAAATCTTGTTGATGAAGATGACTTTATAGATCCCGCTGGTGAATCCAACATAGGCTACCTTGAATATCAATTAGAAATTTGATTATGAAGAAGCATTTGAAGAAGATCATAGTCACTCTTTTGTAATGTTTACAAGGTCATAGACTCAACACACTCGTGAAAAACCTTCCAAAGAACAAGAGAAAGGAGACTCTAGATCAAATGTAAGCATTCTTCAAAGAGGTAGTCATTTACCTTCTTCTCTTGCTCCAAAAGATAAGTATGTAGGTTATTCTTCTCAAAATCATAAGCCATTAACTCATAATTCTAAAGCTAACCTTACTCTATCTGCATCCATCCCTTCTTTTGACATAATTGATCACATAAAGAAAACTAAAATTCAAATATCAAAAGTCAAATACTTGAGGTCTTATCCAGATCAATTGAATAGACTAGTCAAGTATGTACAAAGTAAAGGGTCAAACAATACAACCAATAGATCTAAAGGTATCTTTCCTACTCCCAAATAGGTTCCTTGCTAGAATAATACTACAACTACTTCTCCCACATCTACTTCTACATCTGAAAGGATAGAGCCATTCTATGTTTCTCTCTTGATCAATGGGTTTAAGTTAAGCAACTGTATCCTAGACTTTGGAGCTTATGATAATTTTATGCTAGCTAAAGTAGATTGTGCCCTTGGCCTCACTTTGACTACGACAATAGGTATATGTTAATCAATGGAGAGATAAGTTCCACTGATTAGATAGATCAAAGATGTGCAAGTTGTCTTAGCAACTTTCACAGATAAAAGACTCAAAATGACAATTCTAGTTACAGATATTCCTATCTCTTATGGAATGTTACTAACTAGAAACTTCTACAAAGATTTGGGTGGAGAAGTCAAAATGAATTGGTCATGTGCTCACATTCCAATCAAAGGATTAAATCAGAAACTTGATCTTGAAAAGAAATATAATTATATTGTTTTTAAATTTGATGATCCAAGGTTATAGTTTTTTTTTGAAAAATCAAACCATGGAGTTTACTACCTCGAATTGGGCAAGGAGATGTAAGCACCAAAGGAAGTAGAAGAAGAAGATAAGATATGGATGTTAGAGTTTGATGGTAGCTACGGTTTTCTTGGTTTAGGTGTTGGGATGGTATTGATATCCCCTGATGGTAAAGTATTTCCTTACTCATACAAACTCATGTTTGAAAATACTAACAACACAATAGAGTATGAGGCACTCATGTTAGGAATTGAACAAGCAAAATAAAAAGGAGCAAGACTCCTAAAATCATAAGGTGACATTGAATTAATAGGAAGATAAATTCATGGTCAATATCAAGTGAATAAAGACAAGTTGAGGCAATACTGTCATCGAGTCCTGAGTGCAACACTCAATTTTGTGTCCTTTTCAATCAATTTAGTTCCTCATGATCAAAACTCTAGAGATAATTCTCTTGCAGTTACTGCATCTCTACTTAGGCCAGTTCAATAGCCTACACCTTTTTGAGAAGGTAACTATAAATTAGAGATGGTTTACCATCCAAAGGTTCTAGATACTATTGACTAGTGGCAAGTTTTCAATGCTGATAAACAAATAACTACATTCCTTGAGAAGCAAGACAATTTTTAAGAGTTGTACTTTGAAGGAAGGAGTTCACTTCCATGCTAGATGACACCATGTATCACTGACCCTGAACTTACTCATAGTCAAGATATAATTCAATTAAAGGGAAATAAAATCCCTAAAGGTTTAGTTTATTTAGAAGAGATCTTCGATAAACATGATCAATTTTTGAAGAAAAATAAAGAATATGGTGATAATTCCTCTCTGGAAGTACAATAGATTAATCTAGGTAGTGAAGAAGAGCCTAAGATAGTCAACATTGGAAAATTTTGTTCTAAAAAAGATAAGGAAGCATTCATTGATCTTCTTAAAAGATACATTGATGTGTTTGCTTGGTCTTATAAAGATCTAAAGACCTTCTAGCTAGACAAGGTACAACATTATATTCCACTTTAGCCAGAAGCAAAATCCTTCAATCAAAAGTTACACCATCATAACCCAATCATCTCAGGTACTCTTTATATTGAAATACAAAAGCTTATTAATGCAAAGATTATCTATCCCATCCATCATTCAACATGATTAGCTAAAATTATCCTAATGAGAAATAAAAATAGATAAATACAACTATGTGTTGATTTCCACAATCTGAATCAAGCTTCTCTGAAAGATAACTACCTATTGCCCATTATGGATAACGCCTTGCAAGTAATTACAAGGTTATAGATGTTATCCATGTTTGATGGATTTTTAGGGTAAAATTAGATAAAAGTGGCTGAAGATTATCAATATAAGACTAATTTCATAATGCCATGGGGGACTTTTACTTATCAAAATATGCTTTTTAGACTTATCAATGCTAGAGCAACTTTTCAATGAGCAATGGATCTGGCATTTTCACATCTTAAGAACATGAGTATTATGGTATACCTTGATGACTTGAAAATCTTCTCCAAAAAGAGAGTTAATCACTTTGTTGATTTAGAAGAAGTGCTCATCTAGTTCAGGAATCATGGGATTTATTTAAATCCCAAGAAAATGATATTTACCATGACTGAAGGAAAGCTTATTGGTCACATAGTCTTAAAAGAGTGAACAAAAATTGATCTAGAATGAGTCAAATCTATTCAAAGTTTACCTATGCCTACATCCAATAAAGGAGTACATTCATTCTTTGTTAAAGTCAATTTCCTTATAAGATTCATTCCTAATTTTGCTGAGTTGACTTACCATATTTCTAATATGATGAAAAAGAAACAAGACTTCAAGTGGAATTTTGAATGTAAGTTAGCATTTGAAAGGATAAAAGTAGGCATAGATAAAGCTCCAATTCTGGTTTCCTCAAATTTTAGTAAGGAATTCATTCTTTAATATTATTCTTCTTAGCATACTATGTCAGCTATATTTATACAAAAGAATGATGAAAGAATTGAATTACCTATAGCTTTCATGAGCCGGCCATTAAAAAGCTATGAGTTGAAGTATACACAGATGGAGAAACATGTATTTGTTGTAGTTAAGGCATGAAAAGCCTTTAGGTACTACATTTTATCTTCACATATTAAAGTCAATGTACCTGACACTGAAGTCAAATCAATTCTAACATGGTAGGAGATGGGATTACTAAGAGGTACTTGGGTAGCTAAGGTGCAAGAGTTTGATCTTGATATTAAACCAATGAAGCTAGTAAGAGAAAGAGGCTTGTGATAATTGATGATAGACAAAAAATATGACAACATAGATATAGCTAAATTAGATGAAGAATTACCTATGGTGCTTTTTATTAATCTTGTGGATGAATGGTACATCAATAATTATTACTTCTTGACTTATGGAGAATATCTAGCTGATTTGACACGTAAGGAAAAGTATACCATCAAGCTAAAATCAAAGGATTATGTCCTTTGGGATAATGTTCTATACAAAAGAGGAATTGATGGTGTTTTCCTTCATTATTTGGATAAATAACAACAACAAAAACTTTTGGAGTAATTTCATGACAAAGTATATGGAGGCCATTTCTTAGCACGAGTCACATCACATAAAATCTTATGAGCAAGGTAATTTTGGACAACTCTATTCTAGGATAATTCAAATTGGGCTGCTAAGTGTCAAACATGTCAACATTTTGTGGGATGACCCAATTTTACAACTTTACCTTTAGAACCAGTTATAATTGATGAACCATTTCGCCAGTGGGGCATGGATTTTATTAGCATGTTAAATCCTTATTCAAGTGTTGTATATTGCTATGTTTTAACTACAACTTATTACTTTAGCAAATGGGTAGAATCCATTCCTGTTAAACATGCCACTTCAAAAGTAGTGTGTGATTTCATCAAATAAAATATCATAGTAAGGTTTGGTGTCCCACATAAGATAGTAACAGATAATGCAACCAACCTTTCTTCAGTGAAACTAACTAATTTTTGTTACTCATATGAAATAGACCTAGTTCATGCTTCAAATCACTATCCTCAAGGTAATGGTCAAGATGAATCAAGTGACAAGAACTTGATGACCATCATTCATAAGTTGGTGGGCAATAATCAATGTACCTGGCACAAGAAGCTGTTTGATGCACTATGGGCTAACAGAATCACTCTAAAGAAATCCATTGGTAAGTCTCCTTTTTAGATTTTATATGGAATAAATGCTAAGATACCAATTACCATAGAGTTGTCTGATTTGAAATTATCTAAAGCTATTGAAGATGCAACTCATCAAGATTTGCTTGATAAGAAGATTATGTTTCTTACTGAATTGCAAGAGATTCATACTCAAGTTGTTGACCAACTGACTGATCACCAAATGAAAGTGAAGAAGATCTTTGAGAAAAAGGCTCATGATAGATAGTTTAAAGTTGGCAACTTGGTCTTTTTGTGGGATAAGTAAAATGAACAAAAAGGGAAGCATGGCAAATTTGACTCCCTGTGGAAAGGGCCTTTTACTATAAAGAAGATTGTTGGAAGAGATGGATTCATCCTAGTTTATCAAGATGGAATTGAACTATCATTGCCTTTTAATGGGAAGCATTTGAAGCTTTACAAGAATTGAGTAATAGGGTAACACCTGTATGTATATAAATAAAACCTCAAATTTTATTTTTTTCTTTTCTTTTCTTGTTTGTTTGTTTATTTTTCATGATTGGGTTTAACATGACTTCCTACCCAATAGATAAGACTCAAAACCAGAGATGCTGAAATATCATCCGTGTTTCTTTCTTTTTGATAGAGATAAAGATGTTCCCAATTGGATTTAGCTGGTGTCACCTAAAATTTTGCACATATAATTTTGGGATACCCCTATTAATTTTTTTTTTGTCTTATGTGAGTCAGTTATCCTTGTTAAACCAGTCCCCTGATTAATGACCTAGTCTTTAGTAGTTTTGTTTCTAATTTCTTTCTTTTCCAATTGCTTCAAAATTTCTCCAGAAGGTTAAAAATATTGGCCTAAAAGCCATCACTGAAAAACCCATTTACTCATCTTTACAATAATATCAAAAAGATAAGTGTTTGATCTCACTTCTAGGCCAATTCAGGTTCTTTGAGTTACTTTACTTATCAAGTGAAAAATAAGTGGTCATAGCAAACCCAAGTTGTACCATCTAGTTTAAATCAAAATTGTCAAATAACTTTACTTCTCATTGGAAGCCAAGTAAATTAGGTTTGCAAACCTATAAAACACTACCTAAGAAAATCAGGTTTTCAAAGTAACTTCACTTGCTCAAAGTCACAAGTCGAAGTAGTGAAGGTTTACAAACCCAAAATACTCACTAGCCAAGACCAAAACAGGATTACAAAGTTTCTTGACTTCTAAGATCCAAATTAAGTGAAGTAATCCAATAAAATTGTCAAAAAGATAAAGGCTTACATGGATCCTTCACACTTATCTCCTACTTATCATTAATGTGTTAGCTAATATAAATATTGAGAAAATCCACCTCATTTCCCACTTGGCATTCAAGTTGTTTGACCAAGCTGTCACCCCTGTGAACTTCAATCAATGTTGTTTTCACCTTTAGAGTGATTTTGGGTCAACCCATTTGCATTCAAGGTATTTGAATTGTTTTCTTGTAGGTTACTCCTTCCATTCCTTGTTAGCATTCTTTTTTTTCTGCCATTAAGTTGCATACGTTGTTTTGAGTTTTCACTATATTTTCTCATTTTACTTGTATTTGAATCCATTTTTGCATGTAAAAATATTTTTCAAAGTCTTGTTAAAACTCTCATAAACACTAAACATGTAGAAACCCAATCAAAATCCAAGAATGAGAAAACCTAGCTAAAAATTTAGCTGAGTGTTGACCTAGCAAAGAAACCCAAGTTTTCCACAACTTACTACTTACTTGGAGTCCCAAGCCTAAGTTACTTGCCTTAAGAATCCCATGACTCTCAAGCATACTACCTACCTATACATACAATGATTGCTTGCTTACCTAGATTGATGACTACTCACTACTACTTCTATAGATTTTTCAACCCAAGTTACTTACATTAGTAAACCCAAAGTCTTAATTCTTGAGAAACCCGTTAAACTACCCAAGTAAACTTGAAGTAGATACTCAAGTGGAACCCAAACTCCTCATTAATCATTACTTAGGGTTTCAAATTCAAGTAAATTGTTAATACAAACCCAAAGTGATAAGTAGAAAGAAACCCAAAGTTGTCCATGCCTATTACCTACTCGGATTCTTGAGTACTTAAGACTTGAAGATTATTTACACCAATCAAGAGTTGTGATACCTTGTTACTTACTATGAGTTACTTGGAGTTCTCAAGGCTCTCTATTGCCTGAAATCTAAAGTTTGCTTATAAGTATTGTTTAATGCAATAACTTGATTCATTTCTTCAACCTTTTCTAAACTAGAAGGAGCAGTTACTAAGTGTTCTAGGGCAATTGTCAAGTTTTTCTAAAGTTAACCAAAATAAATGTCATAATCAAAAAGATCAAAGGAAGAAATAGCTAGAGTAGAAGTACAAGCAATTCTAATTGAAGAAGTTCCTGATCTAGTACTTCAAGAAATCCCAGAGCCAAGTAGAAAGGTTAAAAAAAGCAAAAAGAGTCAAGTCACAAAAACCAAAGATGAGGTATGAGTATAAAGGGTACCCTATTCAATCTTGAATCACTTCCAAGTTAACTTAAATAAGTGATACATATATGGGACATGTTTCAGTGATTGAATTGTTGGAAAGATCCAAAGCTATAGACAAAACTCCACTCATGCAAATAATGACCAATAGTGGGATCTTGCAAGCTGCAACATTCCCAAGTTCTGCACAACTTCTTGAGTTTGTCCTAGCATGTGCCAAGTATTATGACTCTCTTACTAGGACCATGAAAGACACTGCTAGTAATGTAGTGATAAGATTGGATTTTCAATATTTGAACTACTGTCTAAAGATCCTAGCATCATATAAAGTGATTGATATAAAAATGGAAAATGTTAAGAGTTAATGGGAAAATAGGACAACTAATTTCATCAAGATAATGAACACTAACTATTTGAGGAAAGTTAAACAACCCTCAAGGTTCCCTAAACAAATAGTAAGGTCTGACTTCATCTAGGAAGTTGATGACATCACACAATTGCTCTATATAATCAATGGAGAAAATAATGCTACCTATTTTTCAACCTACATGTATGCATACATTAGAACCATTGACATCATCAGGAGCTTTGCTATGATTGAATGGGTAAGGTTGATAAATGACAACATCAATCAATAGTTAAGTAGTGTCTTGTAGACTTTTGACTTCAAAATGACTTCATACTTAGTATATATTGTAGCATCAAATGAGCCTTTACTAGGCTAGCTACAAAAGGAATGTTGGAAATAGAGCCTATATATGAGTATTACCCACAATTAGTTCTTTCTGAGTACTTCAAACATTATAAGATAGTGAATGATGGATTCTTCTATGAAATCATTTGTGAGTTAAATGCGGATCTTAAACACAAGATAGTATCTGATGCAACATGAGAAGTAGTTTCCCAATTTGGATGCATTTTCATTCAGTTCCTCAACTTCACATACATCAAATTTGATGGTTTCTCAGGCACACCAATTAAATTTCCAAGATATCCTATTGATAAATAGATTCTCATAGATTTGTGTAGGCAACTAGTTAAGTTGCACGACTTAAAGTCAAATGTTTACCACCCCTCTGTCAAATTTCTTATTGTTATTGGTCATTATGATTGCCCCAAAATTTAAAAAGTAAATAATGTGAAAAAATAAATATACCATAACTAAAATCAAGTCCATTTTGAAGCTAGAGCAAATTTTGATTGTAGAGGCATAGCTCAAAATATAGTTTCTCTCGAGTATATGCATATTCCTGCACTTGAAGATTTTTGGATTGATTGTAGAGATGAGTTTAATATAATAAAGAGGGAAAATAGTAGATTTACTATTCAATAGATTCATACTTTTGATTTATCTACAATTCCAAAAGACATATAGGATTATGAAATTGTAATTAGTGATACCTACCATGCAGTAGGGGGAGATAACACTCCACTTCTGGAGATTATTTTTGAAAAATATCAAGTTAAAAATATTACAGATAGAAATTATATGGTCCTTTCCATGATATCCACATGGTTCCTTAATAAGGGATATTTCATGAAGTAGTTAATGATTGAAACTACCCAGATAAGCCAAAAAAGGAAAGAAATAGTACAAGGAGAAAGCAGTCAAGTGCAGAAGAAATTGAAGTTGGAAAGAAATGTTGATGATACTTACTTTGTAGTGAAGGATAAAGAACCATATAATCTAGTTGTCACCATACCCACTTTGGTCACTTCTATAAATACTTCTCCACCCATCATTCCTACTCATATTGCACCTACCACAGATCTGCAAACACTTATGCCATTCTCAAGAAGCTTGATGCTATGAGATTTTAGAGGGGGACCCACGATCATAGAAACCCACTCAGAAGAAGACTATTGTTCTTCCTCCTCTTCCTCCATCTTTTCCACCCACTTCTCCTCCTCCACCTCCTTCAGATGATCAACCCACCATTAAAAAACAACCAGAATAGGTAACTGCCAAAGAAGTGACCCCATCTCAGGAGGCACCAAAAGAAAAGAAAGAGGAAACAAAAAAACATGAGGTAGAAAAGGAAAAAGAAGTAGAGATAGAAAGTGATAAGGAAAAATAAAAGGAAAATGAGTTAGAAATAGAAGCAGAGAAGGAGAAAGAGATTGAGAAAGATAAAGAGAATGAAAAGGATGAGTAAACAATTTCCAATGTTACTCAAAATGTTTTAGGTGCACAAGAAGCTCCCTCTTAGGAATTAATGATTAGAAATAATAAATAACAAATGGTTGTACATTTAGATACTCCTCCAAGTTTAGACTTCTCATCCTGGTTAGCATTGTAGACAATTCCTAAAACTAGAGAAGTGATAAATTTGGAGGAGATTGATTTGTAGTTGTTAAAGAGTTTGGATCAAAAGTTAAAGAAGCATAAGAGTGATAAAGTAACTTCTAAGCTGATAACTGAACCTTTAGGACAAAAATTTATAGAGGTATCAGCTCCTCCACAGGGCATGCATAAAAGTGTTCACTAAGAAAGACTTAATAGTAAAAAAAGTGTCCCTTAGAGAAGTTACCATGGAAGGCTTAAATCAAGATACTCAGACTCTGGTTAACACTCCTTTTAAGAAGCTTGATGAGGATAAGGATGCTAAGGCTAAGTTGAAATAACAAAATTCCAAGTTGTGTGAAATAATAACCAAAGTAGCAAGGTCTACTCTGCAACAATCAATTCTTTCAAATGATTCAATTGGTCAACAAGTAATAATTAAAGTAGAAGAAACTGGGGACAAGGATAAAGCCATTGATGAATGGATAAAGAAGATGCTGCATACTATTCAAAAATGGTTTCTTGAGGTCCCATGCAACTTGGATGACATTAAAAATAAATTGCCATAACTGAAGGCATTGATGAAATAAATTGAAAATAAGAATGGAATATATGAATTACAAAAGGAAAGACTAGAGGGGATAAATGCTCTAAGTCAGAAAGTTTTGATTGAAGAAAAAATTGTTCTAGAAGGGTCAGTAAATAAGGAAAGGCAAGAAGAGCTCATTATATCTTTTTGCCTATGCATTTTGAAGCCATTCTTGAGGAAATAAAAACTCTAGAAGAAGAAGATTGAGATGTGAAAGTAGATTTGAAGGATTGTATCTTCTACCTCATAAGTTTAGATGAGCATTCAAGAATGCCTAAAAATTTGCATCAATAGTTCAAGTAGAAAATTGAGAAATCTTCTACTCGTTTCACATCAAAATCTATAAAAGAGTTAATAAAAAATCAACAAGATGTTAAGAGGCTCAAACCCAGGATTGAAAAGGTAAAATCATACTGTAGAAAACTAGAAAGAGAACTACCAAGGTATGAGATGGAGAGGCAATTAGTTACCAAGATAGATGATGCAACCATTTACTCCATGATGTCTCAACACATCAAATATAGAGAAAATTACATATCTGAAGTCCATGATGTGGAATGATTGTTATTACTCTTCTTCTCGACAACTTCTTCTTTCTTCTTTCCATTTTCTTCTATTTTTTTCAAGTGATATGTTTCAAATAACTATGTTATAAGTAATTACTTTAAGTAAAGTAATTTAGTGAAGTTACTTTTCAAGGTATATTACTTTTTAAAATGCAAGAGTCAATTAAATTAGATAAATGCCATTACTTGGAATCATTTTGTAAAATCAAATTACTTAAGCAAGCTTTGTGTTGCATGCAAAAAGATTATTTTTGATTTAAACAGTAAAACTAACAAGTGCTATATGTCATCAAACATTTCACGCCATAGATATTGTTGCGCTAAAAACTGGGAATGATTGAGAGTTATCTCCTATTTGTTTTTTACTTCTAAACTAATATAAATATAAGTGCAAGCTTGTATCCCTGGAGATGGTAATTTTTGGAAAGTAATTTTAACTAAAGCAAGAGAGTTTAAATAATCTAAAACTTTGAGTTTTTATTTTTAAGTTTTTCTTTTGTATGAAATTGGTTCAAAGTGAATAAGGACATTGATTTCTGTGGAACTTTGCATTTCAAGAGATCATTTGGTGGATTTGTGAAGATTAAAATGGTAAACTTAGTGTTAATTTTAAATATGAATGTGAATTTCAATCTTTCTTAATCATTTGCTAAAAGGATTATCATCTTTTGAATGCTTATTTACCTGTACAGATTTAATAAGCTCTATAAAACTACTTATTGTGAAGTTCAACTTCTTTCTTCTCATATGTTATAGTCTTTCATTCTCAATTTCCCAAAATTTCTTGACACATTCTATGAAATAGTTGCTTGCTACAAAATCACCTTGTTATGGTTCATGAACTCTATGATTAAAGTAATACCTCAAAAATAAGACAACTTACACATAATTTATATAATCTATGAATAACTAAGAGCTGTGAATAATTAAAAGTAAATATACATAAGCATACATAAGCTTCACCATTAAATGAAGGGTATTTAATCCCATGACTACCTAGGTACTTTTGATAGCCTACAGAATATCTAGCCAACAACTTCCATTCTTTTATTTACAATTCTCATGTATGTTAAGAAATGCTAACATATTTATTATTTTTAGATTTACAAGAACTTTATGACTAATTGGGTTTGCTGGTGTTTTTCTCACAATTGGCCTCAACTTAACATGAAAATTAGAATGAAGCTCATTAATGTAAGGTATCCTCTTTTTATCCTTTACCCAATTCTTAAGTTTTTATAAATGATTCTATGTGTTTCAATTTGAGCTACTTGTAATTATATTTATCTTGTAAATTCCATATATATTGTAATAAAGAGGATACATAAAATAATTCAATCATTTTTCATGTTTAGTGGGTGTAGAGATGGAATCCAAAGTGATTTAGATCAAGCATTAGTTAAGAAAACTCAAGAAAATGCATAAGAACATAATTAGCTAAGCCAACTCCTTCACCGAGGTTTTGTAAGTGACAATTAAGAGCTATTGAAAGAAATTAAATACATCAAACCTTCCCAAAAGCATCCCACTATCCAAATTTAGCTCAAAACATGATTTTTCCCTTGATTTGATGCTCAAGTCTTTAGCAATGATGAATGCTTTGATCTTCCATCATCTCAAATTGACCAATGAAACTAGGCTCATGATATTTGAATCAATGTTATGCCTATCTTGAAGTTATCATATTTCAAATTAATAATTATAACATCACACAAAGAAAGGTTGTGAAGATAATTCTACATAATAAATTTACACAAATGAAGCTTAAAAATGGTGGTCTTGGCCCTCTTATTTATAGATTTTTAAATTTGATAAGAATCAACCATGGCTATCCATCTTGAGATCAAGATGTGTGGCCATGGACTAATTCAATATTGGATAATTAATCCATAAATACCCTCATAAATATTTGGAAAGAAGGGGAATTAAAGAGGTATGGAAGGCCTTAAGCTTGATATTTGTTGCATTTATATCTTATGGATGCCATCCCACAGATGATATCACCTGATGATGCAGATACTAGGAATCAATTTTTAATTAAAAAAATCTTCAATAACTTTCATGGATTTTTCACTTAAGCTCTTAATTTGGATTAATTTTCTTAAGTGAGATTAATCAATTTTTATGTAATTCTTTGGGAATTGGTTGCACACTATTAATCAAACTAGTGAGAATGTCATATTACTAGGTCATAATTTTATTGGAGCATAATTAGAAGAAGGTGTCAGTTGTGTATGGACCAATATCCCATTTAGGACATTATCAACACAAAATAATACATACACATGTCATGTGCTTCTAAATTAGAAGAATTTAGTGGTTCAGAGTGTCAAATTACATTTTTATTGTTTTGATTCGAAATGATTTGAAAAAAGTTAATAATCACATAAAATACATTACTCCATTTAGGGATACATTAGCATAAATCGGCACTTGTATATGAAAAGATCAAACCATTTAGTGAATTTAAGTGATTTTGGTCTAAATTGTGCATTTTCATAAATTTTGAATAAGATTGATAATTTCAACACAATGGTGTTAAGAATTGGATGTCTATATTTTGTCCCTGTTTGAAATGGCATGGTGAGACATTTAGGTAAAGCAATATCTTTTTAAAGAAAATAGTTATAAAAAATAAGTTGCAAATGAAAATGACCCATGATGCTTCCTTGAGAGGACATACAAGGATGAAAGAGAGATGGACTCTCAAAAAGAGAGAGAAAGTGAAATTAAACTATGGATGAGATTAAATCCATATTGAGCTAATGCAAAAATGCATTAAGGATTAATGATTAAAATACAATGGGCCCCAAGGATAGGGGGAGTGGGAAGTGTTGTCTCCAAATCTTGCACCCTAGAAGAGGGTTATTCAGGCCTCCTCCAAATTTGGGCAACATTGGGACATTTTTAGGCCTATGGGTGTGCCTATAAGTGGAAATGAACCTCTAGGTTGAAAGGGCTTGCTCCATGTATTAGAATTTGTTCAATAATACTATTGAACCAATTTTTATGAGTGAAAAGAGTCAAAAGTTTGTATAAATGAAAATCCTAGTCTAAGATGGTGATACACCAAGAATTAGTATCCACATGCATGCCCTATACTTATACACAATGCAACAGAATATAGTCTATAACCCAAGCTCTATAAGATTATAATATAATTATTTCAATGTAGAGACAAAATGAATGAGATCACACAAGGTAAATAACTAAAAAACACAACCTATATAGTCCAAAAAAAAAGGTTACACATGTGCAAAATCTCATACAGCTAGAATGCACTCTACATGACCTATTGGATACAATATTTGCTCAAAAATATGAAGAACAAAGAACAAAAGGATAAAACATCACTTGCTATCACTATGTGTCTCTTGCATGTCCAGGCAAATATATAGAACTTAGAAAGAAAACAAACTTATGCTTCTTTTCTCAAAGGCAAGAAAATGGAAAAACAATTCAACAGGGCTTCATCATACTTTTTTGGATGATAAAACAAGATCCCAAGGGTCATATTTATATAAAAAGAGGGAGAGAAGAGAGAGATCTTGGGTGACAAAAATAAAAGCCTCCAAAATAGTTTGCAGTCACCATTCTAGTGAAACTTGTTGGTTGATTATTTTGTCTATCAACGTACTGGTAAACAAAATAGGTCTTATCAGCCAAAGCAAGAAGATTAGTCATCCTAGTGTGTAAGTTTATAACATCAGAAGGAGACCTCTCTCTCCTCTCATCAAGGAGAGGTTCCCTATATATATATATATATATATATATATATATATATATATATGAACAGAAAATAGTACTCAAGGGTAGGACCAAACACCCATCTCTCTTTCTTCAGAGATGATGTATACAAAACAAAAGAAGAACTCAAGAGAATGATAGACATCACTCCTCTTCTTTCAGAAGAACTGTTCAACCAGCCACAGGAATGCTCCTGGATATAAAAGCAGAATATGGCTAAAGTATGGTAACCAACAAATCAAGACACAGCGCAAAGTCTACACATGAAATACTCAAGAGGGATATACGAAGAACAATGAAAGCTCAAAGTCTTTCCAAAGTTCTTTACACAACAATGAAAATACAAACACACTAAAGGCAGCTATGGGGGCACAAAGTCTCTCCACAGTTGATTCCTCAGGACACCTTTTTGATTGTTGTCACTAAGTCTGCTTGTTGAATTAAAGGAACAGAAAATATATTGAAGAAAAAGACATAAGAACAATTTCTTCAATAATAAAGATATTACAGCACAAAGTATGAAAAACCACTTGCTTTCTTATTCCAGTAACAAAATATGATCGGTAATCTGAGCTCAAAGTCTCAGTAATGCCTTACAATTTGGGCAGAGTTTCGTTTGCCGAAAAAAAAAGAAGATCCTTATTACAATAGAAGAGAGTCCCTTATATAGCCTCTACAAGGAGGACTTGGGAACCATCGATACATAACTCTGCATTGGAAACTGTTAAGGAGACATGCTGAACTTAGGGAAAATCACAGACAGTTGCTTTTCTCAATGCAGATAAACAAGTCATGCAACTGAAAGATCTCATCGTGTTCTCATCATTCCTCATTTTCTAATTAATTGAATCGGGTCTTGGATTCAATTTTATGTTCTATTCATTCCTCGCTTTTTGCTAGTCTTGACCTTGAAGTCTGTGCATGCATTCGGGTTCGCGCTTTAAGTCTGCCAAAATAACGGGCACTTCCTTGAGACAATTTTTTGACGTCTACAGGCCCGTCATTCTTCCCAGTGACTCTCTTGTGTCTTTCTTGCTTGCTATGGTTGCTTTTCACTGTGACGTAGATGCAGACATGTGGCAGGTTTTGCTGCATTGAGTCAGGACATGTGACAGGTTCCATGCTATGTAGCTTCATTCGTAATTGTGTCTTAGCTCTTGACACTTGGCAGCCTCCGTGATCCTGTAGAAATACTTACGAAAATAGTCGAGACCCACTTTAGTAATCTCTCAGATGGTGACACTTGTCAGCCTCTATTGATCTCTGGTAGGGGTACATGGCATCTTCTGTGACTTTGAAATTTATTTGAAACTGTGCCCTGGCAGTCGACACTTGACAGCCTCTGTGCGAGTTTGAGACTCTAACAAAAATAGGTACGAAAAAGAAATACCTGTGCATTGAAACTTTGAACTATTGAGTCTCGAAGCATCGGATGGAGACACTTGGAGGCTTTCACTGACCTCTGCAAGGGGCACATGGCATCTTCTACTGCATCGAATTGAAAACCCTCACTATTGACACATGGCATCATCTGCCTCCTCAGGTCTTTTTCTCGGGGAAAATTCTCATGGGCATTTAACAAGTCTTTAAACAAGTCTTCGAACGTTCGTTTGATGAAGTGTCCTCTGTAAGGAGACTTGTCCTTTAGAAGGGTACTTTTTGCATTGAACCATCCCTTTGAACCTAGTAGGTGGACCTTTGTTGAACTGGTTCAAAAATTCAATGAAGCACGCCAAGCCTTTGAAAAAGAGTCGATGAAAGCGTTGAACTGTTGACTGAACCTATTTTTTGAGCTATTTGAAGTTGAACCGAAGGAGGAACCAAATGTTGAACCTGTTGTTGAATGTTTGCTGATGAAAATTCCTGCAAAAGTCATGAAGCTTGTTGAACTTAGACGTTGAACCATTTGGTTGAAAGGTTCACTGAAGCATGCCAAGCACCTTTGAAGGAAAGCCAATGAAGCGATGAACTTGCTATTAAACCGTTGAACCAGAAAACCTTGAACCTATCATTGAACCTTGAACCCGTTGAACCAACTAATCCCTTTACTGAAAAAGCTCAAAGAATGAAGAATTTGAAAGCTCAGAGCAAAATTTTAAAATGGGGAAGACAATTTTGGTTACACAGGACCAAAATAGTCATATGTTGTCTGAAAAATGAGGGTTCACTTTTTGGGGACAACAGCTGGCTCCAATTGGGGAACTTCTGTCAATTTTCAAAATGAATTGGAAGGAGTAGAACTCAGAATCTTCGGTGCCTTGAAGTGTGCCATTGGGCTATGGAGTCATTCTATCCAAAAAGAAAGGGCTTCAACAAATGGAAACAAATGAAACAAAATAGAAATAAAAACTGCAAAAATATACATATATACAAAGGCAATGATCTGATATTTAAAGAATTGAAGTGCTTCAGATGCTGCCCATTATGGGGCAGAGAGAAGAGTGTGCCATCTTGGTATTACAATAGAAAGTTGTTTTCAACAATGTGATGGTGAATTATAAATGGGCCTCTCTAAAAGGAGTCAAACTTTCCATGCATCCCCTTTGGTTCTCTTCTTTTGTCCCACAACAGGATTTGATCCCCAATCTGGAAATCATGATTTTTGGCCTTCTGATCAAAGAATTTCTTTACTAGAGTTTGATGAGCAACAATTTTGTCCACCACCATGGTTCTCTGTTCTTCCAGCTGAGTCAGGCACATGATCCTTTTGTCAAGAGAACTCTCAAATGTTTGATCTTCAATGGCCTTCACCAATTTCAAGGCTGGTAACTCTAAAGTGATTGGTATCTCATCATTAATACCATAGAGAAGTTGAAAAGGAGACATACCAATTGCCCTCTTTGGTGTGATCCTTTCTACCCACAAAGCATCAACCAATGCTTTGTGCCATGTCCTTGATTATCATCTGTCAGTTTCTTGATAATAGTCACCAAATTCTTATTGCTGGACTCAGCTTGTCCATTCCCTTGTGGAAAATAATCAGAAGAATGAGAGAGTGTAATTCCATAATGAAAACATAATTATGTAATCTCTTGAGAGGTGAAACAAGCTGCATTATCAGTAACAATTTTGAGTGGAACTCTAAACCTGGAAATGATATTTTCTTTGAGTAAGTTGCATACAACTTTTGAAGTAGCATGCTTAGTTGGGATTGCTTCTACCCACTTGATGAAATAATCAGTCGCTGTAAGGACATAATCATGTCCAACACTAGATGATGGATTTATTGTCCCAATAAAATCGAGTCCCCACTACTGGAAAGGTTCTTCTATGATCACTGGCTTAAGACGCAGAGCAACCAACTTGGGTCTTCCAACAAATTGCTGACAAAGTTCACATTTCCTTACCCATTTATGTGCATCTTGAAAAAGAGTTGGCCAATAATATCTGGCTCTCAAAATTTTGTGAGCAGTCACAGGAGCAAAAAAATGTCCTCCACAAGCTAGATTATGGAAAGATTTCAAGAGCTGGGTCTGTTGTTCTTTATTTACACAGCGAATAAAAACTCCATCTATGTTTCTTTTGTACAGGCCATTGTCCCAAAGGACAAAATTGACAGATTTCAATCTGATGGTTCTCATCTCTTTATAATACAAATGAGTAGGACATTCTCCATAAGTCAGAAAATATGCAATATCTGAATACCATTCATTAGTAGTAGAAACAAAAAGGACTGTTGGCATATTGTCTATTTCAGCTTCTTCAAGTTGTGTATCTTCTGGCTTATTATAAGCCATTAATTGACAAAGACCTTTAGCTCTGACCAGCTTTGTTGGCTTGATATCTAGATCAAATTCTTGGATCTTTGCAATCCAATTACCTCTCTTTGAGCCAAACTCTTGTTGAGTTAAAATAGACTTGACTATACTATCAGAAACTAAGGCAGTAGTATGTGAATTCAGAATATAGAAGTGAAAGTGTTTAACTGCTTTTACCAAGGCATAGGCGTGCTTCTCTATATTTGAATACTTCAATTCATGATTTTTTAGAGGGAAACTCATGAAAGAAATGGGGGATTCCACACCTTTTTTATCTTGTTGGACAAGAATAGCTGAAAGAGTATGCTCAGATGCATAGCTGTACATAATAAAATCTCTGTGATAATCTGGGCATACCAAGGTGGGGGCGCGAGCAATAACGACTTTGATATCTTGAAATGTTGCTTTGCCTTCTTTGGTCCAGCTGAAGGTATCTTTTCCTTTCATCATATTTACAATGTGTCTTGTCTTCTTAGTAAATTCAGGGATAAATATCTGTAAGAAATTCACTTTTCTGAAGAAAGAGTGAACAACTTTCTTACTTGCGGGCAAATTCAGCTCTTGAATGGACTTGACTCTGTCTGAGTCAATCTTTATTCCCTCTTTGGACACAACGTGTCCAAGGAGTTTTCCTTCTGTCACTCCAAAAATAGACTTTTTAGGATTCAAAGAAATGCCATTTTCTCGACAGCACTCCAGTACTTGCTATAAATGGCACACATGATCAGATCGATGCTTTGAAAAGACAGTTAAATCATCAAGGTATATAACTATGAATTTGCCAATTTCATCTTTGAAAGCCATGTCCATAGCTCTCTAAAAAGTAATGCCAGTATTTATTAATCCAAAAGGCATTCTTTTATATGCAAATGTACCCCAAGGCGTGGTGAATGCAGTCTTGTATTGATCAGTTTTAGCAACTTCAACTTGGTTATAGCCTGAAAAGCCATCTAGCATTGATAACATTTCTGATCCTATTACTATTTGGAGCACTTGATCCATGATTGGCAAAGGATAATTGTCCTTCAGAGATGACTGGTTTAGATTCTGAAAATATACACAAATGCGGATTTCACCATTTTTCTTTCTTATAGGAACTATATTTGCAATCCATGTAGAATGATGGATTGGAAAAATAATCCTAGCATTTAACATTTTCTGAATCTCATACACAATTGTACCTAAAATCTTTGGATTGTATTGTCTGGATTTATGCTTGTAAGGCGTTGAATCAGCTTTGAGAGGAATATGATGAAGTATTTCATCTGGACTGAGAGACTTCAGATCTTCGTATGATTATGCCAGGACATCAATGTATTGACAAAGCAAAGAAGTGAATCTAAATTTTTCTTCGGGTGTGCAGCACTTACCAATGTTGACCATTTTTGGATTCTCTTCATTAGTCAAATTCACTTGGTCATATCCCTAAGAGAAATTTGAATCTGTCTACCGTTGCTTGACGGATCTATCATGCTTGCCAAACAACTTTTTGAGAGAAACCAGGCCTTTAGGAATTTTATTTCCTTTCAGCTATATAAACTCTTCATTTACATTTGAACTAGATTTAGAAATTAATTCAGACTTTTGAGGTTCACTGCCATTAAAATATAGCTGTTCAAAATTGTCTTTTCTTTCTAAGAAGGCGATGATCTGATTATCATCATTGAAAATTTGCCAATGATCAGCATTATCAGAAACACTTGGTCTATAGATCAACTCAATGGTATATTTGGCTTCTTTAAAATTAAAATGTGGAACTAGAAGAGTACCTGAAACAACAAGTGCATCAGCTTTATGATTGTATTCTCTTGGAATGGAAGAAATGTTGAAAGCATCGAAGCTTTCAATTTGATCCCAAACAAGGTTACGATAATGGCACAGCCTTTCATTCTTAGTCTGATATGAATTTCTCACTTGACAGACCACTAATTCGGCATCCCCTTTAGCATGAAGACACCTGATGCCCCTTTCTTGAGCAGCTTTCATACCCAGCAACAATGATTCATATTCAGCCGTATTATTTATGTTGCTAAACTATAACTTATATGATGAAGGGAACATATCTCCTTGAGGAGATATCAAAATAATTTCAGCTCCAGAACCAGAAGAAGAACAACTACCATCAAATTTTAAAGTCCAAATCTCATAAGACACTGACTTTTCTTCAGACTTTCCCTTGTCAGAGGTAGAGGGTCTTTCTTTATGATTTGTATGTAAAAATTAATTACCCATACCTGCGGATTCAAAAAGGATTTGAGCTTCAGGATCTGATGTCTTGGTGACTATATGCCTTGCTTCCTTTTCAGGGAGTAGTCTTTTCATCGTGCCTTGTACAGGGATCCTTGCCTCAGATAAATCCATGTTCAGCTCTCCTCCCACGTCTTTACAAAAGTTTCATCCAAGTAAAATACCATAAGACGCTGGAAATTCAGCCACTAATACAGTCATTTTGATCCTCTTGTTTGAAAAGGCTGCAAATGCAAACTGAGCATCTTTGATCTGCCCCAACAATGGCACCTATTTGTTCTCCATGGAGAAACATCTGCCAAATGTCTTGGTTAATGTGAGACCAAGAGATTCAGTGACTTTGGCAGGCATGACATTATCAGATGCGCCTGAATCTATTATACAATTACTCAACTTGTGGCCATTGATTAACAAGGAAAGATAGAAAGGTTCTATTTTTCCAAAAGCAGTTGGAGGAGTAATAATTAGATTATTTGGACTAAATGTATTTATTGGGGAATCAAAAGTCACTTTTTTGGCTTTTTGCACTGCAGGGGTGGTCTGATTTTTAACATATTAGACCAACTTATTCAGTTGATCTGGATTGGACTGCAAGTATTCAAATTTAGACATTTGTATTTTTGTCTTTTTGACATGATCAATTATGTCAAACGTCTGAATCGAACTAGGTATAGAGACAGACACTTCAGCTTTCTGAGTTTTAGAAGGGATGAGAGGTATACTGGTTTGAAAATTAGAAGTAGAAGAAGGAGCAGCAGATGTATTTACCTTTTGGGTGATTATTGGATCTTTTGGTTGAAAGGGTAGAACTGATCCACGCTTGGAAATTGTGACTGCTGGCTGTGATTGCTCTTCTTTCTTTCCTTTGTCAGCTTGCTGGACTGATTGATTCTTAGATCTAGTAAAAACTACATATGATCCATCTGGGGCTTCTCTTTTGCTTTCAAGTTCATCCTGACAATTCAAGAAACCAATGTGGGAGTCGCCAGCTGATTCTTCTTGACTATCTTCAATGATATCAACATCACTTTCTTGATATAATTCAGGCTGATAAGAAAAAATTGATTTTGTCTCAAGATATCCCATCACTAAATTAGTTGGAGGAGCTTCAAAGGCAAGTTTTCCTTGCAGAGGAGGGAGATGATTTTGTTGTCCTTGGTTCCTGACAACATTGCCCTGATATGACTGATTTGGGAATGTTCTTTTGTATGTAGGAGCAGAAGACATTCCTTGAGCCATTTGCTTTTTTAGGGCAAGGAGCTCATTCGCTAATTTTTGCGCCATTGGATCTGTGGTGCTTGTAGATGCAAATTCAGATGATGATGAAGCTCTATTTCTGTTAGGATCTCTTCTTATTTTCCCTGCTAATATGAGATCATCTTCTACTTTAGTTGCCAAAAGCTGAGCTACCTCAAGATCTATTTGGCCAGCACGTCTCAAGAGGAAACTAACTTTAGGTAGCTGAGAATTAATGAAAAATCATTTGAGATTCTCAGCTGTAGGCCTGGCAATTATAGGGATTCTGTTTTTCAACTTGTCAAATTTAGCTATGAAGTCTCTCATAGGCTCATGTGGCTCCTTTTTCATTTGTGTAAGTTGAGCCAGAAGTGTATGTGCATCTTCTGTAGGTTTGAATCTGGCTTCAAACTTATCTTTCAAATTATTCCAATCAGTCACAGATCGAGCCTGTAAATGATAAAACCAATCTGCAGCAGGACCTTTTAGTGTTTCCACAAAAATCATGACCGCTACATCTTCGAACTCTACCCCAATCACTCCACAAGCTATACTAAATGCTGCAATATGTTCATCAGGATGAACTTTCCCATCACCATGGAATTTTGAGAAATTCTTCCTGGAACTGTGAGGAAGCTCATGTAGAGGAGGGGCAAGATTGAGAGGGCCAAAAGCATTACCCCAAGGACCTTGAACTGCCATTATAGGGACTTTATTAACAGTAGGAAAAGAAGCTCTGCCCTGTGTTGGTGACCCAATAAGGTCAGGAGGAAGACTCCTAGATCATTGGAGGAAAGGTGGTGGAGGAATCAGATCAAAATTGCTCTGCTGCGCCAACTCAAACACAGGGTCAAAAACACCCTTAGATCTCTGGCTTCTTGTGTAGCATGGAGTTGCCAGATTTAAAACAAAAGAAAAGAAAAGGACTGGTCCTGCTTCAAACTGGAGCTTGAGGCTTCAAACTGCTTGTCTTTCCCAGTGGATCTGATTTGCAGACCAGATGATGTAATGGATATGGAGGATGGAGGGAGATAATAAGGCTATAATGATAGTGGGTAAGACCCAGATGGGAGTTGCCAGACTCTATAATGGATAAGGTTAGGGATTGCTTGTTTAAGTTTTCCCCAGCAGAGTCGCCAAAAGTTGTTGGTTGATTATTTTGTCTATCAACATACTGGTAAACAAAATAGGTCTTATCAGCCAAAGCAAGAAGATTAGTCATCCTAATGTGTAAGTTTATAAGATCAAAAAGAGACTTCTCTCTCCTCTCATTAAGGGGAGGTTCCCTGTGGATATGCTATGTATATATATGAACAGAAAATAGTACTCAAGGGTAGGACCAGACACCCATCTCTCTTTCTTCAGAGAGGATGTATACAAAACAAAGGAAGAACTCAAGAGAATGATAGATAGCACTCCTCTTCTTTTAGAAGAACTGTTCAACCAGCCACAAGAATGCTCCTAGATATAAAAGTAGAATATGGCTAAAGTATGGTAACCAGCAAATCAAGACACAGCAATGAAAATACAAACACACTGAAGGCAGCTATGGGGGCACAAAGTCTTTCCACAGTTGATTCCTCAGGACACCTTTTTGACTGTTGTCACTAATTCTGCTTGTTGAATTAAATGAATAGAAAATATATTGAAGAAAAAGACATAAGAAAAATTTACTCAATAATAAAGATATTACAGCACAAAGTCTGAAAAACCACTTGCTTTCTTATTCCAATAACAAAATATGATCGGCAATCTGAGCTCAAAGTCTTAGTAATGCCTTATAATTTGGGCAGAGTTTCATTCGCCGAATCAAAAAGAAGATCCTTATTACAATAGAAGAGATTCCCTTATATAGCCTCTACAAGGAGGACTTGGGAACCATCGATACATAACTCTGCGTTGGAAACGGTTAAGGAGACATGCTTGAACTTAGGGAAAATCACAGACAATTGCTTTTCTCAATGTAGATAAACAAGTCATGCAATTGAAAGATCTCATCGTGTTCTCATCGTTACTCCTTTTATAATTAATTGAATCGGGTCCTGGATTCAATTTTATATTCTATTCGTTCCTCGCTTTCTGCTAGTCTTGACCTTGAAGTCTGTGCATGCATTTGAGTTCGCACTTTAAGTCTGCCAAAATAACGGGCACTTCTTTGAGATGGTTTTTTAACGTGTGTAGGCCCATCATTCTTCCTAGTGACTCTCTTGTGTCTTTCTCGCTTGATATGGTTGGTTTTCACTGTGACATAGATGCAGACACGTGGCAGGTTTTTACTGCATTGAGTCAGGACACGTGGCAGGTTCCACACTATGTAGCTTCATTCGTAACTGTGTCTCAGCTCGTGACACTTGGTAGCCTCTGCGACCTTGTAGAAATACTTACAGAAATAGTTGGGACCCACTTTAGTAATCTCTCAGACGGTGACACTTGTCAGCCTCCGTTGATCTCTGGCAAGGGTACGTGGCGTCTTCTGTGACTTTGAAATTTATTTGAAATTGTGCCCTGGCAGTCGACACTTGGCAGCCTCCATGCGACTTTGAGACTCAAACAAAAATGGGTACGAAAATGAAATACCCGTGCGTTGAAACTTTGAACTGTTGAGTCTCAAAGCATCGGATGGAGACACTTGGAGGCTTCCGCTGACCTCCGCGAGGGGCATGTGGCATCTTTCACTGCATCAAATTGAAAACCCTCACTGTTGACACATGGCATCATCCACCTCCTTAGGTCTTTTTCTTGGGGAAAATTCTCATGGGCATTTAACAAGTCTTCGAACGTTCGTTTGATGAAGTGTCCTCTGCAAGGAGACTTGTCCTTCAGAAAGGTACTTTTTGCATTGAACCATCCCTTTGAACCTAGTAGGTGGACCTTTGTTGAACCGATTCAACGGTTCAATGAAGTGCGCCAAGCCTTCAAAAAAGAGCCGATGAAAGCATTGAATCGTTGACTGAACCTATTTTTTGAATTGTTTGAAGTTGAACCGAAGGAGGAACCAAATGTTGAACCTGTTGTTCAATGTTTGCTGATGAAAATTCTTGCAGAAGTCATGAAGCTTGTTGAACTTGGACGTTGAAACGTTTGGTTCAAAGGTTCACTGAAGCACGCCAAGCACCTTTGAAGGAAAGCCAATGAAGCGATGAACTTGCTGTTGAACCGTTAAACCAAAAAGCCTTGAACCTGTCATTGAACCTTGAACCCGTTGAACCAACTAGTCCCTTTACTGAAAAATCTCAAAGAATGAAGAATTTGAAAGCTCAGAGCAAAATTTTAAAATGGGGAAGACAATTTCGGTTACGTAGGACCAAAATAGTCATATGTTGTCTGAAAAATGAGGGATCTCTTTTTGAGGACAACAAAACTGATTCTAGTTGTTCTCTCATTTAGTTGGAGTTTGTCCTTCTCTTTGATTCACCCTCTTAAAATGAATAGGATCACTAAAAAATCAATGGTGAGATGACCCTCCATAAAAAATAACTCAGATTGCTACTACGAACCTTAGATTCTTATTGAGAACTCTTGTGTTTTGTAATGTAGACCCATTCAGGTTTTCTAAGTGACTTTACTTCTACTTGTTTCTTCGGGTTCTTTGGTTGCTTCTACTTATAAAAGTCATAAGAAAAGCTATTTTTAAAACACAAAAATTATTGTCTCTTCCTTTTCAATTTTTTTGATTTATTTTAGTTGTAAAAGTCATAAGCAAATCTCTGTGGGAAACCCAATTGCACTATTTTTTCTTAAGACCCTATCGAGTTCTCTGAATGGCTTTACTCCTTGCTTGAAGAATTTAGGCTTGAATTTGATATCCTATGACATGTCATCTTTGAATCTCAATGTCTAGTTGGCCACCCTAAATTTGACATCTTATGACATTTTATCTTTGAATTCCAATAGTTAGTTGGCTGCTCTAAATTTGACATCCTATGACACGTCATCTTTGCACCCCAATAGCTAGTTGGTTGTATTAAACTTGACATCCACCAACACGTCATAGGGATCCATCAGGTTGGGTTTATTGTTTCAGGTAGTTTTCTTGAATTAATTCCTTCGAATAATTTATTTGAAAGAATTATTTTATGGATTTTATTCAAAAAATAATGATTGATTCCTTCGAAAACTTTTCTCGAAGGACACTTGGGAAAGCATCCTTTGAAAAAGTTCTGAAGGACACTTGGGGAAGGCATAGGGTCCCTTAGAAAGGAAATGTCCCTTTAGAAATTTTATGAAGGGCATTTCTAAAGACAAAGTGCCCTTCAAAAAAGTCTGAAGGGTCACTTGGGAAGAAAAGTGCCCTTCCAAACTTTTTTGAAGGGTCACTTGGATAATAAAGTGCCCTTCAAAAAAGTTTGAAGGGATACTTGGGCTAAAAGTGCCCTTCAGAATTTTTTCAAAGGGTCACTTGGAAGAAAAGTGCCATTCGAAAAACTCTGAAGGGACACTTGGGCTAAAAGTGCCCTTTGAAACTTTTTGAAGGGTCACCTAAAAAGAAAAGTGTCCTTTGAAAAAGTTTGAAGGGACACTTGGGAAAATAAAGTGCCCTTTGAAAAAGTCTGAGGGCACACTTGGAGGGGAAACATTATCAATACCATTTTAGGTTTTCTAACTATTTTTGCTTATAAATTCATAATACTTGATCCTTGGAAAACCTAAAGTTATGCATCGTTAAAAACCCATAAAGCATTGGAAGGAGTAATTCAGGTTCGTAAACCTAGATTAATTCTACTCATGAAACCTTTATAATTCAAGTCATTCAAATAACCTAAATTGGTCTTGAGGAGTAACTCAGGTTTATGAGAGGCCAAGACTTGACTTATGGAGAACTTGACATACACTACAATAGAGCCAAAACACCTTAGCCTCCTTGACTTGCAATTTTGGACCTCTAAAATGACCTGTTCTTACAACTGTTGTTCGAGTCTCCATGAGAATGGTTGAACAAATTATATTGAGGTGAAATTTGGTCAATAGGAAGGATACAATCCAAAAATACAAGTGACACACTTTGATCACACTCACAAGAGGGTGCAAGCTACGTGCTTAGGGAATGATTGATATTGAGACAAGTTGTACACTTGAAATATTAATAGAATGAGGGAAAAAATCCACAGAGCTTAGAATTAGAAAAAATAAGGGAGCATTGCTCTAAAGAAATGAAATAATAGGGTGCTCTAGTAGAGCAAATTTGATCGGTTGATAAAGCAATTTTACCCTAGTATGGTTGATTTTGATCACTAATAAGAAAAGGTTCCTCAATGGGGCTGATTTGATTTGGTGATTCACCTAGATATTATGCCCTTATAGGGAAAATTAGCAATCATATCTCAAGGATATAACCTAATTCATGGATTAAAGATGAGTGGGTGTAAACATAGATGCGATGGTCTAATGACTAAAAAAGACATAAACAACCAAGCATATGAGAATGCACAAAGTGATGAAAGAGATGAATAGAATAATAAAGGTGGTTAAACTTACTTGAGATATGTCATGTATCTAAGTGCTTCCTACATAGTCTAAATGGGCCTCCAATGTAGTTCACCCAAAAATGGGAGAAAATGGAATGAGAAATGAATAACAGAATAAAAATGGACCATTATTCAATTAGACTCATAATGTATGCCAAGAAATGCATGTCTTGCATAGAGTCAAGTGCATAAGCAATTGGTGTCTAGTTTAATTGGTGCACTTGAGAGTTGATCTTCGAATCTGTATTGATTTTGAGGCTTGGATCCAAAGCACTTGGTGCTTACTATAGTAAAATGAAATTATGCATCATAAGTATGAGTAACCTATAATGACACTATATTTTAAATGTGATGAGCTAGTTCAAATGTGAATATTTATAACTAAGAATAATGATAAGAACTACCAAGACCAGAGTTATAATGATTTACATTTAAATAAAAAATAAAAGAACAAATATAAAACAATACATAAATGTAACCTAACTTAAAATCAAGATACGAACAATCAAGATTTAAGTAGGAACTAGAATGTATAAAAACAAATCAAGAATAATGTAATAAACAACATGAAAGCAAGATATGAATAATCAAAATCCATGTGAATTTATCAATATGTTCTTGGAAAAACAAAACAAAAGAACAAAACAAAATAGTGACACAAAAGACCAAAAGAACAAAAAGAAACAACAAAGGAATAGAAATGGATAACAACTTATGAAAAGAATAGAGAGACAAGAAAAAAATCAAAACAATAATCAAATAAACACACACAAACAATAGTTAGTCATAATGTTAGTGCGATCGAAAAACAATTGTTCATGTTCATGTAGTAGAGGTGTTACTTTCTACGATAATGTAACCAGAACAAATGACACAAAGTTACCTCCACGTGATGGGGAAAAAACAAGACAAAAAAATAGAGGGAAAGAAGCAAAGAAAAGGATGGCTGAGATGACTTTAGATGTACAAGACAAGTGGATGCTACCTACATTGTTCCATGGATGTGATATCTAATATGAACTTCAAGCCAAAATGTAATTCTCAAAGAAATGAGATAGAAGAATAGTGATGATAAGAAAACATGATTGATGTCATAAAATAAGTAAAGAAAATGAGCTCTCAAAATAGAGAGAACATATGGAAAAGGGGCATTGAGTTAACCTCAACATGAATCAAGCATGGATTACGTATTCCCATTTGGACCTTGAGTCACAATAGTTCTGCTAACATAAAAGGTAGTAACAAACTATCCAAGTCACAACAAGTCTACAAATTTGAGCCAAATGATAAGGTAAATGATAATAGTAATGGAAAGGAGATATACAAATGCATGATAAAAAATAATTGTTCTTAATTTACTCATAGGTGGTTATAATTAAGAAACAAGATCATAATATTGATTTACCCAAAGGCAATTATAATCAGTGGTACCAAATAAAATATTGATTTGCTCATAGGTAGTTATAATCAGAGGCACCAAATAAAATGTAAATGAAAGATAACTTACCATTTCTACTGTCACACTACTTCCATAGACCGTCATTTAAACACATAATTCTTGAAACTATCAAAACTAGATCAGAATCCCCTAATAAAAGGTATAGGAAGAACCAAAGGAACCAAGATCAAAAAGGGTCAGGTTGGACGGAAAAAAAAATCTTTGGTCAATAGTAAAGATATGGTATAAGGCAAGACATGAATAAAATGACAAGATGACACTTGGATATAATGGCAACAGGGTTTCCCCTAAGTGATGATTGGCTCATAGAATGACGAGTGTTCAAAATTAATAATTGATTGCAAAATGCTAATAACATTCATAATTTAAAATTACTCACAAAATGGTGAGAGCGTGACTAAGATGACCAAGCTGACCTTAATAAAAATTGAGCATTGCCTACATAGTCCTAAAGGACCTCAAGTTGATGTAGTTAAAATGGAACAATAAAATACAACATAATAGTAAAAGATGCCTAGAATAAAATGGTTTATAGGGTTACCCCCAAGAGAAGAGGCAAGGAAATGGAAGGGTAAATGGAAACTAAAAAATGGTTTTGTTGCTCTTGTTGATGTGGAGATGTACATCCTAGTCAACATATGAGATAACTAGAATAATCCATCAGAAAGTTTGCTAAACAATACCTCATCTGAATAGCTAATCTGTGAAGAACTTGTTGCAGATATGGACTTCAAAAATGTTGTTGTGCTCCTCATTGGTCATTGATTTTATTTCCTTCAAACATCGAGATAAGATATATTTGTAGCTTCTATAAATGGAAGTGTTTCCAAGGATGGTAAATAATGTTAGGCACACGATAAATGATATAAGTGGGTAATGACAAAGTGGATGATAATGGAATGTATAATGGTTGGGTAACAAATGAAGATCAAGATTGTCAAGCACACACAATGTTGTTGATTCTAGATTCAACATAATTTTGGTTGTGATGTGACCAAAGATTTTTGAATATGCTCTTAATAGGACCATCATATTTTTCTATTATTTAGTCTTGAGAGTAGCTACCATCTGATTATGTTATATATTAGAATTTATATTTATTTTTTCTTAGATAATGTTTTTATCAAATAATAAAAAACATTTTTTCTCAACTATTTACACCTCAAAGATGTTTTCACCAATGAATTTGTCTTGATCATCCCATAGTGCCTTTGAGAAGGTTTCACGAAGAGATGTTAACATTTGAGTTTGATTGTCTTCTAATGCCTTAAACAATGTTTCACTAAAAGATGTTGAGTTTGAATTTTAATTATCCCCTAATGCCTCTAAAAATGTTTCAGTAGGAGATTGTTCTTTGTCAACATGAATTTAATCTTGGTCCCCTTGATATCCTACACCTAATATGTCTCCATGGATGTGGTGAACAAAGTGTGATATTATCGATCCGATTCGACACTTGTGGGAGGTGGAATGTCAATATAATGGCTATGTTAGTGGGTGATAATGGGATGATAAAAGGTAGCACCATCCTCATAGAAGATAATAGGATATCCTATGTCGATGTTGAAGTAATCATCCTCAAAAATTATATAAGGATCACAAATATATTCAAATTGATCTGCAAGGCAAGCATAACCAATATTGTAACAATCATGATTATACTCTATTTGTGAATCTGAGTCTGAGTCAAGGAACTCTAAATTTGATGTTGAGATTGATAGTGATTCTATTTTTGATGCTAAATTCTATGTCAGTTTAGAAAGGGAACCTGACTCTAATTCTGATTTTTCATCTGATGTGGATGTTTCTAAAATGATGTTCTATTGAATGTTGAATTTTAGATAAATATTGGCCTATGATAGCATAATGGGCTATGTAAAAATTGATTCATCTAGGAAGGGTTCAACATAGGCTATCTCATCTACATGAATCCACTCAAAGAGAGGGAACTGCTCAAGGGATAACTCAATAGAAAATGGCCTATCAAAATGAGACTCCTCATTGAGTGGAAAAATATCAAGAGACAACTCCGTAGAGACTGGCTTGTCAAAGGGGTGAGGCTCTTTAAAATAGGATAATGGTTGAGGTAATGATTTTTACAAAGGTAGTTATCATTAATAAATGACTCAATAAAGATTGGCTCATTAGAGTGAGACTCCTTGATAATAAATATAGTATCAATGGGTGATTAATCATAGGTTGAGTCATCACAAATGAGTGTTTTAATAATAACATCATGATCTTGGTTTATAATTGGTTATAAAATATCAACTTTGAACACATTTTTGTCCTCACAAGATGGTTCTTGTTATGGTTTAAAGACCAACACAAAATTCTAAAGTTGGGAATAGTTGGCATACGATGATCAATGGTTTGTGGTTCAATAATGGTCTCTTAAAAAATTAGACTATCGAATAAGGGATCAACAAATAATGGTTCGTCAAATGGATATTCCTCAATAATAGGTTCCATAAATATAGGTGATGGGCCTAAAATGGTAATGATGGGGCATTATGAAGTTTAGTTTCTTGCACAAGCCAAAGGAGGAGGTCCTAAAATGGTAATCTTCAAGCGTTATAGAGCTTGGTCTCCTGTACAAGCTAAAAGAGAAGGATAACCTAAAATGGTAACCTTTGAGAATTATGTAACTTAGTTAATTATGCAAACTAAAAGAGAAGGATAACCTAAAATGGTAACCTTCAAGCGTTGTGGAGTTTGATTGTTAGCACAAGCTGAAAGATAGGGGTAGCCTAGAATGGTAACCTTCCAGTGTTATGGAAATTGATCGCTCACGCAAGTTAAGGATAAGGATAACCTAAAATGGCAACCTTCAAGTGTTATAGAGCTTAGTTTCTCATGTAAGCTGAAAGATAAGGATAGCCTAAAATGGCAAACTTTAATCGCGGTGCACAAATTAAAGGGAAGGATGGGGATGACGTTAAAAAATTGGCATGGATTAGAATGGTGTTTAAAGACCAGGCCCAAAGAGGGTGGTATTCTCAGACATGATGAAGTGATCATGTCTACCATAATAATTATCTTCCTTGTAACTAGGGCCTTAAGAGACCCCACTACAAGTGTACCTTTGCATCATGTCTAGAATATTATTCTCTATGTTTGCTAAGATTTGGAATATGTTTTGTAAATGTTAATAAGGTGTGTTTTAATTTTCTCTAAACAAGTGACAAGGTAATAAAGAGACCATAATAAAGAGAAAGTGGTTTAGTACCACACAATTTAGAAGAAATTTTCATGAAATTACTCAACCTTGGTGGGTTGAAATCATCAATTTAAAAGAGGGTATGATAAATTTGAAATCTAAAGTGTAAACTAGTACACCAAATATAGGTTTAAAGATATGTCAATACCATAAAACCTAGGGATAACTTCAATGAGTTGATACTATAAAATTAGAAGAGAGTCTTTCTGATGAAGAAAGTAATAATGTGAACTAAAACATTCAAGATCTGAAAACATGCAAGAATTCCTAAGTAAAACTAAAACCAAATGAGCAGCACAATGCCACTGCATGGTAATAGGAAGTAGAAAATGTGTTCTAAAACTTAGAGCGTGATTGATACACAAGATAAATTAAGTTCAAAATGATCAAATGGATGGTGATGATTCTATAAAATGGCCTTCAACCCAAACAAGAAATTATACGCAAGTTAACTCAAACCAAGTGCAAATGGTTAACCAATTAACACATTGGCGTAAAACTTAGAAAGGTGAGATTATGAATTTGAATTAAAAAGTGGACTTAAAGTTTTTTTTGAAAAATGGTTTAGACTCAAATGAGAATCATAAAAATGCTATTTAGATAATACAAACACAATGTTTCAAATGAGAATTTAAACAAGGCAAAATATGATTTTAATTTGGTCAGTGTAATGCCTCCTTATTCAAATAAAATGGTGGACAACAAATGTGTTTGGTTGATATGTTCAATTTTACAAACAAGTGGTATATTCAAATCAAGACCAAGTAAGGGAAAATGACCAAATATAACTAAGTATAATATTCAAATCCCTAAACTGACAAGATTAATTGTGTATCATTGAATTTTGTCTATATACATGCTCTTGGGAGGATTTTAAGTGTTGATATAAAAATAAAAGTGCATGAAGTAGTAGGGTTTTTACACCCACTTTTCCTAAGAGAATGTACGATAACATGAAACTTTGATCTACTTGCTTAGCATCAACAATATGTCCATGACAAGTGAGGTTATTCTAAAACTTAAATTTTTGACCATCTAGATGGTCCCAAGTGTGATTAACACTAGAGATGTCTCACATCAATTGAATTAATATTGATTAACTGACTATGCAAGGGTATATTCCTTTACATATCAATTCCATTCTTGTATTGGTTAGTGAAATCCCCGAGTTAACCACTCAACCCCATGGCAATCATAGTATATGTTCCCTAATTTATATACCCAATCATAGAGTGGGGTTGAAATAATGCTGAGAGATGAAACATTGTGTCAAAACTTCCCTAAAGAACTTGTGAGGAGGATATGAACTCCAACTCACAAGCTAAGTTGCATAAAATAAATGATCAAGTGAAAAGACTTTAATGGTTGTGTTTAAATCACCCAAACCATATGAGTTTTGGGGAGAGCCTTGACAACATTTTTTTCACACCCTGGATAAGGCACAATTTGCAAGGAAAGAGTGCTTTTGGTCCCCTGAATTCTCTAAAGGGGATGGGGGGAGAGCATACACATATCCTTCATTTGTGAAAACACACAATTATAAAATGATCTAGCATAAACAAAACATTCCAAATAATTTGTAATTTTAATTGAATGTTTATTTTATGTACCAAATTGAGATGTTTGTGAAATTCTTTGGCCCCTTGGCCTTAGTTTCAAACTTTGAATAACTTTCAAAAAACAATTTAAGTATAAACCATCTAAATTCATTTTAAGCACCAAATGGAAGTTTTCAAGAGTTAAACACGTTCAAATTTGGTACTTTTACAACACGCAACCTATAATTTTTAGAGGGTTTCCTTCTACTTTGAAGCATAATTATCAATGAAACAAACAAGATTTGAAAATTTGATCTCAGGTTCTCTATTTTTTTTCCATAGAGACCGATGTCAGTCAACAATGACCAATGTTGGTTATAACAAGATCAATGATAGTTATAAAAGAACTGATGTTGGTCAATAAAAACCAGTGCTAGTTACCTATGAAACATTTGGGAAAAAATGTTTTGTCAAAAATTTTTTGAGCCCAAATGAGCATAAAATCTCTAGAAAAAACTTTTGGATCATGCAATAAAATGTTCAGACAGAGACTTAAAAATCAAAATATCAACTTGCAGCTTTCAAGAAAGCTCAAAAACTAAAATTTTCTACAATGTTATACCCTATATAAGAATCAATGCTGGTTAGATAGGACTGATGCAGGTTACAGAGAACCGATATTGTTCACTGTGTAAACTGTGTCAACAAATACATAAAAACATGAGGAAAATGATGATACAAAATGTTTTTTATAAATTTTTAAGGACTATTTAGAAAATCTAAGATTTCCAAAGTGTTATCCTTTATTGAGTGGGATGCGTGGTCCCATCAGGCATTCCAAGATGTAGATATGGAATCCAAAGTGAGTTAAATCAAGCATTAGTCAAGAAAAAAAATGCATTGGAACATAACTAGCTAATCTAACTTCTTTGATGGGGTTTTACAAATGAAAATTAAGAGCTATTGAAAGAAAGTAAATACATCAAACCTTCCTAAGAGCTCCCCATTATCCAAATGTGGCTTAAAACATGATTTTTCCCTAGATTTGGTACTCAAGTTTTTAGCAATAATAAATGCTTTGCTCCTCCATCATCTCAAGTATACCAATGAAACTAGGCTCATGATATTTGAATCAATGTTATTCCTATATTGAAGATATCCTATTAAAAATTAAGCACTATAACACTATCGGAGTTTTTGCCAGAATTTGGATAATGCGAATGCAATGGAGACATGATCACATGAGATGAAGCTAGTGCACATCACATAGATGCTAAAGCAATTTGAAATTATACAAGAAGATAAATTACACAAGACAAAATAGGAGAAAACCCAATATCTGATTAACATGAGAAGGCCAATGTGAAGAATACATATAGGAGAGTACGTAAGTAACTCCTTTACAAAAGGTGGACAAGGCACCATAAGAATAGACTGTAACTCCTCTATGAAAGGTGGTGAAAAGGTGATAAGAATAGAGAAGTAACTCCCATCAAGGGAGTTTCTTATGACATTCTTATGACACCTATGACACATCTATGACACACACCTCCACATAAGCTAGCCTATCCCACAAATGTAGGAAAACTCCATGTATGCACAATAAATACAATTTCCCTAATTAAAAAATAGGGAAAAATAAAAACCTACACTAATACCCCCCATAAGCGCAGCTTAGGTGGGCAGTGTGGAAATATAAAATGGGTCCCGACAACTAGGCCTGATGAGGTACCCATGTACAAATGCAATCTCCCATAAGATAGAGAAAAGAAGAAAACTCATAGGAAAAAAACTCCCCCCCAAAAAGAGAGACATAAAAGAAAGGAAGAGGCTAGTGCCCCCCCCAAAGATGATGCTATTGCAGATGTGGACTGCACCCCAAGAAGAGCTCATAGATGAATGAACTTGCTCTCAGTGAAAGGTTTGGTGAAGATGTTTGCAACATGCTCTGAAGACTGGAAAAATATCAAGTCAATGACCTAACTATGAATAAGCTCCCGAATGAAATGCATGTGAATCTCTATGTGCTTGGTCCACTGGTGTTGAACTGAATTCCTACAAATCTGAATGGTACTCTAGTTGTCACAATAAATGATGGTGGGCTGCCTAATAGGAATGCCAAACTCAAAAAGTATCCCCTGAAGCCAAATAGCCTCAGTAGCTACATTAACAACTCCCCTATACTCTACCTCTGTGGATGATATAGCAATAACATTCTACTTCTTGCTAGACCAACTGATAAGACCAGAACCTAGAGAGAAACTATAACCAGAAGTGGACTTGCGAGTCTATGAATTTCCAGCCCAGTCTGAATCTATATATCCAACCAAGTCAACCTCTATTCCAAATCTGTAATGAATCCCGTATCTATGTGAACCCTATATGTAATGCAAGATCCTCTTAGCTGATTTTCAATGCAACTATGAGGTTCCTGCATAAATTTGGAGACAAGTCCCACTATATATGATATGTCAGGCCTGGTGTGAGTCAAGTAGATGAGACTACCAATAAGTTGTCGATATCGAGTGGCATCAACCAATGGTGAAGAACAGTTAGCCTCAAGCTTGACTCTTGATAGAAAGGGAGTTAGAGATGGCTTTCAATTAGCCATGTGAAACTGAGCCAATAAATCAAGAGCATACTTAGGCTGTGCAAGAGAAATCCCTAAATCTGACTGTGAGATCTCGATGCCAAGGAAGTAGTGAAATAAACCCAAGTCTGTCATGTCAAATCTATCCTAGAGAGATGCCTTCACCGCTGCAATAGCTGATGAAGAACTCCCAATGATCAAAAGGTCATCAACATATATAACCAAAATTAGGAGCGAATCATCCTGCCGCAAGAAGTAGACATTGGGGTCAGAATGGCACCTAGTGAAAACTGATGTGAGAAGGAAGGAATCCATCTTGGTGTACCATGCTCGAGGGGCCTGTTTGAGGCCATAGATAGATTTTCTAAGTCTGCATACTAAGGAAGAATCTTGAACAAATCTTGGCGGCTGCTCCATGTAGATCTCCTCCTCTAGGTCTCCGTGAAGAAAAGCACTCTTCACATCCATCTGGTGCACATCCCAACCATGTGTTGTGGCAATAGCCAAGGTGAGTCAGATAGAAATCATCTTTGCAATGGGTACAAAGGTCTCTGAGTAATCAATACCTGCCACCTATGAGAAACCCTTGTCTACCAGTCGCACCTTGTACTTATCAACCAACCCATCTGTTGCAAACTTGGTCTGATATATCCATCTACATCGAACCATCTTTCTTCCTTTAGGAAGTGAAGTCAAATCCCAAGTGTGATTTTTGATTAAGGAATAACATTCTTCCTCCATAGCACTATCCCACTCAGATACCCCAGATGCCTCTCAAAAAGTTTTTGGATCTGAAACTGAAGCAAAAAAGGCATGTGGATCTCTCTGAAAATCCCCCCTAGTACGTCTATCATCTATGGGATCTCCTACCCAAGTTTCAGCACTCTCAAGTGTTTGTCTGGCCTAAAGTGGCCTAAAAGTGGGCGAGTCAGGTGCTAACTCCTCATCCTCTGACTGACTAGAGGTGGATGACTCTGCATCACTGTCCTTGTTGTCTGAACTTGAAGAAGAAGATGTCTCTGGCTTGAGAACTTGCTGTGGCTAATCTGAATCTAATGAAGAATCATCATGAAGAAGTAGATCCGATGAGGGAGAAGAAGTGTCAAGCGTTGAGTCTCTAGGACTCTCCTGAAAGTGGACACTTCTCTCGATGAATAACTCATGAGTGACTAGATCTAGAAGGCGATACCCTTTAATACCATCCAAATATCCTACAAAGATGCAAGGCTTGGACTGACATTCCATATCTTTGCATTTCTTCTTCAGAATGCGGGCCATGATTGGGGATCTAAAAACCCTAAGGTGCTCAACATCAAGTTTCCTTTTATACCAAGCTTCAAAGGGTGTTATCCATTTCAAAGCTTTTTAAGGAACCCTATTTTTAATGTAGCAAGCACAATTGATGGCTTCGGCCTAGTACTATGGTGCTAAGGATTTGGAGTGAATCATACAGCTACCCATCTCTTTCAAGAATCTATTCTTGCATTCTGCAACCCCATTATGTGAAGGACTGTAAGTGGCTGTGCGCTACAAATCAATCCCCTCTGTGGTGCAAAATTGCTCAAACCTGATGCTGACATACTCCCCTCCATTATCAATTCGAAGAACCTTGATGGATTTCTCACTCTGTTTTTCAACAAGAGCCTTGAAGTCTAAAAAATTTTCAACACTTCAGACTTTTGTTTGAGAAAATATATCCAAGTGTACCTAGAAAAATCATCAATGAAAGTGAGGATGTACTTGGCCCTTGTGAAAGATGGTTTGGGAAAGGGTCATGATACATCACTGTGGACTAACTGCAAATGTTGTGAAGCCATCCAAGCTTTGCCTTTGTCAAATTTTGCTTCGGGATCCTTCCAAGGGAATACCCCTCGCAAAGTCCTTTTGAGAATTGGACACGAGGCAAGCCAATGACCATGTCATGTTTACAAAGTTCTCAAGGTAGCGATAGTTAAGGTGGCCAAACCGCTCATGCCACACTTTGCTAACTCCATCTGAATGAGTCAACAATGCTATTAGAGAAGAATCAGGTGCAAAATGTGAGAAGGTGTATAACCTGGCTTGGTGATCTGCCTTACCCACTGCCACTGTAGTATCACTATGCAATTCCCTGATAGCCACTGAATCTAGTGAAAACTCAACTCTCATGCCCATACCAATGTGAGTGATTTGGTACACTAATATGAGATTGGTTGAAAGAGAAGGAACACTTAGAACATTATCGAATGTTCCTCCTTTCATTTCAACTGACCCTCTCCCTGCAATGAAAACTGATGTGTCATCACCCAAACTAATTGAAGTCATGCTACAAGGCTCTAAAGATGAAAACTCAACTAGTGAAGAGCCCATGTGGTGAGAAAACACCTGAATCAATGACCCATGATGTTGTAGAAGCTGTAGTTGCTACAAGGGCCTTGCCCTTTTTTTGTCCTTACCCTTTCCTTTTGCCTTGGTAGAATCTTAGGGAGATGAATTCTGCTTGATGGACTCTGGAACACCTATGTTGTGCTTCTCCAGAAGATGAGTTAGGTGATCTATTTGTTTTTTCATGCATTTTTGTTCATCTTGGGGTTGAGTATACTTCATTTTTCCCATTTGAATTAGCTTATCTTGATCCCTAGTCAAGTCGGCAATGAATGAATCCAAAGAAGGCATTTTCCATGTAGTGTTAAGGACACTTTTGGTGGCATGGAAAGTGGAGACAAAGACTGAATAACTTAGACCTAACTTTGTGAGAATAAAAATAATGAGTTGATCATCTTTCTTCTCTATCCCGCATTCTTTCAATTGAAATATAAGGGCCTTAAACTTAGTGAAGAGGTCTTGTAGGGTGTCAAAGTTGCTAGGACTTAGACTTATGAGTTCGTTTTCGAGCTCATGACCTCTCATCTCATCAAGCTTACCAAATAAGTTTTCTAAGGTGTCTCATATGTCATTGGGAGTCTTGGAGGATTCTAAATGGAAAAGAATTTCTAAAGACACAGACAAGCTCAGTAATCCATAGGCTTCATCACTACGGTTGTACCACTTGACCTTTGCAACATCAATGTTAGGTTCTACTTCAGTACATATGGTGATCCTATACAACCCTTTGCTTCTAAGAATGATTGACATTTTAACCTTTCATTCATGATAGTTGAAGGGTGTAAGGGGTTTAAGTTGAAAAGAATCCATTTTAAGCTAAATTTAGGTGAAGTTGTGTTGATTGCAAGTTGTGAATTTATGCAGAAAGGAGAATGAAAGCAAAGATTTGCAAGTTGTGAAAAGCAATCACACCCCCCAAAAATATTGAGCCCACCCAAATATGCAAGTGCACACTCAAAATATTTTGGGCTCAATCAAGAATGCGTCTTAGAGCAATCAGTGCAAGACTAAAGCAAACAGGACGTCGGACTCAACGGAAAATGCGTCCCGAGAGACCCAAATTTTAGGCACTTTATAAACTAGTATATTTTTGAAAAATAACAAGTCTACACTGTGGATAATTGAATTACAAACACTTTTAAAAAAATGGCACCCAAATCTGAGCTATCGTTTGAAAGATATTAAAGGTTCAATTTTCTTGTAAACTAGTGTTTTTGCAAAAAAAGCACTAAAACATTAAAAAAATGCCTATTTTGAGAGAGAAAGTGGCCTTCCAACCACTCGTTGGATTCAACACAAAATGAGGAATTCAAAGGAGGTTTGTGTGAGGGGGAATTGGCCTCTCTCCAACCCGGGCCTCACCCTTCGTCTTCGACAGGTGAAGATACAAGTTTTAAATTAAAAACCCCCAAATTACCAAACTGTCTAAAAACTAAATATTCAGTCAAATTGATTGATTTTTTTTACAAGTCAATTTTTAACCAAAAAAATAAAGCAAAGACATAATTGATGGATGCCAAGTGTTCCAAGGGCCCACATGGGACGCCAAGCAAGGAAGGGGCACCAAAATAAGCACAGTCTAGATTTGCTTGCAGAAAAGAGAAAAGAAAAAATATGTAGACCTGCTGGACGCTGTACAGCCTACTTGGCACCTTGCTGGAAGGACTGTGGTGTGGCAGAACTGAAGGTGTTGCTGAAGGTTGGTGTGCTGGAAGAACTGTTGCTGCTGACCAGAAGCTAGGCGCAGACCAGAAGAAGGTTGGCACAGAGCTGTAGAAGCTTGGCATGGACTTAATGAGTGCTGCTGACCAGAAGAGCTGACTGCGTGGAGTGCTGACTGCTACTGAGTGCTGCTCCTCCCTCTGTTACTCCACACAACAATGGCACCCAAGAACAGAAACAAAACCAACACCTAAAGTGAAGACAGCCAAGACACCCAAATGCCAAGGATCCCAAGATGCAAAAAATGATATTTAAAGATTTTTTTTATTTTAGATCAGATCTAGAAATAAAAAAATAAAAATAACTCCACTCCTCTTGATTTCAAAATAAAATAAAAGCATAACCAGACACACGATTATTGGGTTTGCTTTGATACCATATCAGAGTTGTTGCCAGAATCCAGATCATGCGAATGCAATGGAGACGTGATCACACAGATGAAGTTAGTGCACATCACATAGATGCTAAAGCAATTTGAAATTATACAAGAAGATAAATTGCACAAGCCAAAATAGGAGAAAACCCAATATCTGATTAACATGAGAAGGCCAAAGTGAGGAATACATATAGGAGAGTACGTAAGTAACTGCTCCACAAAAAGTGGACAAGGCACCCCAAGAATAGACTGTAACTCCTCCATGAAAGGTGGTGACAAGGTGCTAAGAATAGAGAAGTAACTCCCATCAAGGGAGTTACTTATGACAAACTTATGACACCTATGACACATCTATGACACACACCTCCACATAAGCTAGCCTATTCCACAAATGTAAGAAAACTCCGTGTATGCACAAGAAATACAATTTTCTAATTAAAAAATAGGGAAAAATAAAAACCTACACTAATAAACACCACACAAAGAAATGTTGTGAAGAGAATTTTACATAATAAGTTTACATAAATAAAGCTTAAAAATGGTGGTCTTGGCCCTCCTATTTATAGATTTATGAATTTGATCAAATCAACCATGATCGTCTATCTTGAGATCAAGATGCATAGCCATGGATTAATTCAATATTGGATAATTAATCCATAAATACCCTCATAAATATTTGGAAAGAAGGGGCATTAAAGAGGTATGGGAGGCCTTAAGCTTGATATGTGTTGCATTTATGGCTTATGGATGCCACCCCACAGATGATGTCACCTGATGATGTAGATATTCAAAATTAATTTCCAATTAAGAAACCTTCAATAACTTCAATGTATTTTCCATTTAAGCTCTTAATTTGGATTAATTTACCTAAGTGAGATTAATCAAATTTTATGCAATTCTTTGGGAATTGGTTGCACACTATTAATTAAACTAGTTAGAATGTCATATTATTGGGTCATAATTTGATTGGAGCATAATTAGAAGGTGTCAGTTGACTACAAACCAATATCCTATTTAGGACATTGTTGACATAAAATAACACATGCACATGTACATATTTCTGAATTAGAAGAATTCAGTGGTTCAGAGCGTCAAATTACATTTTTGTTGTTTTGACTTGAAATGATGTAAGAAAAGTTAATAATCACATAAAATGCATTACTCCATTTAGGAATACATTAGCCTAAATCAACACTTATATACAATAAGTTCGAACCATTTAGTACGTTTAAGTGATTTTGATCTAAATTATGTGTTTTCATAAATTTTGAGTAAGATTGACAATTTTAACACAATGGTGTTAGGAATTGGATATCTACAGTGGGTGCATTTCAAAATTTATAGTTTAATTCCTATGCGTTTTTTATTTTCAAGTTAGTTACGTTGGTAGGGTTACATATGATGTCCCTTGCCTTAGGGACATTAAAACTTGCAAATTCTTATATGCATTTATGTGTTTTAGATTCTTTTTTCAAAATAACATTGATGACTTATACAAAATTACAAGTTTGAATTGGGTAAATCATATTCAAATAGATATATAATGTGTAATGGTAGTATAAATCATAAGTATATTTTACATAAATAATTGTTAATATTATGAATCATAACATACATAGTTCTTTATAAGGAATTTTATAAGAAAATGATCATTTCATAAGTTATGGTACAACAAAAAAACTCACCTTGAATGTTGTTGGCATTTTTTAGGTATTATTTAACAAACTATTTGTAAGGCTTCTAATAAAAATGTGACATCTTATCAAATTAAAATTTTCAAAGAAATAACTATCACTTGATGTGGATTTCCAATTTTTTTAAATATTTATGTTTATTGTTTCAATTGTTATGTGGTAAAATCCTCATGTTGGCATTTTTCTCATGTTTCAACTATTATGTGATAAAATTCTTATGTTGGCATTTTTCTCATGTTTCAACTATTATGTGATAGACAACTACAAAAAAAAAGTGACCTCAATTTTTGAGAGTTCATTACATAAAGAGAGCCCATATTTTAATCAATCAAATCAAGTTTGAGGGAATCTTGTGTAAATAGTGTACATTGTTTATTCATACAAATTAACCGAGTGTTACTATGCTATATTCCTTCACATTCTAATAGTGACATGTATTATTAATTGCATTTACAATATAATGTTGTATATGAAATATGCAAGTAATCATGTAAATCTAATTTGATTACAATATAATGTTCTTCTAGAATCCTCTAAAATAGGTGATTTTCAAGATGAATATGAAAAAAAATGGCATCTAACTTTTTATTCCAATATGTTTGATCTTTTTTAGTATTTGTATTAGCCCTTTGACATGCTAGACATTATTTCATTCTTTTAATTTACAAATTTTTATTATAACATCTTGAATTACATATGTCAACATTTTTTAGCTCATATTTCATTGAGGCATTTACGTAAATAATTCATGGAAATATAGACTACAAAATTTTCCATATTATATAAGGCACACCTAAAACAAATAAAAAAATAGCAAAAACCTTAATATTTTAGCTCAAAAATATTATTTACATTTAAGAAAAAATATTTATTGACTAATTATAATACAAATGAAAAGGCACAATGCGATTATAACCAATAATTGAAACTTTATTTAATGTGCAAAACTTGTAACAAGGGATATTTTAGGCTCACATAGTCCAATTTTCAATGGTGCCACTACAAGAAACCATCATGGACAAAATTAGTTCACCGTAAAATGTATCATTAATATATGCATTGTAGTTTATCTTTGACATCAGTGTACAATATCTAATTATAACTTGCCCTTAACTAATTATTACCTACGTGTATTGCACAAGTCTATAACGTTGTTTTCCTAAGCTTATTTTTATTTTGCTTGTTTTTTTGTGTTACTTTATGTTTTGTCTATTTTTAAGGATTATTTACTTTTTGATCTTGTATTTTATTTTATGTTTAGTCTTTTATTTCCATTTGTCTCTTTTATTATTTATTTTTTCTGAATTTTTATTTTGTATTGTTTATCCACATTAGCTTATAGGGAATATATAACCTATTACTATATATTATCGTGTGGATTTATCTTACAATTTATGAGGATATATTCCAGAAAGCAACTACCTAACACATAGGTTATATAATATTTCATTTAATTGTTAACTTAGGGATGTATAATTTTATGAGAATTTGATATTATATATGTAACACTTAATTATGTGGACTATTGATAAGACTAATGCATATTTATTGGAAAATAATGGACTTGAAAGAATTAAATGATAAAGAAAGTAAATTTCATGAAAGAAATCTAAAACTATTTTGGAAACTCTCCACACTTTGTTGAATTAAAATTGTAGAAATATAAATTCTTATGCAATATATCAAACATGAATGTGAATAACATATGTTATTACTAATTTTCAAAAAGTGAAAGATACATACACAAAATACAAAATAAAACTAAATTAATGGATGAGAATTCAGATTATCAAACCTTGGTGAGTCGGCATCAAATCCTAGTGAGTGGGCCCTACCTTGATTGGACTAGAGCTTGAATCCCATCCTTGATTAAGACATTATTAAATCAAAGCAACTCTTATTGACTCAACTGTAGCATCAAATGAAATTTATACATATACATTACAATATGATTATAAGCTTCACTCAAATAATATTATGACGTAATTTTCTAGTTGAACTGAAATTCTCTAACTACTTGCAGCGTATATCTTCTATCTTAAATAAAGAAAACAATGCTTTATTTAAATATACCAACATCTAGATGTTAGAACCATAAATCTATGGTTATTCCCAAAATTAAATAAGTTACAAAAATCCAAATAGCTATGCTGATATAGTAAAAAGGAATTAGAATATATTTTTAGAGAATAAGACATTACAATAAAGTTTAAACTAATAAATAGAAAATAACATAAAATAAAAAGTACGTGAAAAAAATACATTCATTTCTTGAAATTGCTTAATATGGATGGTCCAATAAAAAAGGAATAATGACTAGACAATCTGAAATTGAGTTACCCTTTTTATCAAAAATGAGGAACTATCACAACCCTCAAATTATGGGAACTAGTTGCTCAAAACTATCATCTGACCATCAAACCCTCAAAAGTGTCTACATAGTTTTTGCTATGGGTGGTACCTAGTTGCTATAGGTGATGTCCAATTACTATGTGTAAATTTCCTAGTTACTACTTGTGCACAACTAGTTGCTAAAGGTGCACAACTAATTTCTACATGTGCACACAACCAGTTACTATGAGTTGTTAGAAAATTAAATGGATCTTTTCTCCTTCATAATTGCGTGTTTAAAACACCTTGAAAGAAGTATATTTTATATTATTTACTTTTTTTTAGTGATATAAAATGACAAAATCATTAAACCATACTATTTTATCTATAAATTACATTCTTTGAATCATTTCAATAAATATATGCAACATGGATAGAGTTTATAATGTTATAGACAAATGCATAGGTGAGGGCTATAAGAATGGTCAAATGGAAGGATATTTTATAATAATACTATGTGAGATTATTGGAATTTCTTGGAAAAATCAACTTATATGTTGATAAAGCATTCAAGATATTCTAGTCATAATTAATGTATTTTGATATAAATAGTGGATGATCGAGGCCAATTTTTTTCTTTTGTTCAACTTGTCCTAGCTTATCAATTTTTCAAAGTTAGTGTCTTGATTCATTATTTTTTAGTCTCTACTTATGAATTACACATAGATAGTTGTTTTAAATATTTGACACTAGTAAAAGTTATATCAGATATGCAATAATATTATAATGCTTCATGATTTTCCGATCTTATATTATGAATCTAATTTACAATATGCCATTAGATGAGATAAAAGTATTGTATTAAAACATATTAATATGAGTTACTATGTTTTATGTCCACTTGTTATTTTCCTTAAATGATTTTATACTTGTTTACTTTTCATTTGTTTTGGAAATAGAATATTGGAATTAACAAACATTCTGTATGAGACTAATACATTAGCTACAAAATTTTATAAATAAGGAATATGCTACATGAAGAAATAACAATATATACTAGTGGTGTTGAAACATCTATAAGCATTTGAATAAATAGAATGCAAATATGTTAGGAATCGTATTTGTGTGTAAGTGTGTGTGAACCTATCACATCTGTTAACATATGACATAAGGGTATACTAACATTTAATTCGACAATAACCTAATACAATATAATTATACTTATTCATTTATCCAAATGGTCACCAAAAGTGTCTGAATGTAGAGCCCCATATTTCCACACCTATTTTTATAATTATAAGGATTAATTTCAAATGATTATGTTGTTATTTTTACTCCTTTAGACTTACCTTTTTTTTAATCTATAGCAGTATAATGACTTATTGTGTTTAATATATATTGACACATATTTTATATAAACATGTTCATAAACTTAAATTACTTCATGATTTATATTTTTTGGATGTATATTGATATGGAATTTATTAGATGTATATATTCTAATTACTCTATGATGAATGGTGATATGATTTATGATTTTCAATATTGATATTTATTATATTCTATCATACCATAAATACATTGATATATATGATTTATGTGTAAATAATAAAACATATACCGATAATGAAATAAATTAATAATATTTTTTATATTTATATAACATGTAATTGAGTTGACCCAATAAAAAGGCAACTCCAATAAGAAACATCTATAATCAACAATTTTTTTTGGAAAAGAACCCCTTCAAAATAAATATCACATACTTCAGGAAGATCGAGGTCCCAAATAATATTAGTTGGTATCCTTTTGCCAATAATATTCACTAAAATAATAATGATACATTAAACATCACTTGCATTCGGAGGATTATAGTCAAAGTGGGAATAAGATAGGGAAGGTGCACAAAGACAAAATCCCAAAAGCTAAGCATTTAAAAGGATAACCAAAGGAAATTTTAAAAAATGAAAATCCATATTTTAAAAAGGGAATATCTTTATAAATAAGAAAAGGGTTGGTGAAGCTTTAAAGAGAAATCAAGTTTATCATCTTGAGAAAAACAAAGGTAACCATAATAACTAAAAACATATTGTAATATATATATATATATATATATATATATATTTTTATTAAAATGCTTATTAAATTTAATAATATTATATAAAGTTAATCATTCAAATAAATGAATAGAATTAGTCACATTTTAAAGTTATATCGATTGTGTTGATGATGAAATTGTTATGTTAACTAATTTACTCACTTATTTATTGTAAAAGTTAAATTAAAATCGTACTAGTCTAATCATAGGGACTTATGACTAAATAAATTAGTTCTAAAACATATAAATGATATTTTGTGATTAAGTGAATATGTTTTCATAACATTTAAGACTAACCAATTTCTAGGAATCAATTTTTTTTTTTCAAAACATATCAAATCAGATTCTTAAATTAACATCAAAAGTTCCAATCAAACCACATTCAAATAATTTGGATCAAAAATAGTGTCAAAAATAAAATAAAATAATTCACTAGTGTTGTCAAATCCAATTTATTCTCATTAATTCATTACAATATATATCTAAATTAAAATTGATTTTGTTATCAAACCTATATAATATAATGAAGCCTATGGAAAAAGGCCACCTCTCAGAGGGTAAAAAACATTGATCAATATTTATTATGTCTTAGTGTATCTATTTACTTTATAAAATACTTCATGTGTCTCTAAAAATTAAAACTAAAAAGAATGAAAGCAATGAAAGATAAATAAATATATAAACTAAAATGCATCACATTGAAGGATAACACACAATAAAATTAAAATAAATAAATAAATGAAACAGAAAAATATGCAAAAGATTGCTTTACAATTAATAAAAGTTAGCAGTTACAAAGTGTAAAAGAGTTATAGTGAAATAAACTATCTAAAACACACAAAATAAACTTAAGTTAAACACTATTAATAATTGTAAATGAAAAGGTACATAATACTAACCAAAAATAAATAAATAGAAATCATAAAAATAGAAAATTGACTCAATGCCATACAAAAAGAAGATATATTTTATTTAGAAATTACAATATGTTCTATCATTAAATAAAAAATAGTTATGAGACAAAGTTATTTCAAGATGAAAACTCAATAGTCTATCACATAAAATGTGAAGTATTCTTTAATATTAGCCAAAGTATAAAAATAATTTGCACAAATGGTTGTATCATTTTGCAATCATAAAATAAATTAAAATCTCAACCTTTTTTAGATAATTAATTTATAAATGAGTAATAAAAACTGGATATACCTAACTATATCAAGTAGAGCACTTTACCATCAAAGAATGTGTTACTCAATATTCCTGCAATCAATACCTAATCTCAAATAATTTTAGATAAAAGAGAAGCATAGTATGATATTTTAGGAAATAGCTATTGTATCTAGAGGAACTCCACCTCAAATGATCTCCCTCAAGTCCTTTTAAAGAATTTTATTTTTAAAAGTACTTTTACTTTCAAGTTACAACTAAATTTTAATTAATTTAAAATAAAGTTAGGTATAGCAATAAATTTATGGGTGAGATTGTGTGCTTATTTTTTTATCAACGCATTTTGAATCGCCATCTGTGATATAAATTTTCTAGGGATGAATCATGGATGATGATTCAAAATACATCGATAAAAAATCAACACGCAGTCTCACCCAAAAATCTTTACTTAATCACATGGACTGTAAAAACATAAAATCTCTTATAAAATTAGGTATACTTTATTAAAATTTAATTACTTTATAACTTTTAAATTTATTATAATAAGTTCATAAAGTGAACTTATAAAAAACTAGATTTGTTTTTAAATAGACCAATACCACAAAAGTCTCACAAATGGGGTCTACTAGACTTTGTTTGAATGATCACTAAATAATTTTCATGTCATCGAAAATAGTTACATATATTTATATTGATAATTAAATAAATAATTGACTGCTCACATTTATTTCCAAATCAAACCCAAACTATCTTATCAATATTTTTCATAATCATTAACATAATGATTAATTAAATAAAAAAATATTACAAATCAATCTCATAATCATTGCATTTTTTGCAAGTATTCAAACTAAATGTAAGTAATAATCTCAAAATATCATCTAATGTTTCAAAACATAGTCAGGGTTTCACTATTTCATCTCTCTATTTAATTATCATCTGAAGCCATTCAATTTTATATAAGTAAACCATTGTGTTATTTTCAAGCATTTAAACAACTGAAAACTGATTCATGATAACTCAAATCCTAATTAATGCAAAGAAACACAAAATTATTACAAATTTGAAATTTAAAACCATGTCCATGACCTCTTCACTATTACCAAAATCACCAATTAAACTCTTTAGAAGCATATTTTATATGTTTCCATAGAAACATACTTTATATGGTTATGAATACAATATTTAGCTTTGCCACTGAATCATTTAAATAAATACTTTACAAGTCAAAAATCTTTACAATTGAAATGAAAAGCTCACTCTATCTTGATTAGGGTTTTATAATCATTTGAAATTTACTTAGCAAAGACATTATAGTAATAGTCAAACCTGAAAATAAACTCTATGCATATTAAAATGAAGCTTTTTGATGTCCAAGTAAATTATTATTTCTTACTTTAATCGTAAATATTGTAAAGCATGTGTATGCATTCAATATGAAATAAACACTATATTGAATACACTATTTCTTATTTTTCATAATATTAAGGTTTTTAAGTAAACTAAGAATTGTATATGTTAAACAAACAACACTTAAAATCTACTCAACACCATATAAAATTTTAGAAAAAGCCATTATACTTGCTCAAAATAACTTTAAAAAACTATCAAAATATTTTCAAACCAAGATTAACAAAATTTAATTTTCATTTAAATGTAAAACTGAATAAAGTAATCTTATAAAATTATCAAGAAAAAAATTGTATACAAAAAAAAGTGATTCATATTTCGTAATAAAACCCTAAAGTTTTAATAAATCCATGAAACTACTTAAATCATTCTATAAATATCCAGACCCTTTTAAAATCTTAACAATGTTTTTTATTTAAAAAATATATTTCAAAATATCCAATTAAAACTAGATTGACTTTGAATGCAACCTAACAACCTTGAAAATCAAATAACACACGCATAAGAAGGGTTTCGAAATGAAATTTTATGAACCCTATAGCTCTTATTTTGTTATTCATAAAATTTCTTTTCTTAAAAGCTTTAAAGGCAATTCATGTCTTACAATATGATCCCATACAATCTTTATAAAATATTACGACTTTGCACAAAAACATTATATCAAACAACCACATAATAGAAAGGTGACTTGCACAATTGAAAAAGTGTGATTAAAAATGTATAAGGCTGAAAAGTTATTTTCCAAATGCATGTAAAAACATAATTTATAAATAGAAAAAAGTAATACAAAAGGTTTTATTTCAATTTTTCAACATATAAAAAACTAAAATTTACATTCATATTAGGTAGAACAACTCAAAAAATATTTTGATATATTTTTATAACTTTAGAAAATCAGATGGCTTCGAAATTGAATATGCATGAAAATATCGAACACTTTTTTTGTTTATTATGGTTTATACATTTAATAAGTCATACTATATAAATAAAATTTATTTCAAAAATATTCTTTTTATACAAATATGTTTCAACATTTTGCTTGAACCAACTTTACCAAGCTTGAAATCAGTTATACTATCATTAACAAACTCCAAAAATATCTTAGACCATCTAACAACACAAAGGGGACTACCCAAATTAACTAATAGAGTCTAGAGGAGGGTCATTCTAAAGGAATTTTCTTTGTTTGTACCTAAATTTGAAACATAACATTAGATATATTGTTAATCTTGTTAGTTATGGAAAAACAATCATCAAGAATAACGTGATTAAAATTAGCTTCATTTATGTTTTTTCATAAGTGAAAGAGAGTATTTGTAATAAATTTATGCCAAATTTGTGTGTATTTTATAGGAATCTTATCGAGATTCCTAAGAGAACCATTTTCTAGGTAAAAATATTTGGATGAAAGGGTTGGACGAGGGTGTGAGTCCACTACTGAGATGATTTGGAAAGCTTAAAAAACCAAAAGATATGCTAAGAATTATGGATGGTTGCAAGTAGAAAACCTAAGAGGGTTTATACTAAAAGAAGGGGATATCAACATGTGATGCAAAGAGACATCATTCTTTGCTCTTACCATACCTCTGATACCTGCAAATATCACTTCATACAACCTATCTTCTCAAATTTCTCTTGTTTATCAACTCCCTCACTAAGCTTGATATAAATATCATGCATGATCCTATGCACTAAGATTCTTTAAATTATTTTCCTCTCTACCTTTAGACCTTCCTTACACTTCACACTCATTCATACATCTCATTCCATTCATTTGCTCACTCCCTTTCCTTCAATCACACACTAGTCCTCAATACTGTCACCTTAATTCTTCATCTAGATCTCATGAATATTATCTTTCACATATATGACCTCTTTAAGACTCAACACACTTGTTTTAATTGATCTCAAACTCTATCACAAACTCAACTGCCTTCTACACTTATCAAGTTCTCAACCAAACTTCCCTCCTAATAGCCTTTTTTTAGTGTTTTTAATTATAAGGACATGTTAGGATAATGATTGTATAATTAATCATATTTTTAGATAACTTATATCCTAATTCACCTTCCTAAGAAGTTTCAATATCCAACTCTTTTGATAGACCACTTTTCTTAAACTTGTTCTGTTCAATTAGGTCTCTTGGACCCCTATTTTGTACACAGTCACGTCTTGCCATACATACTAGTACCATACAAATGTAAAACATTTTAAAAATATTTTATCACCGTAACCCACACCTAATAACCAAATTTTATGAATTTTGGATGGTGGAGTTTCAATTTATTCACATTTTTCTAAAGAAACCCTAACCCAAGGTTGCCAATACCTACATAGACCCAAAAGGCTTCAAATTTGTCTTTAATGAAAATTTGTTATTATCAAACCTTTCCAAGACCTGAATAAGGTCTACCTTATCAATAATCAACTCCTCAAATTCTTAATTTCCTTTGAAAAGCTCTAAAACACTCTTCCAACACATCCTTTGATGACAAACTTTCTAGTTTCTTGATAGTTTCATAAGTATATGCAACACTGCAACTCATTTTATTCTCTGCTCACAACTCCATTTGACTTGAAACCACCCACAATAATTCACAGACAACACATACAAGCTTCCTCATGAGTTTCAAGACTTTTGGTTGACTTCAACCAAAGATACACCATTTTGTCTTTTGTTTAGGGTTTTAGTTCTGCACACAGGCTGAGAGATCATTAATTGATCTAAAATGAATTTAATTGCTTCTTTGGACTTACTAAGACCTCTAAAAGGTATGTCCCATCATGTGACTATTCTTCCAATATTTATTTAATCCCAATGTATTGTTAAACAATGTAAACTCACTTTTTATCCTTAAATGTGACAACTTCTACTGCTTTCTCAAACCTCTAAGCATTCAAATGACTTCATCTTGATTGAAAACTCCTCCAACAACAAATAATGGTTATATAGTTATCATATTACACTCAATCAACTCTTGTATAAAAACTTCCCTTGCATCATAGATCTTATTAAGTTCAATATTCTTTCTTGGTGGACTATCATAATTAGACTATGTATTGGTTCTCAATCATCTACATGATTGTGTTAGGTTTATTCATAAAGAAACATGAAACAATATACATAACTACACCAATAACCTTAAGATAATTAAATAAATCTTTACCAATGTAAAAATGTGTTTTAAATACCTTCCATAGAATCATTCGCTCTCATTTTGCATACTCAATCCTCTGTTAGAACATAACACATAAGAACATATGGAGTACATACAGTCAATAATCAAAATGTACAAACTTTATATTGATTGTCTTGAAGTTATCAATTATACATTTTTGAGAGCATTGAAGACTTCATCCTCCCACCATCTTCTACCTCCTCTAACTCCTAAATCTCGTACTATTCCCATTTTTACTTGCATTCCTTCCTATTTCCCTATTAGTTACTTGTATGATGTTAGATTTTAATAAGGTGATTAATTCACTAATGTTAATTATTGTTAGTTTGTTTTACTGTTATACCCATGAAAAATATTCTGGGTTTTCTTATTTGTAAACCTTCCTATATTGTAGGAGGTTGTTCGGGCTCCCCATGGCTATATATTAGCCTACGTAAGTATTTCTTATTTAGATGAATATAATTATTTTTTGCTCATCATTTAGTTTTAGAGTAGGAGGAAATAAATTTGGATTCAGGTAGATATAATAAGAGGAGGATCCTCTAGGCACTCTCTCTCTTGATTCAAGTTTGCAATTTTCTCTGACCCTAGGAGGAGCTCGTGCACTCTCAAGTTATTTATAGATTGGCATTACAATTTCTTATTGTATTACCAGAAGACTACGTCCCATTTTTAAGGACTGAAAATTGGTGTTAAGCTTACTATAAGCCCAACACTTCTTTCCACTAGCTTGGTAATATAGCTTGGAAATAAAATAACATTCAATTCTTGTGTGGAGTCTGGAGCAGGGAGAAAACTACTGATTCTGTCAGAGTAGGCCATGGATGAAGGCTGCCACTATGAAATTAATTCAAGACTGTACAAATAACATCAAGTCTATGGTGTAGAAGCATGGAGAGTTGTGCAAGTGCTAAAAAAAAAAATTAATAACATTTTGAGGTTGGCGTGATATTTCAAAAGGGATTCAACATTTTCAAGCCAAAAGTCTACAAAAAATGTCGGTTTGATTTATTTTAATATACAAATTAAATAACATTTCAATCTATGAGATTTTAGTATTTAAAACAAATCAATATTAGCGTTTAGCTATTGAAAACCACTCATTACACTTCTAAACCACCTTAAAAAATCACCTTTCAATATTCTCTTTGCTATAATTTTTTCAAAAATGTCCTCTCAAGTAAACCTATGGTATTGGCTAGGCTAGTGGTTTTACTTGAAAAACAACAATATAAAGCCTTTAAATATAAGTTTTGTCTTAATAAGATATGTATTGCTGCTTAGGCAAGTTGGTGAGTATATTTTTTGGTAAAGAAGAGTATATATATATATTTACTTTACCTTTTCCCCCACCTCTTCTTTACCAAAAAAAAACTCACCAACTCACCTAAGCATCAATACATGTCTTATTAAGACAAAACTTATATTTAAAGGCTTTATTATATATATATATATATATATATATATATATATATATATATATATATATATATATATATATATATATATATATATATATATATATATATATATATATATATATATATATGCCGAAAAGAGGCCAAAGAGCCCAACAAAACAAAAAAAAAACAAACATTTTTTTCATTTTATAAAAAGCATTGTAATTCTTTATTTGAAAAATATTGTAATTGTTTTATATATTTGCACAAAATCACAAGTTTTTAAACTTAATCATAGTGTTCAGTACAAATGGTGCCTCTAACTCACATTTACAGGTGAAGTCATCATATTTGAGTTACTGCATCCATAGCCTAACATAGCTATAACAAAGATGTTTGAGCATCATCCCTTTAAATCATTGAAGAGAAATAAGGGCACATGCACTCATTGCCATCCCTTCATCTACTCATTCATTTCAATCAAAGGGCATAAATCTTGACTGGTGGTATTTCTAAGTATATAACGAAGTTACGTGCACATATGCAGAAATCCATCTAAGCAGGTGCTAGTGATTGGATGAACCCTTTTCAGTACTAAGTACCACATACTAGACTCTTTCACATACCACCAGGTATACAGAAAGGGCAAACTTCTTCCACATACCGATGGGTATAAAGGAAGGGTGTGTATAAAGAAAAGTCTTGTATAAAATATTGATGGTATATAGAAAGGGAGACCTTGATACTTGGAGTAATAAATAAAAAAATCCATCACCTTTGATCAGATTCTACACAATGGCTAGAAATGGGCCAAAATTATTTCTGCTAGACTCACATCTTCTTCTTCATAGCGATAACTATGCCACTTAGAAAACTAAAATTAGGACACATTTGGAATTTGAATACATTTGGCCTATTGTTAATGTTATCTTACCTGACATGCTACTGATGTTGATCATCAGAATAAGTTCAACAAAGCCAATCAAAAGGCAAAGTTGATAATCATGTTTGGAGTATCGAATGAGGTACAACCCTATATCTGTGAGGCCACAACAGTAAAAGATGCTTGGGATAAATGCTAGACAGTCTATGAGGCCAAAAATGAAGGAACCATTCTTCATTTTTAGAGTCAACTTCATTCCTTCAAATTTAAGTTCAGTGAAAAAGTGGAAGCTTTTCTTTGCCATGTTGTAACCCTAATGGACTTGCTCCAAGCATTGGGTGAAATAGTGTTAGATGCATCTCTTATACCTATTGTCTTGAGAGCACTACCACCTTCCTATAGGATCTTTATGACTACTTTGGCAGTGACTGAATAGAAACCATCTTTTGACAAATTGGTAAACATGTTGCAACAATAAGAGTCTATGCATACATAAGATGAAGAATCAAAATAACATGTTTTTTCCTCTAATCAACAAAAATGAAAGAAACAAATCAATTCTTCTAAACCAAAGCAAGGTCAACAATGTCATTCACAGGGGGATAAACACTAGAAATTTTGCCTTATATGTGTAAAAATAGGCCACGAGCTAAAATATTATTGGTATAACTCATTTACATAGGGATCTTCAAGAAACAAGAATCCCAGTCACCAACAACCATTTCATCCACATAAAGGACAAGGACAAAAGAAAGGGAATTGGAAGAAGAAATCCAATCAGTAAGGCAACATTTTTGAATAGGAAGACACCCACTCAGATGAGGACTTATTATATGTTACACAGTCTCATGATGAATCAACATCACAAAGTTCTATATGGTATGTCGACTCAGGTGCAACTCAACATATGACTGGAAGATAAGATTGGTTTTACAACATGAATGAGACTTCCCCAAAAAATCATGTCTCTTTGGGTGGTGACTCATCCTACCAAGTTTAAGTCATTGGTAATATTTACTTACCACTTGGATGACATGATTGTAAAATCTTAGATGTCATGTATGTCCCAGGACTCACAAAGAATCTTCTATCATTCAGTCAGCTACTTGACCAAAACCTCAAGGTTGACTTTGATTACAAAAGTGGAAAAAAATGTGTTTGATCAAAGATAAGTCAAAATGATCAAGCATTTTTGCACGAGCCTCTAAAGTTTGAAAAATGTTCTAACTTGACTTTGTTCAATCAAATAATCAAGAACTTGTAGCTCGAGATTTAGACTCAACCAATTTGCTGCATCATAGATATGGTCATGTCAATTTTGGATACCTCAAAGCACTCAATGATCAGAACATGGTCTATGGACTTCCTTAGTTGAATAAAAATATATATCTCCACACTAGTTGTCTAGCAGGGAAACAACATCAGACATCTTTTGGTCAAAGTTCCTCAAGAGCATCTAGAAAGCTTGATCTAGTACATACCGATCTATGTGGCCCCATGAGATCCAGTCATTATGGGTTTTAGTATTTCATGATCTTTCTTGATGACTACTCATGCAAAATATGGGTCTACTATCTAAAGACCAAATACCAAGCCTACAATACTTTCAAAGAGTTCAAAGCCATAGTTGAAACTAAAACTAGTCAAAAAATCAAGGTTCTCCACTTAGATCGAGGGGGATAATTCATCAATAAATCTTTTTCTACTTATTTGAAAGAACATGGCATTCATCAACAAATGACTCCACCATACACTCCATAGCAGAATGGTGTTGCAAAATGATGAAACTGCACTATCATGGAAATGGTGTGTAACATGATTAAAGATTCAGGTTTGACATGCACATATTGGGTAGAAGCAATGGAAATGATAGTTTATTTGTTGAACAAGTCACCCACTACAGATCTTCATAATATGAATCCACATGAAGGTTGGACAGGGCATAAATCTTCCATTACTCATCTATGATTTTTTGGATGTAAGGCTTATATGCGTGTTCCTGAAAAGAAGAAAAAGAAACTAGATACCAGATCCATGCCTTATATCTTCTTAAGATATAATGAAGAGTCATTAGCCTATAAATTGTTGGACCCTAAAACAAATAAGATCTCCATCAGTAGGGATGTAAAGTTTGATGAGAAAATTAAAACCAGTTTGCCTTACACAAAATCACATAATTCAGTAATCAGACCTATAGATAATTCAAAAGGTCATAACCACACTAAAGGTGACAATGATGATGAGGATAATCAGTAAATTAATGTAGATCAACCCATAATAATAGTGCAACATATGCCTAAATGGTATACAAGTACATTAAGAGATGCTAAATTGGATAAAGTTCTAGACACATTGACTACTAAACCAAGGACTCATAACATGACTTAAGATAAGGTCAATTTGGCCCTAATGAGCATAGTTGTAAAATCCATAGAGCCCTTGACAATTCAGGAAGACCTAGAGTCTAAACCTTAGAAGGATATCATGGATGCATAATATCAATCACTGATGTAACACAAAACATGGTAGCTTGAAGATCTTCCACCAGGGAAGAAGCCAATCGACTGTAAATGAGTCTACAAAAAAAAATACAAAGCAGATGGTAGTATTGATAAGCACAAGGCATGAATCATAGTAAAGGATTATGCACATAAGGAAGGCATAGATTATGAGGAGACATTTTCTCCTATGGTTAAGATCAAAACAATCAGAGTGATATTTTCTCTAGCTACAAAATTTGGATGGAAGATCCACCAAATAGATGTAAAAAGTGCCTTTCTTAATGGAGATCTACAAGAAGAAGTTTACATGACACAACCAGAAGGTTTTGTTTCACTTGGTAATGAAGGAAAAGTGTGTAAACTCATAAAATATTTGTATGGTCTCAAACAGGCTCCCCGAGCCTAGTACATAAAGATCGATGAACATCTCATCCAACATGGATTCTAGAGATGTCCCTACAATCCAAATCTCTACCTAAAACAAGGGGGAGAGATTGTAATTATTGTAATATATGTCAATGATCTATTCATCACTAGCAATTTAATGGAGATGATATATGCAACCAAAAAATATATTAACCGATCATTTGACATGATAGATCTTGGGCTTCTACACTATTGTCTTGGATTAGAAGTATGGCAAAAGAAACACTGCATATTTGTGTCCTAGATGAAATATTCCCAGATAATGCTTGAGAAATTCAAGATGATGGATAGTAATCTAATTGCTACACCTATGGAGATAAGGCTTCAGTTGTCTCGTACAGATCCATCACCGCAAGTAAATACAACTCTCTATTGGTAGTTGCTTGGAAGTCTTATTTACTTAATGTATTCTAGGCTAGACATCAGCTCTCTAGTTCGTTATCTTTCAAGGTTCATTCAGGATCTAAACATGTCTCAATGGAAAGAAGCAAAGAGAATACTAAGATATATCGAGCGTATAATGGACTTTAGCCTAGAATATAAGAAGAATGACAATTTTTTCTTGACAAGATATTCTGACTCAGATCGTGTAGGAAATATTGATGACAAAAAATCTACTTCTAGATATGTGTTCTTTTTAGGATTTGGTCCTATATCTTTGGGGAGAAAAAAATAAAACAATTTTTCTTGATCTTCCATTGAAGTAGAATATCATGCTACAGGAGGAGCTATCTACAAAGCAATATGGTTACATTGTATACTGGAAGGATTGGGAGTACCACAGGAGACACCTACCATCTTGTATTGTGATAATGAGTGTGTTCTTAAACTTATTTGCGATCCAGTCTTTCATGAATGCACAAAACACATTGAGGTGCAAGTTAATTTCATTCGTGAACATGTATATCAATACAACATCTAGATCTAATATTTCTTGATAGAAGAACAACGTGCAGATGTCTTCACCAAGTCACTTGCATGTGACAAATTTGAGGCATTTAGAGAATTTATCTCTTGTTCACTTCAAGCTATGCTAAATTAAGGGGGAGAATGTTAGATTTTAATAAGGTGATTAATTCACCATAGTTAATTATTGTTAGTTTGTTTTATTGTCATACTCGTGAACATTATTCTGGATTTTCTTGCTTGTAAACCTTCCTATATTGTAGGAGGTTGTTCAGGCTATTCCCGTGGCTATATATTAGCCTATGTAAATATTTCTTCTTTAGCTGAATATAATTATTTTTTGCTCATCATATGAAGGTAGTTACAAATCATTTGCCTTATGAAATTACATTTCATTCACATTACGACCACCTTTAGAACTATTTTAAGATACCTAGGGCCTAAATAACCCATTACAAACATTATACTTCATACTACATCACAAAACACCTCTCAAAGCTAAGAACATAATTCAAAATTTCAAATTAGATTTTTTATGAGAAACTCTCCTAAGCCCAAGAACATCTGATACAAAGACACCTAATGACTCGAACACTCTCATTGGGTCCCTATGAGACTTATAACACCAAACTAAACCAAAAATGATCAAAATACATACTTAAATACATTGATTCATCATATTTCTATATGATGCCTTGCATCATACTTCTTTGACAAGAAAAGATTTGAGCTCTACTCAAAAGGACTGTTGTACTCTTCTTCCTAGTCTTCTAGTTATTACTCCTTGGATCTTCCTTCTCTACTGCTACTCCACCATGTTTCAAATACTCTTTGTATTTTCTCTTTTGCTTGCCTCTATCAAAGACAATTTTGTTTCCTTGCTTCCATTACTTGCTTGCACCAACTAGCACTCAATGTGCACTTATACATTGATCTTTTCATTTATCACATGGGTTGCCTATACCCCAAAAACACTGTTGATACATTTAGATTCTCATCTTCCCATGATATGATCCTCATTCCTCTAATAAAAACAAAGACAATTTCATGCCTAGTTACTTCCTCACTGAGATTTAGACTTACATATGAATCTTTGTGCTCTAACTCTCTCATTTATACCATCAATTCTTACTCTTCACATTATTTTTCCTCCTTCATAAGGTTCTCAATTGTTATAACCTTTACCTTCTCTTCATTCTCCATCATTTCACCATTCAAGGCCTATTCTAATGTTGATATTCTGCCTCCAATTTCTCTTGATTCTTGTAAACAAACATATAGTTAGATTTCATACCTTCATTAGTGAATTGTACCTCTCATTCTGAGCCTTAAATGAGGCCTTCTAATTATTTTTTCTATTCTTTATCTTTCCCATCATCCAGATGGATGTAACTATTTTATTTTTCTTCACTCAAACTGATCTCATCCATCTAAAGGTGTTGTTCACCTTCATCCACTTGTTCACTTCATTTTATACTTTATCATTTCTCTTTTGAGTTGCTTGAAAAGTAACTTTTTATGCTCTTTTTCTTCTCTCATAGCTTTCATCTTTATTCTCTTCATATGTAGCTTTATTGTCCACTTGATTGTCTTTTTATTCATGACCCATCCATAGTATGGGTTTCTCTTTTCCTTTCATTTGCTCTATGATGAGCATCAACTCATCCAACTATTGCCTTACCTTTGTCATTTATTTTTCCATCTTTCTTATCTTGGTGTCTTCTTGCACCTTTATCACTTTATGGTAACTCATTTCTACCATGCCCGTTTCTCTTATCTTTCTATATATTCATCTTACCTATCTTTAAATCTCTTGGTCTCTCTTGGACCTATTCCTCTTTGACAAGCCTCCTCTGTTTGCCTCTAATGACCTCACTTGGGTCGCTCTCACTTTATGACCTCACTTGGGTCTCTCTGACTCTCTCATCCTTTGCCTAAGAATCCTCTTTCTGTCTCCAATATCTCCTTGAGCTTCAAATGACTCTCTCTCTCTCTCTCTCTCTCTCTCTCTCTCTCTCCTCTCTCTCTCTCTCTCTCTCTCTCTCTCCTCTCTCCTCTCTCTCTCTCTCTCTCTCTCTCTCTCTCTCTCTCTCTCTCTCTCTCTCTCTCTCTCTCTCTCTCTCCTCTCTCTCTCTCTCTCTCTCTCTCTCTCTCTCTCTCTCTCTCTCTCTCTCTCTCTCTCTCTCTCTCTCTCTCTCTCTCTAACAAGCCTCGCTAGCTTTCGGGCTACTTACCAAAATCTCATATTTCACTCAGAACTCCACTTTTGCATGAACATATCAAAAACTCAAAATGAAAACTAAATCAAACATGTACCTTTTTTGGTTGATGAATTTTTTTCTTCCTCATCCCAATGAACTTGATTCTTTGATACCAAATAATTTAGAGAGACATCATTCTCTACTCTTACCATACCTCTAATACTTACAACTATCACTATAGGCAATCTGTCTTCTCAAACTTCTCTTATTTATAAACTCCCTCACTAGAATTGATATCACTCTCATGCATGTTCCTATGCACTAATATTATTTTAATTCTTTTCCTTTCTACCTTTAGACTTTCCTTACACCTCACACTCATTCATACATCTCATTCCATTCATTTTCTGACTCCCTTTCCTTCAATCACAACACTAGTCCTCATTAGACTATTAGCTCTTCAAGACTGTCACCTTAATTCTTCATCTATATCTCATGATTAATATATTTCACATGGATGACATATTTAATACTCAGAACACTTATTTCAAATGATCTCAAACTTTATCACAACCTTAACTACCTTGTACACTTATCAAGTTCTCAACTAAACTTCCCTCGTAGTATCCTTTTTTATACTATTTTTAATTGTATAGACATGTTAAGACAATGCATAATATCATGGATACATAATATCAATCACTGATGAAACACAAAACATGGTAGCTTGAAGATCTTCCACCAGGGAAGAAGCCAATCGACTGTAAATGGGTCTACAAAAAAAAAATACAAAGCAGATGGTAGTATTGATAAGCACAAGGCATGAATCATAGCAAAGGGTTATGCACATAAGGAAGGCATAGATTATGAGGAGACATTTTCTCCTATGGTTAAGATCAAAAGAATCAGAATGATATTTTCTCTAGCTACAAAAATTTGGATGGAAGATCCACCAAATAGATGTAAAAAGTGCCTTTCTTAATGGAGATCTACAAGAAGTTTACATGACACAACCAGAAGGTTTTGTTTCACTTGGTAATGAAGGAAAAGTGTGTAAAACTCATAAAATCTTTGTATGGTCTCAAACAGGCTCCCCAAGCTTGGTACATAAAGATCGATGAACATCTCATCCAACATGGATTCTAGAGATGTCCCTGCAATCCAAATCTCTACCTAAAACAACAAGGGGGAGAGATTGTAATTATTGTAATATATGTCGATGATCTATTCATCACTAGCAGTTCAATGGAGATGATAGATGTAACCAAAAAATATCTTAACCGATCATTCGACATGATAGATCTTGGGCTTCTACACTATTGTCTTGGATTAGAAGTATGGCAAAAGAAACACTGCATGTTTGTGTCCCAGATGAAATATTCCCAGATAATGCTTGAGAAATTCAAGATAATGGATAGTAATCTAATTGCTACACCTATGGAGACAAGGCTTCAGTTGGTCTTGTACAGATCCATCACCGCAAGTAAATACAACTCTCTATTGGTAGTTGTTTGGAAGTCTTATTTAATTAACATATACTAGGCTAGACATCAGCTCTCTAGTTTGTTATCTTTCAAGGTTCATGCAGGATCTAAAGATGTCTCAATGGAAAGAAGCAAAGAGAATACTAAGATATATCGAGCGTATAATGGAATTCAGCCTAGAATATAAGAAGAATGACAATTTTTTCTTGACAAGATATTCTGACTCAGATTGTGTAGGAAATATTGATGACAAAAAATCTACTTCTAGATATGTGTTCTTTT